>SBHY01000003.1:600000-1188172 GCA_010577765.1 Malassezia slooffiae
GAAGCCCGTCACGCTCACCCTCGTGCAGCTGCCGCTCGGGCCCACCGCGCTGTTCCGGCTCACCTCGGTGGCGCTCGGAAAGGAGGTGTATGCGCACGCCCGGCCCACGCCACACACACCCGAGCTGATCCTGAACAACTTCACCACGGCGCTCGGCCACCGGGTGGGCAGCATGCTGCAGCATATGTTCCCCAAGGTGCCGCAGCTCGAGGGCCGCCAGGTGGTCACCGCACACAACCAGCGGGACTATGTCTTTTTCCGGCGCCACCGCTACGAGTTCGCATCCAAGGACAAGGCAGCGCTCCAGGAGATCGGGCCGCGCTTCACGCTCAAGCTCGTGTCGCTCTCGTCGGGCCTGCCCAAGGGCGCCGGCGCTTGGGACGGCCGCTTCGTCGAGGAGCTCGAGGAGCAGGGCGCGGACCGCGCAGAAAAGCACGACGCCGGCTCGGCGCCGGACGACGGCACGGACGGCATCGAGTTCAAGTGGAAGCCCAAGATGGGCGCCTCTCGGCGCAACTTTTACCTGTAGTCGATACACCTGTATAGTAGCTAGCGCATGGCGCACACGTTTTGCTACGCCGCCTGCTCGGCATGAAACACCTCCTGCCGGCGGTCCATGGCGACCAGCGCCGCCTCACGCACGTGCCCGAGGTAGGTGCCGAGCAGGTTGCGCGCCGCGCCGTCCGTCGAGACAAACTCGGCATACAGCTGCAGCCGCTCGTCCGCCACCACATTCGGCAGCGCCAGCGCGTGCGCCAGGTTGCCAGGGTGCACGTGGCTCGTGTCCACCAGCATCAGGTGCAGGCTGACCACCATCTCGGGGATATACTTGCGCCGGGTGAGCCGCAGCTCCGCATCGCGCCGGGCGCCCTCGGGCGTCGTCGTGTCCAGCTCGAACTGGAGCCAGCCGAGCTGCAGCAGCTCGAGCGTCGCGTCGCGCGCCGCATCCACGGCGGCGCCCAGCGCGGCGGTCCACTCGTGCTGCTGCACGTGGGAGCCGAGCGCCAGGGCCCCGTCGCTGCACAGACCGCGCACCGCCACACTGCGGTCCAGCACGTCAAAGTAGCTGCGCCAGTGGTCCAGCTCCAGCACCTCGTCCGCCGGCAGCTCCAGCTCCGCCACACTGGCCAGCAGCTCCGGCGGCAGCCGCTGCAGCGCGGCGTGCGCCGCATGCAGCCGCCCGTGTGCCATGCAGGTGCGCAGCAGCGCGTTCGCCTGGAGGATCGCCTCCGCGTACGTCTCAGGCACAAACGTGAGCCAGTCGAGCGCGCGGACCAGGCGGTACTCGGCCGCGCTGAGCGCCGCGTCCCAGGCGTGGATCGCCCCGGCGTCCTCCTCCACCACCGGGAGCAGCTCGGCAAACATGGCGCCCGCCGCACAGCGGGCCACCACGGCAGGGTCCAGCGCATGCGACTGCGCCTGCAGCAGCGCCTGCCGGCGCTCCTCGAGCGGCGCGCCGGGGTCCATCCCGCACAGGAAGCGCGCATAGCTCGTGTGCGCGTCGCCGGGGGTCAGCGCGCTCGCGTAGAGCGCCACCAGCTCCGCACTCTGCTCCGCCTGCTGCAGCACGTCCACGTAGGCACCGAGGATCGGCGCCGCGGTCGCCTCGTCCACCGGCACGCGCACCAGGCGGCAGTAGAGCGCCAGGTGCGCAAAGAAGCGCACCAGGCGCGCGTACCGCTGCGGCGGCAGCGCACGCAGCTCCTCGAGCCGCCCGACGACCCGCTGCAGCAGCGCGGGCACCGCATGCGTGATGACCGCGCGCTGCGCGACGTGGTACGGCTCCGTCGCCTGGGCCTGCACGCCGGGCGCGTGCGTCTGCATGAGCCGCTCGAAAATCGCGTCGAGGCTCTCGGGCGTGTCGCCGCCCTCTGGCACGCGCGCCGTGTCGTCGCGCCACCACGGCGCGGCGTTCCGGGCGAGCGCACGCTCGAGCAGCTGCTCGAAGCGCGCGTTTACGTAGGCCCAGAGCCGCTCCTCCCACGTCTCGCTCACCGCGAGCACGGCGCCGAGCTCGCCGCTGAGCGCGCCGTAGAGCGCGCGCTCGTACGCGTCCAGCGCCGGGTTCCCCGCCGCGGCGCGCGCCACGCGGCGCCAGACGCCCCGGGTCCGGTTGCCGAGCGCGGCCGGCAGCTGCTGCTCGGCGTCCACCTCGGCGAGCGCCGGGTCGTGGTAGAAGATGGCACCGCGGAGCGACGCAGCGCGCCACGGCTCGTTTGTCTGCGTGCACAGGTCGAGCGCATGCTCCAGCTGCCCCGCCCGTGTGTACTCAAACAGGGTCCGGGTGAGCGCCTTGTCGTAGTTGGCGTCCTCCTGCTCCAGCGGCGTGGCGCCGCGCACCGGCGCGTCGGGGTCCAGCGCACCGCGCGCGGCATGCTCCTGCCGCCGCACGCCGCCCGGCGCCACGCTATACCGCTTCTCGGCGCGCACGCGGTTCTTGGTAAACGGGCGGTATCCCTTGCGCACTTCGACCGCATGCTGCGCCGGAAGCATGTCCTGGAGCCACTCGCGCACGATCTGCGGTCAGCGTCTCCAGTGCGCGCGCGCGGTACGCACCTTGAGCTCGGCAAGCTCCGGGCTCGCGTCCAGCACGCGCTGGACGGCGACCAGCGGCGTCTCGTAGGGATGCGGCGGCGGCGCGACGCTCGTGGAGCGCACACCGCCGAGCCGCTCGGCAAACAGGAGCTGCACAATCGTCCAGGTGTGCTGCTCCGTGTCCCACTCGTACGCGTCGTCGTCGTCAAGCGCCACCACGCTGCTCGGAGCGCCCGTCTCCCCGAGGCGGGCACGCTCCGAACACACATCGGCAAACAGGAGCGCGGCGCCCGACTCGGCGTCCAGCAGCGCGCCCACGTCGAGGTCCTTGACCGCGCGGTACGCATCCGCGAACGCCTCGAAGCTCGACGCCGCGTCGCGCACCTCCGCGCCGGCTGCCTCCGCCCGCATGCTGCCCGTCGCCCACCAGCGCGCCGCGCCGGCGGCACGCGCGATGTGTAGTCACGTGACCAAGATTCTAAGCGTGCAGCGCACGCCGGCGGCCGGCGCCACACGACGATGGCGGCGGATGCGGAGCGAGCGAGGGAGGCGCCGGGCGCGCCGCCGTCGCTCTCAGACGCCTTTTCGCTGAGCCCGCGGTATGCGGCGGAGCGGGCGAGCGCCGCGGAGCGCGCGGGCGCGCCCGCGGGCGGCGGCGGCTCCGGCGCCGGCACGGGGATCGACATGGGGGCGCCGCTGCGTGGGAAGCAGGAGGGCCCCCAGTTCCTGCCGGACCTGAACGTGCGCCTGATGTGCCCCGACTGCAAGACGGTCCCGCCGCACATCACCGAGGAGTTTGCGAGCGGCGACCTGGTGTGTGCCGACTGCGGCCTGGTGCTGGGCGACCGGATCGTGGATACGCGGAGCGAGTGGCGCACGTTTGCCAACGAGGACGGCGACGACCCGTCGCGTGTGGGCGCGGCGGCGAACCCGATCCTCGACGGCATCACGGAGCAGCTCGAGAGCCGCATCGCGGCGCGCGACGGCGGCACGGGCGCGTCCCGGGACCTGATGCGCACCATGTCGCGGGCGTCGGCGCCGCGGGAGCGCTCCCTGCTGGACGCATTCGACTCGATCCAGAACAAGTGCGACAGCATCCACCTGCCGCGCACCGTCTGCGACTCGGCAAAGCAGGCGTACCGGCGCGTGGAGCAAGAGAAGCTGCTCCGCGGCAAGCACACGGACGCCATCATTGCTGCGGCGATCTATGTGGCGTGCCGGGTGAACCGCGTGCCACGCACCTTCCCCGAGGTGTGCGCGCTCACCGCGGTGCGCAAGCAGCAGGTGGCGCGCTGCTTCCGCGAGATGAAGGAGGCCTTTGGGCTCAACGCGACCGGCTCTGGGTCCGTCGAGGGCGATGCGCCGAGCAGCGCGGTGGCGGACCCGAACTCGGCGGCGCTCGCCGCGGTGGGCGGCAGCGGCCCCTCGCTCGGGATCGCGATGGGCGCCACGGACCTTGTGGCGCGTTACTGCAACCACCTGGGCCTCGACATGTCGATCGTGCGGGTGACCGAGGCGGTCACCACGCGCATCCACGAGCTGGGCTACCTGGCGGGCCGCTCGCCCATCACCATTGCGGCCGCGTCGATCTACCTGGTGACCATCCTCGCGGGCGAGCCGCGCAACGCGCGGCGCATCTCGGTCACCGCCGGCGTCTCGGACGTGACGATCAAGCACTCGTTCAAGGAGCTGCTCAAGGTGCAAAAGGAGGTGCTCACCCCCGAGATCCTCGCGAAGGACAAGCGGCTGGACATTGCGCGGCTCGAGTCGCCCTAGCCCGTTCCATATAGCCATAGTGTACATTTCCTTAACATCGTTAAACTACAGCGGTCGCTCGCCGCGCTCCGGCCGCTCGCCGCGCTCCGGCCGCTCCGCCGGGCTGGAGCGGCGCGGGGCAGGCGGACTGGCACTCCGCCGTGCATCCGAGTGGCTCGTGTCGGTCCGGTCGTCGCGGCTGTGCCCCTGGCTTGGGTCGCCCTGCCCCTGCGGCAGGCAGCGCTCCACACGGATGTGCCGGCGAAGAGCATCGCTGCGTGGGAACCCCTTTTTGCACACTTGGCACACATACGGCCGGTCGCCCGAATGCACACGAGCATGTCTCTCCAGATCGTGTTTACGAGAGAATGCTCGCGAGCAAAATGTACATGGGAAAGGACGGGCGCGCGCGGGTGCACGCTCTTTCGGGGATTCTTGCCGCGAGACGACATAGGGCGCGAAGCGCCGGTCGGCCCACACCGGCACCGTGCTGGACGGCGCCGGCGCGTAGCCGACAGGCGGCCCCGAGAAGATCTCGCCGTAGCCGCTGCCCGCGGGCGGGACGAGCACGTTGCGCCCGTTGGGCGAGAGCACGGGTGCCGAAGCCGCGGGCGCCGCGGGCGGCACGGGCGCCCGCGCCGCATCGCGCCGCCCGCCCGACGGCGCATACCGGTACGGTGTGGCGCCGTACGACTCGAGCTCCGGCTCCTCCCTGTTGCCGTACCAGCGCCAAGAGTCTGGCGGCGCCGGCGGAGCCGCAGCTTCCGACGGCGGGGCGTACGAGGACCCCGCCTGGCCCACGCCGCCGCGGAGGCCAAACGCATCGCCGGGCATCAGTGGCGCGGGAGGCGGGCCGCTGGCACTGGTGAAGTCGGAGGCGACCGAGGTGCCCGCGGACTGCGGCATGCCAAGCACATTGCCGCCGCCGAGGAACGGAGCGAGCTCCGGCGGGATCCAGGTCGCAGCACCGGCGGTCTCGGCCTGCGGCAGATCCGAGTCGCCCGGCTGCGTAGCCGGCGGCGGGCCAGCAAGGAACGCCTTCAGGTCTTGGTTCGTCGCAGGCGAGATCGGGAACGGGCCCGCCGACACCGGCGTGCCACGCTCGTCTAGTCCGTCAAAGACATTGGAACGGGTGTGAGTGGACTGCAGAGGTCAGCTGGGCGGCACTCGGGGGGCCACGCACGAATTCAAAACTCGGCACGTCGTCGAGGAGCCACGCCGGCAGCTCCGGGAAGATGAGCGACATGTCCACACCACAAGCAGGTCTACACCCCCCCGCTGAAATGCACTTGGGCGCTCTGGCGCGCACGCAGAGCTTTCTTTGGCGTCTCTCGGACGCTTCCTCGCCAAGGCGGGTTCCGGCGTCAAGATGTTTGGCGCACTGCGGGCGTACGCCGAACCACGCCAGCTGACTAAACATGCAGAGGCCCCACACGCCGACGTGCGATTGGCGTCGGCGCCACAGCGCCGCTTCATTTGCAGCTCACACACGTGGCACATGCAGCTAGATACCCTCGATAGCATGCTGGATTAGGGTATACGAGCTGACCGCGGGGCAGGAGGAGCGCACCTGCAGCGTGCTATCTACAAATCAGCGTGCGCCTGCCGCAGGAGCGGCGCAAATGCGCGGAAACTGAGCGGCTTGGCGAGGAAGCCGTCTGCGCCGGCTCCGAAGCCCAGCCGCTCGTCGTTCGGCGAGGTGCTCCCGGTGAGGATGAACACGGGCACCCGGCGCTCCGGCGCTGCCGCCGTTGCCGGTCCGTCTACCGCACGCGGAGTTTCCGCGCCGCGCTCCACGCTGCGCCGCTCCTCGATGCGCCGGATCTCGGCCGTGGCGCTGAACCCGTCGAGCCGCGGCATGGTGAGGTCCATCACCACCGCGGTAAAGTAGCCTGCCGGACTCCCCGCGAAGGCGTCGACGGCCTCCTGCCCGTCGCGTGCCTCGACGTACTCGGCATGTAGTTTGCGCAGGTACGCCGCCAGCACACGCCGGTTCACCTCGTTGTCGTCCACAATGAGCACACGGGCGGCCGGCAGCGGCGCACGGACGCCGCTCTCGCTCTGTGGCGAGCCGTCCGGCGGCACCGCGGACAACGGCGTGCTTGGCGCGATGCCCGACGTGGGCGTGCTTGGCACGTCAGACACGTCGCTGTCGTTCAGCGTGAGCCGCGTCACCACGGGGCTCAGCGTGCGCCGCGCTGTGCTCCGCGGCGACACGTGCGGCGCTGTGCTCCGCGGCGACACGTCGCCGCTGGCTGACGCACCCACCTCGCCCAGGACCGCCGCATGCGCGACCGCCTCAGACCGCCGGCGCTCCTCGGCGCCGGAACCGGGCAGCGGCGCAAACGGGTCCGTGTCCTCGCTGGGTCGCGCCTCCCCGGCGCGCACCCGGTCCATGTACTGCACAAAGAAGGCGAGCAGCGTCTCGAGGCGCGCCGGCCCCGCCGGCTTGAACACAGTGCGGGCCAGCCCACCGGCGTCGTGGTACGCACGGCACATGCCGACCAGCTCGGCGTCGTTCCGCAGGTTGCTCAGCACCACCACAAGAGGAAGCGGCGCCCTGCGCGCGCCGCGCGCAGCGACGAGCTGTGCCGGCTGCGACGTGTCCTCGTTCACCATCACCACGTCGCGCACCTCGGCGTCGGGCTCGCCAAAGCCCCAGCGGGACCGGTCCCAGGTGCGCCCGTGCACCTCGATGGCAAAGTGCCACCAGTGCTCCAGATAGCCGGCGAGCGACGTGCACAGGGCACGCTGCCCGGCTTCCTCCATGTCGAAGCCGAGCAGGTGCACCGTGTACCGCTGGCCGGCGTCCAGCGTCGGCCGGTACGCCGGCACCGGCATAGGCAGCGCCGGTCCCTCGGCGCCCGCCTCCTCCTCCGCCGCCGACTCCCTGGCGGCCACCTCGACCAGCTCACACGAGATCCGGATGCCCGTCCCGACGCCCGGCGTGCTGTACACGTCGATGGTACCGTTTGCCAGGCTCGACTCGACGATGCTCTTGACGATCGAGAGGCCGAGCCCCGTGCCCGTGCCCATCGGGTTCTCCTGCGTAAACGGCTGGAAGAGCTGCTTGTCGAGGAACTCGCGCGAGATGCCGCGGCCCGTGTCGCGGACCTCAAGCACGACCCGCCGCCGTCCGTCGCCGAGGTCCGTGCCATGGAGCGACACCTGCACAAATCCCGCTGTGGTGAACTTGAGGGCGTTGCCCACCAGGTTCATCAGCACGCGGCGCATGCCGCCCGAGTCGCAGCGGACAAACCAGCCCTCCGCACGGTACCCAATGTCGATCACCATCTCGACCCGGTCCAGCGCAGCGAACCCGCCGCCCGGCGCATACACGCCGCCGATCCCCGTGGCGGCCTCGGTTGCATGCCGGCTCTTCTGCCCGATCCAGCTGCTGTCGCACACCTCCTGGATCAGGCGCGTCAGGTCACAGTCCACGTACCCGCCCGAGAAGCTGCGCTGCTTGTCCGCGGCGCTGCCCTGGAGCTTGGTGTAGTCCAGCACATGGTTCACCAGCTCCAGCAGCCCACGCCCGCACGCCTCCACCGTGTCGACGAACGAGAGCTGCATCGAGTCCAGTAGCGTGTCACGCAGCAGCTCCGTAGACGCGAGGAACCCGTGCAGCGGGGTGCGCAGCTCGTGCGACATGTTGCTGATAAAGAACGACTTGGCCCGGTCCGCGAGCACGAGCGACTTCTTCAGCACCACGTTGAGCATCATGTACCCGATCGCACGGATATGCTGCATCGCGACCTCGCTCACCTGGTCCAGTACGGGCGAGAGCGAGTCCGCGGTGGTGTAGGCGCAAATCAGGCAGAACGGCTGCCGCTCCAGCCCGAGGATTGGCACCGCCAGCACGTCCCGCACCTCCGGCGGCAGCAGCTTGGACAGCACGGTCGTCGCATCCTGGTCGAACCGCACGCCCTCCTGCGCGGTGCGCAGCAGCTCGCACAGCTGCTGCACCTCGGCGAGCGTGAGCGTCTCGCTGCGGGACGCCGGCGCCCGGAGCTCCTCCTTGGCGCCGAGCACCTGCAGTGGAGGAAACCGCGACTGCTCCTCGCTGGCGCCGCCCGCTTCGGCGCCGTCGCCGGCCGAGCCGCTGCCACGTGCGCCGCGCTGCTCGCGAACAATGCGCCGCTGGTTCAGGCCCGTGCGCTCGTCGAGCTTGTCCGGTAGCAGGTACACGACCGCGTCGTGCGCGCCGTCGCGTGCCGGCTGCACGCTGAGCGAAAAGTTGCCCAGGTCAAACAGGACGACACCCGAGAGGTTCATCGCAGCGCGCACGCTCTCGGCCGTGTACTGGTAGATATGCTCGTACACCTCATGTGGCGGCTCCGCGTCCGGGTTTAGGGAGTCGACGCTCAGCTGCCGCCGGGTGGACATCTCAAACGCCTCGCTCTCGGTGGCGAGCGCCTGGGAGCTCCCGGCATCCTCCTCGAGGCGCAAAAAGTGCCGCATGTAGTCCTCGACACTGCGCTTCATCCGGTCCCGCTGGTCCAGCTGGAAGCGGTCGAGCAGCAGCTCCAGGGCGTCGACCGCCATGCCCGCGAGCTCCCAGAGCATCTTGGCCTCGTCGGGCGTAAAGGGCGCGCGTGGCTCCGTGTCGGCAACGGTGAGCAGCCCGAACACCTCGCCCCGGGTCGACACGAGGGGAATGCTGACCAGGAAGCGGTAGGGGCCACGCTCAGGGTTCCGCGCGAAGCGCCAGTCCGCCGCCGCGTCGGGCACCGAGAAGCGCTCGAGCGCATCGCCCCAGTACAGCGCGTGCGCGCCAATCGGCTGCTCCAGCGGTCCGTTCTCCGAGCCCGCCTGGGAGCACGGCCACTCGATAATTTGCGCCACAGCTGATGCGCCACAGTCCATCGGGTCGCCGGCCGCATCGCCGCGGATTTCCAGGATCTTGGCACGTGCGTAGGGCATGCCGAGCGTGAGTGCCGCGAGCCGCTCCACACGCTGCACGGCGGACCAGTCGCTATAGCCCGGCAGGCAGAACTTGCGCATCGCCCGCTCCCGCTCCCGGTCGCTCGCCGGCCAGAGCGCCGGAAGGTAGCCGTATCGGGCGAAGAAGCGCTCCATGTAGCAGCCAAATACCACGCGCTCATCTCCGGACCCGACAGGCGTGGCCTCCGGCATCGTGTCGCGCACCTCGTCGCCCCGTGTGTACTGCATACGCCCGTCGGGGCCCAAACACGTGTCCCAGCCGGGGAACTGCGCGGAGCGCGTGGGAAACGCAGGAACGCTTTCTGGCGCTACATCCCCGTGGATGTAGGACCACGCAAATGCCGACCAGTCCTCCGCCATCGTCTCCCGACGTCCCGCCCGGGGCGTTGCGGCCGAGACGAGTGTATGCGATTGCCACGACGGCACTGGCTTGCCCTCCACTACACTAATCTAACCGTCCCTGCGGATGATGACGTAATGGCAACAGACACCTTCGGCGCGCTCGTGCGCCGTGCGCCGGGCGAGCGCGGCTCAGCCCTGGTGCGACGATGCGTTCGCCGCCGCCGAGTAGGCAAATGCGTCCTCCTGCATGCGCACGAGCGCCTGCTCCACCGACTCGGTGCGCGCACGCAGCGCGTCCGACTCGAGCTCGGCGTCGCCCAGCTCCATCAGGGCACTCTGTAGCGCAAAGTACGGCGGCATAGCCTTGCCGCCGCTTTTGTCCGCGAGATAATGTGCGCGCAGGGCGCTCATCCGCTGCGCGTGCAGCGACGCCGCCTGCCAGGTCAGTAGGCGCTCGGCCTGCGGGGTTCACGAACCTCTTTGTCCAGCTCTGGCGTGAGCTTGGGCACCGGGCGCGCACGCGGGACGAGGTGGGGGCGCCGCTCCGGGCGCGCCGCAGGCGACGCCATCGCGGGTGGCGGCGCTGCGCCTGGCGGCGGGCCAGCGCCGCGAGGCGGCCAGCCGGGCGGCGGCCCCGGCGGCGGTGGGCCTGGCGGCGGCCCCGGCGGCCGCGCGAGCCCCATCGCGGGCGGCGGTCCCGGCGGTGGACCCGGGTGCGGGCCTGGCGGCGGGACCGGGGGCGCCCCCGGCGGTGCACCTGGCTGCCCACTGTGCATCGCGGCCGGTGGATGCATGGCGTCCGCGGCGACGAGCGCCGCAGACGCGAGGAGTCGGGTCACGTGACCATTCTCTTTGCCGCCGCTCGCTGCGAGGCTCGCCGCGACGCCTGATCACGATGGTGCCCGCCATGGCACGCGGTGGGCTCGCGTCGACCATGCGCCTGTTTGGGCGGCAGACGCTCCCGGTGCAGCGCCGGAGCGTCCTCCATGCGGACACGGTGGCGCGGGCCACGTTTGCGACCACGCCGGCGCCGCGCCGCGACGCCGACGCTGAGCGTGGCGGCGCCGGGCGTGGCTCGGCGCCAGGCTCCAAGGAAGCCGTCGAAGAGCTCGCGAAGCAGCTCGCGTTCCAGCAGCAGGGCGCGCAGGGCCCCGAGGCCAACGCCGAAGTGCGCGTGTCGCTCCCGGGGCAGGCCGTCGGTCCGTCGCCGACAGGCATGGCCGACACGTACATGTACACGCCCGAGACGCTGCCGCCGCGGCAGGACCCGCTGCTGCACTTTTTCGTGAACCTGCTGATGCGTGACGGCAAGAAGGCGCGTGCAGAGCGCTACATCGCCGACATGCTCGGCCACATGGCGCAGCTGACGAACAGCAACCCCGTGCCGCTCGTGTACGAGGCGGTGGAGCTTGCACGTCCATTCCTGCGCATGCAGTCCCGCAAGCAGGGCGGCAAGACGATGCAGGTGCCCATCCCGCTCAACATGCGGCAGAGCCAGCGCCGTGCGCTGGTATGGATCATTGAGGCGAGCGGGCGCCGTGCCGACCGCTCCATCAGCCGCCGCCTCGCTGTCGAGGTGCTCGCGGTGCTCGAGGGTAACAGCTCGGTGCTCTCCCGCAAGGACGAGCAGCACAAGGTTGGTGTGGTGAACCGTGCCAACGCCAGTGTGCGTATCTAGTTCGACGCGATTGCCGCCTGCGCTGCACACCCTAGCGCAGTGCCATAGCTATGAAAAGCGAACTGTTCGCAATGTTGTTAGCGCGGCTGTCGCTTCTGTGGCCAGCGCTCGCCTCTGGCGAGTCACACGCCGCTCTCCTGTCTAAACGAAAAATTTGTAGGGGCTAAAAAAATCAGCCGCAAAAAAAGCTCCCAACGTGGGGCTCGAACCCACGACATTCAGATAACTCTTCGGACATCCGAAGAGACTCCTTAAGAGTCTGACGCTCTACCGACTGAGCTAGCCGGGATGAATTCTGAGGGGGACTGGTCATTGCTAAATTATAAGGCAAACAATGCAAGAAAGTCTAGCCAAACCAGCGGCGGGGGCGGAAGCCAAGCAACTCGACAAGGCTCTTGGCCAGAGAACCCAGCGCACCGCGCGGGCGCGAGACGGGGCGGCCCATGACGGCGACGCGCCATGCCTCCTTGCCGTCGATCTGCACCGAGACGCGCACCACGGGCGCGTGCGGGTCGCGGGTGTCCACCTCGAACTCGGACCACTTGTAGTTGCCGTTGGGCAGGTACTTGAGCAGGGTCTCGTGGCCCGGTTCGATGGTGTGCGATTGCGAAAGAGTGCGGATGGGAATGTAGAACATCGAGAGCGGACTGGTGCTGAATTCGACCACCGAGTTGCGCATGAGCGACGAGGCGAACTCGTGCCGGTCGCCGCTGATGATGATCACGTTCGGCACGTACTGGAGCACGTCGAGGACCAGCTTGCGCTCCTCAGGGTACGCAGCCCAGCCGTCGAGGCGGCCGTCAAGGTCGAGCGGGCCGCCCCAGAGGCTGGTGAACGGCACGCTCGACACGAGGAACTTGAACGTCGCCGTGTGGTTCACCTGGGTGAGCCAGTTGAGCAGCGCCGCACGCTGCGAGGCGCCCAGTGTGGTGCGGTCGTCGCCCTTGTATCCCGCATGCGTCCGGTGCGCGCGCACGTCCATCACGAAGAAGGCCGTGTCGCCGTACTGGAACGAGTAGTAGTGCTCGCCGCGGGCCGCGGGCGCCGGGTTCGCGTTGCCCATGTACTCGGCCCAGGCGATGATGCCCGGGCCAAGCCCCGCCGGCGGCGACGGGTGGCGCTCAAACTCGTGCAGCGTGTGCCGGTCCACCTGCGATGCCTCGTCGCCGTAGCCGCCGCCGCTCCAGTTGTTCACGATCTCGTGGTCGTCGTAGATGCCGAGCACGGGGATCTTGTTGTACACCCGACGGAACGACTCGGAGGCGAACAGGTTCCGGTACAGCTTGCGGTAGGAGCTCAGGTACGGCCCCTCGTACCGCGGCACATCCGCGTAGATCAGGTCGCCCAGCTCCAGCAGGAAGCGCAGGCCGGGCGTGGCGCCCGCGCCGTCCACGTGGCGCTGGGCCATGAGGTCGAAGCCGCGGATCCGGTTCCGCTGCGCCACGCCGCCGGGGCCCGTGCCGATCCCGAGCAGCTTGAGCAGCCAGTTCCACCCCCAGAACTGCGCCGGGTTGTACGGGAAGTCGGCCTTGATGCACGACGTCGCCGCAAACGTGAAGTGGTTCGGGTCGTCCACGGGACTGCGCTCGTCCGCGCTGCTGGCGGGCGCCGCGCCGGCGTGCTTGGTCTTGAGGTACGCCGAGAGCCGCGGGTCCGGCCAGGTGACAAACTGGACGGGCCGCTCCGGCACTGGGGCAAACGTGTTGTTGTGCACAAACGCCAGGCGCCACTCATACCGCGTTGCGGGCCACAGGTCCGTCAGCGTCACGCTCGCGGTCCAGTCGGACTCGGCGCTGAGCGGTACCAGCGGGCCGCGCTCCCAGCGCCGGGCGTCGCGCAGCGCGCTGGCCGCGCCGTGCGCGCGCTGCGGCGGCGGAGAGCCGGCGCCGCCGGCGCCCGCGCTGCCCTCGACCACGCGGCGCCAGACGACGCGCACAGGCGCGGCGCTCAGCGCTTCGGCGTCCGTCAGGACGCCGGGCGAGTCCTCGATGCCGCCGCCCTCCCAGAGCCCGTCAAGCGGGGGGAGCGGGTGCGGGAAGCGCAGGTGGAGCGTGGCCGTGCTGGGGCTCAGTGCGCCCACGCGGGCAAAGCGCAGGTTGTAGTCGAGATGCGACGGGAACATGAACGGCGAGTAGTACAGGTCAAGGAACAGGAGCAGGAGCAGCGTCTGCACGCTGAGCACGCTCAGGTTCACCCGGCGGCAGCGCGTCGAGATGCCCAGCGCGATCGACAGGGCGTACTGCGCGGGGCGCGACTGGGCGAGCCGCGCGACGAGGTCTGAGTCGGAGCTGCCGTGCTTGGCCACATCCGCGTAGCTGCGCTTGTCCCTCAGGTGGCGGTACAGGTACACGTCGTAGGCGAGCCACGCGGCCACGTACGCCGCGTATGCATACACGCTCAGGAAGCCCAACCCTCCAGGGATCACCCGCAGGAACACGAGCACAAGCAGACGGAAGATGGTGCTGGTCACAAACTGCGCTCCAAGCGCATAGTGCTCGCCGCGGTGGCGGAGGCGCCCCGCAACCGCGTGCGCCTCGCGCTCCACCTCGGCCTGCGCCCTCTGCACGATGCTGGGCGCGTCGGACGGCGGCGAGGCGTCCGCGGCGCCCTGGTCGCTGCGCTTCTCGGTCACCGTCATCGTCCTTCGCTGGTGGTCCGGGAGCGGGCCGCGCGGCGTCGCGCGAGCGCGGGCGCATTAGTCATCCACGTGGCACCGATCTCTGCGCGACGCCGCGTTGACAGGCGGCGTGACTCGAGCTGGCCAGCATGCTCTACCTGCTGGACTATGGCGCGGGCAGTGCGTACGGCGGCGGCGCGCGGCGGTACTGACGCGCAGATGTGCGCAGCCTGGCGAACTCGCTCCAGAAGCTTGGGCACAAGTTCGAGTGGGTGCGGGAGCCGAGCGATCTAGACAAGGCCGACAAGCTGCTGTTCCCCGGCGTGGGGTCGTTTGGCCATGCGATGGACGTGCTGCGCTCCAAGGGGTACGTGGAGCCGCTGCGCGCGTACCTGCGGTCGGGAAAGCCGTACATGGGCATCTGCATCGGGCTCCAGGCGCTCTTTGAGGGGTCCGACGAGTCGCCCGGCGCCGAGGGCCTCGGTGTGCTCCCGGCGCGTGTGGGCCGCTTCAGCGTGCAGGACGCGCAGGGGCGGCACAAGGCCGTGCCGCACATGGGCTGGTCCACGGCGCACGTGCCGCCGATGGAGCGCGCTGGCGCCGGCGCCGGCACGGCGTCCGTGGCTGACGTGGACCACCTCGGAGAGCGCTTCGGCCTGCGGCACGATGCGCACTTCTACTTTGTGCACTCGTACCGCGTGGCGTTCAGCAGCGATGCGCAGGCGGACTGGGTGCTCGCCACGTCGCAGTATGGCGACGAGTCGTTTGTGAGCGTGGTGCAGCACGGCAACATCTTTGCCACCCAGTTCCACCCCGAGAAGAGCGGGCGGGCGGGCCTTGCGGTGCTGGACGCCTGGCTCCGGCAGCCGGAGCACGCCGAGTATGCGCACGTGCCGCGGCGCGTGGCGCACCACGAGCCGCGCGTCGCGTTCGCCCGGCCCGTGGCACGCATTGTGGCGTGCCTCGACGTGCGGAGCAACGACGAGGGCGACCTGGTGGTGACCAAGGGCGAGAGCTACGACGTGCGCGACAAGGCGGAGCCCACGGGCGGCGCACAGGCCGGCACCCGCGCCGTGCGCAACATGGGCAAGCCCGTGGAGCTTGCGCAGCGGTACTACGACGAGGGCGCGGACGAGATCACGTTCCTCAACATTACCTCATTCCGCAGCTGCCCGCTACAGGACCAGCCCATGCTGGAGCTGCTGGAGCGCGCCGCGGAGAGCATCTTTGTGCCGCTCACCATCGGCGGGGGTATCCGCGACATGCGCGATCCGGACGGCACGCTGCACCCGGCGCTCGAGGTGGCACAGGCCTACTTCCGCGCCGGCGCTGACAAGGTGAGCATCGGCAGCGATGCCGTCTACGCCGTGGAGCAGCTGCGGGAGCGCGCCGTGGCGGCCGGCGCGCCCGCGGACCTGAGCGCGGTGCCCGACGCGGCGCTCAGCGGCGATACGCCGCTGGAGCAGATCTCCCGCGCCTACGGCGCACAGGCGCTCGTCGTCTCGGTCGATCCGCGCCGGGTGTACCTGGAGGAGCAGGAGCCGGTGCCCGCGGCGCACGCCGCGAGCGTCGTGCACGGGGTGGACGAGCGCGCCGGCCGCGAGGGCCGCGCGGCCCGCTGGTGGTATCGGTGCACGGTCAAGGGCGGCCGCGAGGACCGCGACGTGGACGTGGTGCAGCTCGCCCGTGGCACGGCGCGTCTCGGCGCGGGCGAGCTGCTGATCAACTCGATCGACCGCGACGGGAGCAACCGCGGGTTCGACACGCAGCTGATCGACACTGTGCGCGGCGCAGTCGACATCCCGGTGATTGCGAGCTCGGGCGCCGGTGTGCCCGAGCACTTTGCCGAGGTGTTCGCCGAGCGTGCCGCCCGCCACGGCGCCCCGGTTGAGGCGGCGCTCGCCGCGGGCATTTTCCACCGCCGCCAGTGCACGATCGGGGCGGTGAAGCAGCACCTCGCTGAAAAGGGGTATCCGGTGCGCCTTGACGTGTAGGTAGCCGAGAGCGGGGCACCGGAGGCACGCAGTCGTTTGCCCGGCGAGCCAGGGGCACGCCGCAGGAGCGCGCCGCTCCACAGGCTTGCCTTCTCCGCCGCGCGTCTTCGTAGCTAGCCGAGCCCGAGGGTGCGCACCCCCTCGTCCATCTCCTCGCCCTCCATCTGCTCGCCGAGCCAGGAGCTGAGCGGCACGCCGCTCCACGGACTTCCGGTGCCGATCCGCAGCCCGATCGCCGCGCTGCCGTACCCCGGCCCGGAGCCTGCGGGCGAGGGCGACATGTTGTGTGAGCGCACGCCGGGCGACGCGGAGCGTGCGCCGGACGCGTCCGTGGTGGCGGCCGCACCGCTGGTGCGGCCGCGGCCGCCAAACGAGCCGCTGCCGCCAGCGAGCGGCGACGAGGAGGGCGAGGCGGTGCCGGCGGGCCCCGCGGCGGCTGCCGCGGCGCCGAGCCGCATCGACTCACGCCGGGAGAGCAGCAGCGCGCTGCCCGCGCCCTTGCGGCGGGCGCCGGCAAAGGGGCCGTGTAAGCCGGCGACCGCGGACGGGCTGGAGCCCGTCTCGGGGTTCTTGCGCTTTGCGCCGGCCGGCGCGCGCGCGTACGGCAAGCCGAGGCGCGGCGACGCGGGTGCGCCCGGGACGGGCATGGGCGCCGCCGGCGCTGCCGGCGCGTCCGGCGGGCCGGGCGTAGGGTCCTCGGCCATCTCGCTGCCTGCGAAGGCGAAGGGCGCGATGGGCTCGTCGTCCGAGTCGCCCGAGTTTTCCTCGCTGCCGCAGGAGCTGTCTGAGCAGCCGCCCGTGGTGGGCATGTCCCCCACGGGCGTCGCGGGCAGGAACACGTCATCCACCTCGAGCTCGCCCGGGTCGCCAAAGCGCGAGGAGAATCCGCGCCCTGCCGTGTATTCGCCCGAGGTGCGCATCCGGTGCGCGCTGCGGCGCACGGGGCCGACGGACGACGCGCTCTCGCCGCGCAGGTGGCGCTGCAGCTTGGCCTCAGACGCCAGCTCCACCTCGCCGGGGCACCGCTCGTCGTGGAGCGACTCGGCGACGCGGAGCATGCTCTTGTCGCGCAGGGGCACCGGGCTGCGCCGCGCCGCGGCGCGCCGCGCCGCGCGCGCGTCTGTCGCGCTCATCTGCTGTGGCGGCGGCGGCGCCTGCGCCTGCACGTGCTGCTCCGCATCGTAGTCCACAGGCGGCACCATCGGCAGGCGAAAGTCGAGTGGCGAGCAGGAGAGCGCGGTGCTGCCCGCGCCCGCGGGTGCGGACGGCCCTGCACGCTCACCTGGCGCGGCACCCGTCTCGGGTGGGTCCAGGAGCATGTACACCGGTCCGAGCTCTGCTGTGGCGCCCGCCACCAAAACCGGTCAGGCGCAAACTGCAGCCCGGCGCCCTCCACTCGTGTGCGCCCCAGCCCCGGAAACGACCGCGGTGCCGCCAACACGCACCGGGCCCTCTAGGCCGGTGAGCCCCAGCGTTACGAGCCGGGGGCAGCGGGCGCCGGGAGGTAAATCCAAAAAAGTTCGCAACCGCGGTGGTGTCCTCCAACGACCCCACCGGTTCCCGCAGAGACCCGATGCTCACGGCGGCGACGTCGGCTCCGGACAACGGGGCGGGGTCGCGGGATGCACATGTGTCGGACGCCTCCGGCTCGCGGGAGGGCCTGTTCCATGCGCACCACCAAGCGCATTCGAGCGACCCACTTAGCGTCATCCGGCTGGCGCTCGGCGCTGACCAGCAGTTGATCCGCGTGAGCGACAGCACGCGCGGCGAGACGTACGACATCACACTCTCGCCGAGCACGCCTTTCGCTTCGCCGTATGTGACGCACCCCGCCGACCAGCAGAACGCCTCGGACGCCACGTCCACCGAGCACCTGAGGACTCCGGGATCCACTCGCTCCCGGCGCCGTGCGCCGCTCTGGTGGCTCTATGGTGGCAGCAGCGAGGCAAGCAGCGCCGGCGGCGATATGCAGGCCACGCGGATCGGGCAGGCTGGGCAGGCCGAGCAGGCCGGGCAGGCTGCGCCGTCCGCACCCGCCGAGCCGCCGGCAGCTCAGACCGACGCCAAGCAGGACACCAGCGCAACGGCCTCGGCTGCTGCGGCCTCGGCTGCTGCGGCCGCGGCTGCAGCGGGCCCCCCAGAGTCAGCGCACGGCCACCCGGCTGGTGCCGTGCCACGGATCGAGGAGGAGCCAGCACCGCCCGTGCTCGCGGAGCCAACGGCGCCCGCACCCAAGGAGCTAGCACCGCCCGTACACGAGGCGCCGGCGCCGCCCTCCGGGTCGTCCGCACGGGTGGCACCCCCGGAAGAAAAGCAGGTCGCCTCGACGATCCCCCCCGCTGTGCCCGCGCCGGCGTCCACCGCGCAGATGGCGCAGCTGGCCAGCCCGATCACGACGGACCTGCCGATGCTCGAGGGGCCACGCACCCCCGTCTCGCCCACGCAGGGGCTACCGGTGCGCTACTTCTCGCAGAGCGCCATGAGCACGAGCCCCCAGCACTACGCCGGCAGCGACGGCGCGCTGAGCCGCAGCCCGCCGCAGCGGCGCCCGTCGCTCCGCGGCACGGCGTCCGGCGGCCCCGGCGCCGGCTCGCCGGCAGCACGCCTGCCCCCGGGGACCAGCATGAGCGCCTCGTCGGCGCAGGGCAGCGAGCACGCACAGACGTTTGACGAGGAAATGGCACAGAACGCCGACATGCTCCGCCGCTCGCGCCGCGCCAAGGAGCAGAGCATGATGGGCGGCAGCGGCGACTCGGCACCACAGGCGCCGACGGGCGACACCGTCCCGACGGGCTCCGCGATGGCCGCGGCGGCAGGGAAACACAAGGAGCCGCACAGAGAGTCCCACAAGGAACAAAAGGAGGAGAGAGACCCGCCCGTGTCGATGGGCAACCTGATCGGCGAGGGCCACACCAACTACGTGCTCATGTACCACATGCTCACCGGCATCCGGATCGGCGTGTCGCGCTGCTGGGCACGGCCCAAGACGCCGCTGACCAACGAGGACTTTAGCGCAAAGTACAAGTTCACGTTCGACATCATCGGCAACGAGCTGGCGCCCTCGTCCAACTACGACTTCAAGTTCAAGGACTATGCCCCCGCCGTGTTCCGGGAGCTGCGGGAGAACTTCCACCTGGACACGGCGGACTACCTGCTCTCGCTCACCGCCAAGTACATTCTCTCAGAGCTGGGGTCTCCGGGGAAGAGCGGGTCCTTTTTCTACTTCTCGCGCGACTACCGGTTCATCATCAAGACGATCCGGCACCGGGAGCACAAGTTTCTCATGAAGATCCTCAAGGCGTACTACATGCACGTGCGCGAGAATCCGCACACGCTGCTCTCGCAGTTCTACGGGCTGCACCGCGTCAAGCTGCCTGGCGGGCGCAAGATTCACTTTGTGGTGATGAACAACCTGTTCCCGCCGCACCGGGACATCCACGAGATGTACGACCTCAAGGGCAGCGTCGCGCACCGGGAGCAGACGTCGAGCAACAAGGGCGCGGTGCTCAAGGACATGAACTGGATCAAGCGCGGGCGCAGTATCGAGCTCGGCCCCGAGAAGCGCGAGCAGTTTGTGCGCCAGCTGCGGAGCGACGTGTCGCTGCTCATGCGGCTCAAGATCATGGACTACAGCCTGCTGATCGGGCTGCACGACCTGCGGCTCGGCAACCGGGACAATCTGCTCCACGACGCCCTCCAGGTGGCGCAGCCCGAGGCAGACGTGCAGCCGACGCGGCCCACGCCGCGGCGGCAGCGCTCCCGCTCCGCCTCGGCCAACTCCCAGGCGGCGGCGGGCGGCGGCGCGCCAGGCGGCGGGCCGCAGCCGCCGCCCATGCTGCGTCGGCCGAGCATTGTGGTCTCGTCGAACCCCGGTGCGGAGCTCGCGCAGGGCGGCGGCCCCGAGGCCCGCGCCGAGGGACCGCCCGTCTCACCCACGGAGAAGAGCGGCGCCGGGGCGCCGGGCGGCGGCGGCGGCAGCACCGTGCGCGCCGCGGTCGTCGGGCCCGACAACAAGGTGCTCTCGGCACAGACCGCGACCAAGCTGCCCAACAAGACCGCGGAGCGGCGCCACTTTATCTTCTACCAGGACGAGGGCGGGCTGCGGTCCACCGACGAGCAGAACCAGCCGACGTCCTACATCTACTACCTGGGGATCATCGACCTGTTCACCACGTACAATGCGGTGAAGCGCGGCGAGCACCTGCTCAAAGGGCTCGTCGACGGGCGGCACAACATCAGCGCCGTGCCGCCGCGCGAGTACGGCGAGCGGTTCGTCAACTTCTTGCTTGCGCGCCGGCCCAAGGCGCGCGGCGAGCGCGAGAAGAGCGGCAGCAAGCCCCCTCACTGATAACGACTGTATCTGATAATGTATAGAAATGCACGCAGCACTACGTGTCCTGCTCCATCGGCGCGCCGCCCGGCTCCGCGCCGTGCTCCAGCGAGAGGCGCCAGCTCGCCTCCATGTACCGGTTCGGGTGCGCCACGCTCTCGCCGTTGCCGAGCCCGTCGCCGCGCTGCACGCCCTGCTCCGCGTGGGTCACCTCGAAGAGCCGGGTGCAGGCGATGTGGTAGTGGCCCGCCTTGGCCGCGTTCACAATCTCGGTCTGCTCCTCGGGCTTGACGTGGTAGTGGGTCACCAGCGCCGTCGCGAGGTTGGCCGGCGAAAAGTGGCGGAACGGGCACCCGTGCGTGTCCTGCGGCCCCGGCGGGTCCTGCATGATGATCCGCGCACAGCTCTTGGCGGGGTAGTTGAGCCGCCGGCCCTCGAGGCCGTACCCGTGGCGGATGTTGTACCGGTGCTCCTTGTTGAACTTGTCGTCCGTCATGGTGCTGAAGGAGCGCCGCCAGAAGAGCAGGGCCTCCTCCACCGGCACACCGAGCTCCTTGAGGAACAGGTTGTACTGCAGCCGGCTGTAGTGCCGCAGGTGGTGCGTCGCGCTCAGCGTCTCCTGCAGCTGCCGCATGCACATGGGCGCGTGCTTGCGCACCAGCGCGGCGATCATGTCCGCGGTGATCGTCATGCTGCTCCCGTCCGCGCCGGTGAGCGTCGAGTTGGTGTAGTCGCTCGTGGCGCCCGCCATGAAGCCCATGCTCAGGTGCTCCAGCACGGGCATCAGCCGGTCGTCCTCGTCCAGCCGCGGCAGCGCCCGTGCGGTGGTCTCGAGCTGCGCCGCGAGGCGCGACTGGAACTCGGCGAGCACCAGGCTCGACTGCTCCTTCCCCGGGATCCACGCCGTGCCCCGGTGCACAAACACGCGCCGCCGCTCCACGAGCTCGGGCACCCGGTGCCAGGGCACCTGCAGGAACGACTCGCTCTCGAACGTGGGCGCGAGCCGCGGGTGGCACGCCAGCAGCTGCTCGCGGAACCGGTGCTGCTCCTCGGGCGTGACCACGCGCCAGGCAAAGTCCTGCGTCCGCAGGAACGCGTCCCGCTCCGCCAGGTGCTCCGTCTCGAGCTTCCAGCGGAACAGTGTGGTCTCGGCGTGCACGAACCGGCGGCGCAGCTCCTCGGTGCGCGAGAAGGCCAGCCGCAGCACAAAGTGCGACACATGGTCCTTCTTCCGCTCCGCCTGCAGCTCCTTGCCCTTGGTGGCCGCCGCCGACACGGAGCCCGTGGCCGCCACCGAGTTCGACCGCAGCGGCAGGTACTCGCTGCACCGCCGCTCGATCGCCGCCTTCACCTCGGCCCACGGCTGGTTCCGCGCGCTGCTGGTCTCCACCTCGGCAAGCACCCGCAGCCGGTCGAGCGCCCAGCCCTCGAACTCTTCCACCGTGATGTCCTGCACCGGCGGCACCGCGTACATGTTCAGCCGGTACGGGTACTGCACGGCTGCGCCGCCGCCGCCGCGCGATGGGTGGTGCGCCACCTGCGCCGGCGACCCGCTCGCGGCAAACTCGCTCCCGGGCACCCCCGGGGGCGCCGCCGTTCGAAACATGCTGGCGAGTGGCAACTTGGAATCCACGCGCGTCGCGCGAAACGCGCGCCACGCGCGCCACGCGCCACGTGGCTCTCCGCCCTACAGCCGCTACATGTGGAGGCTACGCGACCAGCTGCTCCCAGCCGCGCTGCAGCGCATCGAGCGCCGCGGCGCCGCCCGCAGCGCGCACCCGGTCCTGCGCCGTGCGCAGCTGCTCCATCGCGCGCCGCGTGTCGCGCTGCGCGAGGAAGCCCAGGTACGCGAGCCACGTGTCCACCAGGGCGTCCACCGCCGCGGCGACCGCGGCACCGTCCTCCTGCTCCAGCGCACACCCACGCTCGCTCTGCGCCGCCGCGTGCCGGTACAGCCGCTCCGCGCGCGCCGCCGCCGCGGCGTGCATGCTCGCGGGCGCCATCTCGAGCAGGAGCCGCTCCAGCGCGGCCAGTTGCAGCCAGCACGTGACCGACGCGCTGCTCCGGCTCTGCACGAACGCGAGCACGCGATCCTTGGTCTCGCTGAGCTGCTCCTCTGTGCTTGCCGCGCGGCTCGTGCACCGCGCCACCTCAGACGAGGCAAACAGGAAGAAGCGGCGCACCACCGCGTCGTGCAGCGCCTGTGCATGCGCCCGCGCCGTGCCGAGCAGCTGCGACGACGCGAGCACCGCACCGGTGTGCATCACCGCCGCCTCGCAGCGCCCCCACGCCCAGCGCGCGGCACGCCGCTTGCTCGTAGCGCCGTGTGCCGCGGAAACGACCCACTCGATATAGTCCATCCACAGCGCTTCTCGCGCCGCGTCGGGCTCCGCGAGCGTGGCTTCCTCAGCGGGCAGCGTGGCGCCCGCGCACTCGAGCCAGCGCAGCAGCGTGGGCCACACGCTCGCGCCCGCGTCCTGCGCAAAGCTCGCGGCTCGCGTGCACGCGTCCAGCGCCGCCTGCCACACACCTGGAGACGCCGGCGTGTCGTCCGTCCAGGCGTCGCCGAGCGCTGCCAGCTTGCCCGCTGCCGACGGCGCGTGCTGCGCGGCGAAGCGCGCCGCGCGCATCTGCAGCGCCCACGTCCCCGGGTGCTCCGGGAACCGTGCCACGGCATCCTGAGCGTCGCTGCACAGCGCCTCGATCGCCGCAGTGTCTGCCGCCGCGTCCGACACCGTGTCCAGCTGCGCCGAGAGACGCTCCACCGCGAGCCACGCCAGCGCGGGGCCCTCGGCGCCGTCCAGCAGTGCGCCGGTGTCCTTCTGCGCGACACGCGCAAGGTATGCTTGCAGGTTAGCCTCCTCGATGCCGGCCCGCGTCGGGTTGCGCAGGCAGCGGAGCACCGCGAGAAAGGCAAGCGCAAGCGCGGCGTCGTCCTCCTCCGCAGCGCGCTCGCGGAACGCAAGCACCACCGCCTGCACCAGCGCCGGCAGGTCGCCGGTGCGAGCATACAGGGAGAGCAGCGGCGTCGGCGTCCACTTCACGAGCTCCCCCTCAGTGATAGGCTCGTCAGGTCCGATCGCCGCGGAGCGCTTCACATGGCCGGCGTCCAGCTCCGCGGCCACCTCTTCGGCCTCCTCCTCGGTGGCGTCCTCGGCGTCCGCCTCCGCTGCGTCCTCCTCAATGTGGCGCTGCACGAGGTGCGCCGAAAGGTACTCAGCCACGAGGAGTACACCACGACACATTTTGCCACGTGCATCGACGCCCGTCTGCATAGCCACTGGCGCACGGCTCATTGGGTAAAGCGCGTCGATCGCCTCGGAATCGCGTGGGTGAATCTCACTGGCAGCGCGCAGCCGCGTGTTATGCTCCAGCTCGTCGTCCAATAGTGCTGCGCCAAGCACATCTACGCGGTTGCACGTGAGCTGCGCGCGAGCGTCGTGAGAGAAAGGATGCACCAGGGGGTGCACCCCCAGTAGCGCCTGGGCGGCGACGCGGCCGTCGTCAGCCCAGTACTCCTCGCTCGTTTGCTCAAGTGCTTCGAGCACCGCTCCAATCAGCCGGTTGCGCAGCTCGTCGCCCGTGCCGAGCGGCGCGTCGCGTGCCTGGCGCAGGTTCTGCACGGCACCGGACGGGGATACGACGACCGAGTCAAAGAAGGGGAACGACGCCAGCAGGGAGAACAGTCCCACGTACAGGTACAGCTGCAGCTGCGCTGGCACCATGGTCGTCAGGCTCGTGAGCAGCACGAGTGGGATCGACCCGTGCATGACGCTCTGGTGCCCCCGTGGGATGGCCGATGCCCCAGCGGCTGGCGCTGTGCCTCTCTGTGCGCCCTCTGGCTCGTCCTCATCAGGGCCAGCCTCGGCCTCTTCTTCCTCCTCTGCGAGCGCCTCGTCGGTGCCCTCCACGTCGTCCGCTCCCTCCTCCTCGCTGTCGTCAGCGCCCTCGCTGTCCGCGGCGTCCAGTCTGACGGCCTGCGCCGAGCGTCGTGCAGACCGGAACGCATTCGCGTCCTGGTCGCCCGCGGATACAGAGGCCTCTCCTGCATCAAGGCCGAGCAGCTTCCACCGCCGCCGCAAACGCTCGATGAATACGAGCTCCATGCGGAAGTACTCGAGCCACAGGCGGAGCACATCCATCTCGTACGGTGTCGGGTCCCAGCGCACGGGCGACTCGTCCGAGGCACGTGCGCCGCGCCGCTGCTTGGAACCGCGCGCCTCGGGGCCCGCATGCGTGAGCGGATTCATCCGCAGCCCACGCTGCAGGAGCGCGCGTGCCGCCGTCGTGTCCGCGTTCGCATTCAGCTCGTAGTCCGCCGCCGAGAGCCACAGCGGCACAACCTTGGGATGCAGCGCAAGTGCACGTGCATACACCCGGCCGGCCACCGTGCGCATGCGCCGCATCTTGGCAAACGACAGGTAGCGCTCCCAGCAATCCACGTCCCAGCGGAACTTGCGCACCATGCGCTCATAGATGCCAAGGCACACAGCGGAGAAGCTCGCCGCCTGCTTGGCAAAGAACTGGCGCGGAAGCAGCTTGGCCTTGTCGCTCTCGCCGCGCTCGCGCGCATGCTGCGCCGCCTCGCGCTCGCGCGTGCGCGCGCGAAGCAGGATGAGCTGGTTCAGGTCCTCCTCGAACTCGAGGTACAGCACAAAGTCGTGCTTCTCGGCCTTGCGGCGGATCAGCCGCGCCTCGAACCCGCGGCGCTGGCTCGTCACCGAGCGGAGCTCCTCCTTGCTGAGGATCCCCTCGCGGTCGAGCAGCTGCAGCTGCGGGAGCGAGCGCTCCAGCGCATACTGCACGCGCTCCATCCTGCCTGTGTCCAGTGCAGAGACGCCTCCGCTGCCCACGCCCGACGCACTGGAAAAAAAGTGGGCATCCGGTCACGTGGCACGGCCGCTCGCCTCCACTCTACGGCATGGCTACGGGGTGCGGCGCCGGCCGCTGAGCCGATCGAGCAGCACGGCGGTGCACGCCACGAGCGCACGCGTCTCGTCCGGCTCTGCAAACGCGCAGCCGGCCCAGCGGATCTTACCGTCTGGGCCGACCAGGTAGGTATAACCGACGTGCTTGTTGTGCAGTGCGATCGCCTCGCGCACCAAATCCATGTTCTGCTGGGTGAGCAGGTAGGTGGACTGTAGCTCCTTGGGAATCTGCGAGCGTAGCGAGGAAACAAAAAGCGAGAGTAGATATGCCTTGAGCTTGTTCTCCTGCAGGTTCACCTGGATCAGCTGGAAGTTTTTGTCCGCGCCAAAACGGTCCAGGGGCGCCTGATAAAAGCTACGCGTGTGTTCCTGTATCTAGTCAGCCACTTTGCCGCGTCATCCACGCCTGCGTACCTCGGACACACGCGATGTCATAATCGCCACGATGCTCACACGGCCAAACACGAGATCTGCCGTGTGCTTCTTGCTCCGGTCGGCAAGGCACGTGCCCTCGATGTCGGGGAAGTAGAGCGCCTTGTCGTGCCGGATCATGGTGCTGGGCGCGCGCCATGTCTTGCCACCGTGCGAGCGGATCTCGTGGAAGTCGTGGAAATAGCCGCGCGCGGCATCCTTGACGATTGCCTTGCGCTTCTCCAGCCGCACGTCCCGGTCGAACCACTCGGCGTGCCGCTCGCTCCAGGTCTTGCTCGCCGACGTTGGCCGCTTGTCCACGCCCAGCGGCCGCGACAGGTACGGCAGCGGTGCCTCGTTCGCTGCCGCTGCGGCTTCAGATGTGGAGCTGGTAAACGAGTTCGGCTCTGGGGGCGCGTCACTCGGCGCTTCGGGCCCTTCTTGGGGCTCTTTTTTCTCGGCGGTCCGGGCGAGGGTCGCCGACAGGTACCGCACCAGGGGTACGCGCGCTCGGGGCACGTGCGGCGGGGGGCGGATAAGCCGAGCGCCACTGTGCAGCCGCGCCAGCCGCGCGCCAGGAAAGGACATTGGCGGAAAGGTCCTAAATGCGCGTAGAGCAAAAGATCTGCCTGACCGTGTCGCTCCACTTGCGAATGTGCAGTGCAGTGTAGATTTTGGCCAATTTCTGGATTATTCCTAGGCACCACGCACGGCGTGATCCTACGGCTTGCAGCAGCTTTTTTTGGTCATCGAGAGCGGCGCAAGCACCGTCATCGACCACAATTCGCCTCGCAGTGGTGACCCGTGCGCCTGTACCGGCGAGCGTGCCCCCAACACCGCCTCCAGGCCGACCCGCCCTGCGCACCGCGACTCCGCGGCGAACAGGATCACGTGCCACGGTGGAGGTGGTGCGAACGTGGCCCCACCATCGCCCCCATCGCCCTATCATCCAAGCACCGCCGACGGCGAGGAGAAGAACAACATGCCGCAGCCACACTACGATCTTCTAGTGAAGCTGCTTCTGATCGGTGATTCGGGTACGTGTGCAGCGGAGCCGAGCTGGCCACCGGGACGATGCTGACAGGAGGACAGGTGTCGGCAAGTCTTGTCTGCTGCTCCGCTTCTGCGACGACGCCTGGACGCCGTCGTTCATTACCACGATTGGCATCGACTTCAAGATCCGCACCATTGAGGTCGATGGCAAGCGCGTCAAGCTGCAGATTGTATGTGCCCGTTACCCGTCTGTGCGAGCGCGGAATTGCTGACGCGGAACAGTGGGATACCGCCGGCCAGGAGCGGTTCCGCACCATCACAACGGCGTACTACCGTGGCGCCATGGGTATCCTGCTCGTCTTTGATGTGACGGACGAGAAGAGCTTCCAAAGTGCGTAGCCGGCGACCCTGGCCGCGACCATGCCACGACTAACACGCCGTGCAGACATCCGCTCGTGGCACAAGGACGTGGAGCAGCACGCGAGTGAGGGCGTCTGCAAGATCCTTGTCGGCAACAAGAGCGACTGGGAGGAGAAGCGGGTACGTGCGCCCAGCAGGCCGGGCAGGAGACACTGACGACCAAAGGCGGTCTCGACCGAGGATGCTCAGAAGCTCGCCGAGGAGCTCGGCGTGCCGTATGTCGAGACGTCGGCCAAGTCCAACACGAACGTGGACGAGGCCTTCTTCAAGCTTGCACAGCAGGTGAAGGACCACCTCGTGGAGCAGGGCATCACGACCAACGCGCCGGGCACTCCTGGTGCGCAGCAGCTCACGGGCGGCGCGGCCGCCGGCGGCAAGCAGGGCGGCTGCTGCTAAGCGGCACCATGCCCGTGCTGTCTACACGTGCTACATTTCGTATTTCTCTTACGTATAATATTAGCGTCCCTAGCGTCTCAGCTGGTGTGCGTATCTGGTGGCGGCTGCGCCAAGGCCGAAACGCGGCCTTCGGCGGCCCGGCGGGTACACGCGGCGGCCCCCTTCAGGATTGGGGTCCCTCCACCCACGCATGCGTACATAAGCGTACAGTGCGTGTCGCATGTTGACGGATTGGGAAAACCGGACATATGCGGTGTGATTTGCCGTGTGCGCTGCAACGAACTGCAGCGCAGCTGCGCCGCGGCCCTTAGTGCGCTGTGTACGCTGACATGACACAATGACCAGTTCGCAAGCGAGGCGGGCTGCGTCCCATTGGCAGGTACTGGCCAAGGTAGAGGTGCATGTCCGCATCTGTCGCGCTGACTACGGGCGCGATGCGCGCGTTTTCGGTGCGCGGCCGCAGTTCTCCGTTTAGACCCGCACCTTGTGTAGGTGAGTGTTGACCCGGGCCAGCAGAAGCGTTGTCGGCCTGCATTTGTTTTGAGTCTGTTCCTCACCCACCAGCACCACCCTTCAAGATGGTTAAGCTTAGCACGCCTATTGCTGTTCTCTGCTTCGCTGTGGCTGGTGCGCTGGCGCAGAACTCGTCGCCCTCGTCTAGCCGCTCGCCCGCGCCCTCGTCGAGCAGTGGCGATGCCGCCGGCGGCGGCGGCGCCGGCGGTGCCCGCCCGACCACCGCGCCGAGCCCCAGCAGCGGCGGTGGTAGCGGCGGCGACAGCGGCAGCAGCTCCAGCGGCGTCTGCTCCGTGCTTTTCGGCGACCCTAAGAAGAAGGCCTACTCGTGCACCTACAGCTCGACCACCAAGCCCCCGTACAACCGTGCGTTTATTTTTGTGCCGACAGAAAAAAAACATACTGACCGTGACGCAGTGAACTCGCTGATGAGCTACTTCATCGACGGATACTCGACCAGGAAGCAGGACGCGCACGTCTCGGACGTGGCTGAGGAGATGGCCAGCTCTGTGCTGAACTACTACCCCGAGCGCACCGAGTCCAAGACTCAGCTGGCTAGCTCGTTCAACAGCGCTATCTGGGCGCGTGTGGACCAGACCCGCAGCGGTGCTCTCGGCTCCGCGGTCACCTCGCCGCAGGCCATCTCGCTCTGCGTGGCGGCCGTGGCTCTGGTTGCTGGCGGTGCCGTGGTGCTTTAAGTGCAGGTTGTTCGCGACGCTTTCTTATCCACCAAACCTAGCCCAAGGCGCATGGTTCCATACTGGCTAATCACCGCGTCTGGGCTCATGATCACTGTGCCTACCCACTGTTGTTAGTGCTCGCCACGCGGGCCCTACCCATAGTATGCGCAGCGAACATTTCCGGCGTCTTCTTTTTGGGCCATGTCGCCCGAGTCGTAGGGTGGGTGCCACGCCCGTGGCGCCCTCCACATCTGTCGCTCCGCACACGGACAACCAGTGGCATGCCTGAACCGGCGCCCGCTGACGCGGCGCAGCCGTCCTGGCGCCACTTTACCTTCTTTGACACCGCGCTGCACGCGGACTCGGGCGCCCTGCCCGAGAGCCTCGCGGAGGAGCGCGTGGATTTGGTGACGTACGTGCCGCCGTACGCTGGCGATGCGGCTGCCGACACCAATGCCCGCCTGTTCGTCGCGCTGGGCGATGGCCGCGTGCTGGTGCTCGATGCGGCGTCCTACGCGATGCTCGGCGTGTGGAAGGCCTATGGCGGGCCAGACGCGCCCGGACGGGTCACCGCGATGCAGGCCGCGACTGAGGCGGGGATGCTCGTTACCGTTGGCGAGGAGCCGGGGAGCCGCTTCCCGTTGCTCCGCGTCTGGAGCCTGCCGGCGCCCGCCGATGCCGGCGCGAGCAGCAGCGATGCGGTGCTGCGCCCGCCGATGCTGCGGGCGCATGCGCGCGTCCAGCACGGGTCCAAGCCCGCGGCCGCGACGGCGCTCGAGGTGCATCCGGCGCTGTCGCTCGTCGCGGTCGGCCTTGCCGACGGCAAAGTGCTGTTGCTGCGCGACGTGGCCGACGCACTCCGCTCCGCGCGCGCGGGCGACCACGGGCCGCTGGCGCTCCGCTTCAAGGTGGTCCGCGACGCGTCCAACGTCGAGAGCGGCGATGGAGGCAAGCCGTCTCCCGACACTGTTGTGGGCCTCGTCTTGGCGGCGGCGCCCGGGCAGACCGCGTCGGGCCGCCTCCGTGGCGGCGCTGGCAATGGCGCCGGTAGCTCGCGGCGCTGCTTGCTCATCGCCACCGTGTCCAAGACGCTGTCCTATGCCGTCAGTGGGTCCGGCGGCGTGCTCAACGTGCTGGACGAGACCGGGTGCGCACTGGGCTGCGCCGCGGGCTTCGTGGCGTGCCACGCGTCCCCGACGCACGAGTCTGCAGACCTGGCGCCGCAGTCGGCGACCGCGCGGGCCGCTGGCGCCACCCCGGCGCACAAGCTCGTGTTGGCCCGGGACGAGGCCATCTACGTGCTGGGCCCCAGCGGGCGCGAAGCGTCCATCGCGCTCGAGGGCTCCAAGCGGAGCGTGCACCGTTTGCATGGACAGCTGGTGATTGTCTCGGAACCGCAGGCCGCGCCGGGCGAGCGGACGCTCGTGCCGGGCGCGGATAAGGCCGAGGAGCGTGCGCCGACGCAGGTGACTGTGTTTGACCTCGATACCATGTGCATTACCTACACGGCCGCGTTCGCCGGCGGCGTGCACACCGTCTGGAGCAGCGGCGATGACTGGGGCGCCGGCCTCGGTGCGCAGCCGTGCGCAGACGCCCAGGGGCGCATCGCGGTGCTCACCGAGCAGGCGCAGCTGTTCGAGCTGCGGGAAAAGCCGCTGCAGGTGAAGCTCGAGACGCTGCTGCGCAAGGACCTGTTCCAGCTCGCGGTGCAGTTCGCCTGTGCGAGCGCGGTGCGCTTCCCGGGTGCCCGGCTGCCGAGCGTGCCGCCCAGCGCCAACATGCTGCCACAGCGGGAGCGGGCGCGCGGCGCAATTGCGCCACTCGATGCGCTCGTCGCCGACATCTACCGGCGCTACGGTGACACGCTCTACGCCAAGCGCGACTTTGAGGGCGCCGTGGCACAGTTCTGCAAGACGATCGGCGTCGTGTCGCCTAGCTACGTGATCCGCAAGTTCCTCGACGCACAGCGGCTCCAGTTCCTCGCGAGCTACCTGCAGGCGCTGCACGTGCGCGGGCAGGCGAACTCGGACCACCGCACCCTGCTGCTCAACTGCTACACAAAGCTGCGCGACACGGCGGCGCTCGACGAGTTCATCCGGGCGCCGGCCGGCACTTCCGAGGGCGGCGCGCCCGGCGCGCTCCCGTTCGACCTCGAGACGGCGATAGCCGTGTGCCGACGCGGCGGCTTCGCTGAGCACGCCGCGTACCTCGCCAAGACGTACGCGCAGCACGACGAGTACCTGCACATCCAGCTGCAGGACAAACACGACGCGCACGCGGCGATCGTGTACCTCGAGGCGCTCCCGGCGCACGTCGCAAGGCCGTATGCACAGCAGCACGCTCGGACACTGCTGGACGCGCAGCCCGAGGCGGCGACGAACCTGCTCGTGCGGCTCTACACGCACGCCGAGCCGCGGGACGCGGACGAGGCGCCGGCGGCATACCCCTCGCCCGAGTCGGTCTTTTCGCAGTTTGTGGCGCACCCGCAGGCATTCTGCCGCTTCCTCGAGTCACTCGCGCAGCACCGGTGGGGCCACGAGGTGCGGGACGAGGCCGGGGACGACGAGGAGGAGACGCCGGCGGACGCGGATCCGGACCGGAGCCTGGTGGCCGACACGCTGCTGGAGCTGTACCTGACGCAGGCGCGGGCGCCGGGCAAGGCACGGTACGTGCTGCGGCACCCTGCCCAGTTCCCCTATACCGAGATGCAGGCGCTGATGCTCTGCTCCACCGAGGCGTTTGCCGAGGGACTGCTGTACCTGTACGAGCGGCTGGGCATGGTGGACGAGATCCTGCAGTACTGGATGGACGCGAGCCTGGAGCCGGGCGCGGAGGAGGCGAGCGCACGGGTGATGGACGTGCTCGCCCGGCACGGGCCCGAGCACCCGCACCTGTATGTGGCGGTGCTGCAGTACCTGACGTCGAGCCGTGCGCTGCTGGACCGGCACAAGGACGCGTTCCAGGCGGTGCTGGAGCACATCCACGAGGCGGGCCTGCTGAACGCGCTCGAGGTGGTGCAGCTGGTGGCGCAGACGGGCGCGGTGAGCGTCGGGACCATGTCCGAGTACCTGCAGCGCACACTGCGGAGCGAGCGCGAGGAGCAGTACGGGGTCGAGAAGCTGATCGCGTCGTACCGGAGCGAGACGGCGGCCAAGGAGGCCGAGCTGCGGGAGCTCTCGTCCAGCACCACACCGCGTGTGTTCCAGAACCGCCGGTGCGACATGTGCGGCGGCACGCTGGAGCTGCCCAAGGTGCACTTTATGTGCCGGCACAGCTTTCACCTGCGCTGTCTTGGGGACGACGCCCGGGAGTGCCCGCAGTGTGCGCGTGCGCACGGAGTGGTGCAGGACGTGCAGCGGGGGAACCGGGTGCTGGCCGACTACGACACGTTCCTCGGCGCGCTGCACGACGCGGACGACGGGTTCGAGGCGGTGGCGGACATGTACGCCAAGGGGCTGCTGGGCGAGTGAAGGGAGTCACAGGACTACGTAGAGCGTTCTACAGTTTGTTGACCTGCACCTTGTTGAGGTCATACGGGGGCATAGTGTAGAGGTCGTCGATGTCGCGCCGGAGGATCTTGGCGCACTCCTGGCGCTTGATCTTCATGGTGGGCGTAAGCATGTTGTTCTCCGGCGAGAAGGGCTCCATGCGGATCTTGAGCGCCCGCACAAACTCGAGCGTACCGAGCTTTTCGCGCTTGCCGTGCGCAATGAACTCGCGCAGGAGGGCCTCGACCACCGCCGGGTCGCGCGCAGCGGCGTCCAGCGCGCCGGCGTCGCTCGGCGACACACGGCGGCCGAGCACGCGGCCAGCAAAGCTGGCGAACGGCTCCGGCTCCGGCACCACCACGCCGACCAGGTGCGGCTGGAACGAGTCACCGTAGAGCCACAGCTGCTGCACCACCGGATTCGCCGCGAACACGCCCTCGACGCGCTCAATGGCGATGTACTCGCCCTGCGCCAGCTTGATCAGGTTCTTGACACGGTCAATGATCTGCAGGCGGCCCCACTCGTCCACTCGGCCGACGTCGCCCGAGCGCAGCCACGGGTCGCCGCCGTCGTCCGCGGGGTCGAAGGTCTCGTCCGTCTTGGACTTGTCGCCCAGGTAGCCGCCGAAGACGGAGCCGCCGCGCACGAGGATCTCACCGCGCGGGCACGGCTTGTCCTCGGACGTGTACCCGAGTTCAGGGCAGTCCTTGAGGCGCAGCTGCAGGCCGGGGTTGATCGGGCCCACGGTGCCGAGCCGGCGGTCGTTGGGCACCATGAAGGTCGCGTAGGCGCAGTTCTCCGTCTGGCCGTAGCCCTCACGCACGTCCACGCTGAGCGCGATGCGCAGCAGCTTGAGCACGTCCGGCCGGCACGGCGCACTGCCGGTGAACACGAGCGAGATGCGGCCACCGAGCATGGCGCGCACCTTGCGGAACACGAGCCGGTCCCAGAAGGCGTGCGTCACGCTGCCCGTCTCCTCGTAGTGCTTCAGCTTGGACTCCACGGCGCTGCGCAGCAGGTAGCCCTTGAGGCCAGGCGCCTCCATCTGTGTCTGGATCTGCGCCGCAATCCGGTTCAGCACACGCGGCACACTGGGCAGCGCCGTGGGGCGCAGCAGCTGGATGTCCTCGCTCAGCCGCTCGATCTGGCCCGAGTAGAACCCGATCGCACCGCCCGTGCTCAGCACGTACAGCTCCCAGCCACGCTCCAGGATATGCGCCAGCGGCAGGTAGCTGATCGCGACAATCTTGTCCGAGCGCAGCACCTCCGAGATACCCTTGACACCGAACGCGGCGTTGCGACTCAGGATCTTGGCCGCCTTGGGCAGGCCCGTGGTGCCGCTCGTGTAGCACAGGGACTCCACCGAGTCGGGGTGCGGCACAATGTGCGGGCGCAGGTGCTGCATGCCCATCTCGACCACGTGCTGGTACGGGAAGAGCGTGATGCCGCAGGCGCTCGCCCACTCGCTCGCGATCTCCTCCTTGTGCACCTCGCCATGCGCCTTGCCCGTGGGGCCGGGGCGATCCAGCAGCACAATCACCTTGAGCGCCGGAAGCTTGTCCGCGCTGCGCAGCACGTACGGCAGGTACACCGAAGTGGTAAACAGCACGCGCGACTCGCTGTGCTGCAGGATATAGCACGACGTGGCCACGTCGTAGTTATCGTACAGGCTCACGCTCACCCGCGAGTAAGCGTTCAGCGCCAGGGCCATCGTTACGGTCTCGGGACGGTTCGGGCCCCAGTACGCTGCCGCCCAGTGGCTCATGTCCGGCTGCGACACGGACAACTTGTCGCTCTGACGCGGGGTAAGCAGACCCTGCTCCACCCAGCTGCTCATGGCGGAGCCGAGCGCGGTGCGCTCCGTCTCCACCTCGGCGTAGGTGCGCCAGACGTAGTAGTTCGCCAAGTCTCCCTTGGCCTCGTCAAACGGACGGTGGCCCAGGCAGGGCGCCTGTGGGTCCCGCGAGTAGCCGCGAGCAAAGATATCGTACGCCGTGCCCGGCGCCTCCATATGCGGGCACACCGCGTTCCGATAGATTCCGCTGTAGCCCGGGCGCTTCGAGTTGGGCTCCACCTGCATTTGCTTGTCCAGGTGGGCTGCCCACTTTGCAGCAGTGGCTTCCGCAGATGTCGACATTGTGGTTTGGGTGATTTGGAATACCTGGGGTTCTGCCTGAGATGGACTGAGCGCCGTGCGCTTTGTCATCTTCCCCGTGTACACCGGTCTTCCGAGCACTCTTTTTTTTGCCGGGTCAATTCACGGTATTGTGGAGCTCGCTGGACCGGTGCCACGTGTGACCACGTGGCGCCAGCTGGATCGGCCTTCGCTTGGCTCGAGGGCGGCGCCAATCATCGCGCTGTGATCGCGGTGGGATGCTGGCGGGGCAGGCGTGGCGTCGCGCCTGGGAGTGCGGCGGCGTGCTCGACTGGATGGCTAGCACAGGGCCAATGATTCCCGAGAGCCTCTGGTGTCGCTATGACTACATAGGCATGGGCAAGCGCCGGCGCGAGAGGCGCTGGAAGAAGCGCATTGGCGCGGCCACTCGATCTTGGGGCGGACAGCAGGTCCCTGGACGGCAGGCTACCCTACGCGGAAGGCGTTACCCACAGGTCAGGTCCATGCGTCCGATTAGTGGGGCTGCTCCTTGGCGATTTGCTTGGCTGAAGAGAGGGAAAAAAAGGCGGTGAGTTGCAGACAATGTGCGCATGCGTCAGGTGCCGAGAAGCGCAAGCAAGCGATACCCAGAGAGCATGTCAGCACAATGGCCGGCAAGCGGGGAACACAGGTCAGTCTAAATTCACAGCGCAGCCGCGTACGCACCGTACGGGTTCTTCGGGTCCTTGGCGTACTCGGACGAGCGCACACCCGCGTGCTGCATCTTGGCGACAGCATAGTACACGATGGCCGACGAGGCGAAGAACGGCCACAGGGGCTTCACAATCGGAGTCGGGTACGCGCGGAAGCCGAGGAAAGCCATGGCGATTGCTTTGGTCGTCGGTGTAGAACGGGCGTTGGCGCGGCGCTCTGGCGGGCAGCACGGGGCCAGTCACGTGCCGCCCATGTGGCTCGGTCACGGCGCGCCTGTGGAGGGCCAAAGAAAGGAAGGGTGTTGGGCGCGTCCTATGGAAAATAAAAGTGTCGAGCGGCCTGGCCGCGACAGGGGTGTGGTATCACCACGCTAAGCAGAAGCGAGAGCGCGGTTCGACGCGGCATACACAGCAAAGGCAAGGCCCGCGGCAGCCAGAGCAGCGGCGACGCCGAGGTACGGCTTCGCGCCGCCGGACGCGTTGGGTTTCAGTTCGGTCCAGATCACGGGGAAGATGACGCCACAGGCGGTGCACAGCACCATTGCGGCACGGCAGATGGTAGTAGGGTATGCAGATAGCGGGAGTGGCTCCCGGTTTCCGAGCTTGGCACCCGCCGGTGTATCAAGCTGCCCGCGGAACATGAGCACCATGGTGTACACGGCCACGGCGAAGAAGTGGTACACGAGCAGCATGGGGTCCGGAGCCAGCCCCGAGAGCAGGCTGATCGGCCCGCGCTTGCACTCGCCGCCGCGCTCAAAGTAGCGGAAGCAGCCCATGCGTAGCGCGGCGTAGTCCTCGGCCTCCATGCCAAACAGGCTGTAGAGCGACTGGGCGAGCACGTTGATCACGCCCGCCAGGCTCTTGCGCCGCCAGTGCCAGGTGCGCAGTTCGCCCTGCAGGGCGCTCCAGTTGCGCAGGTCGCGCGCACCCGGCGCCACGTTGAACGCGAGCTCGCGCGGGAGCGGCGACCACTTGCCAGTGCCGAGGATGTGCGTCAGGTAGACACAGTCCCAGAAGGCGACCGTCATGCCGCCACCGGTGAGCGGGTGGCGAATGTTCATCGCGTCGCCCACAAGCACCAGGCCGCGGCGGTTACTGCCCTGCCCCTGCATGCTCGGCGGCAGGAAGTTGTTTGCCATGGTGCGTAGGCGCGCACCGCCACGCACGGCGCTCACGAGGGCGTCCCGCACCCGGGGCGGCAGCTGAGGCGCGACGCCCTGCTCCAGGTAGCGCGCGAGGTCGCCGTTGGCGCCCGACGGGAGCGTCTGGCCCGGCACGTCGACGAGGATGCGCGTGGCGTCCTGCCCGATCTGGTACACGAGCACGGGGCCGAGTGCGCGGCCGTCGGTGCCAGGCTTGGGCTTGCCGTCGTTGAGCAGCACATGGCCGTGGTTCGGCACCAGGATCGAGTCGGGCGGCAGCTCCACACCAACAAAGTGCGAGCGGATGCACGGCGCATACGCCCCGGGGTAGTGGCGGCGGAAGCGCGAAAAGATGCCGTCCGCGACGATCGTCACGGGCGCACGGAACTCGGCGCCCTGCGAGGTGCGCACGCCCAGCACTCGGCCGTCTGGCGCATGCACCAGCTCAGACACGTTGGACTCGCGGATCGTCACGTTCGGCTCCGCCTGTGCGAGGCGGCGCAGCGACGACACAAAGCGGCCGTGGTGGAAGGAGCGGCCCTCGTAGTGCCCGCTGGTGCCGATCGGTTCGCCGCGCGCATACTTGGTATCGAGCTCGCCTGGCGTCGGGTACGCAATATTCACCGACGTTTCCGCGCCCATAAACACGCTGTACCCTTTTGTGGGGATGGCGTCGATCCCCTCGAGCGCGTCTGCGAGGCCGAGCAGCTGCAGCGCTCGCACCCCGCCGGGCTGCAGCAGCTCGCCGACAATGCGGTCCGGCTCCGACATGTCGCGCTCACACACAAGCACGCGCCGCCCGGCGCGCCCCAGCGCCGTCGACAGCGCGGCGCCGACGATGCCGGCGCCGACAATGATGATATCGAACGCGTCCTCGCTCATGGCGTCCGCACGCACGTCTTCCTAGGATGGGGGCCCTGTCGCGTAATAACGAGACACGAAGCCTGCGTGGTCTGGCGCCCCACAACACGTGATTCGGCACGCCTGGGTGAAAAAAGTGGTGCATCTTTGGCCGTGCCGCGTGCCGTACGCTGCAGATGCGCCAGAAGCGCAGCAAGGTGTACCGGCGCCTGGTGCACCAGTACGTGGTGCATTATGGCTTCCGCGAGCCGTTCCAGGTGCTCCTGGATGATTCGTTTGCCGAGGCGCTCGGCCGCTACAAGGTGGGCGACCCGCTGCGCCAGCTGGGCAACGTGCTGCAGGCCAAGGTGAAGCCCATGATCACCCAGTGCTGCATGGTGGCGCTGTACAATGCCGAGGCGCGCGCCTCGAGCGCGGGGAACTCTGAGGCGCTTGCGCTCGTGCGTGGCGTTGTGGCTATGGCTAAGGGCTGGGAGCGCCGCCGATGCAACCACAAGGAGGCGCTTCCGCCACGCGACTGTCTCGCCGCGGTCGTCGGCCCGACGAACCAGCACCGCTACGTGCTCGCGGCGGACGATGTGCAGGTGCGCCGCGCGCTTCGCCGCGCGGTGCCGGGCCTGCCCATTGTGCACTACTCGCAGAGCGTGCTGGTGCTGGAGCCGATGAGCGACGTCACCGAGCAGGCGATTCGCGAGAAGGAGGACGCCAAGTCCGCCATCTCGCCCGCGGAGCGCGCGATCCTCGAGCGGGCGAGCGGGCCGCAGCCCGAGGCGCGCCCGAAGCGCAAGCGCGCCAAGGGGCCGAACCCACTCAGTGTCAAGAAGCCCAAAAAGCGCGATCCGCCCAAGGCGCCCAGCGACGGCCCGCGCGCTCGGGACGCGGCCGCCCCGGACGCCGCGCCGGCCGCCCCGGATGCCGGGCCGACGCAGACCGAGAGCCGCCGGCGGCGCAAGAAGCGCGGACGTGGCGGTGCCGAGGCTGGCGCTGCGCCCGATGGCGCCTAGCAGCCGGGCTCGGCTACACCCGCCAGGCCCAGCACAGGCAGTAATGTGCCAGGAGCATTTCGAGCTCCTCCACTTCGTCGAGTCCTTCCTGGCGCGAATACCTGGGGGTCAGCCTTGGCTGGCTCCGCGCCGTACGTACCGCTGGCGCTCGCCCGCGTCGAGCGTGAGCCAGAGGGCCCGCAGGCTGCGGGCGTGGCTCTGCACCTGCTCCGTCGGCGGCGGTATGTGGGCGCTTTGCAGGAGGCTGCGCATCCGCTCCGCGTATGCGGTCGCCGTCGTGTATGCCCGTGCACCGGGCAGGGTCAGGTGGCGCATCTGTGGGTCAGCATGGGCCGCCGCCTGGCACGCCACGTACCGAGAGGTTGTGCAGCATCACCTGGCCAAAGCGCGATGGCTCGAGCTCGCCTTGCCCCGCCTCGCCACTTACACACATGTCATAGAGCACAATACCCACCCTGCCGAGGCGGGACAGCACAGCGCTGAGCGCCGCATCCGCCACCCCCGCGTCCATGTACGCCAGGACGCACTCGAGCAGCACGAGCGTGGGCTTCTTCGGGTCCAGCTGCGCCATGAGCCGCTCGAGCGCCGGCGGCGCCGGCGCTGCGCCCGCTGCGAGCGTGCGCAGGTCGAGGCCGAGCAGCGCGTACTTGTCGCCCTCGAGTATCACCTCGCTCTCGGGCTCGGGTGCACGCAGGCCGGCGATGCGGGAGGTGAGCGCCGGCGTGCGGCGGATGTGGTCCGCCTTGGCCCGTGCCATCTCGGGGAAGTCGACCTCGACGTAGCGCGCGAGCGCCGCGCTGGTGTGGGCGGCGTCGCAGATGCGCCAGAAACGCGAGTCGCTTCCCGCGCCAAGGCTCAGGACCTGCACCGGCTGTGCGGCGCCGCCCAGGGCGGCGCCCGCCGCCTCGAGCGAGGTGGCGCCGGGCTCCGGGAGGCGACCGGACGCGAGGAACGCGTCTAGCAGCACGTCAATGTGCCGGATGCGCAGCGCAGTGCCGATGTTGATGAGCAGCGGGCGGCGTGCGGGGGCGCTGCTCTCGCCCGCGAGCAGGTGCGCGTATGGGTCCGGAGGCAGGTAGCCGGCGTCGAGCGCCGAGATGCGCGAGCCGAGAGCGTCCGTGTCCGTGGAGCGCACGGCGGTGTCCTCGCTGCAGCTGGGATGCGCATCCGGTGCACGCTGCCGCTCGCTCCGCCGGTAAGGGCGGCCGAGCGAGAGCTTGGCGGGGCGCCCGCCGGATGACGGCTGCATGTTGCTCCTAGCGAGATGTGGAGGCGGCGCTAGCAGTGCGTGTGCCTTACGTCAGCGAAGAACGCCGGTGCGCCGCTGGAGAGGCTGCAGCAGCCCAGGAACTAGTAAGTAGCACAAGGTGCAGCGGATGGGGGACACACAGCACCTTGGTCTGGTCGAGCGGGCCAAGGGCTTTGCGGCCGGGATTGCGTCCGGGCTGACCAAGCTCGCAGTCGGGCATCCGTTCGACACGATCAAGGTGCGCCTGCAATGCTCGCCGCCAGGCACGTACAAGGGCGCGATGGACTGTGTCGTGTCGGTGGTGCGTACCGAGACCGTGTTTGGCATGTACAAGGGATGTACGCCGCCTGCGATCGGCTGGATGTTTACGGACTCGATTCTGATGGGCTCCCTGCACACGTACCGGACATGGATCAAGCGCTACCTGCTGCCGCACGACAAGGGCGAAGGCCTCCCGGTGCCGTATCAGATGCTCGCCGGTCTGGGCGCCGGGTGGACTAACTCGTTCGCCGCAACGCCCGTGGAGCTGCTCAAGTCCAAGCTCCAGATGCAGCGGCAGCGCGTACAGCTGCTGCATCCACACCAGGCGGACAAGCAGCGTGAGTTTACCGGCGCCTTCGACTGCGCACGCCAGATTGTGCAGCAGCGCGGCATCCAGGGCCTCTGGCACGCGCTCTCGGCGACGCTCCTGTTCCGCTCGAGCTTTGCCGTGATGTTTGGCTCCTACGAGTGGTTCCAGCGCCACCTCGGCGCCTGGGCGCAGGAGCACCGCGCCTCGGCGCCGCCGTGGTGCCACTGGGCACTGTCGCCGGCAAGTGTCACGTTCTTCTCCGGCGGCATGGCCGCGGAGCTGTACTGGTTCGTGGGGTACCCCGCGGACGTGGTCAAGAACCGCTGGATGGCCGACTCGCTGCGCCACCCGCGCTATTCGCCGGGGTTGCGCGGTCTCGTGCAGCTATTTTCCGAGCTGTGGACCCCTGCGGACCAATCGCCGCGGGAGCGCGGCATCCTTGGGCTCCCGTGGCGTGTGCGGCGCATCTATACGGGCTTCCTCCCGTGTGCCCTGCGGGCATTCCCGACGAACGCCGCGGCGCTCTTGGCGTTCGAGACGGCCATGTACCTGATGAACGCGGGCAAGCCTGGCGGCCCCTAGGCGCTAGTGCGGCTCTGTGCCGCTCTCGCGTTGGTACATGGCAGTATAGTAGCCGGTATAATACCAGGACATGACCAGCTTCTGCAGCGTCTCGGACGGCGGCAGTCCGGGAGGGACGGGCGGCGCGGCGCCGCCCGCGGCCGGTGCCGCCTGGGTATCTTGGCGCTGCCCTGCGATCACGTTGGGCGTCGCGGCCACGGTGCGTTTCGCCGTGTGCCAGCCGGCCGTAGCGGGCCCCGCCGCGGCAGCGTCCAGCACTGTGTTGGCGGGCGGCGGCGGCGCCGCCGCCGCGGCGGTCGCTGCCGCGTGCCGCTCTGGCTCCTGCACCTCGCCGAGCCGGTCCCACGGAGCGTCGCTTGCCTGCTGCACCATGGCCTCGATCGACGCGCGCCGGCGGCGATGAAACTCGACGTACTCTTGCTCGGCGGCGTTCCACACGTCGAGCAGGAAGCGGTCGTCCCACACCTCGTCCGTGGTGAGCGGGCGCCCCGAGGGCACCTCGACGGTCTCGGTGAGCACGGCCGCGTCCGGCGGGCGCGGCGGCGCAACCACGGCGTCGTCCGCGTCGTCCGTGTCCCACTCGGGCTCCTCTGGGCCCCACGCGGGCACCGGGGCTGAGGCCGACGCCGGCGCGTCGGCGGGCTCGTCCCAGTGTGGCCCATAGTACCGCTGCTGCTGCAGCGTCGCGGTGCGGCGTTTCTTGCGCTTTTTCGACTTGGACTCGGCGCGCGGCGGCTCGGGCGTTGGCGCCGGCTCCATGTCGCCGCGAGGCGCGGGCGCAGCCGCTGGTGCTGCGGCGGCAGCGGCCTGGTGCGGCAGGTCGCCGTAGCTCACGAGTCTGCGCGATGGGCGCATGAGATGGACGCGGCAGAGAGGCCTCCACACGGGCACTCCACATAGCGCGGCTAGCTTGGATTGGCTAGGACCTACTTAAAACGAACGCTGAATGCGCTGGTGCACGTCGTGGAGCATGGCGATGCACGCGTCCAGCGAGATGCCCGGGCGCAGGAACTTGCGGGTATTCAGCTTGAGCAGGTACTCGTTCACCGCCTCGTCCACGCGGTCCGCGGGGAAGTAGGGCGCCGTGGCGGCGGAGTCGGTGTGGTCCTTGCCCAGCACGGCGTCGAGCCACTTGGCCAGGTACGCGGCCGCGTCGGGGATCAGGAAGCCGAGCCCGCGGTTGGTGTTCCAGGGCGGCGGCGCGTTGGCAATGAGCCCCTGGAGCACGTCAAAGAGCACCTCGGGCGAGGCGCCCGCGTGGAAGAGCACGAGCGGGGCCCAGCCGACGGGCAGGGTGCCCGGCGGCAGCGCGGCGCGCGTGGCCGCGGTCCAGTCGAGCCAGTCGGCCGTGGTGGGCTCCTCGCCCGCGGCGAGCAGCTCGTGGTCCAGCGCGTACTGCTCCAGGAGCGCCAGGAGCAGGTCCAGCGGGCACGCCGTGTCCGAGTAGCCGAGGCGGGAGAGCAGGTCGCCCACCAGCGCGGCCACCGCCTGGTTCGCGTACTCGGGCGCACACGCATTGTGTTCCCGCGCGATGAGCGCGCGCCAGATGGCGGCGACCAGGTCCAGGTCCTGGTACTGTGCGGTGTGCAGCAGGAGCAGCTTCTCCTCGAGCAGGTCGAACGGCTCGGCGACCTCCTTCCAGAGCGCCGTCACGTCCAGCAGCTGCGTGTCGAGCCACTGCGCGGCGCTCTCCAGCTGCGCACGCTCCGCGGCGTCGTGGTCGTCGAGCGGCTGCAGCGCGGCACGCACCTTGGCCTGCACCTGCGCCACCTCGAGGTCCTCCTCCACCTGGCTCGAGAACGCCACCAGATCACGCACCCGCTCCGCCTGCGTGGACCGGATCGACTTGGCGTTGCCCACCGCGAGCGCCAGGTACTCGATCCGCTCCGAGAGCCGCAGGGCGAACTCGTCCGAGTGCGCCAGCTCGTCGAGCGTCTGCGCCGCCGCCAGGTAGTCGCCGCGCCGCACGTACAGCTGCCACAGCAGGTCCCGCAGCCGCCGCACGTACGCGCTCGCCTCGCCCTCGTACACCACGGGCGTGCCCGCGAGGAACTCCTCGAGGAACGGCGTGCGCAGCTCGAGCAGCTGGTCCGTGCGCCGCTGCGCGATCAGCCACGTGTACAGCTCCTCGTGGAAGAGCGGGTCGTCGGAGGTGCGCGCCAGCTCGTATGCCTCGGCGCGCCGGGCCGACGCACGCTCCAGGCGCGCGGCGCGCTGCGCCGCGTCCGTCTCGGCGCTCGCCTCGTCCAGCTGCACGTCGATCGCGTGGAGCGCGTCGAGCACCAGCTGGTACATGCGACGCCGCTGCTCGTACGCGGCGCGGCGCGGCGTGGCGCCCTCCTCTGGCGCGCAGCCCTCGGCGCGGAACGCCACGGCGGTGTCGCCGGAGTCCGACGCTCGCGCACAGGCAAGCGCCAGGGAGAGCACGCCGCGCACGAAGCCGAGCTCCGTGTAGGTGGCGCAGAGCTGCTCCAGCTTGCCGAACGGCAGCTGCGCGGCGCTGGCGAGCAGCAGGCGCAGGCTGCTCGCGAGGTCCTCGTCGATCGCCTGCTGCCGCTCGTCGCTCGTGCCGTCGGGCATCAGTGTGTACTGCTGCGCACGGAGCAGCTTGTCGGTCTGCACCGCGTTCCGCAGGCACTCGCTCGCCTTGTACCGGCGCACGTCGTCCGTGCTGCAGAAGGACGCGCAGCGCGCCTGGAGCGCGTCGGCGATGGCCTCGACACTCGCCCTGGCGCCGTCCTGGGACTCGATCAGCGCGGTGACCAGCTCGCTGGCCACCACGCTGCCCTCGCTCGTGGTGACCAGGTCGACGAAGCGCAGCGCGCCGAGCCGCGCGCGCACGTCGGGTACGAGCGCCTGGACGAGCGTCTGGAGCGCGTGGTCCTGCAGGAAGAGCAGGAACTGCGCCGCCTCGATGGTCCGTGCGACGAGCGCGCGCAGCGCAAAGAAGTCGTCCCGCTCCGCGCGCAGCGCGGGCGCCGCGGTCGGCGGCGGCGCCATGCCGGCCGCGGGCGGCGCCGCCTCGGCGCCCAGCTCAAACAGCTGCGTGTGCCGCAGCATGAACTGGTGCAGCGGGATGAGCTCCCGCAGCAGCGCGTCCAGCGCGCCGGCGGCGACCACGGGCCCGCCCGCGGCCTTGGGCGCCACCCAGGCGGCGGGCACGAGCCGCTGCTCCCACGTCTCGCGCACGAGGCACCCGAGGTAGTACACGAGGGCCTCGTGCCGCGACGTCTTGGATGCGGACAGCGCGCTCGGCATGCGCGAGTCTGCGGGCCACGCGCCGAGCGGGCCGAAGAACACGCGTGTGGCCAGCGTGAGCGAGTCGTCGCCGAGCGCGGCGCGCGGCGCGCCGGCGGGCGCCTCGGCGGGCGCCGCGCCGCCGGCGCCGCTGCCGCCCGGCAGCGTCGGCACGGGCGACAGGTGCGAGTTGCGCGCGGCGATCGCGAGCGCGGACATGCTCGCCTCCACGGAGCCAAACCGGTTGAAGTAGTCGATCACGGGCGGCGCCGTGGACGCCACGCCGGCGGCGCCGACGCCGCCGCCACCGAGCAGGCCCAGCAGCACGTCCGCGGGGCGGCGCTCCACCAGCTCCGTGAGCCCGTTGGAGTCGAGCAGGAGGAACACGCGCGGCGGGGCCACCGCCTGCGCGGCGTTCGCCCGCATCACCCCGCCGTTCGCCTCTGTGGTGCGGGTGGCGGCGGCGGTGCGCACCTCGGCGAGCACGGGCGCCGAGGCGCCGTGCCCAAGTGCCACGTGCATCGCCGCCTCCTGCCACGTGCCGGCCACGCCGCCGGGCGCACTGGGCGCCACCGCGTAGAGCGCCGAGCCGCCGTCCGGTGTGGCGAAGGCCTCGAGGAAGATGCCCGCGGCGTAGAGCGCCGTGGTGGTACGCCGCTGCGTGGCGAGCGGCGGCGGCGGCGGCGGCACGCCGAGCTGCATGCCGCCGAGCATGGGCACCGCCGCGCCGCCGGCGGGCGGCACGACGCCGGCGGGCGGGATGCGCACCGAGAGCTGTGCCCAGCTGCGGCGCTGGAAGTCGTCAAAGTAGATGCGATACCCGCGCTCAGTGACTGCCACGAGGCACGCCGAGGTGCGCGTGTCCGGCTCGGTGGGCCCGAGCCAGACCATGGGCCCGACCTCCTGCGGCGAGTGGAGGAGGCCGGCGTGGTGCGCGATGCCGTACATGGTGCCGACGTGCGTCGGTGCGCGGCTCGCGTCCGCGGACGGGAGGCGGTACACGTCGATCTGGTCGCCCTGCCGCAGCACGTAGAGCAGGGACCGTGCGCTGTCCAGCGCGAGGTGGTCGATGCGCTTCTCGCTGCGGAACAGCGAGGGCACCAGGTTGGACAGGCGCGGCTGCGTCACGTTGCTCACGTAGCAGCGGCTGCTGAACCAGCCCTCGGTCGCCTGGTACACCACCTCGTAGACGCACTGGTCGCTGCCGATGGCAAACACGCGCCCGGCGGCGGTGCCCTTGAGCTCGCGCAGCACCACGCCATTCGTCGGTGCGGTGAGCCCGGTCTCGTAGAGCTTGAGCTCGCCGCCGGCGCCCGCGGCGCTCTTGGCGCCGGCGCCCGCGGTGTGCTCGACGCCGAGCAGCTGGACGCGGCGGCCCTCGAGCGACGTCGGGCCGGTCGCCAGCACGAGCACGTGCTGGATCTCCTTGATAAACACGCCTGGCTTGGCGCGCACGAGGCCCGCGGCGAGGATCACCTCGTCCTGCGGCAGCTCGTGGTACTCGAACGCGGCCTGCCCCTCGGTGTAGTTCCAGAGGTACAGCCGGTTCTCCACCGTGATGCACGCCCGCGCGATCTCGGGGAACAGTGCGAGCGTCGCGACGGGCGCGCGGCTCGTGATGGTCTCAAACACCACGCTTGGGATCGGCAGCCGGCGCAGCACGCTGAACGGCGCCCAGGCGTCGTCCGCCGCGCTGTGCTCGTCGTACGGCGCATCGCGGGGCGGCAGCCGCGACTTGATGTCCGGCAGCGCCAGCGCGCCGGGCTGGATGCTCCGCGCAATCAGCTTGGCCGCATCGCCCAGCGCGTCGATCCCGTGTGCAGCCTGCGCCATGTGCCCTTGGTGCCCAGCAAGGCGCGTCGGCCGGCACCCGAAGGGCGACGAGTGTGTCACGTGACGCCCACCGCCTGCCGCGCCGCGGCTCGCTGCGCGACGACGGCTCATGGTGCTGGGCAGTGTGCTGGCGAGCGTGGCGCGCCGCGCGCCACGCGGCGCCGCGGGCGCGCCGCGGATCCTACAGGCTCCTATCTGCACGTCGGGCGTGCGTACCGCCCCGGCGAAGCCGTCGATCCAGTCGATTGGCGAGCTGCGCCGGGCGGTGCCGGGCACGAGCATGATCAAGGCGCGTGAAGCGCTGCTCGCCACGCACGCGCCGGACGCGCCGGACACGGACCGCGTTGCGCAGGCCATCGAGTGGCTCAACCGCGACCGGGAGGAGGAGGGCGCGCGCCGCGCGGCCAAGGTCGCGGGGCGCCGCACCGCCGAGGGTATTGTGGCGATCAGCACGCTGGGCGACGGCCTGCCGCCCGGCGCGCACGCGACCGAGGCGCGCGCGGGCATCATTGAGCTCAACTGCGAGACGGACTTTGTCGCGCGCAACGAGCTCTTTGGCGCGCTCGCCCGCAGCATCGCGCACACGGTCGCCTGGTACCCGATGTTTGCGCAGGACGACGGCTCCGGCCTGCCGGTGCGCGACGTGGACGTCGAGGGCCTGCTCGACTGTCCGCTGGTGCCGTACGACGCTCCCGCGGCGGGCGCGGGGGCCGACGCGCCCGTGCTCACCGTGCGCGCGGCGATCGTGGACGTCGTGTCGCGCCTCGGCGAGAAGGTGTCCCTGGCGCGGGCCGCGACGCTGTACCCGACACGCGACACGGCGCACATCTCGTCGTTCGGTGCCTTTGCGCACGGCATGGGCGCCTCGCTGCCGCAGGCGGCGGGCGGTGGGAGCCGTGCCGGGTTCGTCAGCGGCAAGGTCGGCAGCCTCGTGCTCGCCCGGCTCGGCGGCGACCTGCTCCAGGTGGGCGCCGAGGACGAGGCGCTGCTACGTGTGACCCGTGCGCTGCTCCGCTCCCTCGCGCGCCAGGCGGCGGGCTTCCGCACCACCAGCCTGGACAAGAGCGAGGACGCGGAGAGCGACGTGTCCACCGCGCTGCTCGAGCAGCCGTTCGCCATGGCGCTGCCGAGCGCGGGCGTGTCCGAGGACGCCGCGGAGCGCCCCGTGAGCGAGGTGCTACGGGCGTGGGGCTCCGAGCACGCGCATGCCGCGGACTGTGTGCGCGTCGCAGCGCTGCGCCGCTGGGAGGTTGGAGAGACGGCGGCGCCGGCCGAGGACGCTGCGGCCTCGTTTGCCGACGAGGTGAAGAAGGCCGCCGGCGTGCAGTAGCGCCGGCAGCAGCGTCACGTAGCGAGGCAGACGGACAGAAAAAAGGGGGAAAGAACTCGCTTTCGCTCTGCTGTCTAGCAGTTGCACCCGCTCTGGGTCGACGCCGAGTCGATCCGGATCGGGTCCGGGTAGTCCGCGTAGCTGCCGGGTCAGTCGCCGCTGTCGCCACGCACATACGCACAGCTCGGCCTCGGCCTCCTGCTGCAGAGCGTTCTTGGCAATGGTCTGGAACGCCTGCTCGACGTTGATCGCCTCCTTGGCAGACGTCTCAAAGTATGGGATGTTGCCCTTGCTCTGGCACCAGGCCATCGCCCGCTTCTGCGACACGACCCGCTTGCTCTCCTCCACGTCCACCTTGTTGCCCAGCACGACGAAGGGGAAGTTGTCCGGGTCGTGTGGGCTCGCCTGGATCAGGAACTCGTCGCGCCAGCTGTCGAGCGTCTCGAAGCTACGTGGGTTGTTCACGTCGTAGACCAGCACACAGCAGTCGGCGCCACGGTAGAACGCCACACCAAGCGACTGGAACCGCTCCTGGCCCGCCGTGTCCCACAGCTGCATCGTCACCAGCCGGTCGTCCACGACCACCTCCCGCGTGAGGAAGTCGGCGCCAATTGTGGCCTTGTACGCGGCCGAAAAGCGCTTGTTCACATACTGGTTCATCAGCGACGTCTTACCGACGCCCGAGTCGCCCAGGATGATCACCTTGAGCAACACCTTCTTGCGCGTGGCCATGCTGCAAGTATGCCAGCTCCGCGAGGTCTATGCAAGCAGGGTGGTCCAGTGTGGCGGACCGTGGATGATGGGTGGCCCAAGCCCGCCGGCCGCCGCCCCGCTGATTAGCCGTGCGCACGCAGCGCGTTTTTTTAATTCCAGATGCACCCCGTCCGTTCGCCACCGACCCCTCCGACCGCACCGTGGTGAGCAGCCGCCCGGCCACGTTGCGCAGCCATGGCTGCCGGTGTGCACGGGGCACCGTGGTGTGCCGTGCTGCTTGATCGTCTCGACCGCCGCCGCGCGTACGAGTCGGCCTACGAGCACCTGATCCACCATTGTACGTCGTCTATCGGGGGATGCAAGCTCACCTGTAGATGCAGCTGCGGTGGCGTTCTACGGAGTGCCGCCCAGCGAGCGCGGCGCCGCGGCCGGGCCCGCGGGCGACCCTGGGGACGTGCCAGCGCGCGCGCCGACGCCGCACGCCGAGCCGCCACTACACGTCCAGCTCGCACAGCTCTCGACAGAGAACACGGCGCTCCACCGCGACCGCTCGCACAACGCGCAGCGGCTCGTGGACCTGAGCGAGCGGCTGCACGCGTGCGAGGAGACACTGCGCACCGTCACGGCAGACCGCGCGCGCGCCAAGGAGGAGGCAGCGGCGCTTGCCACGCAGGCAAGCGACCTGCGCAGCGCTATCGCGGAGAAGAACCGGAATATCGAGGTAGGTCTACGGCATGCGCACACAGCTCACCGGCAGATGATCCATGACGAGCTCGCGACGCAGTCGCTCGAGCTCTACCAGATGGACGCACGGAACCGCGAGCTGCAGGCGGACAACGCGTCGCTCCTGGACCGGTGGCTCCGCCACAAGAGCGAGCTTGCATCACGTATGAACGAGGAGGCAGAGCACGGCGCCATACGGCCACGTACCCAGGACACGAGTGGCGCCGCGCGCCGCCGCGACGCATAGCTACCCCCCCTCCCCCGATGCGGTGCGGCGGTCACGTAAGCATGCGGGGCTCATGATAAGGCGGCATCACGCTGACGTTATCTAAGAGATAGTGTGTATTATCAGCAGTGTGCCTGATGAACCGGCAAGGCGGGTGGCCAACTCTATCCCGCGTCCATTGATCATGTCGTCCAGCGAGGCCCCAGAAAACAAGGTGAGCATCGAGTCTGGCACGTTTGAAGCGAGCCCGGCGTCGGAGAGCCAGCAGCCGCGCGGCGCAGCGTTGGCGGAGCGCATCCAGTCCAAGGTGCGCTGGCTCGGCACGCGGGATGCGTGGCTGGGGCCGTTCGGGTTCGGCGAGCTCTTCATGCCGCGCTGGGACCCGTACGACTGGTTCGGCCGCTGGCGCAAGGAGGACGAGAAGGAGAAGCAGGAGCAGGAGGTGCCGTTCTATCCCGTGAACGGCGAGATGCCCATCTTGCTCGGCGCCATCTCGGGCCTGCAGCACTGCCTGGCCATGCTTGCGGGGCTCATCACCCCTCCCATTGTGCTGTCGTCCAGCCTGAACCTGGACCCCGAGACCTCGAGTTACCTCGTGTCTGCATCGCTCATCACCAGCGGGATCCTCTCGCTCGTGCAGATCACCCGCATACCCCTCGTCAAGGGATACCAGCTAGGTACCGGCATTCTCTCTGTGGTCGGCACCTCGTTCGCCACGCTGTCCAGCTCCAACGCGGTGATCAACAACATGTACTCCGACGGCACCTGCCCCGTGGTCGACGGCAAGCGGCAGCCGTGTCCCGACGGGTACGGCCACCTGCTCGGCACCGCGGCGCTCTGCTCCCTGCTGGAAGTGCTGCTCTCGCTGGTGCCGATCCGCGTGCTGCAGCGTCTGTTCCCTCGCGTGGTGACCGGTGTGGTCATCCTGCTGATTGGTGTGGCGCAGATCGGCGAGTCGGGCGTGCTCAACTGGGCCGGCGGCTCCAACGGGTGCAACTCGCGCTCCGAGGGCGGCGCGGCGACGCCGTGCCAAGACCCCCGCGGCCTGCTGTGGGGCTCGCCCGATTATCTGGGCCTCGGGTTCCTTGCCTTCTTTGTGATCCTGGTGGTGGAGGTGTTTGGGTCGCCTGTGATGCGGTGTGCCTCGGTGGTGATTGGCCTGCTTTTCCCGCTTGTGGTTGCTGGGCCAACGGGATATGTTGGGCGTGAGAACATCGATGCGGCCAAGCCCATCACCTTCCTCTGGGTGCACACGTTCAAGCTGCGCATATACCCCCAGGCCATCCTCCCGTTCCTTGCCGTGTACGTATCGCTGGCCATGGAGGCGATTGGCGATGTGACCGCCTCCAGCGAGGCGTCTCGTCTCTCCACGGCGGGGCCCGAGTTCGAAGCACGCATCCAGGGTGGTATCATGGCGGACGCGATGAACGGCTGGCTCTCGGCGCTCTTTACCATCACGCCCATGTCGGTCTTTGCGCAGAACAACGCCATCATTGCCCTGACGCAGATCGCCTCGCGGCAGAGCGGGTACTGGTGCTGTTTCTGGTTGATCCTGTTTGGCATCCTGGGCAAGATCGCGGGGTGCATCCGCGCAATCCCGTCGTCGGTGATCGGCGGTGTGACGTCGTTCCTGTTCATGAGCGTCGCCGTCTCGGGTCTCTCGGTGCTGAGCAAGGTGCCGATCAACCGACGGAACCGCTTTGTGCTCACGTCGAGCCTCATGTTCGGCTTCGGCACCATGCTGGTGCCAAAGTGGTTCGCCTTCCTCTTTACCTACTCAGGGCCGAACCAGGCGCTCAAGGGCTTCCTCCAGAGTCTCGAGATCGTGCTCGAGACGCCCTTCCTGCTCGCCGGCCTCGTGGCCATGGTGGTGAATCTGATCTTGCCGTACGAGCACGGCGAGCGCGAGGCCGAGGAGCAGATGCACCGCCTCGAGGTGATTGCCGGCGAGCCCGAGCTGTTCAGCTCGGGCGCCGACAAGCCGTTTGTGGAGCAGCACGACTGGCGCCCCGAACAGCGCGAGCAGCGCTTGGACTAATTAGAGATGTATGCACATGCAGATAACTGATCACGGATATTGTAGATGACTAAGCACCAGGCCCTTGCCCTGCCTGCAGCTAGGTCGCCATTCCCTTGTCCTGACCGCATCGTGGCGTGCAGGGAGCATGCCGCCGGCACCGCACACAGCGGGTTATGCACCTCGTAAGGTGCTTGTGCTTGGGCCGCGCCGGGCGGGCAAGTCGAGCCTCATCAAGGTCGTGTACGAGTCGTTCCAGCCCAATGACACCCTGTTCCTCGACTCGACCACCCGGATGCAGCATGTGCAGGTGAAGCCGTTCCAGGAGCTCGAGATCTGGGACACGCCCGGCAGCTCCCTGCTCCAGTTCGGCCCTGGCGTCGGCGCCGGTTCCGCGGGCGGCCACGGCCGCACCGGCAGTGGCAGTGGCAGCGGGCACACCGCGATGGAGCCTGGAAATTCGCCGTTTGGTTTCGCCTGGACCGAGGTCAGCGCCATTGTGTTTGTAATCGATGCCCAGGACGACTACTACGAGGCGCTCGTGAAGCTGCACCACATGATCCTTACCGCGTACGCAGAACACCCCGGCATTCATTTCCACGTGTTCATCAACAAGGTCGACGGCCTGAGCGACGACTACAAGTACGACACCCAGCGCGATATCGAGCAGCGCGTGTACAACGAGCTTGTCGACGCGTCGCACGAGTTCCGCACGGCCTCCGGCGCTCACGTGCAGCTGGACGAAGTGGTCAACCTGCGTTTCCACTTTACCTCCGTGTTTGATTCGACGGTCTATGTGGCATTCTCCCGCGTGCAGCAGGGGCTCATGGAGAGTGACGAGAAGAAGACCATCGAGTCCGAGGCAGACAACTCCGAGTCGCCCTCGACGCGGCTCATCAGCCTGCACGACGCCGTCGAGAGTGCGTGCAACGCGCTGTGCTCTTCATGCCATCTCGAGAAGGCTTACATCTTCGACGTGCCGAGCCGTACCTTTGTCGGCTGCGACTCATCTCCTTTTGACCTGGCGCTCTTTGACGTCATGTCTGAGTACATCCTTTTCTCTACCGCTTTCACCGACCTGTACGCCGGCGTACACAACGTGTACCCCGCACAGTGTACCCCCGAGGCCGAGCAGCCGATCGCGCACAAGCCCAAGCGGTCACAGAGTGTGATTCGCATGGGCTCAGACACGTCCCTTGCGTTTTGGCAGCTGAACAGGTACGTGCGCCGCTCACCGTGCGCCGCTGACCACACAGCCACCTCGCGCTGCTCGCCGTGCTGCGCACCAGCGTGCACACCAAGCACGTGGGTATCATTGTACGTCGCACACCGACCTCCCCGCCCCACAGCGACTGACCCACCGCGCACAGGACTACAATATCGGCATCTTCCGCGACACGGTGCACAAGCTCCTGTCGCTCGCGCAGCCAGCCTCGTAGATGTACATCACGTGACGACATTCGCGCCGGCCGCGGTCGTGCTGGCCAAGTGTGCCTCGTGCGACACGATGAGCACGGCAGAGGAGGCAGCGCCCGGCGAGGCTGGTGCCCCTGCGCCTGCAGTGGACCACTTCCCCGCGCGGGAGGTGCAGTACTGCCCGATCTGTACGTTCCCGTACGAGTACTGCGAGTTCGGGCCCTCGTCGAGCAAGTGCCGGAGCAACCTCGAGGCGACCAACGCAGAGCTGTATGCGAAGCTGTACTCGGAGGAGGCCATCTCGAACAAGCTCAAGGCGCTCAGCACCGAGCAGGCCGAGTCTCTCGAGCGCGAGAGTGCGAAGCGTGAGCGGAAGACGGCCGCCAAGGCCGAGAAGGAGCGTGCGCAGCTGGCGGCGTCCAAAATTGTGCTGTCCCGCGTGGCGCGGACTAAGCGCAAGGTGATCACCGTGGTGCACGGGCTGCACCTGTTCTCGCCGCCGCTACCGCCGCTCAAGGTGGTCGCCAAGGGGTGTGTACTGACGATGCGCGGCGGATGCGGAGCTGACCCGCAGGCTGAGCACCCGGTTCGCTACGGGCGCCTCGGTGTCGCAGAGCGTGCAGCACCCGGGCATCGACGAGATCCAGATCCAGGGCGACGTGGTGGACGATGTGCGCGAGCTGCTGATCAGCCGCAGCAAGCCGTTCGAGCAGATGCCGCCGGAGGGCGAGGGCGGCGTCACGGCGTCCAACGTCGTGGTGGACGAGAAGAGCAAGTAGGCGAGGTGTGCACTATGACACTATGCTGGGCGCGGCGCACGGGCCGCCTGCTCGCCCTCCATGTCGAACGTGTCGTTCTCCGCACAGGCTTCGGCGAAGCGCGCGCCGAACGTGCGCCACGGCGGCGCCGGCGCCGTGCGCGTGGCTCGCACGTGCCTTGAGCCGGGCGCCCGCCAGAGCGCGTCCTCCAGGTCCGCCGGCGGGGGGTACCGGAAGTGGTCCGGGATGATGCGCGCTCGTGCGCCGCCGTAGAGCGATACCATGGGGAAGTAGCCTAGGGCGCCGTCGTCGAACGGGTTCGCTCGGCTCTTGAGCACGGTGCTCACGTCCGAGTGCGCTGTGATGACCGTCTCGTCGTTCGCCGCGTGCTTCTTCTTTTCGCGCCGCGGCGCCGCCTGTGCGCGCCGCGGCCGGTAGTCGTATAGGTCGGTGAAGGCGATCCCCTGCGGCTCGCCGTTCACCACGAACCCGATGCAGCTGTCGTCGAGCGTCGGCGGCGGCGGCGGCGGCGCCTTGGGCGGCTTGGTCGTGGTCGGCGCCCCGCGGCGGGTGCCGGCGGCAGTGCCGTTCGGCACGCCGGCGTCCAGCGCATGCTCGTGCTCGCCGTGCTCGGCGCTGCCGCTGGGCGCTCCGCGCCGGCTCTGGTCCATGATCGCCTCCATGTCCTTGGTCGGCGGGTACTCGAGGCTCTCAAAGTACAGCTGCCCCTTGTACCGGATGGGCACCTGCTTCCGGCGAACCGTCGGCTCGGAGCCCGGCGGCACGGGCGCCGAGCGGGGCGGCAGCCGGATGTACAGCCCGACGATGTCGTTCACACCGAATGCGCGCTCTGCAAATGGCTGCGGCCGCGAGAGCGTGACGCGCCCGCCCGTCTGATCGCGCATGCCGTAGCTGTATGCGTCGAGCCCGACCGGCGCATTGAGCGCCGCTTCCCGGCGTCCCCAGCCGACGCGTGCATGCGGCCCATCGCGCATCGGCGCGGCGGGCGCCGAGCTCGCGTCGGGCGGCAGGATCTCGATCTCGACGTACCAGGCGTCGTGGCGCACACCGATATTTGTCCGTGCGCTGCGGAAGCCCTTGTCGGCTCCGACGATGCTCGCATCGCTGCTGATCCGTGTGTAGGCACTGCGGTCCTGCCAGGACCAGTGCGCACACGGAGGTGCGATCTCCAGCGTGCGGAACACGGTCTGTGGCAGCACATGTGCTGCTGGGCCGGCGGCCGTGTAGCGCCAGCCGTTTTTGTTCATGGGGACATTGGGCGTGTTGCCCAGCGAGGCGTCCGGCACGCCGGGCACCGGCACCCACAGCGGCGCCGGCGCCACATCCTCGGCGTCACCCTCGCGCGGGATCGGGCCGCGGAACCCCGGCGGGACCGCATGCGCCGGCGGGACGCTGGCTTGGGTTGTATCCGGGGACGGGGTATCGGCGGCGTATGGCCCCTGGGGCTCCATGTGCGCTAGCGCGGGACTCTGCAGTGAGCTGGGCGTGTCCGACGAGGACCGCAGCGGTGGCATTGGCGAGGCCTCGGCAGCGGTACCCGCCGAGACGCGTGGGTCTGCCGGGGCGCTCGCATGGTCGGCGTCGTTGGGATCGCCGGTGGCGAGCTGCAGCTCAGGGCGCGGCGGCACGGCGCCCTGGACGGGCGACACGGACGTGCCGGCCGCAGCATCCTCGTCCATGGGCACATGTGGCCTGTGCTCCTCCGGCCGGTCTGCCGCCGCCGGTTGGCCGTCGGCCATCACGAGGTCCTGACGCGTGTTGGATTGGGTCAGGACATCAAGTCGCAGCGCGTTCGCGTGCTCGTCGTCTTTTTTAGTCATCGACGCACGGCGCCCTTGGCTTGGCGCCGCTTCGCCCGTGCGCAAGTTGCGTTGACCCCAACTGGAGCCTGCGTTAGTCGCCTCCATTGCACAGGATGGATGCGGGCCGGTCCTCCGGGCCGGGACAGTCGTCGTTCGCGCAGGGCTTTGTCGTGGGCCAGCTGGTGCTGATCGTGGCCCTCGTGTTCTTATTCCGCTATCTCTATGTCGCGGACTTACCCGCCACGCTGGAACAGGAGCGCCGCGCGCTGATTGCGCGCACCGAGGCGATCCAAAGATCGCTCGAAGCCAAACTCCGTGGGCGTGCGCCGCCGTCCGACAGCGAGATTGTGCGCCGCGGCCTGGAGGATGTGCTGCAAAAGACCCAGTACGAGATGGGCGCACATGCCCCTGAGACGCTCGACTGGCTCAATGTGATCCTCGCGCAGATGATCGCGCGGTACCGAGACGCGATTGTGGGGTACGCACCCGCTGGCGCGGCGCCTGCGGACCCGGCGAGCGGGATGCCGTCGCTGCAGAATGCAGAGAAGGCCGCGGCGAAGCGCCTGGCCGAGCATATGCTCAACACGGCCGTGGCGGGGCGCACGATGAACATGCTGGACAAGATCACCGTGACTGACATTGACTTTGGCACGCAGTACCCCAAGCTCACGCACGCGCGTGTGCGGCCGTCCGAGTCGCCAGACGTGGCGCGCCTCGAGGTGGACTTTGATTATACGGACCAGATCAGTTTTGGGATCGACACCAAGCTGCTGATGAATTTTCCCCAGCTGCGCTTCGGCTCGCTGGCACTTGGCTTGTGCCTGCGTGTGCAGCAGCTGTGTGGTACGGTACGTTCCATTAACACGCTCGATTCGACTAACTCGGCAGCTCGGCGTGGAGATCTGCACGCAGCGCCCGGCGCCCGGCGCGCCGCCGCGGGAGCTGCTCCGGGTATGTGTGTACCCCGACTTTGTGCTGGACGCACGCGTCTCGAGCATCTTTGGGTCCAAGCAGAAGCTGCAAGACGTGCCCAAGATCGAAGAGATCCTCGTCACCCGCATGCGCATGTTCATCCAGGAGCGGCTTGTGTGGCCGCACTTCTGGGACATTCCGCTGCCATCGCTGCGCACGGCGGACATTTAGAGAGAGCCGAGCACCTTGGTGGCGAGCGCCTTGAGAATCTCGGCCCGCTGGTCGGTGCGGAGCCGGAGGAACACTTCCCCGACCGACTTGCCCTTGGCGTCGCGCACCGAGCCCAGCCAGCGACCGAGTGCACCACCACCGAGTGCACCGGGGATATTCCCAACGATGTAGCCTGTAACCGCCCCCGAGATCATTCCCGCATATTGCCAGATCGGCATGCGCTGCTCCACTTCAGGCCGCAGCATCTCCGCCCACACATCGGCAAACATGCGCTCCGGCTCCGGCTGCGTCTGCGTATCGCGGCCCTGCCAGAACCACCGGAAAAAGTTGGCGCTCGAGTCCTGCTGGGCATCGGTGCCCTCGGCCTCGTCCAGCGGGGAGCTCTTCCGCGCCCGATCGTACTCCGCTCGCCGGGTCCGGTCGGACAAGACATAGTCTGCGGTCAGCGATGTGCCCATCTGCACGCCACGTACATGCGTCAGCGACGCTCTGGAACCGCCGGGTGTGCTCCCGCGCCTCTTCAGGCGACGCGTTCGGGAACCGATCGGGGTGCGACCGGAGCGACTCCTTTTGGTACGCCTTCTTAATCTGCTCGGCAGTTGCGTTTGGCGCGACGCCTAGAATCTGCAGTGGTCAGTTCCACGCCACATGGAGCCATTTGCGGGTACACACTCCGTAATAGTCTGGCACACTCATGCTGTGCGACGCCAACCAACAGCCACCGTGTCAACCACCGTGTCCAGCTTGCGAATGTGTGCTGGCCAGTGCACCCTTAGTCAGCACAGGCTACCCCACCTCGCCGGTCCGGCTGTGGGGATTCTTGACCCAGCAAATATGCCGAAGGATGTCGCCCCTGAAATAATGCCCGACCTGGGCCTCGCCAGCCTTTTTGGTGTGAAGGGAAAGGTAGGCGCATACTGGATGGTCGGCCGCTGACGCGTGCAGGTGGCTGTGGTGACCGGCGGCGGATCGGGTGTCGGCAAGAGTTCGTCAGCGGTGGTGTGAAATTCGACTGACAGCCAGTGATTTCTGCGGCGCTCGTCCAGAATGGCGCGCGGGTGTACATAGCCTCGCGGAAGCTCGAGGAGCTGGAGCGCGTGGCGGCCCAGCTGCGCGAGACGGCGCCCAAGGACGGTGCATTTCCGGCCGACACGGCGTGCATTGCAATCAAGGCCGACATTGGCACCAAGGCCGGCTGTGACGCGCTTGCTGCCGAGATCAGCAAGCGTGAGAAGCGCATCGACGTGCTGGTGAACAACTCGGGGCTTACGTGGGGCGGCCCGCTCACCGACTTCCCCGAAGAAAAGGGCTGGGACTGCGTGTTTGACCTGAATGTGAAGAGCCAGTTCTACATGACGGTGGCGTGCGTACTGAGCGCAGCGTCACAGGTACTGACACACTAGGCTGCTTCCCCTCCTCGAGGAGGGCAAGAGCAACACGGACCACGCGTCCGTGATCAACATTGCGTCGGTCGCCGCGTACTCGCCGATGGCGTCGAGCCCGCTGGCCTCGGACGGCACCGGCACCTACAGCTGTGCGTGGAGGCGCATCCAGATTTTATTTTGCTCACCGCAGACAACCCGTCCAAGGCCGCGTCCGTGCACCTGACCCGCACGCTCGCCTACGAGTTTGCGGACAAGTATATCATGGTCAATGCGCTGTGCCCTGGTGTGTTCCCCAGCCGCATGACGGCGTGGAGTCTCGGGCAGAACCGCGAAATCCTCGAGGCCGGGCAGCCGACTGGCCGCCTCGGTATGCCAGAGGACCTTGGCGGTCTCGTGCTGCTCCTCGCGGGCCGCTCGGGCTCGCACATTACGGGCGCTGCCATCCCGGTCGACGGCGGCCAGATGCTCCAGTTCCTGCCCAAGCTATAGAGCGGCGGCGGCCAGCAGGCTCTACTTGTCCCTGCAGTGCCAGCTTGCTAATCCTCCTTGTAGTACCTAGAGGTGTTAGCGCAGTTGCTTAATTTGCACTTATTCCACGTACCGCCTGCGTAGTGTCCGGTACTTTTTCAGCGAGTATAGCGCTGCAATGTTAGCCACGTCCTGCTCCCGCAGCACGCACTCTCGGTCTCTGCATCGGCGTCAGCTCTGCAGCCATCCAGTCCACGCCACGCACCTTTCTTGATATACTCTGCAAGCTTGAGCTTGCTCTCCACCTCGGCATCGTCCGTCAAATTGGCAAATTTCCGGAACATGGACTGCAGCTTGGGGATAAAGTGAAAGCTGGGCTCGGGGTAGTCACGCCCCAGACGATGCAGCTGGTCCGTCAGCCATGCTGCTAGCCCCTCGCAGTGCACTACTCACCTCCTTGTACAGCCCAATGGCCCGCGCACGCATAGGATGGCCCAGTGGCGGCATGGTTGTCCCTGGCCAAGGGACCCCGGACGATGCCGCGTGCGTGGTGGCGCACGGTCGTTTTTAGTCATCATGCACTCGTCACGGCTGGGAACGGCGTTTCACGCGTTCGTCTGAGAGCTCGGTTGGCGCTGCGCCACATGGCTGCAGATATGGCGAGCAGCACGGGCGGCGCTCCGCAGCCGTTGCCGCACGGGCTACGCGGCATGCATACGCCGGGCAAGCGCGCGTCGCTATCGCTGGACGACGTGTCCACCTCAGAGTCCGAGGACGGTGGGCCTGAAGACGCTGGCGCCCCCGGCAGCGATGCCGGCGATGAGGAGGCGGGCGCGACGCCCAGCTCGCCCAGTGCAGCTGGCCAAGGCGCGCGTGCTGGCGGCTCGCCGTCGCGCTCGGCACAGGTGCAGTGCATGTGGGAGGACTGCGGCGAGCAGTTCAGCGACCTGCAGCCGTTCATTGAGCACCTTCACTCGTATCATATTGGGATTCACAAGTCTCGCTACGCGTGCGAGTGGACAGGTTGTCCGCGGAAGGGCAAGAGCCAGACGTCACGCTTCGCGCTGCTGAGCCATCTGCGGAGCCACACTGGCGAGAAGCCCTTTCTGTGTCCCCGGCCCGAGTGCGACAAGTCGTTCACCCGGTCCGACGCGCTGGCCAAGCACATGCGTGTGCAGCACAACGCGCCGCCACAGAGCGCGGCTGCTGCGCGCGGAGACTCGGCCGGCGCTGAGGGCGAGGAGGAGGCGGCCGGGGCCGCGCAGCGCGGCGACCGCGTCGGCGACGAGCTGCTGGAGCTCGCCGAGGGCGACCAGCAGGCTGGGGCGGCCGCCGGCACGCCGGGCCCGGCGCACCACGACTTGGGCGAGTACGAGATGGTCATGGCGCGCATGCGCAAGCTCGAGGGCGCCGAGTCTGGCCGGGCGAAGAAGGCACGCCGCTCGGCGCCAGCATACGACACGTCCGACGAGGAGGCCGCCGGCGCCGTGCACGAGGCGCAGAAGCAATACCTGATCGAAAAGAGCAAGCTTCGCCTCGCACTGCAGCAGCGTGAGTCGTGGCAGCAGCAGCTGCACGAGCTGCAGGCGGTCGAGCAGCAGCTCGCCGAGGACCGGCGGCGGGCACTCGACCGGCTGCTGGAGCGCAAGCTGGCCAGCGGCGCGCATGCGCTGCTCTCGCCGCCGGCGTCGCCTAGTGCAGGCGGTACGATAAATGACGCGGCCTAGTGGGCGGAGTGCAGTGAAGCGAGTGTCTTGGATGCGCTCATTATGTCCGACTACGGATCCATGCGTCGTGCCGTGCACAGATGGCGGCGACAATGTCCTGCTCGATCTCGCGCTCACGGGCCTGCTCAGCCGGAAGACGCACCCAGGTGTGCGACAGAGGCGCGGCGGTCTTGTCGCCGCCGTCGCTGGTCGACGACGGCGCCGCCCGCCCGGGATGCTCCACGAGGACGACCTCGGTCTTGCGCCGCTGTAGGTGGTTGCCGATCACGAGGTTGTGGCCGTTGCGCCGTAGTGCCTGCTCGGACTTGGGTATAATGAGGTCCTCGTCTGTCTCTAGCTTGAAGCTCACAATGTACGCCTCAGGCGCCCAGTATTGTAGAATGTGGGTAAGCAGCTTGGGCACCGGGTCCATGCTGATGTGCAGAGTGCCGTCGCCCGACTGGATCTTGTGCTCCGGCAGCACCGTGTCGGGCACGAAGAAGTCGCTCACCGCCGCCGCTAGGTACTGCATCGCGTGGGCCTTGAGCGGGGCGAGCGCCTGGCTAATATCCCGTAGTAGGAACAGGTACTCAATCACCGTCACGAACGGCACACTGAGCAGCATGCCCGTCTTGCGCACCTGGTGGAACGAGTGCAGGATCGGCAGCAGACTTGCCACCTGGCTGTCGATCACCCGCACCGTATGGTCGCCGTCGGGCGCCTCGCTCGGCTCCTGCAGCATGTCAAAGAACGGGTTCGTCGTGTGGCTGTACAGCCGCGTGTATGGCGCCTGGCTGTGCTGGCGCGAGAGGAAGATCACCGCGTACCCCGCCGCGAGGAAGTACTCGGCACTGGCCGCACCGCGCGTACCCGCAGAGAAGTTGTCCAGGTACCGGACCACATTGCGCTCGAGCGGCGCCGTGGTCCCTCCGCTAGTCACGAGCACCACCTTGCGCCCCTCGCGCGCGTGGCGCTCCACAAATGCGTGCACCTGACGCACACTCTCCGCGACCCCCTCTGGCCGCTCGTACGTGGAAAAGAAGCGCTCAGGCGTCCACACGTGTGCGTTCTCCGCCGCTGCCACCATCGTCCACGGTGCCGACGGCCGTGCCGCCGCCGGCGGCTGTCTGGGGTCATCACGTGACCATTTTGTGCGACGACAGCGGAGCACGGCGGCCGTCGACGTCGGCGCCGCCATGACCTCGAATGACGTGCGCGACATCCTCTCGCTGCCGGGGCGACGCGCTCCGGAGCAGGAGGCTGGGCCGAGCCGCCCGCGTGCGCCGCCCCCGCTCCCCGGCGATGCGCGCCCGCGCACGCGCCCCGAGGGCATCACGCGCGAGCTGTACGCGCTCCTAGGGCCAAACGCGCCGAGCCTTGTTATGGGCGGCGGCGGCGACGCCGCGGACGCCGCGAGCCAGCGCGCGTTCCAGCCAAAGTTCCAGCGCAAGGCTGGTGCACGCGCGCGGCGGTGGGTTTGGACGCCGTTCCGCAACCAGGCGCGCTCCGACACGGCGACGGGCGAGGAGGGTGCAGCGACGCCACGCGGGCTTGTGCTGCACCACTGGCAGCCGCAGCCGGAAGGCGCACTGGATGCGAAGGAGGAGGCGGATGCGGAGGACGCCGAGGCGGAGGCGCAGCTGGACGCGACCTGGGCGCCGTTCAACACCTCCTCGCAGGTGTTCCACTACTCGACCGAGGAGTACAACCAGCATCTGCGTGACGACGACTGGACCAAGGACGAGACCGACTACCTAATTGACATGTGTGAGGAGTATGACCTGCGCTTCATCGTGATTGCCGACCGGTACGAGTGGCCGGGCAAGACGCGCAGTATCGAGGACCTCAAGTCCCGCTACTACACCATCTGCCGGCGACTGATCCGCTCGCGGATCAGCAACGAGGACCTCGAGACGCGGCAGTCGCAGCTGCAGGCGTTTACCTTTGACCGGCAGCAGGAAGTGGAGCGGAAGCGCGCCGTGCAGCAGCTGCTTGCCCGCACGCCCGAGCAGCTGGCCGAGGAGGAGGCGCTCTACGTCGAGGCGCGGCGGCTCGAGCAGAACGAGGCCAAGTTTGCCCGCGAGCGCGAGGAGCTGATGCGCCTCCTTGGCGGCTGGGAGAGCCTGCCTACCTCGTCGCCGAGCAGCGTCGCGGCGGTCGGCGCTGGGATCGTCTGGCCGGCCGAGACCGAGGGCCAGGCGGCGGACGCGGAGGCGAAGCGGGCCAAGAAGCGCAAGACGGACCTGGACCCAGCGACTGCGGCTGCGCTCCTGCCACCCGGCGCGCTCAAGGGCGTGGACCAGAAGCAGCTGCTGTTCGACGCGCAGCACTGCATCACACGTTTTCAGACCGACGCGCACGGCGCACTGCGCCTGCCATATCCGCACCTGGTCGGCACACCGTCGGTGCAGAGCCTCTCGGTGGCGCCCGGCGGCAGCAGCGGGACCAAGGCGGAGCAGACTGCGCACCACGGTGTATTCCTGCGTTCTACCCGCATGCTCGGTTTCCGACCGAACCAGTTCCTGCGTGCGACGCAGGCGCTCGCTGAGCTGCACCCGCCGATCGGCCCCCGCCTCGTGTTCCCCACGGCGACCAACATCGAGAAGTGGGAGACGCTGATCGGCGCGGTGGCGAGCAGCCTCGAGATGAAGAAGCAGGTGGACCGCGTGGACGCCGAGTACCGGATCGCCCAGGCGCGGCTCGCGAGCCTCGAGAGCTCGGGCAGCGCGGGCGACGCCGGTGCAACGGTGCCCAAGGAGGAGCCTGGCACGCCCGGCGCGGAGCCGGGCGCGGCGAGCTGAAGGGGGAAACGTATTTATACGAAATAAGGTAACTCTATAGTGATGTGGTACAGCGGTGGTGCGCACGCTTGTACACAGCGCATTTCCTAGGGTATCCCGTATATGCTGCGCGCCCCAGCGCCGGTGCATCAAGCATCGTAGTGCCCCATCAGGAGGCGTTCGCCCATCGGGCTCGGGCGCCGCCCCATGCGCTTACCCGGCCGCTTGCGCGGCGCCGGCGGGGACCCGGCGGCGCCCAGAGGCTCAGAGGGGGGGTGGAACGGCGGCGCGGCCTCCGGGACGGCCTGGACGATCCGGTCGGGCCACGTCCCGTCCACGTCGCAGAACTGCAGGCTCTCTGCGTAGCGGCGGTACGGCGAGACGCGCGCGTCCAATTCTTCGGCGGACGGCGGCGTGGCGGGCACGTCGCTCGCCGACACGGTGCTCAGCTCGTCCGTGTCCCGCGCGGGGGAGCGAGCGGCGCCCGCAGCGGGCTGTGCACCGCCCGCATGCAGGTGGGACAGGAACCCGCTGAGCGGGCGCGCGGACGTCGACGGGGTTCGGCGCTCCGCGGTGCCCTGCTGGTGCACGCTGGAAGTGCGCTGGAGGCCTTGCGAGGGCGGCGCACCCGATGCATGCGCATCGGCGCCGAATCCATAGGTGCGGGGGAACGAGGCGCCACGGAACAGGTTGGAGGGACTCGCAGCCTGCGCCCAGGAGCTCAGCGGCGAAATCCAGGGCTCCGTCGGGCGTCCGGGGTGCAGCGTGTCCACAGCGTCCGAGCGGCGGCGCGGCTCGGGGATCGGTCGTGGTTCAGCCACCATGGTGGACGCTAACTGAGTTGCCACCGGGGTCTGATCCCTAGCGCCAAGAGGCGATTGCAAACGTCATACCACCGCTTTACCCCACACTCCATCTCGGCCGAGCGATAAACTCGCTTAGTTGCTGATCGTGTGCCTTGTTCTAAAAAAAGGCGCGCTGGAGAGTGCATCGGTGCTGAGGACTGGTCTGTTCGGCGTGTGTTTCTCCGCCTTGCACACGATGAACTCGAAGGCACATACGGAGCGGCAGCACCGCGTGCTACAGGAGCTGCTCCACGCGCCGGGGAACGACCGCTGCGCGGACTGCCATGCGCCTGGCCCGCGTTGGGCAAGTCACAACCTGGGTATTTTTTTGTGTATGCAGTGTGCGGTCGTACATCGGAAACTAGGATCGCATCTGTCCAAGGTCAAGTCCGTCACCCTCGACACATGGACCCGCGAGCAGGTGCAGCGTATGCGCGAGGTCGGCAACACACGCAGCAACGCATACTACAATCCAGACGAGCTGAGGCACCGCCCGCCTGCCACTGTGGAGGGTGTTGAACGCGACAGCGAATTGGAGCGCTACATTCGGCACAAGTACGAGTTTCGCAGCTTTGTGGCTCGCCAGCCACTCGAAAAGGCGCCCGAACACCCGCGCGTGGCAAGCGCGCCGGAGCGTCCCGCGCCCAATGCGCTGCGCTCGCAGCACCGTCTCGCTCCCCGAGCGGCGAGCTCTCCCAGTCCCAACAAAGATATACCCGCTGTCCAGGCAGCCCCCAAAATCGCCCCGGTCCCACAGCCCCACGGCACGGGCAGGAACGCACAGCCGGACGTCACGCCACGCCCGGCGCCCACCGCTGCGTCGCAGCCGATGCCGGTTGCATCTCTGCCGCCGGTGCCTCCCGAGCAGCCCGCCACACGCCCGGGCAGCGCACCCCCGGATCCCCCAACGGGTGTTTTTGCTGACCTCTTGGCGGTGCAGCAGGGTGCCCCGGTGGCCCCGCCACCGCCCGCAAACCCGTTTTACAGCGTTTGTGCGCCGCAGAGCATGACGGCGCCGCCGTTTACCGCGGGGCCCAGCGCATGGCCGCCGCAGGCCGCTCCGGTGTTCTGGGCGCCGCAGGGCCCGGCGGCCCCAGTGGCACCCGCGAGTGGCCCAAACGTGTACCAGTTTACGTCCAATATGATGCCCCGGTAGCGCACTCTGTATATATGCAATGCACCCCTACACAATACAGGCGCCCATCGCCGGCTGCGTGGCAAAGAGCGCGGCGGCGAGCTGCTCCTCGGACAGGTCGGGGTAGCGCACCGCATAGTACTCCTTGCGCAGGGCGTCAAGCAGCTCCTGGAGGCGCCGCTGCGGCACCAGGTGCACCGAGCAGCCGCCCCAGCCGGCGCCTGTGAGCCGGGACCCCAGCGAGCCCGAGCGCCGCGCCGTGTCGATCACGGCGTTGAGCTCCGGGCAGCTGCAGTCGTACAGCTCGCGGAGGCTCTCGTGGCTCTGGTTCATCAGCGCGCCGAGCTCGGCGTAGACGCCCGCCGGCTGCGACGCGTCCGTGCTGTAACTCCCAGCGTTCGCCGCGTCGCAGAGCGCCCGGAAGCGGATCACGCGCAGTGCCTCCGAGTACACGTGCTTGGCGCGCGCGTGCAGGAAGAAGTGGTCGGCGCGGATCGGGAAGGACGACAGGAAGGCCTGGTCGTACGCGTCGCCAGTGAGGCCCGTCAGCTGCTCTACCTCGGCGCGCGAGAGCCCGCGGTTGGGCAGGTGCTGGTCGACGAGGCGCTCCATCCAGAGCAGCTGCGCCGCCTCGGCACCGTACTTTTGGAGCGTGTCGCGGATCTGGGGATCCCGCCCGGCGAGCTCGTCGAGCAGCTTCGGGTTCGCTGCCCAGTAGCTGTCGGAGACGGCACGCAGCGTGTTGCGGTAGCTCGGGCGCAGATGCTGCAGGTCCGCATTGACCCCCAGTGCGTGCTCGAGGGCCTTGGCGGCCATGCGCGTCTCGACCACCCGCAGGTTGTACTGAACAGGCCCGTTCACCTTCTTGTCTGAGGCGACAAGCGTGTTGCACACGACAAACGCGAATCCGTCGCGCTCTGCGGTACCCGCAGCGTCAGGCAGCTGGATCGCCGTGGTCTCGAGCGACGGCACAAACGACACGTAGATGGCATGGTCCGTGATGCCGAAAATTGAGACGCTCTGGTCCATGCCGCCCGAGTTGACGCCCACGAGCCGCTCGCTCTCAATCGCCACCTCGGCCATCTCCTTGCGCGGCACAAGGTCGCGCGCGCCGAGCGCGTTGAGGATCACAATGCTGCTGCACGTGGTCATCGCCGCACTGGAGCTCAGGCTGCTCTCCGGCGGCACGCTGCCGTCCACCAGCACGTGCAGCACGGTGCCGCGAGCAGCGCGGCGCAGGTGCTCGGGCAGGTGCGGCTGCAGGCCCTTGAGCGCCACCTTGAAGTAGTTTGCCCAGCGCGTGTCGCCGCTGTGCACCAGCTGCACCGAGTCGGGGTCCAGCAGGTTGCACGAGAAGTGCGTCCCGGCGAAGCGCGGCGACGTGTTCCCGAGCTCGCAGGTAAGCGCGCCCTCCTCGCCATTGCCGGGCTGCTCCACGCTCACCGCCATCAGGATATCCTTTTCGATCGCCGCGGGGAACACGCTGAACCCGACAAAATCGACGTGCTCGCCGATCAGATTCACCCGGCCGGGCGCCCGTGCGATAAACTGCGGTGCCGTGCCGTACGAGCGCTGGAACGCGTCGCGCAGCGCATTCCAGCGCGCCTGCTCCGCCGGCTGCGATGCACACGCGTACACCTCTTCGACAGACTTGAGCTGCGGGATCCGGTCCACAGTGCCAGTCGCCGTCATGTCGGGAAGGATGGCGGAGTGTGCTCGCCCGATCGATTGCATTTGCCCGATCGGCGCGTCTCCACCGCCGGCGACCGACGCGTCTCTTTGACCAGGACCATGTCGCATGCGCGCTATGCGCTCTCGGACGACGAGGAGGACGAGGTGAGGCGCGCCCCGCCCTCTTCGTTCGTGAAGAGTGAGCCGGATCCCAGCGCCGCGGCGGGCGCGGCGTCCTCGCCGCTTGTGGGCGGTGTCGAGGAGGACGAGCTTGCCGCCGTCGAGCGCGAGCCAGAAGTGGTGCGCCTCGCACACGCATGGGCGAACGAGCGCGGCGCACCCGAGGTGCTGCGGTGGCGCGGCGACCTGGTAGATACCGTGATGGACCAGATCCGGCAGCAGCAGAGCATCCTCGACTCGCTTGCCTCCGACGAGTCCACGTCGGACGAGGAACACTTCCGGCTGAACCTCGTGCAGCTCGACGTCGAGCGCGCCAAGTGGCTCCTGCGCTGCTACCTGCGCACCCGCATCGCCAAGGTTCGTCGCACCCGCGCGGCGCAGGAGACTGACGCCGCAGCTGGAGAAGTACGCCACGTTTATCCTAACGCACCCCGCGGAGCAGCAGCGGCTCTCGGACGTGGAGCTGGGCTACCTGCGCCGGTACGAGAGACTAAGCAACGAGTCGCTGCAGTCGTCCGTGCTGCAGTATCTCCCCGAGAACATGCGTGGGCTCGCGGACGTGGCGCCCGGCGCCACGGACCCCAGCGGCCCCGGCGGCATGGTGCCCCGGCCCAACGCGAATGAGCCGGTATTTGTGCACTGCCGCGAGGACTGCGGGCCCGTGCGGCTCTCGGACGAGGAGCCGGCAGCCATGCTGGCCAAGGACAGCATTCATTTCCTCCGATACCAGACCGTGCGCACGCTGCTGGAGCAGCGGCGCGTCGAATTACTGTAATCTATCCTTGTGCCCTACACTCATCTAGTCAATTTTGGAAATGGGTTCAGGTCGTTCCGAAAAAAGCAGTTTTTCCCGAATCATGGTGACCACCTGGTATGCGACCGCGGGTGGGCGCTCGTGCTTCGCGGCAAAGCGCGGGTTTGGCGACGAAAAGTCGAGGTGGCCGTCTGAGAACCGCGGCGCCCGCTCAGGCATCGGGCTGCTCGACAGGGCCGCTGGCGAGCCACGCGCGGCGGCGTCCTGCCGCGCGCGTTTCCGCGGCTGCGGCGTCGCAGGGGGAGACGACGGTGCGTCGCCAGCGGGGACAGGCGGCGGCGACGACGGCGCCTCGTCTGCGCGCAGCGACTCGTCCAGGGCCTCGTCAGGGTCCTCGGCTCCCGCACCCGCCTGCACGCGCTTCTCCAGCACGGCAATTGGTCGCGTGAGCTTCACGAGGCGACCCTCGAGGCGGTGGTATGAGATCTGCAGCACGGGGCGGTTCTCACGGCCCGGAGGAAACTTGAGGGTGCCCACCGTCTGGCCGCCGCGGGGATCGGCGCCGTCCATCTCGAGCGCGCCCTGCAGCTCAATGAGCACCAGCTGACCGCTGGGACTAAGCCGCGCGAGCTGCGGGCAGCTGACCGGCGGAGCGTCCGCGCCGGCATCCGCCGGCGCCGCTGCGCCGCCACACGGCAGGATCTCGATGCGCATCGCGCTCGTACCAACACGAGCGCGTCGCGCGCGTATCTCTAGTGCGTACCACGTGGCACGTACGTAAGCGCCTCGACGACGTCGCTAGTAAAAATCGGCGCCTGGCTTCCTGATCTTGGCCTCGAGCGTGGCACACGGTGGATACTGGCGCGATGCTGGGGAACAGCGGAGCGGCGCACGCTGCCGCTGCGTGGTCTGACGATGCGCGCACGCTGCCGCATGCGGTAGACACCGCGCAGGCGCCGTCGCCTGGCGCCTGTCCCTTTCCGCTCACGCTCGGCGGCGCTGCGCCTGCGTCGGCCGCGCCACCGGCTGCGGCACCGCCGCCTGACGGCGAGCTGCGCTGCTTCTGGGCCCTGCTGAGCACGCGGGCTACCGCGGGCGCGCAGGCCGAGGTCAGTGGCGGTGTGCATGACGACGAGCAGGAGCTCTTTTTCGTGTACGTGGACCCGACCGCACAGCGCCACCTGGGGGCCGATGCAGACGGCATCCTGGGACGCAGCTTCCTCGACTTTGTGCAGCCTGATGAGCGGCAACAGGCGCGCGAAGACATTCACAAGATCATCCAGAGCCGGACGCTGTTTGGCAGTGTGACGCGGTACGTGTGGCGGCCGCTCCCTGGAACGTGTCACTGACAGGCGACCAGTTGCCGCTATGCTCGCCTCGACAGTATGCGGCGGAGACTCTCTGGCGAGCGCTCGGGCGGTGCAGGAGGTGCCCAGGAGTACGCGGCGCTCGATGTGGTGATCAACTGGGTCGCCGACGGCATGGCGCTCGCCTTCTTCCACACCGTCGACGACGCCGCTGGTGTGCCCGCCGGGTGTGGGACGCCGGCTGGCATGTTTGATGCGGCACAGTGCGCCAAGCTCTGGCGCCAGGTGGCGAGTCACTACGGCACGGCGCCGCGCCGGCGGCGGCTCTTCCACGTGTTCCAAGTGCTCACCTGCCCCCAGGAACCGGACGTGCTCTTTAGCTGGCCGCCGCCGCGGCTGGAGCGCAACGTGCTGGACACCGAGGCTACCTACGCCGCGGACGAGTTTGCGCGCCTTGCGCATGGGATCCAGAACGAAACCGGGGCGCCCGCCGACGGGGCGTCCAGCTCGAGCTGCACACGACGGTTCCGCGCGATGCACAATTTGGTCGCCTCGGGCCGCACGCGGAGCATTGCGAGCGTGCTGATCCCGTACGGGAGCGTGGTGCTCGCCTGCTTCCACGTCTCGAGTGACGACGCACAGGGCCCTGCCCCAGACGCCCAGCCGGCGGCGCCGGGCGTGAAGCGGGCGCACTCGGAGCTCGAGGCGACCGAGCACGCTCCAGCGCCGCCGGCGCACTCGCCGCCTGCAGCGCATGTGCGTGCGACGCCGCCCGTGCCGAACGGCGGCTCGCCTGACGGCTCGCCGCCGGCGTGGAAGACCGAGTCGCACACGTCTTTCCCGCTCGTGCGCCCGCCGGCCGGGGACCGCACGGGCGGCGACGGCAGCGGATCGGGCCGCTCACTGCCTGCGAGCGGCAATGTGGCGACGCTCGCGGCTGTGGCCGCCGTCGCTGCGGCACAGAACAAGACGTGCTCCAGCTGCGGGCAGAGCAACAGCCCCGAGTGGCGGCGGGGGCCATCAGGCCACAAGACGCTGTGCAACGCCTGCGGACTGCGCTATGCGCGCTCCTTGTCCAGCAAGCGCAAGAAGGGCAAGGACGGGCAGGTGGTCACCGTCGAGGGCACCGGCGACCCCGGCACCGTGCCGCCGAGCCGCGGCAGCGGCGGCGGGAGCCGCCCAGGGGTGCACCGGCGGTCCAGCAAGCGCACGCAGCTGAGCGAGGAGAGCGCCACGCCGCCCACGCCGCAGGTGCCAGCGCCCGCCGTGCCGGCGGGCGGCGCCAAGTTGGCGCACACGACAGCGCCGGCGCTCTCGGAGCCGATCGTCGCTGCGGCGGCGGCTGCAGCAGCGGCCGACACGCAGCTCGATCTGCAGCGCACCGGGGCGCCCGCCGAGCCGGCGCCGGGACATGCGCCCATGCCGCCGGCGCCCCCGGCACCCGAGGGGCAGGGCTACCTCTCGGACGCCGCCACGGCGAACGCGGCAGCGGCGGCCGTGGCGGCCACAGCACGCGATGCGCGGCTCCGCGAGTCGTACGACCCCAAGGCACTGTACCAAGCGATTCTCTCGGCCCAGTCGATGCCGCAGCACGGCGGCAAGCCGGACGAGGCCATGCTGCCCTTTGCCACGATGGAGGCGCCCGCTGCGGGCCTCTCGGCGTTCGACAGCATGCAGCCGCCGACAGGTGCGGGCGCCCCGCCGCGCAGCATGCCGCCCGACGCCCTCCCCAAGACCGAGCCGTCCAGTTTGAGCTAGCAACATACCCACGCACCCGGATCTCGATAGCCTCTGGATCTCCACAAAATTGCCTGGCCGCCCGGGCTACACTTGGTATACACAGCCTATGTCAATAGTGTACAGAAGCATGGCGGGAAGAAGCCAGAGTGGTGCGCACGCTCTGCGGCATCGCCCCAGGGACGCTCACCGAGTACTGCCCTCGCCCATCTTGCACGCCACAATTTTGACCCGGTCCGCAGGCAGCAGCTCGCCGTTGTCCAGCTTGAACTGCGCGTTCTTCACGATAAATGTCCAGACCTCGTCACACAGCCGATAGTTGTGCAGGTGGCCCTTGACGTTGCCCTTAGACTTGACATTGTTCGCCAGTGTCTCGGCAATGGACTTGTCAAACTGCTCCAGCACCTTCATGGCCAGGATCGGGTTAATGTGGCCGGACTGGATCAGCTCGTCCAGAGCGTCGGTCAGCTGCATGCCGATGCTGCCTTGTCAGTGATCCGCACGGCATGTGCACACTGCGTACCTGCTCTGCCGGTAGAACTCATAGTACTGGTTCCGCCCGCCCGCCATGGTCGCCAGAGCCAACGTCGCTCAGCCACGCCACCGACGAGCCCTGGGGCTGGTGGAGGTGCGTCCCATCCGCATGGAGGTGTGTACACTACGACTACCGCTGCACTAGAGAGGGTGGGGCGCCGGCGCTGCCGGCGCGGCTGCGGAGGCTGCGCAGCCGCCAAATAAGTATGCACCATTGGTGCAGGCATATCAATCTTCCGGCCGCCGCTCGCTGGCCGCCGCTCGCTGGCCGCCGCTATGCGTCGTCCATCATGATCTGCGCAAACTCGCGCTCGTCAATCTCGCCGTCCTGGTCCAGGTCGAACTCGTCAATCATCGCGGCACTGCGCCGTTAGCAAGTGGTGCAACCACGTCAGCGGCACGCACAGCTCCTCATCGTCCAGGTTCTCGCCGAGCTCCTTGGCGACTCGCCGCAGGTTCCGCACGCTGATCTTGCCGGTGCCGTCGTCGTCAAACAGGGCAAACGCGCGGTGGATCTCTTCCATCGGATCCCGCGCTGCGATCCGCTCCGACACTGCTGGTCAGCCCATGTGCGCCCGTGACGCCACGACGCACAGATCCGCTCAAAGTCGTCCCACTCCATGCGGCCCGAGCCGCTCCGGTCGTGGTCGCGCAGCAACTTGAGCACCTCATGCTTCTTGAGGTCAAAGCCCAGCGCGCGCATGGCCACCTTGAGCTCGTGGTAGTCGATAGCCCCGTCCTTGTCCGTGTCGAACAGCTCAAACGCCTCGCGGATCTCTTGCCGCTGGTCCTCGCTCAGCTCCGCTGCGGTGCCGCCGCTAGCACGCGGCCCACTCGCGTATGTGGCGCCTGCTCCGCTCGTGCCCACGCCGCCACCCAGCGACGCCAGCCGCCGCGGCTTGTTCTTTGCCGCCGTGTACATGGACGTCATGCCCTGATCCGTGGCCGCCACGCGTAGACGCGACGCAGCGCGTTTGCCACGTGGGTAAGCCTAGCCTTTTTTCGCTGCCAGCCACGTGCGCTGCGCTCGACCTCGTCGTACCCATGCATGAGACGCCGTGAGCTCGCGGTGGCCTGGAAGGCTGCATGGCGCACGGCGCATCCGCGCATACGGACGCAGGCGACATTCGAGGGGCCTTTGGATGGCTCGACTCTCGCCACGCACGCGCAGCGGCTCCATGAGCCGTGCACGTCGGCCCACGGGCTGCGCCTGGTGCAGCATCTGCACCAGTCCACGGCTGCTGTGCAGCGCGCGGCAGTCGCTCGCCCAGTCGCCGCATTCCAAGTGCTTTCCGCGCGCCAGTTTTCTTCGTGCGCACCGAGCGCAGCGCCTGCTGCTGCACCGACGTTTCTGCGGTTCTACCAGCCGTACTCACCACCCCCTTTGGACCCCGCCGAGGAGGCACCCCAGTATGCGCCGCTCGCGCGCGCACTGCTGCATGGCGATGAGCCTAGGGCATGGGCCGAGATCGAAAAGCTGCGGGCTACAGGCGCCTCTGCCGACATACCCGAGCACCTGTGGCATGCCGCCTGGGCGCTCACCGCCCAAGGCCCGCCCAGTCCCTCACCGGCCGACTCGGTGTATCCGCGGCTGGACGGGGTGTGCAAGCGGTTATGTGAGCTGCGGGACCTGCGTCCTGCTCTCACTTTGCACAACTACCAGCGGCTGCTGTACCTCCTGCTGAAGCGCGCCGAGCGTTTTGTCGGGCCTCCACAGGACGCCCGGCTCCATGCCCAGCTGCTTTCCAATGTGGCAAGTGCACAGCCCAGCGAGCTTGCTGCGATGGATGTGCACCTTCTTGGTCGCCTTGTGTTCCGCGTAGCGCGCCTCGACGCGCTGGACCTCGCGCTGCCGCTGCTTGATGCGTACGCGGCGCGGAGTGACCAGCCGGCTGATCCTCGAGCCGGGGCACAGCCATACATCGCAGTGATGGAGGCGTGTGTGAAGGCACAGGAGCCGGTTCTGGGCGTCGAGGTACTGCGTATGGCGCATGCGCGGCAGCTCTCTGTGCCCTGGTCGCTTGTGCAGCGCCTGCTGAGGCTGCTGCCTCAGGACGAGCTTGCCATGCTGTTTGATATGTGCTATGCGCATACGGATGCGGCCCCTGCGGCGGCCGATCCATCGCGGAAGTCGCACAGCGACGCAAAAAGTGCGCTGCAGGCACTGGCGAGCTCCAGTCCTCGCTATCTTGCACAACGCACGGCCGTGGCCTTGTGCGTGAAAAACGATCCCCGAGCGGCACTGCGATGCATCGCCGAACTGCCGTCTTCTGACGTTTCATTTGACGTGTACGCCACAGCGATCAGTGCGCTCACGTGGATTGCCCGTGATCACCCTCAGACGCTCGGCAGCAATGCCCTTGTGCTCGCTTTGCGCACGCTCGACGCACTGCAGCGCGGTGAGGGCGGGCCAGCATACGATGGCGATGAGCAGCTGTACGGTGAATTGGTCCGCGCCTTTGATGCTGTCCTCGGCGAGAAGCTGAGTGGACAGCGCAGCCCTGGCAAGGCACAGGAGGGGCAGGCGCCTGCGTTGGACAGCGGCGGTCAGCCGGATGGCTCGCCCCCCGGCCGGGGACCGCTGCCGGCGGGCCTTTCCGACTTTGTCCAGCAGGCGGTGAGTGCCGCGGAGGTTGGGCGAGTGCCTCAGCTACTCCGCAAATTTACATCGGATGTGCTCCGCCGCATGTACACGTGGAACCATCGCGTGCTGCGCCTCTCTCACCACGAGACGCTACTCTATGTGAACGTGCGTGCTGGTAACTACATGCACAGCAAGCGGCTCTACGAGCAGGCGCGGCGTGCATTTCCAAGTGTGCTGCCTTGGCCGCGGGGTACCGCTCAGGATGCATTCCGGCTGCTTATCGCGGCATGTCGCCGGCCGAACCAGATGCACTTTGCCCTCCGTGTGTACCACGACTGGCTGGCATTCGGCCACCTGTTTCCCTTGCGGGTGATTACCCCGCTTCTCGGCGCACTGCTCGGTGCACAGATGCCAGCCGCGGCCCAGCGTGTCGTGCGTGATCTGCGGGACAGCCGCTGGCTGCCGCAAGAGGTGCTGCTTCCTACGCTGGTGAACGCGTTCCTGGACCAGGGGCTCTGGGACGTGGCCGTCGCTGTGGCGCATACCGCCAGTGACGACACCGACGCTGCTCTGCCGGCGTCGGCCACCTGGCAGGAGGCGGAGCCGGCTCTCGGCGATCACCCGCCGCTGGTCGTCTACGGCACGCTGCTGTACGAAGCGAGCCGCACCCGTGCGCGTGGCGCTCCGGTGCCTCCGGCGGCGAGTATTGCCGAGCTATTTGACGAGTTCCGCTTGGCGCTGGCACATGGCATGTCGACGGCCAGCGTCGAGGGCATGGACGAAGCGGCCATCCGCGGTGCGTACTACGGGGCCGTGCGCCTCCGTCTGCAGGCCGCCGGTCTAGATGGTGGCGACGCGTCATCCTCGCCAGAGGAGCGTGCCGAGCATATTGCGGCCGCCTGCGAGCTGCTTGACGAGCTCGCTGCGCTCGGCGTGCATCTCGATGCCGAGGCGCGCGAGCTGCGGATGCTCGCCGCGCTCGCCACAGCACGCCACCTGGAGAAGCATGGCGCGGACGCCACGCTGCAGCGCTGCGCTGCACATCTCTTTGACAAGCACGGCGTGGCGGCGGACGAGGCGGACCCTCTGCGCAGCGACGCCTCCGGTCAGCCTGAAACCGACGCGGGTGAGCGCCGGCCCCGGTCCAAGGCGCTCCAGGAGTCGCTCCGTGCGTATCAAAACGTGCATACCTGGTCCACAGGGTGACGATGGGCCTGGCCCACTTGTATAGCCACACCCAGCGGATCCAAAAGAATTACATGTTGACACAAATGTAAAGTAGGCGTCAAAGCTGCCGCGATAGCCCTGCAGCCTGCGCCTGCCTTGATGCCCGAATCCACCTAGTATCAAGCCATCCCAAATTTCTCGTTTCCAAGTACTATAGGATATACCAAGCGTAAACGTGACCTTTGTACAGAGACGTGCCAGAGCGTGCGATGCAGTGCTAGGCGGTGAGCCCAAGCTGGGCCGGCGTGCCGGCAAACCCCTCGGGTGGCGCCTTCCAATAAGGCGTGCTTTTCCCGTCGGCCGTGGTGGACGCCGCCGAGTTGCCCCACCAGCCCTTGGAGTAAAAGTGATTTGTCTTGTTGGGAAATTGGAGCGCAAAGTAAATGATCACGGTGGCGACTGCAGAGGCGCCGTTCAGCGCGGCCGACAGCATGTAGCTGTACTTGGACCACCACACCGAGCAGAACCGCTTCAAGAGGTAGTTGAACACAAAACACCAGGCGGCCGGAGCCAGGTACATGGTGCCGACCGCTGGAGGGATGCTGCCGGTGCCGGCGAATACGATGGGCAGGTTGACCAGGCGCCATCCGCTCCGAGGGAACTTTTTCGCTAGGAGCCATACAATCACGGGCGCCACGGCCCCAACAAGGAAGCCGTAGAGGAGCGTGTTGTAGTAGCGGCCAGGGTCAAAGTTAATCCTGGGGCCAATGAGTCCCCATACCTTGCTGGCCGTGGCAAAAGCCGTCTGGTGCGCACAGGTGAACTTGTCCGCATTGTGCTTAGTGCAAATGTTGTGGATGTTCGAGAAGGCCCAAGTCTGCACAGCCATTTGCACCACGCCGCCCACCGCGGTGGCAAACAGCTGGGCGGCAAACACGCTGCGTGGCGGCAACTTCATATAATGCGCCAGTTTCTGGTCGGCGACAAACTGCAGTGCCTGGGCGGTGATCAAGTAGACAGTGCTCTTGAAAATCATCATGGCATACGGGCGTCCTGGCAGCATGTACCCGACGATCAGCTCGGACGGCATGACGCCCACTTCTGTGCCACTCAGCGCGTAGACCACGCCAATGGGTACGAGAAACACGGCGCCAATGGCAATGGCCACAATAAACGCCCACCAGGGCGTCTGCGACTCCCATCCGTACAGCGCGCCCAGGCCCATGCCAAAAGCAGCCAAGAAAAGGAGGATGTGGGCGCAGACGGGCGTCTCCCTGTAGCGCGCCATGAGCCGCATGTGGATGTCCGCCTGGCTAAGGACTGGGGAGCGTAGCTGACGCCAGATTGATCTGCCATGGAAAAGCGCCACGTGCACAATCACCCCCGTAAAGGCGGCAAAGGAGAGAAAGTAGCGGATGAGCAGCGTGGCCGGTAGGTACTGCTGGGAGTAGTCATTGTACTTCTCTGGGCTGAACACAAACCGTGACGGGGAAATCTGGTCAATCACCTTGGTCACGTTGTACACCTGCCCGAACCGATCGTGGATGTCTGTGTCAAACATGGGCAAGTACTTGGTGTTCCACTTGTTCGTATAGTACAGCGCTGGGACCACAATCACAAAGAAGATGAGAAAGCCGCCAAGCACATTAGCCATACCCCACCATGGGGTTGCTAGCGGGTCGTAGGCCGAACTGATCGTTTGCCAGTCGAACGTGAGCGGAATTAGCCCAATCCCACTGACCGTCCCCAAGACCTGGTTCAGCGCAATGTTCTTGGGTGCAATCAGACACAGCCAGTTGCCGCTGCTCAGCATCGTGAACAGGTAGCCAGGCAGAAACTGGTAGCAAAAAAGGAGAGCAAACACGATCCAGAAGAACTTGTACCGTGACATGCCACCAGATGTGCCCTCGGCCGTGTTCACCCCGTGAAGAGAGTTGAGCAGCACCGTCTTGGGCAGGATCATCGGGAAGATCATGCTCGCGGGATAGACCAAGATGCGCCGCAAGATGCATGCAAACGAAAGGCCGAGCAGCTGTGTGCTGAGCACTAGCAGAACGCCGTATCCAAACCCAAAGTCCTCGCCGTAGGTGAACCTCTGGACTCCAGGAATCATGGTAGCATATGCCGACTGGTACGAAATGAGGCACATGATCGAGATGAGGGCGTGCTCCTTCACATTAAAGGGACCCGGGTTGAGCGTCAATGTGCCCAGGCGTGTCTGCAGCTTGCTCGCTGGAAGCACCTTGGCGAGCAACTGGCCGAGTGGGAACGCAAAGATGATGACCACGAACGCCGAGATCGTTGTGGAGGGATACCGTAGAGAAAGCAGCTGGTTGGCTCCGGGCACCACGACCACGGCAATGAGGCCCAGGAACCAGGCGCGGAACGTGTTCACCGGCATATCGGGGTCATCCACATTGCTTACCGCCGCGCGCACCTCGAGGTACGGCGAGTCCTCCAGGGTATCGGAGATGCCTGCCTCCTGCTTGACGTCGCCATTCTCCAAGGCTTCCTCGGCTTTCTCGATAAAGCGGCGATCCAGATTCGGGTCAGCGAGTCGATCGTCGACGACATGAGCGACCTCTTGCTCAGCGTGATCAACTCCCTTCGCACGCAGCCCATCGGACGAGAGCCCTGCAGATGGTATGTCATCCACACCTATCGCATGCTTCTCGTCCATGCCTCCCAAAGACAGGGGGTATGCGGGGTAAACAGAATGTGCACTTGCACGCTCTACTACCGCCGCGGAATGACGCTTTGCGCTGGCACCGCGCCTCTGGATCCAGCCTTGGCCATATATCGTGCCAAGAATGTTGCATTCGGTACGGCGTGGAGGTCTCGGCTCACGTGATATATCTTCGTACGGATGCTATCAGGGACGGCCCCGGCCGCTGTGGTCGGAGGGGTGTCGTGCTAGTCGCCATGTCGCGCGCCCATCAGCCAAACCTTTTGATGAGAGCAAAAGGCTGGTTAGTAAGACGCGCCATGTCGGTTTAGCCCAGTTTGTCCCGTCGTGTCAAGCATGAGGTGGCTTGATCGACTCCTAGACCAGGCAGGTTTTCTGACTTGGCTACGGCGCTCCGTCTGTGAACGGAGCGCCGAGTGGCGCTGACTGGCCACGCTGCGCTTGCCGTGCGTCTGTACAGTTTTGCGCGCTACGCGGCTAGCTCGTGTCCTGGGAATCGTGCGAGCGAACGGCCTGCCACACGTTGGACGGCGGCGTAACACCCCTGCTCCGTCAGCCATGCTTCCTGTGCAGCAGAAGCTACACACGCCATACACTCGGGCAGGTATGGCCGCCCGCTCGCGTCGTACTCGACGAGGTGCGTCACCTCGACGGCCGGCCGCCGTGGGCACATGCGGAACACGCGCTCCACCGGCAAGCACACGACCTTGCGGGTCTGGAGCTGGCAGTGGTACTGCACGAGCTCTGCGAGCGGGCATGCGCGCTCGCTCGCGGGCGGCTGCGTGCCGCCCGCGGCACGCTCATGCGCAGCTTCGCCCCCGGCGCCGTGGCGCATCGCAGAAGAGGAGGAAGCGGCGCCGGCGCACGACGCACGTGTTGGTGCACGTGACACCCCGCGCCGCCAGCGTGAGCGCCGGCTGCATGCACGGGTCCTTAGAACGAATCTACTTTCTTCCACACCCCTAGCCATGTCCAACTACAAGGTGCGTAGCTGAGCTCCCGTGCCAGGGCGCGGGGGCGCGTCGGCGCGGCGCGCTCGTGCTAACCCGATAGGTCGCCGACATTTCGCTTGCCGCCTTTGGCCGCAAGGAGATCCAGATTGCCGAGGGCGAGATGCCCGGCCTGATGGCGCTGCGCCAGAAGTACGCGGCGCAGCAGCCGCTGCAGGGCGCGCGCATTGCCGGCTGCCTGCACATGACGATCCAGACCGCGGTGCTGATCGAGACGCTCGTGGCGCTCGGCGCGCAGGTGAGCTGGTCGTCGTGCAACATCTTCTCCACGCAGGACCACGCGGCGGCGGCGGTCGCCGCGGCGGGCATCCCCGTGTTCGCCTGGAAGGGCGAAACCGAGGTGGAGTACAACTGGTGCATTGAGCAGACGCTGCACGCGTTCCCGGGTGGCGAGCCGCTGAACATGATCCTGGACGACGGCGGTGACCTCACCTGGACGATCCACAACAAGCACCCGGAGCTGCTGGCCGGCATCCGTGGCCTCTCGGAGGAGACCACCACCGGTGTGCACCACCTCTACTCGGCGGCCAAGAAGGGCGAGCTCAAGGTGCCGGCGATCAACGTGAACGACTCGGTGACCAAGTCCAAGTTCGACAACTACTACGGCTGCCGTGAGTCGCTGGTCGACGGTATCAAGCGCGCCACGGACGTGATGCTCGGCGGCAAGGTGGCCGTGGTGGCCGGCTACGGTGACGTCGGCAAGGGCTGCGCCGAGTCGCTGCGTGGGTTCGGCTGCCGTGTGATCATCACCGAGATCGACCCGATCAACGCGCTGCAGGCCGCCATGGCCGGCTACCAGGTGGACCTGATGGACGACGTGGCGAGCCAGGCCAACATCTTCGTGACCACCACGGGCAACCGGGACATCATCACCACCAAGCACTTTGAGGTGATGCAGGAGGACGCCATCGTGTGCAACATCGGCCACTTCGACATCGAGATCGACGTGGCGGGCCTCAAGAAGATCGCCAAGGAGGTGGTCAACATCAAGCCCCAGGTGGACCGCTACACGCTGCCCAACGGCCGCCACATCATCCTGCTCGCCGAGGGCCGTCTGGTGAACCTCGGGTGCGCCACGGGCCACCCGTCGTTCATCATGAGCGCCTCCTTCTGCAACCAGACGCTCGCCCAGATCGCGCTCTGGAACGACCGCGAGGACCAGTACAAGAAGGGCCAGGTGTACATGCTGCCCAAGCTCCTCGACGAGGAGGTCGCCTTCTCGCACCTGCAGAAGCTCAACGTGAAGCTCACCAAGCTCACCCAGGTGCAGTCCGAGTACCTCGACATCCCGGTCAACGGCCCCTACAAGGCGGACCACTACCGCTACTAAGCGGCGTGTGACCGTGCGCCGGCGCACAGTCCGATCTGGCCCGCCATGATCCTCCCTGACCCTCGTGCATGTACAGTACTCAACGCGCTCCGCACGACCTTTGCGATCGGCGCCTCCCCGTAGCGGCCGCGGCCACGCGGCCATGGGGCCATCCCGGCCTTTTCAACAGGGCCCAACCTAGTCTAGCCAAAAAATTATGTCAACTATTAATCTAGCGCCCGGCGAGGCACATGTCTGGTGGGCCTCTTAGGCTGTGACACGTCACCCGCCGCGGCTCGACGCCAACGCGTAATGCCGAGCGGCGTTCGTCTATCAGGAGCCCTTCTCCGCCTCGCTTCCAGCCAGTCGCGCGTCTCCTGTCTCCGCATCCCACTCCCTGCACTGCGAACAGCCCACGGCGTCGTCGCATCGGCTGTCTCTTGTGCCGCATCCCGCACCTTTGCTACGTACACCCACCTTCGTTCTGCCACTTCTCTCAACGACATGGGCGCCCCAAGCAGTGGCGTTGTGCCCACCGCCGGCATTGTGCAGAGCCTGCGCGAGCGCATGCGCCAGGCCAAGCTCGACGCGTACGTCGTCCCGTCCGAGGATGAGCACGCCAGCGAGTACCCCGCTCTCTCGGACCTGCGCCGTGGGTTTATCACCGGCTTCAACGGCTCCGCGGGCTGCGCGGTGGTGACGCAGGACAAGGCGCTGCTCTTCACCGACGGCCGCTACTTCCTCCAGGCCGGTCAGCAGCTGGAGCCGGGCGTCTGGACGCTCATGCGCCTCGGTGTGCCGGACGTGCCGTCCTGGCAGGAGTGGCTTACGCAGTCGCTGCCCAAGCACACCCGCGTCGGCGTGGACCCGAGCGTGGTGAGCGCCGAGGAGGCTCGCACGCTCGGCGCGGACCTCGCCACGGCCGGCGCGGAGCTCGTGCCGCACCGGGAGAACCTGGTGGACCTGATCTGGGAGGGCCGCCCGTCGCGGCCGCAGGAGCCGGTCTTTGCGCTCCCGGACACCATCACGGGCGAGCCGTTTGTGCAGAAGCTCGAGCGGCTGCGCGACGAGCTCGGTAAGAAGCACGCGTACGGCTTCGTGGCGACGATGCTTGACGAGGTCGCCTGGCTGTTCAACCTGCGGGGTAACGACGTGCCGTTCAACCCGGTGTTCTTCGCCTTCGCCGTCGTGACCCGCGACGAGACGCTGCTGTACGTGCACGAGAAGCAGCTTACCGACGAGGCGCGCGCGCACCTCGGCTCGGCCGTCACGCTGCGCCCCTACGACGCGTTCTACACGGACCTGCGGGCGATGGGCGCCCGGCTCTCGCCGACGCAGAAGCTGCTGATCGGCAAGCGCGCCTCGCTCGCCGTGTACGATGCGATCGGCGCGGAGCACACGCTGATTGACCGCTCCATCATTGTGGACCAGAAGAGCATCAAGAACCCGGTGGAGATCGACGGCTTCCGCGAGGCGCACGTCCGCGACGGTGCCGCGCTCGTGTCGTACTTTGCGTGGCTCGAGGAGGAGCTGCACGCCGGGCGCACCGTCACCGAGACGGACGGCGCCCGCGCCCTGGAGCGCTTCCGTGCGCAGCACGCCGACTTCCGTGGGCTCAGCTTCTCGACGATCTCGTCCACCGGCCCGAACGGCGCCGTGATCCACTACTCTCCGCCGGAGGAGGGCAGCCCGCCGATCGAGCCCAACTCGCTGTACGTGTGCGACTCGGGCGCGCACTTCACGTTCGGTACCACGGACGTGACGCGTACGCTGCACTTTGGCGAGCCTACCGCGTACCAGAAGCGGTGCTTCACCCGCGTGCTCCAGGGCCACGTGGCGCTGGACCAGGCCGTGTTCCCGTACAACACCACTGGATACGTGATCGACGCGCTGGCCCGTGCGCCCGGCTGGCGGGACCACCTCCAGTACCTGCACGGCACGGGCCACGGCGTCGGGCACTACCTCAATGTGCACGAGCCGCCGATGGGCATCGGTACGCGGCTCGTGTTCAACGAGACCGGGCTCAAGGCGGGTATGGTGATCAGCAACGAGCCCGGCTACTACCTGGATGGTCACTGGGGCATCCGGATCGAGAACCTGGTCGTCGTGCAGCCGCACACGCTGCCGAACGGCGAGCCCGAGCCGCCGTCGAGCCGCGGCTTCCTGCGCTTTGAGCACATTACGCTTGTGCCCATCCAGACGAAGCTGATCGACCCCGAGCTGCTCTCGCCAGCCGAGCGCGAGTGGGTGAACTCGTACCACGACGAGGTGCTCACCAAGCTGCGCCCGGTGCTTGAGAAGATGGGCGACCAGCGCGCACTGCGGTGGCTCGAGAAGGAGTGTACCGCCCGCGTTTAAGCGTAGGATGCTAGCGCGTAAAAACCCCATATTACCCAGTAATCTAAAATCATATCTATGGCGTAAAAAATGTCTCATCCTGAGAACATTCCGAATCATAACTTTGACGCAAGGCTCGCTAACATTGCCAAGGCTTAGGCAGTAAGCCCAATCTGGGCCGGTGTACCAGCGAAGCCTTCCTTAGGCGCATGCCAATACGAAAAACTCGAAGCGTCGAGTGGGGTCGATGACGCAGTATTCCCCCACCAACCATTCTCGTAAAAATCATTTGGCTGCTTGGGAAATTGAAGCGCGAAGTAAATCACGACGGTGGCAATGGCAGAACCACCGTTCAGTGCTGCCGAGAGCATATAGTTATACTTGGCCCACCAGACGGAACGGTAGCGCTTGAGGACGTAGTTAAACACAAAGCCCCATGCTGCCGGAGCCAGATACATTGCGCCAACGGCAGGCGGGATATTACCAGTGCCGGAGAACACGACTGGCAGATTCACTAGGCGCCATCCACTCTTGGGGAACTTCTTAGCAAGTAGCCACACAAACACGGGTGCGATCGCACCCACAAGGAAGCCGTACAAGAGCGAGTTGTAGTAGCGGCCGGGTTCGAAGTTGATTTTTGGCCCAATGAGCCCCCACACCTCACTCGCAGTAGCAAACGTCTTCATCTGTGCACAGGTGAACTTGTCGGGATTATTCTTTTTGCAGATATTGTGGATGTTGGAAAATGCCCAGGTCTGCACTGCCAGTTGGACAATTCCACCGACCACCGTGGCCGTCAACTGAGCAGCGAATACGCTGCGGGGCGGGACCTTCATGTAGTGCGCCAGTTTCTGGTCTGAGATGAATGCCAGACCTTGTGAGGTAATCATGTACATGGTCGTCTTGAAAATCATCATGGCGTAGGGACGTCCAGGGAGCATGTACCCCACAATCAGTTCAGAAAGCATGTTTAGACCAACTTCTGTACCGGTCTGGGACTGCACCACACCAATAGGCGCCAAGAAAAAGGCCCCGATAAGTATAGCAACAATAAATGCCCACCACGGCAGTTGGGATTCCCAGCCGTACAGTGCACCAATGCCCATGGCAAAGGATACAAGGAACAAGATTCCGTATACCCATCTAGGTGTCTCCTTGTAGCGCATCATAAGCCGCATGTGAACGTCCGCTTGCATTTCGAATGGTTGCCGCAACTGACGCCAAATAGACTTGCCATGGAACAATGCCACGTGCACAATCACCGCAGTGATAGAGGCAAAGGACAGGAAGTAGCTGATAAGAAGTGCCGCGGGCAGGTATTGCTGTGAGTAGTTGTTGTATTTGTCCGGATTGAAAACCATGCGACCGGCGGAAAGCTTGTCGATCACTTTGAAAACGTCAAACTCTTTGCCAAACCGGTCATAAATGCTTGTGCTAAACATAGGTAGGTACTTGGTGTTCCACGTATTCGTGTAGTAGATTGCTGGGACCACAATAACGAAGAAGATGACAAACCCTCCGAGCGTATTGGCGTTTGCCCACCACGGGACAGCCAAGGGATCATTTGCGTAGCTGATAATTTGCCAGTCAAACGTCAGTGGGATAAGGCCAATCCCTCCGACAGTGCCTAGGATTTGATTCAACGGTACGTTGTTCGGCGCGATCAAGCACAGCCAATTCCCATCGCTGAGCATCCTAAACAAGTATCCGGGGAGGAATTGGTAGCAGAAGAGGAGTATAAATGCGATCCAAAAGAACTTGTATCGTGACATTCCCTTAAATGTTCCCTCAGCGGTATTCACTCCGTGCAAAGTGTTGAGCAGCACTGCCATTGGCAGGTTTGTTGGGAAGATCGCGTGAGCAGGATATACGAGGATGCGACGCATCAAGCAAGCAAATGAGAGGCCGATAAGCTGCGTGCTAAGCACCAGCAACACTCCGTAGCCAAAACCGAAGTCTTGATTGTAGGTGAATCTTTGCACACCAGGGATCAGAGTCGCATAAGCAGACTGATAAGACATGAGAGACATGATAGAAACCAGTGCATGCTCTTTAACATTGAATGGGCCCGGATTTAGAGTAAAGGTGCCCAAGCGAGTTCGAAACTTTTTTGTTGGCAAGGTCTTTTCAAGAAGTTGGCCGAGTGGGTATGCAAAGATGATGACCACAAATGCCGAAATCGTGGTTGAGGGAAAGCGTAACGACAGGAGCTGGTTCGCTCCTGGCACTACAATGGCAGCAATAAGGCCAAGGAACCAAGAGCGAATCGTATTCACTGGCATCTCTGGATCGTCCACGTTGCTGACCGCAGCGCGCACTTCGATGTAAGGCGAGTCCTCTTCCACGATGTTAGCGACCGTCACTTCTTGCTTAACATCGCCCGTCTCGAGTGCTTCTTCGGCCTTCTCAATGAATCGGTGGTCCATATTCGGATCATCGAGACGCTCATCAACAACGTGGGCCACCTCACGTTCGGCCTGCTCGGCCTCGAGCGAGTGCCGCTCGTCAAAGGGCGGTGGAGATGGCGTGACGTTTTCCACGTCGGTCTCGTACTTCTCGTCCATGGCACAGGCGGGGGAAGGGGCGAGATAGGAGGCATAGATAGGCCCCATTTATGGGGCTACGAACCCCCGCCTTTCTGCGCAGGGACCTGTATCGCGGGTTTCACGCCAGAGCCTGGTCTATCATGACAGATAACGTGCTCTTCAGGTGCTTAACTGCAGCTCAGCTTGTCATAACCTCCACATCTCGTTTGATACGCATGGGTCACAAGATGAGATACCCAATCACAGAGCGTCCCTTTGGCTATCGTATCTGCAGTGGCAGACAGGCCTGCATCGTGATCACTGTGGGGAAGTACGGGCTCTGTAGGTTCATTTGGATGAGTAAATGGTGCAACTTTGATAGATAATGACGAATATCGAGCTGCGCAGCATTCACCAGGCGATGCATGGACGACGTTAATTGTCCCATCTCGGCGCTGGGTCCAGGCAGGTCTCGCGAGCTACGCCCGAGCTGTTCCTGGACCCATCACGGTGAAATAGGGAGGTGATATATATTGAATCTGTGTCCCGGGACCGGGCCATAGATAGGGTGCAGGAGCCGCCTGCGGCTCCACAACACCCTGTCGTCCGATGCATTCAGGCGGCGTTGCCGCTGCACCACCTTTATTAGACACCACAAAGATCCAATCATAGCGAATCGTAACCTTGGCACAAAAGTCCAACCGAATCATAACCTTGACGCCAGAAATGTTACCGTAGTTTAGGTTCAACTAGGAAGCCCAATTTGGGCTGGAGTGCCCGCAAAGCCTTCGTTCGGTGCAGTCCAGTAAGAGAAACCTCCAGCATCGAGCGGGATTGATGAGGCAGTGTTACCCCACCAACCGTTCTGATAAAAGTTGTTTGGCTTCTCGGGGAATTGAAGCGCAAAGAAAATCACGACAGTTGCGATGGAAGTAGCACCGCTTAAAGCGGCCGAGAGCATGTAGTTGTACTTTGCCCACCAGACGGAACGGTAGCGCTTGATGAGGTAATTGAAGACAAAGCCCCATGCTGCCGGAGCCAGATACATTGTGCCAACGGCAGGCGGGATATTACCAGTGCCGGAGAAAATGACTGGCATATTCACTAGGCGCCAACCACTCTTGGGGAACTTCTTGGCGAGGAGCCACACAATCACCGGCACAATCGCACCAACAAGGAAGCCGTACAATAGCGAGTTGTAGTAGCGGCCAGGGTTAAAGTTGATTTTGGGCCCGATCAGACCCCACACCTCACTCGCAGTACCAAACGTCTTCATCTGAGCACAAGTGAAATGATCTTTGTTGTCCTGCTGGCAAATGTTGTTAATGTTGGAAAACGCCCAGGTCTGCACGGCCACTTGAACAATCCCACCCACTGCTGTGGCCAGCACTTGAGCAGCAAACACACTGCGGGGCGGGACCTTCATATAGTGCGCAATTTTCTGGTCAGAGACGAATGCCAGCCCTTGGGAGGTAATCATGTACATGGTCGTCTTGAAGATCATCATAGCGTAGGGACGCCCAGGGAGCATGTATCCCACAATCAGCTCAGAGAGCATGTTCAGGCCAACCTCGACACCCGATCTGGCGCACACTACGCCGATGGGCACCAAGAAAACGGCGCCAATGATAATAGCGACAATGAATGCCCACCAGGGCATTTGTGAGTCCCAGCCATACAGTGCACCAATGCCCATGGCGAAGGATACAAGAAACAGGATCCCGTAAACCCACTTGGGCGTTTCCTTGTAGCGCATCATAAGTCGCATGTGAATGTCCGCTTGCGCTTCCATTGGATGCCGCAGCTGATGCCAAATGCCCTTACCATCGAACAATGCCACTTGTACAATCACCGAAGTGATTGAGGCAAAAGAGAGGAAGTAGCTCACAAGAAGTGCCGCCGGTAGGTACTGTTGAGAGTAGTTGTTGTACTTGTCCGGGTTGAACAGCATCCCACCCCCTGGAAGTTTATCAACCACTTTGGAAACTTTAAATTCCTGACCGAAACGGTCATAGAGGCTTGTGTCAAACATGGGCAGATACTTGGTGTTCCATGTGTTGGTGTAGTAAATTGCCGGGACCACAATGACAAAGAAAATGACGAAACCTGCGAAGATGTTGGCATTTGCCCACCACGGGGTAGCCAAAGGATCGACGGCATAGCTGATGATTTGCCAATCAAATGTAAGTGGGATAAGGCCCAGACCAGAGACAGTCCCTAGAACTTGGTTTAGCGGCACGTTGTTAGGCGCAATCAGGCACAGCCAGTTCCCATCGCTGAGCATCCTGAACAAGTATCCAGGGAGAAACTGGTAACAAAATAGAATAGCAATTGCGATCCAAAAGAACTTGTATCGTGACATGCCCTTGAATGTTCCCTCGGCGGTATTCACCCCGTGCAAGCTGTTGAGAAGTACTGTCGTTGGCAGACACGTCGGGTATATCATGCTGGCAGGATAGACAAGGATGCGCCGCAACAAGCAGGCAAAAGAGAGACCAATAAGCTGTGTGCTCAACACCAGCAGCAGTCCGAACCCGAATCCGTAGTCTTGCCCGTAGGTGAACTTTTGCACACCAGGGATCAGAGTCGCGTAGGCAGACGCATAAGACATGAGAGACATGATAGAAATGAGAGTATGTTCCTTCACATTAAAGGGGCCCGGATTCAGCGTCAGTGTGCCCAGCCGCGTCTGTAGCTTGCTTGTCGGAAGGATCTTGGCAAGCAGCTGGCCGAGCGGAAACGCAAAGATGATGACCACAATCGCCGGAATAGTAGTGGTGGGAAAACGTAGAGAAAGCAGCTGGTTCGCCCCTGGCACTATAATGGAAGCGATAATGCCGAGAAACCAGGCGCGAAACGTATTAACTGGCATTTCTGGGTCATCCACGTTGCTCGCTGCAGCGCGCACTTCGATGTAGGGTGAATCCTCCTCCACGATGTTGGCAACCGTCACTTCTTGCTTGACATCGCCCGTCTCGAGTGCTTCTTCGGCCTTCTCGATGAAGTGATGGTCCATATTCGGATCTTCGAGGCGCTCTGCAACAATGTGGGCCACATCACGCTCGGCCTGCTCAATCTCGAGCGAGTGGGGCTCACCGAAAGGCGGCGGAGATGGCGCGACGTTCTCCACGTCGATCTCGTACTTCTCGTCCATGGCACAGAAAGTAGAAAAAGCGAGAACGGGGACGTGAGGGGAATGAAGATAGCCCCCCTTTATGAGGCTGCAATGCCCGCCTTTCGGCGTAGGGCGCCTATCGCGGTTTCACGGCTGAGCCTGCTCTTTCATGACCGATATCATGCTATCAGGTGTCCACCTGCAGCTCAGCTTGCCATAACCTCCACATCTCGTTTGATAGGCATAGGTAAAAAGATGAGATACCCAATCACAGCGCACCCCATTGGCTATCGTGACTGCAGCACCAGGCAGAGCTGCATGGCGGTCCCTTGGGCCAAGTGAATGTCAACCAAAGTTCATTTGGACGCTGTAAATGGTGCAATGTTGCTAGATAATGGCAAAAGAATTGCTGCGCAGCACCATCCAGTCTCGAAATAGCCCTTATTATACAATGTACATCAGCAGAACACGCTCGCTATGGGTATTAAGCACGGGCAACGTTAGTTGTCCGCATCCTCAGGCGCTCGGTCTAGGCGGATGACACGAGCAACGCCCGAGCTGTTCCTCGGCCGATCACGTCGAAATAGCGAAGTGATAGTGCTGAAACGCGACGGTGCGCCCAGGTTCCCCCGTGGAACGCTCTCGTTACGCTGCGCGGCATGCCCCTCGGACGAGGCTACTTTGGTGCGTGAGCGGACCGAGGCCCACTCCCAGGCTTCAGGCTCAGGTGCAGGTGTCGCTGCCGGCTCCACGAAGCCAGCGTCTTCCGATGCATTCAGGCGGCGCTGAAGCTGAGCCTCTTGGATCACAGGGACCAGCGTTCGGTTCCCCTTGGCACCGCGGATAAACCTGTGCTTGAGCAGCTCCGACGCCGAAGGGCGGAGCTTGGCATCTCGCTTCAGGCACAACGATACAAACTCCCGGAATGCCTTGGAGTGCGTAGGACTCAGTTCGGGCGGTGGGTTACGTGGGATCAGATGGAGGACCTTCATCGGGTGAAGGTCCGCGTATGGCGGCTCACCCTCGGACAGCTCGATAGCGAGGATGCCCACGCTCCAGATGTCTGCAGCTGGACCGTAGCCGCTCTGCTTCACCACCTCAGGGCTCATCCAATAGGGCGTGCCGACAAACGCGTCGGTCTTGGACCTCGGTGCAGGCAGTTGCCCCGTGACTCCAAAGTCCGCGAGCTTGACGTCGCCGTTGCTGCTCAGGAGCACGTTGGCCGATTTAATGTCTCGGTGCAGCTTATTCTCATGGTGAAGATAGACGAGAGCCGTGAGCACCTCTCGTAGGATGACAGCCATGTGCTCTTCGTTCAGCTTGCCAGTGTGGATCTAGAGTGTTAATCGTACTTGCCCACACTGCGGCGGCGACACGTACCAGATCTGTACAGCTCCCTCCAGCACAGTACTCCATTACGATCCAGAGCTGGGTCCCACGGAGGTAGGAGCCCCGGAGCCTGGTTATCTGCGGGCTGTGCAGCTGGCTCAACGTGTGGATCTCACGCTGCATCTGCTCGAGCTCCTCGGCGTCTTCGTCGAGCTCCAGCACCTTGATCGCGACGGCCTCGCCCGTGCGCCTGTCTGTTCCCTTGTAGACCTCGCCATAGGAGCCGCCGCCTATCCGCTCCTCGCGCCGGTACAGTGCCTCCGGATCCTCGGCCACCATAGCGCGTCCAAGCGTGTTGGTTGGAGCGCGGCGCGAGGGGACTGTGGATCACGTGACACTCCTTAACACAGGATTGTAGGCTACAGCATATAGACTAGACTGGGTCGTGAGGTCGCGGTGGGCGCCGGGGAGTATCGCCGAGAGGCTGTGCCCAAAGTGGGCGTGCATGACGAAAACCAAGATCGTCCGACCGGTGGCGCGCGTGGCCCCGTGCGCGCAGCGGTGTGGCTTCGCTGGGCAACTTGCCGTCCGGGAGCATCGGGCCCGGCCGGCGCTCGGAGCTAATGAGCCGGCTGTGCGCGGAGCGCGGCTGCGGACTCGGGCTCATGTTGAGGTAATCTCCGTAGCTGAAGTGGCTCCCGATCGTCTTGGGCGTAGACGGCATCGTGCTGCTGGTGTCAGCGGGCGGCGTGGTGATGGCGCCGCTCCGGTCGTGCGACGTGGGGATGGGAACCAGGGTGTCCTGCGCGCTGTGTGATGCACTCCGCCGGTGCAAACGCGCGTTCCACCGCGTCTCGTCCTTGGCATTCGACTCCTCCGAGGCGCCGGCACCCGAGGGATGCTGGTCGCGGAGCGCCCGCCGGTAGGCGGGCTCTTCAGCGGAGCGTGCCCCGGGCGGTGGTAGGCTGGGCGCCGCCCCCGGCCTCGGTGCGTTGCGCGCCTTGCGACGCACTGGCGAGCCGGCGAGATGAAGCATGGCCTCGGCTGTCTCCTGGTCGGGCTCGCGCTCCGCTGGCGGCGCGGCGCGGCGCGGTGTGGAGCTGGGGCCAGCCGCGCTGGGCCCGTGCGGAGACGTTTGCTCTGCATCCAGCGTAGCGTGCGGGTCCGGCAGGGACGAGGTGGACAGCACGCGCGTATGACCACCGCCGTGGCGGCGCGGCACGTATGCGGGCCGCCGGAACCCGCCGGAGCCGCCTGAGCTGAGCCCCAGCCCCTGCGCCAGGCTCGACGCGGGGTGGCCGTTGGGCAGGCGCTGTGGCAACGGGGGCAGATGCCGCGCCGCGTCGCCGCTACGCGCATTCCGCGTCCACGAGCGCGACGGGGTGCCGAACACGTCCGAGGCGGTGCTCTGCACGCTACGCACGGGGATCTCGCCGTCCGCCGTGGGCAGGCGTCGGCGCTTGGAGGGCGGCTGCACCGTACGCCACGCTCCCATCTGCTCGCGCTCGAGCAGCTCCTGCGTCGGGTGGTTGTGCAGGTCGCCTACGCCGCGCGCGTCGGCGCGGTGCGGAGAGCCCAGCTGCGGCGCATTGGCGATTTGTGCGAGACGCGCACTGGTGGGCCCAGACGAGGGGCTGCCAACGGAGAACGGTGCAACGGTGCGGCGTTCGCCCTTGCGCGACGGCGTCTGCGGAAGGCGGTCCTGGCTCTCCCGGTGGTGCGCCTCCTTGGACGCGCTCTCCCGCTTTTCTAGCGAGAACTCGTTGCCAAAGAGACCCGCGTAGAGGTTGGGCGTGTGCGGAGAGCGCTCGGGCGTCAGTGGCTGCGTGGCGTGCGACGGCGTCTTGTCGCGCGAGGGAGTCGAAGGCTCGGTGCGTGGCTCCGCAGGTGCATGGTGCACGCCATTGGACAGGCCGGCCTGCTGTGCGGCGAGCTCGAGGCGGGAGCGAAGCAGTTGGGCACGCTGCACGTGGTGGTTAGTGCCTGGCACCGTGGCAACGTGGACACGTACTTCTTCCACTTCCATCGTAGGGCGCAGCCAGGAGACCGCTTCCGATGCTGGGCGCACGGCAGTCATCACCTGGACCACGCCTGGTCTTGCTGTTTGCCACTGAGGCTCACGCGTTAGTCGCGATCAGGGGGCAAGTTGGCTCGAGCCTCACCCACGCGCGGGTACGTCGCGCAGTCCACCTGCACGTAGGTCTAGGTGACACCTCACCCGCGTCGCGTCCGAGAAACCCCGCAGCACTTTACCCGTATGGCCATTATGCAGCTCCATGTACATGCAAGCACCCTACATGAAATTTAAGCAAGGGCAATGCACGCGCGTTACGTGTATGACGCGCCGCGCCGCGTGGCGCGCGAGGCGCGGCGCGCGTCGGCGCTTGGCATTTTGCGCGGCCTTCCTCGGCCGTAGGTGGCACTGCACGGCCACGTGGAGATGACATAGCGCAGCAGGTGTGGGTGGAACACGCAGCCGTCGGTGGCTCGACATTTTTCCCGCCCGTGCGCAGTGGCACTATGGACAAGCAGCAATTCGGCGAGCCGCAGCAGCACGGACAGCCGTCGCCCGCGCAGGGCGACGAGCGGCTCACGATGAACGAGTGTACGTGTGTGTACCCCCGACGGTGCCGCTGACCGCCTAGTGGAGGCGCTTCGGCATATTAGCGAGAATGTGACCCGGGCGCGTACGATCGGCTTCTTTGGGGGCTGCGGTGCCTCTGCGTACGTGCTGTGGCGGATGAAGTCGCGGCCATCGCAGATCCGCTCGATTGTCATTACCTTGCTCGGTGGGCTTGCTGGATCCTTCTTCCTCCTGCCGTTTGGCGTCTCGATGAGCCGCAGCTACATTCGCCAGGTGGAGGACCCCAACCATTTTACGCGGGTGCTGAAGCAGGGCATGGAGCGTCGGCAGCGGGACGGCAGCGACCCGCGTCAGCTGCTTGAGAACCCGACCGCGGGCCCGCCGCCTCCGCGCTCGCGCACGGCGCAGGACGGCACGGACGTCGGTCAGGACTCGACCCTGCTTGCGTCGGACCCCGCAGCATTCGGCGGCACGCCACCGCCTGCCTCTGACGCGGACTGGTCCTCGTTCGACAGTGCGCCGCCCACGCAGCCGCAGCGCTCAGAGAGCGGTGGGGCGCCCGCTGGCTCTCGCTGGGAGCAGCTGCGCCGCGACCGGACGGGCAACCCCAGCGTCTGGGAGCAGATCCGCCAGCAGCGCGCACGGGACAATCTGCCGGAGGATGTGCCGCGTGCAGGCGCTGGTCGCAGCGGCGCGGGCGGCCCGAGCGGCGACGCAGGTGCGTTCAGCTCGCAGCCGCCACCGCAGTACGAGGTGCCTCGTGATAACCCTGATTCTGTCAAGGCGCGGTACGAGCGGGCCGAGCGCGAATACCAGGCGGCGTTTGAGCGGGAGCGCAAGGGCGTCGATGGGATTGGCGGCGAGACCTTCCGGTAGTGACACATGTGTAAGAGACAAAAAAAAAGTGGAGTCCTTGGGCTCTACGGAAGAAGGAAGCATGTGGGTCGAAAAGGGGAGTCGTGATGTAGGTCGTCAGCGTCGCACGTCAAGGGTATCGGTGCTCGGGACGTCGCACCGCTGCACGGTACGGGCTCGGCACCCTGGGGACAGGTGGCGCCGTGGAGCGTGTGAGACCTGCAGGCTGCGCAAGGAGCGGAGCACTTGGCTCCACACCCTGCATGCCCAGGCCGAGCCCCAGTGCCATCGTAGACGGCTTGCGGCGCGGTCTCAGGATCCCAGACTGCGTGCGTGCCAGGGACTTGGCCGGCACGTCAGCGTCGCCCTGGCGCAGGCCTAGCCCACTCGCAAAACCGTTGCGGGAGCCGAGGGGCGCTGCGGCGGCGAGAATGCCGCTCGTGCTTGGGCGCAGCTTGCTCATTTTGCGCACATTGGAAGTACTGCCCGACACCGGGTGAGCGGCGTGGAGATGCCCCTCGCTGGTGGTCCTGCTGCTGGGCTCGGCAGGCGGCACCGCGGCGAGCGGCGCCGCCGGCGCGGCCTCTGGCATCCTGGGCGCAGCTTCAGACATGCACACATTGTTCACGGTAGCAGCCACGGCCGGCTCCGGGCGGTGCGCCTCGCGGCTGACTGAGGCAATCTCCTCGGCGGCAGGCGCGCCGAGTCCGGCATGCCCGGGCGCCGCCCGGCGCTGTCCACGCATCATCGGCAGGCTCCGGGCCGTGTTGGACCACTGCAGGCAGCGCTGCATCGTGGGGCTCTCGAGCAGCTGGTGGCACTGGGCCAGGTCCACCTCAGTCTCGTCGCTCGTGTCCGTACCGGCAGACACGGGCGGGTCGTGCAGTCCGCCGGGCATGGCCATCTGCAGCGTGCCGGGGCGCGAGTCGGCCGGCTGTAGCTCGTCGGCCTCGGCGCTGCCGCTTGCCTGGGCAAAGCGCGCCAGCGTGGAGAATTGGGCCGGAGGCGCGCCGCCGCCGAACACAGCGTCATCCGGCGTGGTGCCGGCGGTCGGCTTGCTCATCTGCAGGCCGAGTCCGACGGTGCTGTTCGTGGCGTCCGCATGGCTCTGCTCGGCTGCTTCACACTGTTCAGGTGCACGTTCCACCACGGCGCCCGCCCGCGCTGGCTGGCTCACCGACGGCGCACGCATGGGGCCGCTGCGCCGACGCGCAGCGGCAAGTGAGGCGTCCGCGCGCCTGCGGCGCCGGGGACTGCTGGACAGGAACTGCCCTCGGCTGGGGCTCATGCGCCCGCCCGATGCATCCCGGGCACGGCGTGCATTGCGCGCGCCGCGCAGCAGCGGATTGGGCGCATGCGTGCTGCGCTCCTCGCCCTTGAACAGGGTGTTGAGCCCGGCGACCGTAGCGCGCTTGAGCAGGCCGAGTCGCGGGCGCTGCAGGTGGCGCCAGAGCCACGGGAGCGTGCCGCCGGGCAGGTCGAGCGCGTCGAACTCGCGGCCGACGAGCTCGAGCTGCTTCGGCGAGCTGACCCCCCGCGGCGAACTGAGCATCAGCGTCGGCGGCGGCGGCGGCGCCTGCCCATCCATGCGGGCCTCCCAGCGCTGGCGCACGGGACAGCCCGCGGCGTGGAAGCGGGCGTCGTCCCGCGGCGCCCGGCCGCGGCGCACCGTGCGCGCACGCCCACAGGTGCACGCCTCGCTCTCCGCCGCGTTCGCCCGGCGCGCCTTGAGCGCCTTTTGGAGCAGGTCCTCGCTCTTGGCCCGGCGCAGCTGCAGCCGCGGCGCCCAGGCACGCGGCTCGGCGCGGCGCGGCGCCTCGGCGTCCTGCAGCGAGAGCAGCGGCTCGGCCGGCGCCGAAACGAGCGTCGGCGCCGCGGCGGCGGGCGCCGCGGCGGCGGCAAGCGCCTGTGGCGGGGGTGCCGGGCGCCCGCTCTGGTACGCCAGGCTGGCGTCCAGCACGGAGCTGCGCTTGCGCGAGAGACGGCCGCGCGGCTGCATGGCCGCCTCACTGCGGCTATTTTGCAGCCGCAGAGGGGGGTCCACGGGCGGCGCATGCTCCTCCTCCTCTGAGGCGGCCATCACGGTCCTCATCCATGCGTTCACGTGCGCAAAGCGCGGGTCGTCGGGCGGCGCGTCGGTCGCGGCGACGCCAGGAGGGCCAGCGTGCGGCATCTCGCCATCCGCACCAGACACGCCCTCGGCGGGCAGCCCCACGCCGATGGGGGTCACGATGCGGGTCTCGCGGTATCCCTCACGCTCCAGCAGCTCCTGGAGACTGTCGAAGTGGGACGCGGTGGGCGTCCGGGCCGAGGCGCGCGCGCGCGGAGCATGGCCCAGGCCCAGGTTCTCCTTGTACTCGGCGAGCCGCGGAGGGTATTTCTGCTGCGGCGGCATCCCTGTGGCGCATTCAGCACATGTCGCAACGGGCGTAAGCGGTGATGTGTCCCAGGCGGATCCCACGCATCAACACTGGCCGCCAGTGGCGCGTGCATGAGCGTCACGTGATCACGTGCACCGGCGATGAGTCGACGATTGCAGCGCGGGGGCCTCGCTTATCTTTGGCTGCATCGCGGTTGAATCGATCGAGTCTGGGATGCGTGCGATACTGAGCCAGTCTGTGCGCCTGCGTGCGGCGGGAGCTGTTCTCCGGCTGCGTGCGGCGGCACCGCTTCCGCGCGTGCGCAGCATGCATTCGAGCCGTGTAGCGGCGCTGCCCAACTCGGTGGCCCGCGATATGGCGTACGACCGGGTAGGTGGATCGGGACGCGGGCGCCGGCGGCGATGCTAACGGGAGCAGGAGACCATCACGCGCCTGCTCTACTCGCTCGCGTCGCGCAAGGAGGTGGAGCGCTACCTGCGCATCTTTAGCACGGCGAACAAGTTTGCCGTGCTCAAGGTGGGCGGTGCCATCCTGTCGAACCAGCTGGACGAGCTGGCGCTGAGCCTCTCGTTCCTGCACCGAGTGGGCCTGTTCCCCATTGTGCTGCACGGAGCCGGCCCGCAGCTGAACGAGATCCTCGAGAGCGAGGGCGTGGAGCCGGACTACTCCGACGGGATCCGTATCACGGACGCGGCGACGCTGCGCGTGGCCCGGCGCGTGTTCCTCGAGGAGAACCAGCGCCTGGTGGAGAAGCTCGAGTCGCTCGGCACGCGTGCGCGCCCGATCCCGCTGGGCGTGTTCACCGCGTCGTACCTGGACAAGGAAAAGTACGGCCTCGTGGGCAAGGTGGAGCAGGTGGACAAGGAGCCGATCGAGAGCGCGATCAACGCGGGCTGCCTGCCGATCCTCACCAGCCTGGCCCTCACCGAGGACGGCCAGATCCTGAACGTGAACGCGGACGTGGCGGCGAGCGAGCTGTCCAAGGTGCTGGAGCCGCTCAAGATCGTCTACCTGAACGAGAAGGGCGGCCTGTACCACGGGCGCACGGGCGACCTGATCGAGACCATCAACCTGGACGAGGAGTACGACGGCCTGATGCGCGAGGAGTGGGTCAAGTTCGGCACCAAGCTCAAGCTGCGCGAGATGAAGGAGCTGCTGGACCACCTGCCGCGCTCCTCGTCGGTGGCCATCATCTCGGTGGACCAGCTGCAGAAGGAGCTGTTCACCGACAGTGGTGCCGGCACGCTCATCCGCCGCGGCTACCGCCTCTTCAAGAGCAACTCGATCGAGCAGGTGGGCGCCGAGCGGCTGCGCAATGTGCTCCGTGAGCACGACCCCGAGGTGCGCAGCGGGCAGAAGAGCGCCGCGCAGGTGTTCTCGGAGCTCTCGCGCCACCCCTACACGATCTACGGCGACGAGTCGCTCGAGTGTGTCGCGATGGTCTCGCAGCCCGCAGGCGAGGTGCCTGTGCTCACCCGGCTCGTCGCCACGCAGACCGCGCTGCTGAACAACATCATCGACAACGTCTGGAGCCAGATCCGCCGCGACAACCGCCGGCTCATCTGGACGCTGCGCGCCGACGACGAGAAGCGCGCCTGGCACTTTGAGCATGCAGACGGCGGCTTCACCCGCGGCGACCGGAGCCTGTTCTACTACGGCATCCAGGACGTGGGCGACGTGGAGCACATCATGCGGGAGCTCGAGGCCAACGGCCGCGTCGAGCGCGCCTACCTGCCGGTCAAGGCGCGCAAGCCGTCGCAGACCCGCGGCATGTGCACCATGGCCGCGGCGCCCGCGCGCCCGCAGATTGCCGCCCGTGCGCACGCGCAGCTGGCCACCCGGCGCACGCTCGCCACGCAGGCGGGCGAGCCGAAGCGGGTGGCGCTGATCGGTGCGCGCGGCTACACGGGCCGTGCACTGGTGGACCTGATCAACCAGCACCCGGGCATCGAGCTCTCGCACGTCTCCTCGCGCGAGCTCGCCGGGCTGCCGCTCCGTGAGTACACCAAGGGCGAGGTGCACTACAGCAACATCGGCGTCGAGGACCTGCACAAGCTCGAGAAGGGCCACGGCGCCACGGCGCCGCCGGACGCGTACATCATGGCACTGCCCAACGGCGTGTGCAAGCCGTTCGTGGAGGCGGTGCGCGCGGGCGGCGCCGGCAAGCCGCAGGGCCACGGGGTGGTGGTCGACCTGAGCGCGGACCACCGCTTCGACGATGGCTGGACCTACGGCCTTCCCGGTGCGTGTTGAGGCTGCCGAGCGCAAGCACCGCCCCACGCTAACGGCATGCAGAACTCTACGGGCGCGAGGCGGTGCGGCAGGCGCGGCTGATCTCGAACCCGGGCTGCTACGCGACCAACATGCAGATGCTCCTCGCGCCGCTGCTCCCGTACCTGGACGAGGCACGTGCACCGACGGTGATGGGCATCTCGGGCTACAGCGGCGCCGGGACCAAGTCCGGGCAGAAGGACGCCGAGGGCCGCCCCACTACGCTGCCCAAGATCTCGCCCGAGTCGCTCCAGGGCGCAGTGCGCCCCTACGCACTCACGGACCACATCCACGAGCGCGAGGCGCGCCGGCACCTGTCGGCGCTGGCGGGCGGTGCACCGGTGCACGTGGCGTTCACCCCCATGGTCGCCCCGTGGTTCTCGGGCATCATCTCGACGGCCAGCGTGCCGCTGCGCACAAAACTGAGCGCGAAGCAGGTGAAGGAGCTCTTCTACGAAAAGTATGGCGCCGAGAAGCTCGTCGAGATCCGCGACGCGGTGCCCGAAATCGCAGAGATCGCGGGGAAGCACGGCTTCAAGGCCGGCGGGTTCCAGGTGCACTCGAGCGGCGACCGGGTGGTGCTGGTCGGCGTGATCGACAACCTGCTCAAGGGCGCCGCGACGCAGTGCATGCAAAACATGAACCTGGCCCTGGGCTTCGAGGAGCACGCCGGAATTCCGCTGTAGGCGAGCTGCGCCCCGCCGGCTTGGCAGTGTTGGGTAGCATTACATAATCATCATAAACAGGATCGCTGCCAGCAAGGAACACTGTACGTCATCCATCAAACCGTCGTCATGTCCTACGGACAGGGACCTTCCTCGTTCGTCCCGCCGCCGCAGATGCCCATGAACTCGGGCATGTACTCGAGCAACTACGCGGCTGGGTCCGGTGGCGAGTCTCCGTGGCTCGAGAAGGTGAAGGAGTACTCGTCCAAGGCCGAGGACCTGATCGACATGTACACCCAGCCGGTGAAGCCCTACCTGCCGGCGCTCGGCCGCTTCCTGATCGTCGTCACGTTCTACGAGGACGCGCTGCGGATCATGACGCAGTGGAGCGACCAGACCCTATACCTGCACCGGTATCGGCACATCCCTCTCTTCTTCGTGTACCTGTTTCTGGTTGTGAACGTGGTGGTGATGATGGGCGCCTCCACCACGGTGATCCTGCGCCGCTTCCCCGAGGCGAGCATCTCGGCGCTCTTCTTCATTGTGTTCCTCCAGGGGCTTGGCTACGGCCTGATCACCGACCTCAACTTTTTCCTGCGCAACCTCTCGGTGCTGGGCGGCCTGCTCATGGTGCTTAGCGACAGCCTGGCGAACCAGCGCAAGAACATCTTTGCGGGCCTGCCCAACATTAGCGAGACGGACAAAAAGATCTACTTCCAGCTCGCCGGTCGCGTGCTGCTCATCTTCCTTTTCATCGGGTTTGTGTTCCAGGGCGAGTGGGGCCTCATGCGGCTCATCGTGTCCGTGCTGGGCTTCTGCGCCTGCGTCATGGTCGCGGTCGGCTTCAAGGCGCGCTGGAGTGCCACCTTCCTGGTGCTGCTGTTGAGCATCCTCAACGTGCGTACCCTGGCGCGGCATCTCGCGTACTGACCCAGCAGGTGGTTGTGAACAACTTCTGGACCGTTCACTCGCAGCACCCGTCGCACGACTTCCTTCGGTGTGTACCGGCGCGCCGAGGGCGAGGCTAACCTGCAGCTACGACTTCTTCCAGACCCTCTCCATCGTCGGTGGACTCATTCTGCTGGTGAACATGGGGCCTGGTGGCTTCTCGATGGACGAGCGCAAGAAGGTCACATAAGGTAGCACAGGAACAGAGGCGCATGTTCATGCCATGAAAGAGCAGTTGTGGCGAGCAGAGACTGCAGCTACGGCACGGCGGCGAGCTATGCACGACGAACTGGCCTACTTTCCTGCCTCGGGCGGAACCCGCGTGCCGTCTGGCTTGACGCCGCAGTGCTTCACGAGCGACTCCCAGTATGTCTGGAAGTCGAACGCGTAGCGGTACTGCCCGCCGAACTGCGCGTCCAGTTGCGCCGGGTCGATGAAGCGCGTCATTTCCGGGTCGTTAAAGCGGATTTTGTCCTTCGTGATGGGGTCCAGGAACGGCGAGAGGGCGGTGAAGAATGCGTTGACAAACTTGGGCGTGTTGCACACAAACGCCCGGCCGAGGCGCTCCACGTAGTGGTTCTGCAGGATGTTGGCAACCTGGCGCGCGGTGCCGAGCGAGGGCGTGGTGGCCAGCGACGCGCCGTGGAAGTCGACAATGATGCACATCGACTCCTGGCCGGGCGGCATCAGATTGATCCCGCGCTCCAGGCTCCACACCAGGTACCGGACCTGGCGGGGGCTCGGCTTGGTATTCTCGCGGCCTGGACGCAGGTACAAAATGGGACGCCCCTCGCGGTCGTAGCCTGTGAGGATCTGCTTGCCGGATGTCCCCTCCACAGCCACGTCGTCCGGCGGGATGCAGTCCGGGCGAAAGTCGCGGCGCCATTCGATCGTGTCCTGCAGACGGCGCTTGGCGTGCTTGAGGTCGCCGCGCGTCGCTCGCAGGTATCGGTGGTACACGCCTGGGTCGCTGAGGAACGCATCCTCCAGCGGCCTGTACGTCACGTCCTTGGGCGGCGACTGCTGGCGGAACTCGGTCGCAAATTGCTCGAGCTCCCTGAGCTTCTGCTGCTCCTGCTCCGAGGGCGGCGGCCGGGGCTGCACGTGGCTCTCGCGCGGAGGCTCGTGGTACACGGCAGAAGTTGTGCCTTCCTGCTCGGCGGGCTCTGCAGCCTGCTTCCCGTGCTCCTCGTGGTGCCGCCAGCCGAAAAGATGGACCATGGTAGGTGACGGCGACGACGAGTTCCGGACCTTTTTTCCGATAGATCCAGGCCACTGGAATTTCGCAAATTCCACCTGTAAGCGCCTATTTGGTTATATCCGCGCGGATAAGCGGCTGCCAAGTCCGCGCCCGGGCTATGGAAACCTCCACAAGGGTCTCGCTTAGCCGGCTAGCCGGCGCGGCGGCCCCGGCAGGGGAAAAAAAAAATTAGAGGGCCGCTTGCGGCTAGACGCGAGAGGCAGCCTCAAGCGCGCGGTGCGCGTAGAAGCGCACATCAGGGTCGCGGTCCTCGCTGAGGGTGCGCAGCGTGGGGACGAGCTTTTCGCGCACAACCTGCACGCCCTCGGGGTTGTTGGCCAGCACGCCCGCTAGCACCTCAAAGTTCTTGGCGACGTTGAAGCGGATGTTGGGGATAGGGTCCTCGGCCATAGGGAGGATAGTGGCGAGCACGCTCGAGACGATCGTGTTGGTATCGAGCGACGGCGCCATGGTGGTGACGGCAAAGATGGTGGTCATGCGGTACAGGTAGTTCGGATGCGTGCCCATTTGGAGCACCTTGGGGATGATGGTCTGGCGCGCCCACTCGACGCCAAACACCTCGGTGAGCTTCTTGAGGTTCACCGTGGCCGCCTCGCGGATGCTGAACACGGTGTCGCCGAGCCAGCTCATGCACAGGTTGCTCAGCTGCTCGTCAAAGAACTGCACGCCGAGCTGGTGCGCGAGCAGCGGGATGTTCTCGATGATCGCCTGGCGCACACGCCACTGCTTGTCCTCGGCCAGCTCCATGATCGCGGGGAGCAGCGACTGCGACAGCAGGTCGATCCCCACCACCTCGTTCACCTGCTCCAGGCGCGAGATGATGTTGAGCCGCACGTCGGGGAACTCGTCCTTGAGCAGCTGCAGGAAGATGGGCAGCAGATGCTCGATTGTCACGTCCTTGCCCAGCAGCGGGGCGAGCGCGCTGATCTGCGCCGCGAGCGCGGCGCGCACGTGCTGCGACGGGTCCTCGGACAGCTCGCGGATCACAGGCATCAGCTGCGTGAGGATGCTCTCCTGGCCCATGAGCCGCGCCACCCCGGGGATCTGCCCGGCGGCCGCGGTGCGCACCTCAGCCTCGCTGTCGCGCAGCAGCGTGACAAATGCGGGGGCTAGCTCCTCCCGCACCAGGTCTTCGCTCACCGCACTGGCCAGCTGCACAAAGTGGTCCGCGGCCATGTAGCGCACGCGCCAGCTCTTGTCCTGGAACGCGCTGCGCACCTGCGGCAGCAGCTGCTGCGCCGTCTCCTCGCGGTTGAGCAGTTCGGCGAGCGTGACGAGGTCCTGCACGGTGAGCAGGCGCACCGAGTCCTGGTCGTCCGCGGCCAGCCGCCGGTACAGCGGCAGCATGTCGCTCAGCACGAGCGGCTTGGGCAGCTGCTTGGCAAACCCGCTCATGTCGCGCGCGGCAGCACGCCGCACCATGGGCGTGTCATCGTGGCACAGCATCGCGAACATGGCACGCACATCCGCCTGCTGCGCCGCAGGCACCTTGGTGTATACCGAGGCAAACAAGGACGCGGCGCTCGTGCGCGACGTGAACCACTCGCCGCCCGAGAGCCGCTTGAGCAGCGGAATGTATGCGTCCTGCACCTGCTGCGTGTCGAGCACGCGAGCGACCTTGTTGATCGACTCGCACGCCTTCTCCCGGACCACGGTCTCCTCCACCGTGGCCAGGTTCTCGAGCGGGCCCAGCAGCAGGTGCGCATACCGCGCACCACCAAGGTACTCGACAAAGCGGTCGTCCAGCTCCTCGGCGAGTGCCAGGAGCACCTCATCTTCGTCGTCCAGCGATTCGTGCAGGAACGGGATCAGCTCCTCCCGCGTCCGCTCAGCGCCAAGCGCCAGCGCAATCGTCGAGATACGGTGGATCGAGTTCAGCCGCAACGTCACATCGTCCGACTTGAGCTCATCGATCAAAATCGCAATTGGATACAGCTGCTCGTCCGCCTCCATCTTGCGAACTCCGGCCAATATCTCCGGACTCGAGGCAGCTAGCCACCATCGCTCCGCGCGGCGCCGTGCTGGGCGGCGGGCGGTCACGTGACCGCGCCCTCTACGCGCGCCTCCACGCGGTGGCGGCGGCCCATGCGTGATGAGGGTGCGGCAGCGGCGCGGTGGCGGGTGTGTGTGACGAGCATCGACCATGTGCTCCAGGCGCCGGGCGTGCTTGACCGCGCTGAGAGCTCGTTCGTGCGCGGCGGGCGGCTGATGCGCGTGCCTGTGCTCCGCGTGTTCGGCTCCACACCCTCGGGGCTCCGCTGCTGTGTGCATGTGCACAATGCATTCCCCTACTGCTACGTGGAGTACGCCGGTGCGCTGCAGCCAGACGAGGTGTTGCAGTACATCCACCGATTTGGCAGGGAGCTGGAGAGGGCGCTTGCCGCATCGACTGCGCCCAGCACCCGGGGCGCGGCCCACGACCGCGAGTCGCCAGCGCAAATTGTGGCGGTCCACCTGTGTAAGGGTGTGCCGTTTTACGGGTACCACGAGCACGCGCACTACTTCCTCAAGATTTCCTACGTGGACCCTGACGCCCGCGCGCGGCTCGTCGCGGTGCTGGAGAGCGGGCGCGTAATGCAGCGCTCGTTCCAGCCGTACGAGGCGCACGTGCCGTACCAGCTGCAGTGGATGATGGACTACAACGTGTATGGCTGCGGCTACCTCGAGGCAGACGCCGCGTGGCTGCGCGAGCCAGCACCTGAGGACACGGAGCTCCCGCTACACGCCCGGCTCGAGGTTCCGCGGGCGTCGCACTGCGCACTCGAGATCGATGTTCCGGTGCACGCGATCGTGAACCGGCGCCTCTTGCGGCAGGCTACGGACAAGGGCTCAAGTACACCGAGCCGGGAAACGATTGTGCCGAGCCTTGGAGGCCTCTGGCGCGAGGACGAAGCGCGGCGCGCTGCGCTTGGCATGTCGCCGGTTTCGGCGCCCGAGCCCGGTGCCAGACGCGATGTGAAGCCGACGGATATCCGCTGGCAGGCCCACGACCGGATGGCCGCCATGCTCGAGAAGCGCATCGCAGAAGATAAAAAGGCTGCCAAGTACGCTCCGCCGCGCAGTGTGCCGGCGCTAGACGCGTTTGTCATGCACGCCTTCGACACGGTGGAGCTCTTTCACCCAGGCGGCCTCGACCGCCTCGCCGGCGAGGCGGATGCGTCAAGCGGCTCGGTGCGCATGTTTGACCTGGACTATGCACGCTCGCAGTCGTCGGGCAGCGACAAGTCTGGGGAGCGTCTCCCTGAGGCGGCCACAGAGCAGTTGGATACCCGCTTTTTCTCCTCGCAAGAGTTCCAGGACCAAGTGTTTCGTGAGAGCTTGCGCTCCTCTCTGGACGAGGCGGGGATTGCTAGTGCAGAATCGCAGCGTCCCAGCGCTAATACGAAACGCAGTACGGGAGTGGCTGACGAGCCGACGTCATCGCCCAGCGCCGTGCCAAGGGACGGGCGGGCACAAAAGCGGATTCGTCACGAAGACAAAGGTCATGTCCATGAGATACCCCAGTCGCCCGCGCCACCCGGCCAGGCTCTCAAAACGGCTGAGCCATCCAGGCGTACTGTCCCCACGCCGACCCCTGGGCGCCCCTCGCGCTGCTTTGCCTTTCGCGTGCCGGCGCCGACCACGGCCGAAGTGATGCAGACATTCGAGCTGTTTGGCCTGCCAAACGTGGACCATGGCCAGCCGCACTACTCGGTTGCCCAGGATGCCCCTACACATGCCCGAGAGTATGCTGGAAGTACGTTTACGCTGCCGTGTACGGCGGTCAGCCGGCTTGAGCCGTTTGATGCATGGATTCCATCAGCACGTGCGCCAGGAGCTGTGGGGCCGGGCCCCAATGCCATCAAGGCATGGCAGTATCAGCATACCCCACCACCACGTGCACACGTGGCAGCGTGGTGCCAGGAAAGCGCTGCCCAGGAACTAGGTGTGTCTCAAAGACGCGCCCGGCTTGGCATTGTCCTGACCCGATGCAGCGCGGCGCTCCGCTCGCCGGACAGAATTGCAGTCGCAGGTGGCTTCCCGAGGCTCTGGCGAACGCGGAACACGTGTGGAAAGTGCACCGACACCGGCACTAGAGCACGAGCCTACGCGTATGACCGTGCTTGCCCTTGAGGTCATTGGTATGTGCGGAAAAGCTCCTCTTGCCACAGCCACACTGACCCGGCACAGCGGACGCGGAGGGCGACACGCCACCAGACCCAGACCGGGATGCGCTTCTTGCCGTGGTGTATGCACTCCAGGAGGAGGCCGAGCCGGGCAGCGACACGCTCTACACACACCGGAGTGGCGTCCTTCTCGTGCGTGAGGCCGAGACGCGCCTGGCGCTCTCGGCGCCGCTCATCCCGGTGGAGTCAGAGCTGGATCTGCTCAATGCTTGTGTGGATCTCGTGCGTGGCGTCGACCCCGATGTGCTGGTCGGCTACGACATTGCGCGGACCTCTTGGGGCTTTCTCACAGCACGCGCTCGCGCACACTATGGTGAGTGAACCGAGCGCCGCTTGCACACTGACCGGCAGGCTACGAGCTGGATGTGGAGCTCGGGCGCACCGTGGACGGTGCCCGGATCGCGGCCGCCACCGTGGACGCTTGGAGCGCCCGGCGCACTTCGTCACTGCGGGTGGCGGGGCGCCACGTGCTGAATGTGTGGCGGCTGCTGCAGCGTGATGTGGCCTTGACACAATACACGCTGGAAAACTGTGTGGCGCATCTGCTGCATGAGCGCGTGCCGCGATTTGCCTCTGGCACACTGCGTGCATGGCTCACGTCAGAGCGGCCGGCCGAGTGTGCGCGTGCCCTCGAGTACGTGTTGCGGCGTGTGGCGCTCACGCTGCGGCTGCTGGAGAAGAGCGAGATTGTGTTCCGCACCGCCGAGTTCGCGCGGATCTATGGGATCGACTTTTTCTCGGTGCTCTCTCGCGGGTCGCAATACCGCGTCGAGTCGATGCTGCTGCGGATCGCCAAGCCGCGCAGCTTCATGCTGCCGTCGCCGAGCCGTGCACAGGTGGCGCGGCAAAATGCGGCCGAGTGTATGCCGATGATCAAGGAGCCCCATGCGGCGTTCTATACGGGCCCACTGCTGGTACTCGACTTCCAGTCGCTGTACCCCAGTATGATGATTGCGTACAACCTGTGCTACACGACGTGCCTCGGGCGCCTCGCCTCCTTCAAGGGCGAGCACAAGCTTGGCTTCACCGAGCTGCACGTCCCGCCTGGCGTGTTCGCCGAGCATGCCGAAAATCTGCTGCTGGCGCCTAACGGCCTCGTGTTTGTGCGGCGGCACGTCCGGGAGAGCATGCTGTCCGCGATGCTGCGCGAGGTGCTCGACACCCGGGTGATGGTGCGGCAGGGCATGCGGCTGCAGTCGGACAAGGCGTACCAGCGGCTGCAGAATGCGCGGCAGCTCTCGCTCAAGCTCTTGGCCAACGTCACCTACGGGTACACTGGTGCGAGCTTCTCGGGGCGCATGCCGTGTGTGGAAATCGCCGACGCCATTGTGCAGAGTGGGCGTGAGACGCTCGAGCGCGCGATTGGATGGATCGAGCAGACCTACCGTGGTGCCGCCCAGGTGGTGTACGGCGACACAGACAGCCTGTTTGTGTACCTGCCGGGCAAGAGCCGCGAGGACGCGTTTGCCATTGGGCACCACATTGCCGAGTCGGTCACCGCGATGAACCCAGACCCCGTGCAGCTCAAGTTTGAGAAGGTGTACCTGCCGAGTGTGCTGGTCGCTAAGAAGCGCTATGTCGGGTACAAGTTTGACGCGCTGGAGCAGCTGCGCCCGACGCTGGACGTCAAGGGCCTCGAGATCGTGCGCCGCGACGGCCATCTCGCCCTGCAGCGAATGCAGGAGGCGTGTGTGCGCATCCTGTTTGAGACACGCGATCTCTCGCAGGTGAAGCGCTACTGCCAGCGGCAGTGGCACAAGATCATGAGCGGCGACGTCTCGCCGCTGAACCTCGTCATCGCGCAGGAGGTACGCCTCGGCACCTATGCGGGCTCGACGCAGCTGCCGCCTGGCGCTATGGTCGCAGCGCGCCGAGCCCTGCGGGATCCGAGCAGTGCGCCGCACATGGGCGAGCGGGTGCCGTACCTCGTCGCCCAGGGCGAGCCCGGCACGCGGCTCAGCGACGCGGCAGTCGGGCCCGAGGAGCTGTTGGCCAACCCTGAGCTCGTTCTCAACAGTGACTACTACATTCGGCGGACTATCCTCCCGGCGCTCGCGCGCATCTTTAACCTGCTCGGGGTGGACGTCTTTGCCTGGTTCAACGAGATGCCTCGCGGGGTCCGCCTGGCACCGCAGCTCGCGGCAGTCCGCGGGAAAAACGCGCTCCGCTCCGCCACGCTCCGCCGCCACTATGGGCTCGACCGCTGCGCGGTCTGTGCCCAGCGCACGGAGCAGGACGTGTGCGAGGACTGTGCGCAGCGTCCAGAGCGTGCTGTGTTGCACGTCACCACGCAGCTGCACGACGCCGAGGCACGGCGCAACGCAGTCCATGCGCTCTGCACGGCATGTGCGCGCTCCCCGGTGGAGAGCCCACCGTGTGTGTCGTTCGACTGTCCGCTGCTCTACACGCGGCTCAAGAGCGATGCGCGTGCCGATGCGCAAAGCGAGCGTCTCCACAGGACGGTCGCCGCGCTCGAGGCGCGTGCCGGCGAAGGGCACGGCTAGGCACGGGCAGATGCACTCTGACGCCCCAAGCCGCTGGCGGCGTCTCGCTCACTGCGCTGCGGGCGCCGCGCTCCCGTCCGCCTGCGCGGCGTTGGGCGAAACAGGCGCCACCTCGCCCATGTGCAAGAGCCGGCGCGCCTCCACAATGTGCCGGGCGAGCGACGAGACGTTCGCGTCGGCCATCACCACCTGGGGCGAAAAGTCCACCTGGAAGGCGCACCGAATCCCAGCGCAGAGCTTCTGCACCTCGCCGAGGTTCCAGATGACCAGGTCGTCGGGGTCCTCGGAGCGGTACTCGGCGTCTGCGCCGCGCCCGGCGCCTAGCGCCATCTGCGCGAGCTTGGTGACGGTCGCATACGTCTGGGAGAAGGACGAAGGGTCCGCGGGCTGGTCCACATACAGCTCGAACGGCTCGCTGCGGGCGAGCACGTCGTGCGTACCATCGTGATGATAGCGCAGCTCGTACATACCCGTCTCCCACGGGAGACGCTCGCCCGCAAACACCGTGATACCCTCGACACATTCGAGCTCGGCGTTCACCTTCGAGGCGCCGTTGGTGCCCACATCGCCACGCTGCTCCCCGGTGTGCGTGTCGCCGTGCCACTCCTTCTCAGCAACGCCGGCCCACTTGCCCCGGCTCGAGACACAGGTCAGGAGGAGGCCATCACGCTGTGCAGTGCCGTGCGCGAGTGCGCTGACGGGATACAGGCCGATCCAGTCGCGCCGCGAGTGGTTCCGTGCCGCGCTCCAGCGCACCGAGATGGGCTCCCCGAGGTGGTAGCGCGCCTGACCATCCACCGTGGACGGGAGCGGCGCCACCGAATACTTGGACATGTCGATCGCGCGCACCTCGTTCCCCGAGTGTAGGTACAGCAGCGCACTGCCGCGCTTCTGCAGCAGCTGGCGGGCATCCTCCACCATGCGCTCCACATGCGGGCGCTGCTGCGCAAGGAACTGGTCCACGGCGTCCAGCGTCTGCGCGCGGGCGCGGGAAAAGAGCACCTGCCAGTCGCGCGCGTGGATATGCTGCCCAGTGGCGCGGAACAGGCGCGCGTTCCGCTGCGCGGCGAGCTTCATCTGCTTCGTCACGCCCGAGTCCTTCCGCAGGGCCTTTTCGCCGTAGAGCCGGCGCATGTGGGGCCCCTCCACATAGCTGAGGAAGTACCAGTGCGAAAGGTGCGAGGCAATGGCGACGGCCGCCACGATGAAGCTGCCGCTGATGAGCGCCATGCCGAAGAAAGCGGCGCCACCCATGCTGCGCTCGGGGTTGTTCAGGAAGCGGTAGATGCCGGTGTAGCTCAGCCGGTGGGGGTACTCGTCGATGAAAAAGTCACCGTACTGCCAGCCAAAGGGGCCAAGCACCCGGTAGGAGGAGCGCGCGCTCCAGACGTGCAGCAGGATGAGCAGCACGCCCAGCACGTAGCGCATGAGCGGGGCGCCCGATTCCGCGTCCGGCAGGCCCGGCACGTAGCAGGTGAAGGCGAGCTGCGTGAACGACACATAGGTCATCACGAGGCTCGTGTTGTAGATCACCTTCCACTGTGCAAATGCCTCAAACACGGCATCTTTCGCGTCCTCGTAGCTGTAGTGCTTGAGAAAGTGGCGCACGATCCACTTGTGCTGCGACTGCGCGTCAAGCGCCGCGCCGAGCACAAACGAGTGGAACACGCGCCAGAAGAGCGCATTGCACAGCATCACAGCGAGCCTTGTGCCGTGCGTTGACACCTGCAGCGTGAGGAACAGTGTGCTGCCGTAGACGAGGGCGACAACGAGCAAGAAGTCGGTCGCACGCATCAGGTCCAAATGCGAAAAGACCACATTGTCATTGCGGAATAGCTTGAAGTGGAGGTCGTGTGCATGCACCGCTGGATCGGCTGCCGCCTCGTCCGCGGGCGGCGCGCTGTCCGTCTTGGCGTCCGCATCCTCGGGCGCGGCGTCAGCATCCGCGGCGTTGGCCTTGGCGGCCGCAGCGCCGGCTGCCGCAGCCGCGGCGCCAGTGTCCTCTGCAGTCTTTTCGCCTGCTTCTGGTGCGGCAGAAGAGTTGGCGTGCGACACGCGGGCCACCAGCGGGCGCTTCTCGCCATACACCCGGTCCATGTGCGGATTCTCAAACAGCACAAGGAACAGAAGCTGCGAAGCATGCGCGGCCAGCGAGACAAACAGGACCATGTAGCTGCCCGAGAGCAGCGACAGGCCGTAGTAGCCCGCGTACCCGATGCTGTACATCGGGTCCGGCGCCACCTCGTACACACCGTCGAACACAAGGTTCTGCAGGCACAGGAAGAAGCAGTCTCCCCAGTACCACGCATAGTCCTTCACCACACGGTGTGCATCCACCTTGACCCAGAGGTTGAAGAGCAGCAGCACAATGCCAGCGATCCAGCGCACCACCGTCACGAGCACGTTGGCGTCGCTCAGGTGCATGTGAGCGAGGCCGAAGAGCGCATAGGCCGTGACGTCGTTCAGCAGGATCACGTCCACCAGCGAGCGGAATAGCAGCCACACATTATACTCATCTGGTACCGTGTCCATCCTGTATCCAGCGCCCATCTTGGTCTCGAGATGGTGCCGCACGTACCGGTACACCGTCGGGGAGCGCTTCGGATCCAAGTACCCCTTACGCTGCACGAGACGCACGAGCCACTGTGTCTTGCTCTGCTGCGTCAGCAGGTAGCCGAGCCCGGCATTGTATGTGATGCGCCACACGGCAAAGTAAAATAGAAAAAACCGCTGAGCAGTCTCGCGCGAAAGCGTAAGGTACAAGCCGACCTGCACCAGCAGCGTACAGATGGTCAGAATATCGAGCGGCGTCTTGGGCAGGTCCGGCCGGAACATGGAGCTCAGCATGTCCGGCGTCTCGTACGTGCGGAAGATCCGCCCATCGCGCGTGCGTCCCACGATCGTCCGCTTATCGTGTGCCTTGCCCGCGGCCTCGGATGACGGCGGCGCTTGCGCCGGAGCCACCCGATCCGTCGCCGATGGCCCGGTCGTCACCCTGTCCGCAGCGGCACTCGGCGCCGGCGGCGCGGAAGGCTCACCACCGTGCCGGTGACGCACCTCGCTCGACGCTTGCCGCATACTGTCCATGGCGGTGGTCCCCGCACCGCTGTTCGGCTGCGACATGCTTTCTCCACTCGCCAAAGCGTCCGAATGCACTCGACACTTTTAGCGCCCGCGTCGGAGCTGCACGCAATGCAGGAAGGGTGCAGACGGGTCACGTGCACACTGACTGAACAGTGCGGGGAGGCTCTAGGCCCCTTCGAGTCCGTGCGGCGCCAGTTGTGGCCGGAGTGGCGGCGCAACGGACGCAGCCACGCGGCGCACGCCGCGCCCACACACAGAAAGGAGACAGAGGTTGCAGCCTGAGAGCTTCTACGCAAACACGAGCTACATTAGGTAAGGATCTCCTTGCTGACCACCTTGCCGGACTCGTCCAGCTTGTACACGATCGGCACACCGGTAGCGAGCTCGGTCTTGACGATCTGCTCACCCGACATGTGCTCGAGCGACATAATCAGAGCACGCAGCGAGTTGCCGTGCGCCGTAACAAGCACCGACTTGCCCTTGAGCACCTCCGGCAGGATGTGCTTCTCGTAGTAGGGCAGCACACGTTCCGCGGTGAGCTTGAGCGACTCGCCGCCAGGCGGGCGCACGTCAAACGAGCGGCGCCAGATGTGCACCTGCTCGTCACCCCACTTCTCACGGGCGCTGTCCTTGTTGAGACCGGTGAGCTCGCCGTAGTCGCGCTCATTCAGGGCCTGGTCCTTGGTGACAGGGATGCCTTCCTGGCCGATCTCCTTAAGCTGGATCTCAAGCGTCTTCTGCGCACGCTGGAGGTCCGAAGTGAAAGCCTCGCTGCTCCCGTCAGCGTGTTTGTCGCCTTACCACCGCACACGTACTCAAACTTGGTCTGTACACAGACACGGCATAGAACGCAGCCATCCGTGGTAAGCACATGTCCCTTAACACTCCATAGTACTCACGTAGCCGTGCTTCTTCAGCTCACCGGCGCCCTTGAGCGCCTCCTGCTCACCAAGCTCCGTCAGGGCCGGGTCCTTCCAGCCAGTGAACTGGACCAGGTCAGCACGAGCCCTGCGACAGCCAACGCACCAGGTTCTGCTTGTTCCACTCGGACTGACCGTGGCGGGTGAGGACGAGGGTGCTGCCGGAGTGAGCAAGCGTGTCCTGGCCTCGCTCCGAGAACGCACCCAACCATGATGATCTACCGTAACGAATACCGGTGGACCGAGCTGCGCGTTGCACGCCGGGTCTGCCCGCCACCGCTGGCAAGCACCACGTGGCACCGTGGGGTGCATATGCCTGCATGAGAACTGGAGTTCTCCACGTGCATCGTGCATGACTGTTATCCCGCAGTCTTCCGCATTTATCTGATAACTCGCCTGTACAATTCTCGGCTTGGTCTTGGCTGCGACAGGAGACCAAGAAAAGCGTCAGAAAGGCGCAGAGCGTGTTATCGACGAAGAAGTAGCGCTGATTCGCAAGCTTCCCCCGTTTCCAATCCAGTGTTCGGCGAGGGCGTGCGCGCAGTTCGCCCGGGAGCTCACCGGCTATGGCACCTCGCCTCTGCATCCAAGGTGTACGTCTGCAGATAAGCGTGGGGAGGACGTGTGGCTGACCGTGTCTTCTTAGGATGGCGGACTCGATGACTTCTTCCGCGAAACCGACTGCTGTCAGCTTGTGAGCAACTGGCGGATGTGCAACAGGCTCCAGGGTGTCATGCAGCATGCCGAGCGTCTGCGCAATGTATCATGGCGTTTGTGGCACAAGCGCCGCGGGCCAGAAAAAGCACCTGAGCCTGACGTACACGCCACACCACTGGAGCGACAGTCAGCTGGTGTCTCTGACCTGGGATATACTCATGCGGCTGCATCGATACCGCAGGAGACACAGCCGACGTCGCTGCAGGGCCCGGCCATACCCCTGGGCCCGAGTGTCTCCAAAAAGCGGAAGGAGGCGGCTGGATTTGAGGCCCACGCGCAGTCAAAGCGCCGTCCTTCAGAGCTGTGGCCCGTCACCGAGGTCAAGGCCAGCAGCAGTATACCCTCAGCGGCGCCGGAGCCGGAACCGGAACCGCCGTCGCTTCCGACACTGCCAGACTCTTGGGCACTGCCGCCACAGCCACAGCCTGCTGACTTTGAGGACCTGCGGCTACAGGTCCTTTTAAACCAGCTCCATGCACCCGAGCAGATGTCCCACGACTCGGTGGTGGCGCCGCACATCTTACGTGTTAATACGCGGCCGCACTCATCAGAGGCGTGTGGACTTGGAGGATGCGCGTACGTGGAGCCGGGCCACGGCCTGCTGAATGAGGGGCTCAGTATGCTGGACATGCAGTCGTACGCCCCCATGACCGAGACCGTCGCGCAGAACGGGTCCTCTCCGCACGGCGAGGCGCAACCCACGCCGCCATCAAAGGACGAGCGCACGAGCGACTCGGAGCCCGAGTGCAGCAACTGTGGTACGAACCAGACGCCGCTGTGGCGCAGGAACCACGACGCGCTGCTCCTGTGCAACGCCTGCGGTCTGTACCTCAAGATCCACAAGCGCCATCGCCCGCTGCGCTTGCGCCAGCGCCATCGCCAGTCAGGCGCAGCTCGGGCGACGCCGTCGAACGGCAGCAGACCCGAGGGCAGTCCGAGCTGCACCAACTGCGGCACGAGCGTCACACCGCTCTGGCGCAAGGACGAAGCTGGTGCGATGCTGTGCAACGCATGCGGTTTGTACTACAAACTGCACGGCGAGCAACGCCCAACCCGCTACCGAGCCGACGTGATCCGCAAGCGGTCACGGCCGGACGGGCGCCGGCGGTCGGTGCCCGGCGACAATGATTACAGCAACGCAGGCGACCAGGAGGGCATCTCGTCGGCCAGGGGAGCCGATGCCGCGTTCAACTCGCCATCCACCCCCACCGGCATGCCCGAGCAGGCAGAGACGCCCATGCCAGAGATCATCGGGTCTGCCACCTGCGACCCCATCGACAACGCGCGGCGGCGGCTCTCTGCAGCGCACGAACCGTTTCACGAGCCCGCATCCTTGGCATGCTGTGGCTCCAGCGGCTCGTGCACGGGCCCCGTGCTCCTCGAGGACCTGCACAGCCACGCGCCGGCAGCCGGCGCAGACGAGGCGGGCGGCGACGTGCTTAACGCCGAGCTAGAGCTCGAGGCGCTCCTGCACCACCCGCCCAAGTCGTCCATCTGGCCTGTGCACCAGCCACACGCGACAGGCTTCGAGTGCGCGCCGATGCCACAGCCCACCCCCAACTGCGAGCCTGAGTGGGAGCACAGCGCGGTTTGAACAGGTCTTGGCTCCGCGCTGGGTGCAGCCTCCACATGTAGTTGCATATTCTGATTGCCTCTTGCGCGGTATGATGCCACGTGCACAGCTGCAGCCGCAGCAGGGCGCATTGGCGCGCGCCGAAAAAACCAGACCAACACGCTATAGACGCGAACGCAGGAATGCGAATTGATGCGGATTACGTGGGCCAACTGTGCAGGCCACGGTACAGTTGGGCTCGGTCACTTCTCCTCGGGTTTCGCTAGGCGGATACGTGCTCTGGGCGGAGCCACTGGTCCCTGGGTGTGGCGGTCAACGAGAGCCCGCGCGAACGAATCCCGGCCCCGGCGTAGCGCGCACGTTGCCCCACTCGTTGGCAGGCATGCCGCGCATCCCGATCCGCACGGAGCCGTACAGCACACCGTCGAAACAACGGCGGCACTTTAAAAACAAACGCGATCAGGTATTACGGACACTAGGCAAGGCTGCCTACATCAATGGCAGCCAGTTTGCCATCCTTCTTGTCTCTTCTCGGGGAGAGGTAGAGACGTACGCAAGCGATGCGCTCCAAGGCCGCCTTGACGATTGGTTCGTCCGGAGCGGCATAGCCTCCGAGGCACGGGAACTGGCTCAGAGCAATGCGGCGTCTCTACGCGCCAGCACTGCTGCTGGGGCGGCCGCTGGCGCCGCCTCCCCTGCCGAGGAAGGCGAGGAGCACGAGGAGGCTGCGTCCCTGGCCGGCCCGTCATCGGCCGGGCCAGCGATGGCGTCGTCTGCGCAGGACCCCTTCCTGGGTGGCTGGTCTCCGATGGCCGAGGCCAAGACGCCTTGGCACGCCACGCCGCTTGCCGGCGGCAGTCCGCTGACCAGCAGGAGCGGTGGCGTCGCTGCTGCCGGGGGCGCCGGCACCAGCGGCCCCCAGCACCAGCCACTCGAGATGCTTGGCACGCCATACCCGCAGCAAGTGGCCCGCATGTTCTCACCGGCGGACGTGCCACCGCAGTCGGCCCGCCCGGGAGGACGCCCCGCGCAGAGTGCGCAGCCGCCCGCGGTACGCACCATCACCCTGCGTGACGAGGCCGCCCGGACGGCGTTCCTCGAGCTCCGGTTTACTCAGCTGCAGCAAATGATGTGCAAGATGGTGGCAAAAACGTGGATCAAGGTCATTGAGCCCAAGAAACAGACGCGTTGGCCGTACATCAAGGGCGAGGAGTGGAAGCCGTCCTGGTGGCCCGCCGACGTGCGTCACAAGGAACCTGACCACCTGATGAAGCCGGAACGCCATAGGCTGCTGCTCGGCATGCTCCGTTGCGGTCAGGTGCGAGTGGCTCGCCTGCAGCTGGCCACGGCGGAACTCGCTGCTCTGATCAAGGCCGGCAAGGTTACCCTGTTGATGGATATTTACCGCGTCGCAAGGGAGGAGGAGCGCATCCGTGACGAGAGTCTCGATACCAACACGCCGGTCAGCGTGACGGTGTCGACCACGGAGGGCTGGGATGTCGCAGCTGGCAGGCCGCTCCAGCACGCGCGCGACCCGGATGCATCGTCGCCCAGTGCATCGAGTGAGCGTGCTGAAGAGGCGCTTTACTCGCCCGCTGAGCGGCGCCGTCCGCTCGGCGAAAGTGCAGGCTCTCCTACCCAGACGCTCATGCCTTGGACGCCCACCAGCCGCAGTGAGGTGCTCAGCCCGCAGCAGGGCTCAAGCGCGCCTGGCGGAGCGCCGCCTCGCTATGGCATGACCCACCCACTCTCGGCCCCGCCGGAGGGGACAAGTGCGGTCACCGGCCTCGGCATCACTACCGAGCCGCCTGAGCTCCAGCGCACTCACAGTTTCCAGGGCCCGCTTGGGTCCGGCGACTATACCCAACCCTCCGGGCAGTGGCAGAGCTCTGGGTCCCGGAGCGGCGGTATGGTGAGCACGCCGGCGCCGGCCCAGTCGTACTCGATGGGGCCGCCCACGCCGCTGCGCATGCCGCCGCCACAATCGCCGATGCCCGCCACCAGCAGCATGCGGCCGGTCTCGGCCCGTCCAGCCTCTTCGCCATGGTCCAACGAGGAGCTGCGCCGCTCAACGACGCTGCCGGGCTCAGCGCCCGGCGCTCCCGCGATGCGGCCTCCAGCACCCTCGCCCAGCAGCTGGGGTGTGCGTACGCCTGGTTCTGCTCAGCAGCAACAACATCAACCCATGTCGATGGTCACGCCGGAGGGCGCTGGCGGCGCACTGCCCAGCGACTCCCGCATGTGGTCCTTCGCCCCGCCCATGCCCGGCCAGCCGCACGGCGGTCGCTGGCCACTGCGCGAAACGCCCCTCCGCGGTGCGCCCCACATGACGCCAGGCAGTGTGAGCATGGGCACAGAGGATGTGCCATTCTCCTCTCCATCTTTCGACACAAGCTTTTCCGGGCACTCGGGTCCAATGACACCTGGCACCCTACCACACTTTGCCATGGCGGGCGCATCGCCATCGCAGGGCATGCCTGAGAGTGGCGGCGCCGCCGGTGCACCAGGCAGTGGCGGCGAGGGCCTCGGTCAGCCCGTCCTTATGAACCCCGGTATGATGCGCCCACCGTACCCGTCCTCCGCGCTGGCGCCGGACGTGCAGCAAGCATTCCTTCCCAAATATGGAGCCGGACCGCAGGACCCGTACGCGTTTGATCAAATGCCGGACTGGACCCGCCAGTAAGGGCGTGCGTCCATCCGAGTCGCTCCTTATTCGTTGAGATACCCACGAGGTCGTGGCGGGCTGCCACAACGCTCCTTGCTCCATCGTTTGCTCTAGTTGATAATTTGTTCGTAGAACTGGGATTCACGTCTACGTTATCCTAGCCACCTGTGCCTATTTTGCGTACATGGCGGTCCACTGGCGGCTTGTCTCGATCGCGCTGCTCGGTAAGCGTGAGCCCAGCCTGGTGCGCAACGTACCCCTTTTCATCCGTCTTGTAGTGCTCCGCAACGTCGTTTGAGAGGGGATCATCGGGGTTCGGCGCCGAGAGCAGCGCCTGGATTGAGAGCAGCACCGTGCGGATCTGCAGTGCCGGCGACCATTTGTCTGGGCGTGTCAGCGCCGGTGGCTGGTGCGGACACCCAACGTACCCTTAAGGATGTCTAGGCAGATACGCCCGAGTTTGTCTGTCCGGCGCGTGAGCCCGCTGATGCCATCGTATCCGCCACATACCGATATTTGGGTGGTAAATCTTTGTGAGGAAACGCACCTTGGGCGGAGCCATCGGGTAGTCCTCCGGGAGGAACAGCTCCAGCCTGAACTTGCCACCTGGATGGGTCAGAACTGAGATTTGCCCTGGACGCCACACCTACCCTCGAATGGGCTCTGTGCGGGGCCCGAGATAACCACGTCAAAGTAGCGCATGTTATCCTCATGCGTGGTGGCCTGCACGCCCGGCGCAGGGTCTGCGACCAGGCGCTCGGTCTCCTGCACATGGGTCAGCACATCTCTGGCACGCTAGAGGGCGTACCTTGATGATCCGCTTCGGCAGAGCCATACCGTGCGAGGCAAAGCGGTCCGCAGCAGGGAACGCCTGAGCGTAAGGTGATCACCCGCAAGGACGCGCACGCATATTTCCGCAAAACCGAACACCTGAAACTTTAGTCTCCCGTCGCCAAGACCGACAATCGACGCCTGCCTAAACGCCGAGGAAACGTGAGCCACGCATCATGCCGTCGGCCTTCTCCTCGAGCGAAAAGTCCCAGATTAAGTCGGCACTGCCGTCGTCGACATACAAGATTATCACTGCGACACCGGCCCGTGTGTATGCTGCATACCCTTCTCCGGACCGCTGGACGTACACCGGGCACGAAGGCGCTCTGGCATTCGTACGGGACAGCAAGTCTAACTTTCACTTTAAGCTGGTAGACCTCAAGGTGCGTGGCTGCGCCAGTGGGTGCGGAACTGAACGCTGACTGCTGCTGCAGCGCAACGGTGCCATTCCTTGGGACCACGAGCTGTACGAGGACTTTTACTTTTATCAGGACAAGCCATTCTTCCACACATTTGCCGGCGATGTACGTGGTCCATGCACTCCGCCGCAGCGTGCTCACCGCGCAGAAATGCATGCTTGGATTCAACTATGCAGACGAGGCTGGCGCCGCGCAGCTCTACAAGAAGGTCAACAACCGCGCCAAATACGGTATGTCCCTGGCGCCCTTTGCTGCTCTCTAACCGTTTTAGCCAAGTCCTCCTCGAGCTCGTCTGGCGGGTTCGGTTTCGCTAAGAAGCTCACCAGCAAGTTCGACTGGTCCAAGAGCAGCTCCAAGAAGGAAACGCCCGCCGAGGTGCCTGCACCTCTGCAGGGAGCGGATGAGCACCAGTGGAACGGCCTGGTCGACCAGCTCGGAACGATGGGCGTGAGCGAGCAAGATATCCGCAAAAATGAGGGTTTCATCAAGGACTTTCTCGGGTCGCACTCGAACGAGGCCCAAGCCAACGGAGCCGACGGCTCGCTGGCGCCCCCCATTACTCAAACCCTGCCGACACGGCGCAATGTGCCTCCGCCTCTGGCGGATGCGTCGCCGAGCGCAGCGCCTCGGTCGATGCCGCCGCCACCGCCCGCTGCGCCGCCCGCAGCCCCCAGCAGGCCGAGCGTGCCGCCACCGCCGCCGCGCTCGAGTGCAGCGCCCGCGTCTCCGGCCCCGCCGCCCCCACCCCCGGTGCCTTCGCACCCCGCTCCAGCTCCGGCTCCGACTGCCCGTGCTCCGCCGCCGGTGCCCAGTCGCAGCTCGCTCGGTCGCACTGCCTCAGGGCCGCCGCCGCCGCCGCCGCCGCCCCCTGGTCGTGTGGCGTCTGGCGGGGGCGGACCTCCGCCACCTCCGCCGCCGCCGCCGGCTGCAGGTGGCCGGGCAGGAGCTCCACCGCCACCTCCACCGCCGCCCCCCGCAGCTGCCGGGGGTGGAATGCCGCCTCCACCTCCGCCGCCACCGCCAGCAGGTGGTGCTGCGCCGCCACCTGCGCCGCCCGCACCGCCGGCTGCGCCTGGTGGGATGCCGGAGCCGCAGCCAGGCCGCGACGCACTGCTTGCCAGTATCCAGGGCAAGAGCGTCAGGGACCTGCGGAAGACGGACACCAGCTCGCCATCACCGGGTGCCGCTGCCGCAGCGGCACCTGCCGAAAACAAGGGCGACGCAGGAGGGGGCGGCGACCTCGCCAGTGCGCTCGCTTCTGCGCTGAATGAGCGCAAGGGCCAGATGGGTGACTCGGACGAAGAAGAAAGTGAGGAAGACTGGTAGTGCAGACGCAACGCGCCGCCTTGTCGAGACGACCAAGACGGGCGGCGGCGCGACTCTCTTTGTTGGGTAGACCCAAGCAACTACGTAGGATTCAGAACACACAAGAGCAGTGATGCCAAACGGACGGACCAAAAAAAAAAGAAAGATGGGAAGAAGACCATTAGTGAAGATTGGCGACGTACAGGCGCATGACTACCTACGGACCACGCGCCAGCAGGCGCATGTGTACATGGGAAAGCCTGCAATTTGCAAGGGTACGCCGTTTTCAAATGGCAGTGGCTTACACCACAACCACCGTTTACTTCTTCTTCGAGGCCTTCTCGGCGGCCTTGGTGACCTTGCCGCTCTTGGCGCTCGTCTTGTCGACCGACTTGATCACACCGACGGCGACGGTCTGGCGCATGTCACGCACAGCGAAACGGCCGAGCGGCGGGTAGTCGCTGAACGACTCAACGCACATGGGCTTGGTGGGCACCATCTCGACCATGGCGGCGTCACCGGCCTTGATGCGCTGCGGGTTCTCCTCAAGCGACTTACCCGAGCGACGGTCGATCTTCTCGAGCAGCTTGTTGAAGCGGCAGGCAATGTGCGCAGTGTGGCAGTCCAGCACGGGCGAGTAGCCAGCGCGGATCTCACCAGGGTGGTTCATGACAATCACCTGCGCGTTGAACGAGGCGGCCTCCTGAGCCGGGTCGTTCTTCGAGTCGGAAGCGACGTTGCCGCGGCGGATGTCCTTAACCGACACGTTCTTCACGTTGAAGCCGACGTTGTCACCCGGGAGACCCTCGGCGAGCGACTCGTGGTGCATCTCGACCGACTTAACCTCAGTGGTCACGTTCGAGGGGGCGAAGGTAACCACCATACCGGGCTTGATCACACCGGTCTCGACACGGCCCACAGGGACAGTGCCGATACCACCGATCTTGTACACATCCTGCAGGGGGAGACGCAGGGGCTTCTCGGTGGGGCGGGTCGGGGGCTCGATGGCGTCGATGGCGTCCAGGAGCGTCTTGCCGGTGACCTTGCCCGACTTGGTCTCCTTCTCCCAGCCCTTGTACCAGGGCATGTTGGTGGTGGCCTCGATCATGTTGTCACCGTTCCAGCCCGACACAGGCACGAAGGCAACCTGCTTGGGGTTGAAACCGACCTTCTTGATGAAGTTCGAGGTCTCACGGACAATCTCGTTGAAGCGCTCCTCAGAGTACTTCACCGAGTCCATCTTGTTCACGGCCACGATGAGCTGACGCACACCGAGGGTGAAGGCGAGCAGGGCGTGCTCACGGGTCTGGCCGTCCTTGGAGATACCAGCCTCGAACTCACCCTGACCACCGGCAATGATGAGCACAGCGCAGTCAGCCTGCGAGGTACCCGTGATCATGTTCTTGATGAAGTCACGGTGACCCGGGGCGTCAATGACGGTGACCATGTACTTGGGGGTCTCGAACTTCCACAGGGCAATGTCGATCGTGATACCACGCTCACGCTCGGCCTTGAGCTTGTCGAGCACCCAGGCGTACTTGAAGGAGCCCTTGCCGAGCTCGGCAGCCTCCTTCTCGAACTTCTCGACGGTACGCTTGTCGATACCACCGCACTTGTAGATGAGGTGGCCGGTCGTCGTCGACTTACCAGAGTCGACGTGACCGATGACGACAAGGTTGACGTGCTGCTTCTCCTTACCCATGATGTGCTTCGACTGACGAAGAAAAAGGTGGGAGAAGAACTGTTGGCGCCGAGCTTCCCGGTTCAAGTACTTTGCCCCGTAGTGCAATTTTTTTTTCTCCTTCACTATGCCGCTTAGATTTTTCTCAGCGTGCGGCATCATGCGCGCACCTGCTGCATTCCGTGCTGCGATTGGCCGCTCGCTCGACCGGGTGGCTAGAGGCTGTCCACTTGCTTCGCTGGCACGCTCGGTCACGCAGCTCGTCTGCCAATGAGATTGCGCTCGAGGCAGAACTACAAATCATCACGTGCATCACCGCAAGCTGCCGGCCGACCACGAGCCACGTGCACCTCCACACTATAGTGGAGGTGCCCATGGCGTCGCGCGCCGCGCGTTGCTAGCGTTGTGGGGATTGCATGGCATGCACCCGTCTCGGGCGGCGGACCCGTACGCACAATGGCGGGTGTCCGGCGCGGCCGGACACCGTGGATACCCACCAGCGGCGGCGTACGCTCCACCGATGATGCCGCCGCGGCCGCCACCGGGGATGCCCGGCTGGCCCGGCCAAATCGCGGTGCCTCCGCCAATGGCGCCAATGCCTCCACTCGTGGCGGCGATGGAGCGTCCGGGCGCGCCGCTGCCACCCGTGTCCGTGCAGCAGCCCATCTTACTCACTTCATTTTCATATGATGCGGAAAAGCGCCAGCACTTTGACGACAGCTCCAAGCGCTGGTACCACGAGCCGCCGACACGGGCGAACCAGGGGCTAGGCACCGGGGTGCCTGCCGACCTCAACTATGGCTCCGCGGCGTTCCACGACAAGCCGCATGTGCCAGACCCGCTGGACTCGGTCCTTGCCGCGCTCCGCTACCGTGCGGCGCAGCCAGCGACGGCACCGATCGTGCTCGGAGCACCCTGTGTTCCCTCCGAGAACCTCGAGAATGAACTGCTCCGGGCGAACGTGGTCACCTGGCGCGGGATCATGACCAAGCTGTGCACCGCGTGGAGCTGCCATGTGCAGGCCCCACCACAGTTCCGCGAGGGGTTCGAGCTGAACGTAATGATGCTGGGCGATACGCTGTTCATTGAAGAGCGGCCGCCAGATGTATACGAGCTGGCGCAACGTGCGCCAAAGTCGCGTGCACAAGAACGGGCCACATATTACGGCTACAGCTTCGAGTCGTACTGTACCCAAACGACGCCTAGCTCGCTGGCCACAGAGGTGCGGCAGCAGCAGCCTGATGCATTTTCCTCGTCCGAGCCTGTGGGCTGGGGCGGAGAAGTAAACACCAACGTGCAGTGGTGCCACATTGTCAAGACGCGGCTGGGCGACTCGCGCGTGATCATCGGTGGCGAGGTGGACTGCGTCGAGACGCTGCCGAACGATGCGAGCGGCGCTCCACGAGAAGGTGTCGTGGAGCTCAAGACCAACATGACCCTGCGGGATGCACAGGACGAGATGAAGCTCAGCGTCAAGATGCTGCGCATGTACATGCAGTCATTCCTGCTGGGTGTGCGCACGGTGGTGGTCGGCTTCCGCGATGCGCGTGGAACGCTCGAGTCGCATCGTGCGTACCGAACGCTGGACCTGCCGCGTGCCGTGCGGGACAAACCGGGCCAGTGGAACGCGAACCACAACCTGTCGTTTGGCTCGGCAATCCTGAGCTTCTTGCGGCGCGAGGTCGCTGCTCAGACGGAGCGCTGGCTCCTCGCGTCTGGCGATCGTATTAGGCAAGGCGAGGCAGCGCAAGGCCCCTACGACTGGCGCGCACACCGCAGCAGCTCGTCGTTCCTGTGCCACCTGCCGCTGCCGAGCACCAGGGACGCCGAGCTGGATTACCCCGTGTTCCGCCTGCGGTACGAGCCGCCGTTCACGCACCTGACGCTGCAGTACGTCCCGCCGCCTGAGCTCCAGGCGGACGGTCGTCGTGAACAGCGCTGTGGCATTGTGCCTAGCGACTTCTACGAATGGGTGACCGGGCCCATGCCCACAGCGTGAGTCATCTAGTGGCCGTATATAAGAGATGGAGAAAATAAAAAGGGGAGGAACGCGAGCGTCTCAACATGGTGAGCACCAGGAATGTCACCGACGGGAACCAGAAGCATCGTTAGCGTGGTTCCTCTCGTCGCCGTGAGCGTCGTTGGAAACAGGGGCATTGATGGAGCAGCAGGTGTTATCACCGCACTCGTTCGCGTCGCATGCCAGCAGGCAGGTCTGGTCGCGCTGGGAGAGCTCCGCCTCAACCAGGTTGCCATCGCGCGTGCGGAGGCGGCCCTGGTCATCGCTGTTCAGCTCCTGCGGATCCATGCCGCTCAGACGCGCCACCTCCTTGATGCCGCCGGTGACGAACTCGGGCTGGATCGTGGACGAGTGGATGCCCCAGATGTGCAGCGCACGGCGCACCTCGTTGGCGATCTGCATGTACCGCTGCGTCTGCTCCGCAGAGCAGTCGACGAGGATGTGCACGCTGGCCACGATCTTGTTCTCGTTTAGCTGCCAGATGTGCAGGTCGTGCACATTGATCACCCCCTCGATCTTGTAGACCGTCTCCCGCACGCCCTCGAGCGAGACGGAGGTGGGCACACCCTGGAGCAGGATGAACGACGCCGACTTGACCAGCGGCAGGGCCGAGTTGAAGATAATGCCCGAAATCACGAATGAGATGATCGGGTCTGCGTACGAGCGCCAGGAGTAGCTCGTGTAGAAGATGAACATACCTGTGGCGATCACACCCACATTGCCAATGGCGTCGCCGAGCACATGCAGGAACACGCCCGTCATGTTCATGTTTCCGCCGTGCGCGTGCGCCGAGGTGCCGATCGACTGCCGGTGCTCGCGCACCGCCGCGGCGGCCCGCGCCTCGGACGGCGTCGTCGCCCGCGGCACGTCGCCGTGCTCGTGCTCGTGCTCGTGGCCGTGCTCGTGGCCGTGCTCGTGGCCGTGCTCGTGGCCGTGCTCGTGGCCGCGGTGCGCATCCGCGGTGCCGTAGCCACGCGAGCGCTCGTGGTCGCCCGCAAGGAGCGCCTGACGCTCGGGGCTGCTCGCCGAGGCAACCGCCTTGCTCGGCGAGTCGTAGCCCATGCGCTGCGCCTTCTCCATCACAAACGCGCGTGCCTGCGCAGGGTGGCCGACGATGCCGCCGACCGAGCGGCGGCGCGCGTCCTCGTCCTCGTCATCGGCATCCTCCTCGTCCGCGGCGTCCGCAGCGGCCGAGTCGCCAGTGCGGCCATGGGCGTGCTCGCCGCCACTCTCGATGTCATGCGAGTGGTCGTGGCCGTGGCTGTGGCCGTGGCTGTGGCCGTGGAAGAGGAAGAGGCCCAGAATGTTGGACAGCAGGCCCAGGCTGCCGACAATGATCACCAGACGGGGGTTCGACACGTTGGGCTTGCTTACAAGACGCTCAAGCGCCTCCATAAAGATGCTGAAACACAGCGCAAGGAGGAACACGCCGTTGAACAGAGCGCCGAGGATCTCGGCGCGCTGCCAGCCGTACGAGTAGCGGGGGTTGCGCGCGCGGTCCTTGTCGTTCGCGAGGCGCACCGCGTAGAGCGCCACGATCAGGGACATGACATCGTTGAGCATGTGGAAACTGTCCGCCACCAGCGCAAGCGAGCCGACGGCATAGCCGCTCAGAATCTCGATGAAGAAGAAGAGCACATCGATCACCAGCAGCACCACGATGCGCGTCTCGTTCGCGAGCGCGAGCCCCATCGTGTGGCACAGGCGTCGACGTGGGGACACAGGCCGATGGGATGACGGAGGATATGGAAATCGAAATTTCAATATTTTGTCCGTTTCCCGGACCCGCGCTCAGTGCGAAGGCGCGCGCCGCGTGGCGCGTGGCAGAAAAATCCCTGCGCCATGCCAGACCGCAGGCACACGGCGGCCTGGGCCACCCGCAGGGGCCCCTGCCGCGCACACGCCGCGCTGGCACGCATGCTGCGACTCCACACGGGTGCGTGGGCCAGACAGTCCGCACTACACGCTACATAGACACGGCGGATGCCTGTTGGGCCGCCAGGTGACAAGCCAAGCTACCAGGGCGCTTTCCAGCGCAAGCAGACTTGCCAAAGAGCGGCCCGTTTGATCTGAGACGCCTCTGTTGAGCCCAGGCCCGCGCATGCGGGCTGCGGCCACGGCAGCGGCCGGAGCTCATGAGGTAGTGGCGTCTGGATCGTGTGTGAAACGATGGCGGCGCATCTCTCGCAGAAGCAGGGAAGCGCCCTGCGCAAGTCACGTGCGCCGCGCTGGCCACCGTCGTGGGGCGGCGCCACCAGCGCCCCTCGGCGAACAGCAGCACGATGGCGGCTGGGGCGGTGCCGCCGAAGCAGCGCGCGGCCAAGGCGCCGGTGCCGGCGCCGCGTCGGGGGGCTGCGCGCGAGATACCCTTGCCGCGCGACCTGCGGGTCGACCCGGCGCGGGTCGACGCACTTGCGCAGGCGCTCGGCGCCGCAGCACGCGACGTGGTGCGCCGCGTCGCCTGGGTGCTCCTGCGCCGCGCGCAGCTTGCGCGGCAGGGCCTGCACGGGCGGCGGAGCCTCGCCGCGCTCGCGGGCGACCGCGAGACGGTGCGGACGATGGCGCCACTTGCCGAGGCGAGCCGCCGGTACACACAGTGCGCCGAGACGCTGCGGGACCAGCTGCTCTGTGCGCAGGCGCACCTCGACCGCGCGCTGGAGCGGCGGCACTCGCAGGGCGGCGACGAGGCGTCCGTCTCAGCGCAGGCGGCAGCCGAGGGCGCCGCTGCCGCCGCCGGCAGCGGACCGCAGCCGCTCACCGGGCTCGACGCGTCCCTGTACCAGGCGATCGCCTCGTCCGTGCCGCTTGGCTGGGCAGACCCTGCCGCGGCACCCGCCGCGCCTGCCGTGCCTGCCGCAGCGCCGACGCCGGCACAGGGTGCGGACCCGCTCATGCAGGGGCTCACCAGCGAGCTCGGCGTGCCGGGCGAGCCAAAACCGGCGCCGGCCGCAGGCGCCTCGGCGGCCACGTCCATCGCTATCGACAGCGACGACGAGGAGCCACAGGGGCACCCGGGCACCGTGCGTGGAGCCACCAGCCCGCCCAAGGACGACCCGCAGCAGGCCAAGCGGCGACGGACAGACGCGCAACCCGCGGCCGCCGGCGGAGCGCCGCCGGCGCCCCAGGCGCCCGCCCCGGGCGAGACCTTTGACCTGGGCCCCGAGCTGGGCACCATCGACTTGAGCAGCATGCCGGACTTTTCCTGGCTCGGCGGCGGCGGCGGCGGCAACGAGGGCGGTGACGCGTCCAACGGCATCCTCGGGCTCGAGGGGCTCCAGCTGCCGTCCGACAGCCTACTAGGCAACTTTGACCTGGGCGACTCGCAGCCCAAGCCATAGCTATACCAGACATGCTATGCGAGCGCCCTCGGGCGTTTTTGCTGTCCTCCCATGGGCCAGGCATGCCTAGCGCCCCCGCTGCCAAGCGGCGCTTGGCTAGGCGGCCTCGACGCCCTCCACATGCTGCGGCAGCAGCAGCATGTCCAGCACGTCCTGCTTGACGCGCCGCGTAAAGCCCGCACGCAGCTGGGGTATACTGGCGGGCTTGGCGCTGCGTCGCGGCTGCGCCTGGAGCAGCGGGGCACACACGGGCGAGTCGGGCGCGAGGAGCGCCTCGAGCGGCACCTCCTGGATGATGTGCATGATCTCGGCCGCGCTCGGCGCTCGGCTGCGCGTGGTCCATGCGGTGAGGAACGAGGCGCCGCTGCGCTGCCCCTCGCGCCATGCGGCGAGCCGCGCGTCCACCGCGGCGAGCACCTCAGAGAGCAGGCGCCAGCCGGCGGTGGCCCGCGCCCCTCCACCCGGCGGCAGGAGCGCCGCGGTTTTCCGCAGCGTCTCGGCGAAGCGCGCCGCCTCGTACACCAGCAGGTGGGTCTCGGCGGGCGTCTGCAGGTACCGGTCCGAGTGGGCGAGCGCAAGCGCGAGCGTGTCGAGCAGCGCCTGGGCGAGCGCGCCGAGCTCCTCGGCCGGCGCGCCGAGCTCCGCGTGCCGCTGCACCAGGAAGGCACACGTGTTGAGCACCGCCCGCCAGAGGTCCATCCAGTCGTACTCGAGTAGCACCCGCTGCGCGGCGCACGCCGCGCACGCCCGCTGCACCACACGCAGCGCGGTGCAGAACGCGCTCAGGTCCAGCCGCTTGCACAGGTTGCACCGCAGGAAGAGCGTCACGTTCTCCAGCACGGCCACCAGCAGCCGCCGCGGGCGCTTCATCCCGCTCCGGGCGCGCGGCGGCAGCGCATGCGCGCGGTGCCGGCACAGGGCCACCTGGTCGATGCGCACGGGCGCGCCGCCCGGCTTGGCAGCCACCTCCGCGGGCAGGTCGTCGGCCAGGAGCGCATCGCGCAGAGCACGACTGGGCAGGTCCTCGGACAGCATCGCCAGGCACAGCTGCAGGGCGAGGTGCGCGTACGCGGCGGCACGCGACGAGCTGGCACCGTGCGTTAGCAAGTACGATGCGAAAGACAGGAAGGCCACGAGGAGCGGCTCGCCACGTGCCGGCGCCGCGGCTGCGTGAATGAACGGTGGGGCCACGTGGATCAGCACCCAGAGGGTGAGCAGCTGCACCGCCGCAGGCGGCGGGGCGAGTGGCGAGGCGGCGAGCGCCGCGGGCACGGTGCCGTTGGTGCCGTTCAGGCTGCTTGGCCCGGCGGCCACCGCGCTCCAGCCCGGCACCCAGCCGGCGCCCGGCACCCGGTCCGTCACGGTATAGGATGCGATGCATTTGTGCAGCTGTGCGCACAGCGCGGGCGCCACGTCCGCCATGCACGCGTCGTCGGCGTGCTCGCGGAGCCGGCGCTGGTACGGCTGCACGCCTACCGCGGCGATGGCGAGCGCCTCGCTCGGCGCCGCGACGGGCGCGTGGCCCGCGGTGGCGAGCAGGCTGATAAACAGGGCGGCCTCGGCGACCACGTCGGGGGACGCGGCGTTGCGCCGCATCAGCAGCAGCGCGGACGCGAGCAGGTCGCGGTGCAGGAAGTAGGACGCGAGCGACGTGCTCCCGGCGCACGCTGTGAGGACGAGCGCGAGGTGCAGAGCGCGTCGCTGAGCGGCGGCGGCGCTCGTGTTTGGCACGACCGGCGCGTTGAGCGCGTCGTCGATCGCGGCGATCAGCGCGTAGAACACGTCGTCGGCCTCGTCCATCCCGCCCGCGAGCACGGTGACCACGTTCATCGTGTAGTTCTGGAACGGCTTCACCATGACCCCGTGGGCGAGTGCGACAAGAGTGTCGAGCGCGTTGCGGCGGCGCACCTGGTCGTCGCCGTCCTCGCGCCAGGTGCGCAGCGCCTCCTTCCAGAGCTGGCTGATGTTTTCCCGCGTCGCGGTGTGCTGCTCGTCGAGCAGCACGTGCTCGGGGACGGTGGCGAGCAGCTGCACGACCACGTCCATCTCCACCGGCAGGCACAGCAGGTCCATGTAGAACTGCGTGCGCGGCGCGGCGTTACTCTTGCCCAGCGAGCTTCGCCGCGCGCCCGCGACGCCTGTGCCAGGCGCCGGGGGGCTGCCGTGCTCCCAGGGCTGCTCGCCCGCGAGCATGCTCGCGTAGCACACGCGGAACTTGGTTGGCGGCATGCCGCGGGCGCCCGGCAGGTGGAGGAAGCAAGCTGATTCGCGGGTGCCGGTGATGAGCCTCTGACACGTATGCACCCCCGCGCCGCGCTCCCGACCGCGTCTGGGCGAAAATGGGCAAATGTGCGAATTTCCGCGGAGGGCCGCCCTCCACGCGTCTGGGCGCGGTCGCCGCCCACGGCCGATCGATCGGGGGGGCAACGCCGCCACACGTTTGTCACCATGGAGCGGGCTTCGGGGGGACGGAGCGCGTCTGGGCGCCAGCAGGTGCGGCGCCCGCGCGTGAAGCTCAACTTCTCGCGGAACACGGCGGGGTCCATGGCGAGCGGCGACGGCCCCAAGACCAGGCCGTACATGCAGGGGTACGACCGAGAGCTGGACAGTGAGGACGAGGAGACGGGCGAGGGCATGGCGTTCGAGGAGCAGCTGGTGCTGCGCCTGCCGGACGGCCCGGGCACTGCGGGTGAGCTGGACGAGCTGCGCGCGGCGATCCGCAAGCGGGCGCCGTACCCGAGCGTCTGGTTCAAGTTCAAAGGTGCGTGGCGACCGGTGGCGGGGTGATGCTGACGGGCAGACTCGCGGCGTGCCGTGTTCCACATTGGGCAGCAGCTGTATGCGGCCAAGCTGGTGGACCTGCCGTCGATCACCGAGTCGCACAAGACGCTCGACAACAAGCAGATCTTCAAGATTGCCGACATCTCGCAGATGCTGCTGGTGGAGCGGCCGATCTCGAGCGAGGCCGAGGCGATGCAGTCCGCGGGCAGCTCGCGCGACGCGCCGGACGCCAAGGCGTTCAACATCGACGACTTCATCTACCCGCACGGGATCACACCGCCGATGCGCTGGGCGCGGAAGCGCCGCTTCCGCAAGCGCTTCCACAACCGCACCATCGAGACGGTGGAGCGCGAGGTGGAGAAGCTGCTGAACGACGACCGCCGCGCGCAGTCTGTCGAGTACGAGTACGTGGACCCGGCAACCGCGGACGCGATCGAGCGTGAGATCGCCGAGGAGCAGACGGCGCCGCCTGCGCACGCGTCGGACGACGAGGCTTCGGAGCGCCCGACCCCCGCGGGCGGCGCGCCCTCCGACGAGGAGGCGGACGGCGAGGAGGAAGGCGACGAGGACGAGGGCGAAGAGCCGCGCGAGCCGCGCGCGCCGCGCGGCGACGGCGACGAGGACGACAACGTGGACCAGGACCTCGCGGCGGAGCTCGACGCGGCGCTCGCCGAGGAGCACAGCGAGGGCGAGGAGGACGAAGAGGAGGAGGAGGAAGACGAGGACGGCGACACGCTTGCCCGCTCCGGCGACCTGGAGGACCTCTGGGACGACGACGAGGAAGAGGAGGCAGACGCCGAGGCGGAGGCCGACGCGGACAAGCCCGAGGAAGACCAGGAGGACGACCGGGACGAGGAGGACGGCGAGGAGGAGGCCGAGCGGCGCGTGCGCGAGTCGCAGCTCGAGGCCGAGTGCCGCGAAATCGACGCGCTCGTGCGGCGCAAGCAGCAGGACGTGGAGAGCACGATGAACACGCTGCTCAAGGGCCGCCATCAGCAGGCGCTGCGCAAGCTCTCGGTGGAGCACGACCTGAAGAAGAAGCAGCTCGCGGACCTGCGCCAGCTGCGGCGCGACATCCGCGAGGAGCGTGCGCTGGAGCGTGCCGAGGCCGAGAAGGGGCGTGCCGAGGCCGAAAAGGGGCGCGCCGAGGCCGAGGGCAAGTCCCGCGCCGAGGGCGCCGGCGCCGCGCCGCCTGCCGGCGCGGAGAAGCAGCAGGGCAACGGTGCGAACGGCGCGTCGCGCGGCTCGCAGCCGCCGGCGCAGGCCGCGGAGCAGGCGGCGCCGGCGCCGGCCTCGCCGCCAGCGCCGGCGGACCCCGGCGACGAGCCGGTGGCCGAGTAGCTATGGCGCCACATGTCCTGTACATTGGTATACCACTACAAGTAGTCTTGTGCATGAGCCTGCCCGCGCAGCGGCGCCCGCGACTGTGCCAGGAGGGCCGCCGCGCCGTCCTGCGCCGAGAGCCAGCGCAGGTCGACCCAGCGCTCCGCGTCCGCCTCGCGCTGCGCGGCCACCATGTCGATCGGAGTGCCGGAGGTGCTCCAGCGGCCGGGGGTGCCGCCGTAGGCGGCGCCGCTGCCGCGGCTCATGCCCGGGTCGTTGCGCAGCGACACGTTGAGCGGGATGACGCCGGCGCCGCCCCGGCCGCCCGTGCTGCCCGAGTCCGCGGCGCCCTCGTCATCCGGCGCGCCGCCGCGCTCCCGTCGCGCCTCGGCATCCTCGGCGTCGCTCATCGCATCCACGTGGCGCATCGACGGGCGCAGCTGCAGGATCGAGTGCAGCGGCGCCAGGTGCAGCTCGCCCTGGTGCACGGTGCCGACGAGGTAGTGCGTGGCGTTGGGCACGGCGCTGCTCTCGAGGCGCATGCGGTCAAAGCGCGGCGGCGTCGGCTCCACGTCCGACTCGGGCTTCATCGCGCCGCCGCGCGCCGCGCCGTCGTGCCCCGGCTCGCCGATATGGCCAATGCGCTGGGACGCCTCGCCCATAGCGGCGCCCTTGTCCGCGTCGTACACGGCCTCGCGCATGTCGAGCGGGAGCTCCATCTCGACGCGGTCCGCGTTGGGCCGCCAGCGGCTCGTGATATGCTGCCCGCGCGCAGCGGCGGACGCGGGCACGGGCAGCGGCCGCCCGCGACGGTAGAGAGGGTACTGGAACAGCTGGAGCCGCGCCGTGTCCGGCAGGGACGCCGACAGGTACACGGGCAGCGACGCGACCAGGTCGTCGTCGCCCGGCGGCGCGGCGGACGCCTCTGCCTTGGTGCGTGTGCGCGCGCCGTCCGGCGGCGCGTCTTGGTGCATCGCCTCCATGGCGAAACGGCGTAGTTCGCGTAAGGGCGATGGAGAATTTTTTGGGCGCCGATCACTGGCGGGCACGTGCGCGCCGCAGCGTGGCGCCGGCCCCGAGTTGTGGGACCGAGGCCAGGGATCCGTCCCACCAGGAGACGACGATCATGTTCGCCAAGGCTGCTTCGACGACTGCTCTGCGCGGTGCTGCGCGCACCTTCAGCACGCGTGCTGCCGGCACGGCGCGCGCGATGCCGCGCTTCTCGCTGGCGGCGACCGCTGCTGCCTCGCTGGCGGTCGCGGGTGTGTCGCTCTGGTCGATGCCCGGCGTGCAGCTGGAGGGCCCCCGCACGATTGCCGGCGAGTACAAGACGGCTAGCGAGCGGAGCTTTGTGATGATCAAGCCCGACGGCGTGAGCCGCCAGATCGTGGGCAAGATCATCGACCGCTTTGAGTCGCGCGGCTACAAGCTCGTGGCGATCAAGTCCGTGGTGCCGTCGCAGGAGCTGGCCCGCCAGCACTACAAGGACCTGTCGCACAAGCCCTTCTACCCCGCGCTGGTGAGCTACATCACCTCGGGCACGCCCGTGGTGGCCATGGTCTGGGAGGGCAAGGATGTGATCCGCCAGGGCCGCCGCATGGTCGGTGCGACCAACCCGCTCGAGGCGGACCCCGGCTCGGTGCGTGGCCAGTACGCGGTGAGCGTGGGCCGCAACATCATCCATGCCTCGGACGGCCACGACTCGGCTACGGACGAGATCGGCCTCTGGTTCAACGAGGGCGAGCTCGCCGAGTACGAGCCGGTCGCCTGGCCCATGGTGATGGCCGACAACTAAGCGCGGCCATCACCGCCCGGCGCCCGGCGTTGCACCGGGCGCCGTGCCGTAGCCACCCAGTAGCACATTGGCTGGCCAGTGCCTGTTGGCCACGTATTGCACCATCTACCTGGCTGTCTAGGCGAGCGCCATCTTGACGCGGCTCCGCTTCGTGTTGCGGTCCTTTTCCACGCCGATCTGCACCCGGCAGCGGTCAAAGATGCCGAGCGTGACGTCCTGCGGCAGGCCCGAGACCGCCGCGGGCACGCGCACCTGGTACGCCTCGGGGTCAAAGTCGCACTCCTGCTTGAAGGTGACGACGCCCTCGAGCCCAAACTCGCTCACAAACACGGCCACACCGTTGCGGAAGGTGCGGATGATGTACGCATCCGCCTCGAGCAGGAGCGCGTCCTGCTTGCCCACGTGCGTGGCGTCGGCGCCCCGCTCCTGGTTGCGGGCCATGATCGCGAGGCCCACGTAGAACTCGACCGAGGCGCGGCCGGCCATCTGGCCCGCCCGGTGCCGCCGGTTCACCACGTCCAGCACCTCCTCCACATACTGCTTGCTGTGCAGCACGGGCGGGAGCGGCTCGTACTGGATGGCCGCCGCCAGCTCCCGGTGGACCAGCACGTCCGCGTAGCGGCGGATCGGGCTGGTAAAGTGCGTGTACATGGGGCAGGCGAGGCCGTAGTGGCCGAACGCGTTGCGCGGCACGTCGCCGGAGCAGAAGTACTCGGCAGAGAGCATGCACCGCGTCGCGAGGATGCGCACCAGCGTGTTGAACTTGGGGTCCGCCGGGTCCACGCACCGGTCGAGCGAGGCGGCGAGCGCGCCGCTGCTGCTCACGTCCAGCTCCATGCCGCGCCGCTTGCGCAGGATGTCCTGCAGCGTGCCGAAGTTGTCCGCGGGCGGCGGCATGTGCCGCCGGAGCACCGCCGTGGTGGGGAACGCCTCGTAGATGCGCTGCGCCACGCTCGTGTTGGCCAGGAGCATGAACTCTTCCACCAGGCTGTTGGTCTCGAGCACCTGCTTCTGCTCCACATCGATCGGCGCGCTGGACTCGGCGCTGTCCAGCTGGATGCGCACCTCGGGGCTTGCCAGGTTGAGTGCGCCGGCGTCCATGCGCTTCTGCTTCAGCCGCCGCGCAATGTCGTTCAGCAGCCGGATGCTGGTGGTGATCTCGTCCGTGCGCGCCGGGTCGTCCTTGCGCCGCTGCGCCTCCTCGTAGGAGAAGGCCGCCTTGCTCGCGATCACGGACTTGAAAAAGCGCACACTGACCACCTCGGCCGAGGGCGTGAGTTCCCAGACGGTGCTGAACGCAAGCCGCTCCACGAACGGGCGCAGCGAGCAGAGGTTCGTGCCGAGCAGGTGGGGGAGCATGTCGATCCGCCGGTCCACGAGGTACACGGTGGTGCCGCGCGAGGCGGCCTCGGCGTCCATCGCGGTGTCCGGGCGCACAAAGTACGACACGTCCGCGATGTGCACGCCGGCCTCGATGTTGCCGTTCGGCAGCCGCTTGGCGTGGAGTGCATCGTCGATGTCCTGGCACCCGACGGGGTCGATGCTGCAGATGTTCTCGGCGCGCATGTCGGTGCGCCCGCGCCACACGGCGCTGCCCGCCTCCTTGGGCGGCACCACCCAGTCGTCGCCCTCGGGCGGCAGGCAGCTGAGGATCGCCTTGCTGAACGGCCGGTACGGCACGTCGTGCTCCAGCAGGAGGCTCTCCTGCTCCGCGGCCTTGCTCTCAGTGGCGCCCAGTGCACGCACAAAGTGCCCCTCGGGGTACCGGCTGGTGCTGCGCCACTCGTCCATGGCCACGAGGATTTTCTGCCCGAGCAGCTCCCGCGCCTGCCGGGTGCGCATCTTGATGCGCGGCACGCGCCGGTCCACGGGCGAGGCAAACAGGGTCTGCGGCCCGAGGCGCGCGAGCCCGCTCTCGTTCACCGACGAGGCGTCGATGTGCGCCACATACGAGCGCCAGTTGCGCCGGGCGACGCCGACCACGCGGCCCGTCGGCTGCCGCTCCGCGGGCGCTGCGGGCTCGGCGCGCAGCGCCTCCTGGTCGCTCCGCCCGAGCGGCTGCGCCTCCTCGTCGTCGTCGCTGTCCCGCGCGTCGTCGTCGCGCTGCGTCGCCTCGGACTCGAGCACGGCCTCCGAGGCACCCTTCCACTCGCTCTCGGGCAGCACCTCCACATACACCACGTCGCCGTCCACGGCCCGGTTGATCGCCTCGCGGCCCTGGAGCAGGACGGGCTTGGGCATGCGCTCGGTGCGCACGCTGCCCTCGAGGTAGTTGTACGTGTTGGCGTTGAAGAAGCCCTTGACTAGCGTGCCGGCGCGGGCGCCCGCCTCGAGCTGGCTCGCCGGCCAGTACTCGGGGTACAGCGCCGCCTGGCGCGCGGGGTCCGCGTGCGTCTCGTCGAGCGAGCGCGCCGAGAGCAGGTCCAGCAGCTGCTCGGCCTCGTCAAAGCCCGTCACGTACTCGCGCACGCTGCACGCCCGGAGTCCCTGCTGCCGGGCTTTCTGCGTGCACGCGGCGTCGTCGCTCATGAGCACGACCTCGTGCGCGGCGCCCGCGGCGCTGGCGCCGCCGCCGCCGGCCTGCAGGTGCTCGCGGTACCACGCCGCGGTGCGCCGGATGGCGCGGTCGTTGCGGTCGTTGGGCGTCTCGTCCGCCTCGCGCACAATGCACGTGTCGCGGTGGAAGTCGTTGTAGAAGAGCCAAAAGTGCCGGTCGGGGTCGCCGAGGATGGCGCGCAGCCGGTTGTAGAGCGGCAGGCTGCGGTTGCGCGCCTCGTCTGCCACCGTCTGCGGCACCACCACGTTGGTAAAGACGCTCGACTCGAGCACATCCATCTGGTGCAGCACGACGTTGGTGTCGATCACCACATAGTGCGGCGCCCCCGCGATCTTGTTGGCGATCCCGCCGCGCTCGAGCGTCGCCTGACGTGCGGGCAGTGCGCTGCCCGCCACCTCGTCCGCGTACAGGTGCGCGCCGCAGGCGGCGCACCCCTGCACACCACACGGGATGTCGTCGCGGCGGTATGTCTCGCGGAGCACCTTGTGCACCTTGCCGCGTGCCGTCTTGCGGTGGAATTTGACTCGCGCCGCGTCGCGCTCCTGCGCGCCGCGCGCGCGCTTCTGGATCGTGATGCCCGGCATGCTGCGCCGCCGACTAGCCACCACCAGATGCGCCGCCACCGCAAATTTCGTGTGCGATCGGCGCCCGGCCGCTGACTTACCTCCACACGCTCACTGGCTGCGTGGGCGCATCACGTGGCATGACGTGATATACTCCAGACGCCTCGCTAAGACGCAATTCGCCGGTAGTTCGCCCGACTGCAGCGGCGTGCGAAGAAGCCCCTCACTTGCTACGATGAGCGACGCTTCGGCCCATGCTGTGCGGCATGTGGCGTTCGAGACCGCGGCCGCCGTGGTCGTGCTCGGCGGCGAGGCTGGCCCGGAGCACCCGAACCTCCGCATGCACCACGTGAGCGCACAGGCGGACGTGGGCGCCGTGGTGGAGAGCGTGCGCCGCCCGCACCCTGGCACGCTCACCGCGGTGCTGCTGGATGCGGAGCCGCGCGCGCTGCTGCGTCTCGTGCCACACCTGCCGGCGCTCGCCCGCACCCCGACTGTGTTCCATGTTGCCACACGGGGCGAGCACGCCGAGGTGCTGCAGCTGCGCCAGAGCGGTGTGGCAATGCTCTACTCGGCGAGCGCCGCGCAGGCGCAGGACAACGCTGTGCTTGCGCACCTGCTCGCCGGTGCGACGCACACGGGCGTCGTGCACTTCTACGACCCCGACGAGTCGCACGTGCACCTGCTCGGCTTTGACGAGCTGCGCAGCGTCGAGGAGGCTGCCGCCGCCGGCGCGGACGCGGACGCGGCGCCTCCGGCGCCGGCGCCCGCCGCCGTGCTGGACGAGGCCTCCTGGGCCGCGGCGCTCGACGGCGCGCTCGCCAACGCCGCCCGCCTGCTCGGCCACCCGGTCGCCACCCACACGCTGCACGGCGGCAGCCGCGGCGGGAACGCGATGGCCATCGCGCTGGGCTCGGGCGCCGCCGCGCTCGCCGCCGCGGCCCCGGTGCCGGTGCTCGAGCTCTTTATCGTGCGCCCGCTGCTGCCCGAGCGCCTGCTCTCGCTGGTGCCCACGTCCGTGGAGCGCCTCGCGGTGCTGAGCCACGACGCGCACCGCTCCACCAAGCTCTCGCCGCTGCTGGTGGACCTGGCGAGCGCGTTCCAGCATGTGCAGGAGCGTGCGCAGCCGCGCGTACTCGTGAGCGGCACGCTCGGCTCCATTGCGCAGCACAACGCGGCGGCGGCCGCCGGCGAGCTCTCGGCGGCGCTGGAGCATGCCCGGTCCGGGTTCACGCTCGGCGACTCGGGCGCGCCGGCGCCGGTACACCGTGCGCTCACGAAGCCGAGCGCGCACGAGGAGGCGTACAGCAAGATGCTCCAGCAGGTGTTTGGCGACGCGCTCCAGGTGGTCAATGTGCCCGGCGCCGACGAGACCCCCGAGTATGCGCTCGGCAAGGCGCTGGCGCAGCTGGAGCGGCGCGAGGCACTCCGGCAGCGCGCCACGGACGCCGTGGCCGCACGCGAGGTGCCAGCGGAGCTGCAGCGCGCGCTGCGGGAGTGGCTGGGCGCGGCGGACGATGCCAAGAGGGCGGGCGCCGCGGCCGCCGCGGTGCAGGAGCAGCTGCAGGCGGCGCCGAGCTCTGCGACGGTGGACGCGCTGCGCGGCGCAGCAGACGAGTTCGCGTACAAGAGTCGGTGGATCATCGGGAACGACGCATACGCATACGACGCGGGCATGGGCGGCGTGCACCACATGATCGCCGCCCAGCGGAAGCTGAACATGCTCGTGTTCGACACGGTGCCGTACTCGGACCGGGACCAGGTGCCGGTGCACCTGCGCAAGAAGGACATTGGGCTGTACGCGATGAACTACGGCCACACGTACGTGGCCAGCACAGCGGTCTACGCGGACTACACGCAGGTGCTGCACGCGCTGATGGAGGCGGACCGGTTCGACGGCCCCTCGATTGTGCTCGCATACGTGCCGCAGTACACCCGGGAGGTCTCTGCGCTCGACGTGCTGCGGGAGACCAAGCTTGCGGTGGACTCGGGCTACTGGCCGCTCTACCGCTGGGACCCCAGCGCCGAGGCGCGTGGCGGCGACGTGTTCCACCTGGACGGCACGCGCATCCGGCAGCAGCTGAAGGAGTTCCTCGACCGGCAGAGCCACTTCTCCCTGCTCGCGTCCGAGGAGCCGGACCTGCCGTACGACCTGGCCGCGTCGCAGGGCACCGCGCTGCGCGCCGCACAGCGGCGCAAGGCGCAGGAGGCGTACAACAATCTGCTGGGCTCGCTCGAGGGGCCGCCGCTGCTCGTCCTGTTCGCCTCAGACGGCGGCACGGCGGAGAAGGTGGCCAAGCGGCTTGCCACGCGCGGCAAGCTGCGTGGGCTCGGCGTGCGTGTGCTGGCGATGGACGACTACCCCGTGGACGAGCTGGCAGAGGAGAAGAACGTGGTGTTTGTCACCTCCACGGCCGGGCAGGGCGAGCCGCCGCAGAACGGGCGGAGCACGTTCAAGGCGCTTGCCCGCATGCCCACCGGCACCTTCAACGAGGAGACCCGCTTCGCCGTGTTTGGCATGGGCGACAGCCACTACTGGCCGCGCCCGGAGGATGCGCAGTACTACAACCGGCCGGGCCGGGACCTGGACCGGCGGCTGGCCGAGATCGGCGCGTCGCGCATGGTGCCGGTCGGGCTCGGCGACGACCAGGACGCGGACGGCTGGCAGACGGGCTACAAGGCCTGGGAGCCCACGCTCTGGAAGGCGCTCGGCGTGGACACGGTCGAGGTGACCGAGGCGGAGCCGGAGCCGATCACCAACGAGCACATCAAGGTGGCAAGCAACTACCTGCGCGGCACGATCCTCGAGGGCCTCGCAGACACGAGCACCGGCGCCATCTGCGAGACAGACACGCAGCTGACCAAGTTCCACGGCACATACCAGCAGTTTGACCGGGACACGGTGGACGAGCGCAAGGAGGCCGGGCTGGAGCCCAGCTACGGGTTCATGATCCGCTGCCGGCTGCCTGGCGGCGTCATCACGCCGCAGCAGTGGCTGCAGCTGGACCGGGTGGTGGACGACTACGGCGGGATCAAGTCGCTCAAGATCACCACGCGCCAGACGCTCCAGTACCACATGATCCTCAAGCGGAACCTCAAGGCAGCCATGCAGGGGATCAACCGCGCGATGCTCGACACGATCGCCGCCTGCGGCGACGTGAACCGCAACGTGATGTGCACGCCGAACCCGAGCCTGAGCAAGATCCACGAGCAGCTCTACGAGACGGCCAAGTTCCTGTCCGAGTCGCTCATTCCCCGCATGAACGCTTACCACGAGATCTGGCTCGACCGCGGTACGGACAGCTCCAAGCGCATGCTGGTCGGCGGCGCCCTGCAGGACTACGAGCCGCTCTACGGCCCGTACTACCTGCCGCGCAAGTTCAAGATCGCCATCGCCGTGCCGCCGCGCAATGACGTGGACGTGTACGCCCACGATGTGGGCCTCGTGGCGGTTCCCGACTCGACCAACTCCAAGCTGCTTGGCTTCAATGTGCTGGTCGGCGGCGGCATGGGCGTCACCCACTCGATGAAGGCGACCTACCCGCGTCTCGGCAGCGTGCTGGGCTTTGTCACCTGCGACAAGCTGCTCGACGTGTGCCGCGAGATCATGCTCATCCAGCGCGACACCGGCGACCGGAAGAACCGCAAGCAGGCGCGTCTCAAGTACACCATCGACAAGTACTGGGGCGGCGCAGAGCCGTTCCGCGCCGAGCTGGAGCGCCGTCTCGGCTTCCAGTTGGAGCCGGCGCGGCCGTTCGAGTTCGAGAACAACACGGATCACTACGGCTGGGTCCAGGACCACCGTGGCAACTGGCACTGTACGCTCTGGCTTGAGAACGGGCGTGTGATCGACGAGCCGGGCCACCCCTTCCGCACGGGCCTGCGCGAGCTGGCCAAGTTCCACCGCGGCACCTTCCGCCTCACGCCCAACCAGCACATCATCGTCTCGGACGTGGCCCCGGCGGACAAGCCGCGGGTCGAGGCGCACCTGCGCGAGTACAAGATGGACCAGTGGAACCTGTCCGGCCTGCGCACCAGCGCGAGCGCCTGCGTCGCCTTCCCTACCTGCGGGCTGGCCATGGCCGAGTCAGAGCGCTACATCTTCCGCCTGATCGACAAGATCGAGCCCATCTTCCTGGCCAGTGGGCTGAACCGCGACGAGATCACGCTACGCATGACCGGCTGTCCCAACGGCTGCGCTCGGCCTTGGGTGGCCGAGATCGCTTTTGTCGGCAAGGCGCCGAACAGCTACCTGATGCTACTCGGCGGCGGCCACGCGGGCCAGCGGCTCAACAAAATATTCCGCGACAATGTGGGCGAAGAGGAAATCGTACAGATCCTCGGCGTACTGATCCCGCGCTACGCCCAGGAACGCCTCCCGGGTGAGCGCTTTGGTGACTGGGTGATCCGGGCTGGTATCGTGGCGCCCACCACCTCGGGGGCAGCCTTCTACGATCACGTGGACACGGAGAAACCGTTGCCGCCCCCGGCTAAACTTGTGCAGTCGGCCTGAGCCAAGGCGGCATTATTACGCCTGCGCCGCAGACACGCTGGGTGCATTCCTCCGTCTCAGCGGGCCGGCCGATTCCTGTAGCTGGCTCTCTTGGGCGGCCGCATACAGCACGGGCACCACGGCCTGGTTCGCCCGGTCTCTTCGATGTTGTGCCGGATCCAGTGGTCCGCAGTGCTGCACGAAAAGACCATAGGACCTACAACCCAATTGAGTAGTGGCCCAATCAAGGAAACATCAAAGTCGTCCACCGTCTCTGCATAGAAGCTAACGCCTCCCGGAACAGGTGCATACCGGTGCGTGATGCGGCCACCCGGGCGGACGCCCGGGCCAAGGATAAGGAAGGAAAATTCGGACTCGTTCAACACGGTGGTGTACATAACTTGGTGGATCCGGTCGCGGTAATCATTGAATTGCTCGTCGATACGTTACCGTGCGTCAACGCTTAACCCATTATTTTTGGTGCCGTCCCAATATTTTTGGTGCCGTCAGGCGCGTCTGTAACCGGGGTGACGCGAATATGGTCGCGGTGGTGCCACAGCTGGTAGTTCAGGATCTCTGGACCTGAGAAGTCCTTGCCGTACCAGGTAGTCGTTCCAGCGAGGTTCTTGAACCACCATTTCAGCATCGCCGGCGTCACGCCAGCCAGATCGTCCTGTTCGATCTGGACGCGCAGTGCGCCACGACTGTCAGATGAGACACTTGTTCACTTGGCGGACGACTCTGGTTTAAACGCCAGTCTACCGGCTTACTGGAGGGCTTGGCGTGCGAGCAGGCGCTGCTCGCGCAGCGCATCATCGACGGGAATCATGCTCATAATCAAGGTACAGCCGTGCCTTGTCGGACATCACTACTACTAGGTCGGCGCTTGGACCACCGCTGTCAATCGGACACGTCGGCCGAAGCTCGGTTAAAAATCCACCATGCTGCAGCTCTGGGCGCGCTCGGCGCATTGTGCCGCCTTGGCGAGCCTGACCAATCCGCGAAGTGGCAATTCTGGGCGCAGCGCAGCGAAACCAGCACGTCCTCTCCTCGCCTTGGGGCTACGGTTTGTTATGGACGACCGACTGGCCCGCGCGACTGCTAAAAAAAGTCATATCCCATCGAGCAGGGGAGCGATGAGAAGCCTCTAAAGCCGACCAAGTCCAGTGCTGGCGCTCGGAGCGCGCTAATGGTGCGACGCACTGTCCCGCTCACTTTTCCAGGGCCCTTTTGGCTGTGTCCTATCCGCACGTTTGTTGGTGCTGAGCCACAGTTCGATCCCCATCGGTTGTGTCGGTATAGCCCGGATTAAATCCTGCTGCAGCTCTGGGCGCGCTCGGCGCAGGTCATCCAAAACCGCAGGTCATCCAAAACCGTCCCTGTGCCGTGGTGCCCAACCGCGGCGCCAAGGGCCCAGTGGGTCCATAACAGGTTTCGGTTACGTACGCACTATTTTTGGACATGCACAACACCGCCAATCATGCAGTTGTAGATGTATGTCTGCAGGTGCGCAGCCAAAACCGAGGATATATCACATAGATCCCTTATGGGTGACTCCATCAAGCGGGCTATTTCGCTGTGTTATTTCGTTGCGTCACGTATGTCGGCGCGCAGAAGTTAGTGATACGTCGTCGGCGTCCCGCGTCATGATCATAGCTGTATTGTTAGGATGCATTTCCCCGACTTAAGTACTGAGTCGGTCTCTTCCCAAGTACACAACCACCCATACCTAGCGCAGCCATGTTCGCTCGCCTGCCTCTGCTTGCGCTTGCGGTGACCGCCATCACCTCGGTGGTGAGCGGTAAGCCGACTTTCTCGATCAACGACCTGCCTGACAAGTGGGAGGAGGGCCAGATTGGCACCAACCGCTGCCAGAAGTGGGGTGACTCGAGCCAGGACTCCATGTGCCAGAACGTGTTTATCAACTCGGCTGTGGACTTCTGCCTGTGGGCGCCGCCGCACGGCACCAACAGCGTGGGTGACATGGAGGAGAAGATGGTGTCCTACTGCACCAAGTCGGGCTACGGTACTCGTCTGATCCCCGACGGCACCATCAAGTCCGCCTACTTCATTAAGACCAACTCGTTCCTCGAGGTGCGCGGTGAGGCCAACTTCAACAACATGCACATCGACCCCTCCGACGAGGGTGGTGAGCTCGACCCGCACGGTGCCAATGGCTCGGGCAACCCGATCGGTGGTCTTGTGTTCACCCGCAACAAGAAGGGCTCCGAGGGCAAGTGGGTCCAGCTCAAGGAGTGGAACAACTTCATGAGCCACAACGAGTACAGCTTCCGTGCTTGCTGGGGCGGCTGGGCGGCGCACTGGTGCCCGCACATTTACGACGAGATGGGCTCGCGCTGGAACTCGCCTGGTCCCTACAAGGCCGGCAAGTTCGAGAACTGTGAGGCCGAGGAGGGCGAGTGGCCCGGTGTGTACAACGGTTCCACCTTCTACCAGGGCCAGGATCACACCCCCCAGGCGCAGAAGCCGGGCAAGTCGTCCAACTGCCGCAACTTCAACACTGTCAAGAACGGCGAAGCGAAGCAGAAGCCATACCGCCGTGCTCTCCGCTTCGAGCGCAACTAATCTCCCTTTATGGACTAGTGCCACATGCACTGTTCAGCGCGTCGTCACAGCTCTCTCCGGCCTTTTCCTGTTGCCCGGATTTGTTTCTGTCGTTACGCGCTGTCCCACCGAGCAGCAGTTGCATAGTATAGATTCACTGTTTCTAGACCTCTCATTTGCACCTATGTTGTTTGTACCACTTGCGCCCTTGTCGCCTCACGTGCGGCGTTGCTGTTTGTTTGCGGTATTCGAGTTTCTTGGTGCTGCGCCGCTGCGCGCTGTGATTGGCCAAGGTTAATTTCCATGGCACTAGGGCCAGTGTACAGCCTGGCCTGTAAGTGTACTCAGTGTAGCGGGGTGGCTCGTGCGTTTGCACCGGGTTCCCATCTTGGTGAGGAAGAAAAAGACTTGCCCATCATCTCATCGGACATCTTCACCTGTTACAGCCATGGTTGACTCCAGCTCTGGGGACAACGCCATCCTCGGCCGCATCCTCAGCGGAATTTCCGACCTGCAGCGCGATATCAATCGCGTGACGGATCGACTCGATGCGCTCGAGACTAACCAGCAATCGGGCGCGCCGTCGAGCCGCGATCTGTCAAGTTCTCTTTTTTCTCCTGGCATCTCCCCGGGCAAGCGCGTGAGCTACAAGGCGCATTCTAGCTCGCTTCAGTCTGTGCAGGGGCCTCGCACCTCTACGACCATGCCGCCCTTTACGCTGGGCAAGCCCCCTGTGTCCCTCCGGCCGACCGATCCGTCGCTCAACCTCTGGACCGTGGTGCCTGCTGGTGGTGCTGGCACCCGCCTGTGGCCGCTTAGCCGCGAGAGCTGCCCCAAGTTCCTGCTCGACCTCACCGGCCAGGGCCGCACGCTCATCCAGAACACCTGGGATCGTCTACTGCCACTGTCGGGCGCCGACAAGTTCATGGTGGTGACCGGCCAGGCACACGTGGATGCCGTCAAGGAGCAGCTGCCGAACCTCAATGAGCAGAACGTGTTCGCCGAGCCGTCGCAGAGAGAGTCGATGGGCGCTATTGGCTTGGCTGCCGCTGTGCTTCTGCGTCGTGACCCCGATGCGGTACTCGGCTCTTTCGCCGCCGACCACATCATATCGGGCCGCGACGCTTTCGAGGCGTCGGTGCGCGAGGCTGTCGCAGTTGCTCGTGAGGGCTTCCTGGTGACCATCGGTATTGCGCCGTCCTACCCCTCCACTGGTTTCGGCTACATCAAGCTCGGCGAACCGCTGGCGGTGCCGGAAGCGCCTAACGCCCACAGGGTGCTTGAGTTCAAGGAGAAGCCCGACGCGCGCACGGCGAGCGCCTACCTGGCTACCGGCGAGTACCGCTGGAACGGTGGTATGTTCGTGGTCAAGGCCAAGACGCTCATGGCGCTCCTGGAGCAGTACGTGCCCGAGCTCTACGTGGGCCTCACCGCGATTGCCGACGCCTGGGACACGCCGCGTCGCAACACGGTGCTCTCCGAGACCTGGCCGCAGCTGCCTAAGATCGCCATCGACCACGCCGTGGCGGAGCCTGCCTCCAAGGTCGGCAAGGTCGCCGTGGTGCCGGCCACGTTCGGCTGGGACGACGTCGGTGACTTTGCCAGTCTCTCGGACCTGATCCCTGCCGAAAAGAACGAGGCTCGCGTGCTTGGCGACCCGAACAGCGTGATCACCGAGGGCCAGGTTGGCGGTATCATCGTCCCTGCCTCTGGCAGGAAGATTGCCTGCCTCGGTATGGACGACGTCGTGGTGGTCGACACTGAGGACGCGCTGCTGATCACCACGCGTGCTCGCAGCCAGGACGTCAAGAAGATTGTGAGCAAGTGCAAAAAGAACCACCCGGAGCTCTGCTAAGCTCCATATTGCCGTGGTTTCTGTTTAGCTGACCCCCCTCCCCTTCCGTTCTGCTTCGTGCGGTGTTTATCTTCACAGCTGATCCGAATAGAAGAGACGACTAAGAATGTGCATGGCACATCTGCTAATACACATAGATGGAGTATCTGCGGATATCTGCATATCACAGCATATAAGAGCCACATTTGCCCTCTGTAGTTTCGTGCGATCGAGCAGCGGGCGCACGTTGAGTATCTGCGCCTCCATCGCTCCAGAAAAGCTGTGCGGCCAGCTGCCGTAGCCATTATCCCTGGCGCTGCGCGTGTTAATAGCCAGCACAAGCGGACGTTGTCATACCTGTTTGTGCTTCGGATTTTTGGGGCAAATCACATACAGCCGGCCCTTGCGCCGCACGATCGAGCAGCTGCTGCAGAACTTCTTCACCGAGGCGCGAACCTTCATGCCACGGTTGGGCACTGGCACGTACGGCTGAACCGGCAGAGTACGTATCATAGTCGGCCTCTGCATAGCAAGCACACGCGCAGGCTGCACGGCAGGTGCAGCCTGGCGCAGCAGCGGGACGCCGGTTCGCAGAAGCGCCCACATACACCAGTGTGGCTGGTCGACAAGCTCTTCATTCGGCGGCACCACTGGGGTGTCGGCACGTGACCTAGGGTCTCGCCTCGGCTAGTAAATTTTTGGCGGCCAGCCAGACACTGCAGGACGGCGACGGTTCTCTAGCGGCTCTAGATGCCGATGCTCTCAGCGTGGGGGATCTCCACAGCTGAGCAGCTTGTGCAGACACTGAAGCAGCCTGGGGATGTGGTCAAGCCGCCAAATGGGCGCCATGACGGAGTGGTTAAAATCGACGTGCTTCAACATGCGTGGTCAGACCAGGAGCTCTACGTATTGCAGAAAGCAGAGCTCCTGCTAGACTGCTCCTTGGAGATAATGACGCGGTCGCTTAAGGCGAAAGGCAACCAGGGTAGGGTACGCCCGTACCTTGATCCTATGTACTGGACCCTGGTCAGCGAGCTCCTTGACGATGTCGATCTCGACGCTGTCGTCCGTGCGCTGGTGAACAAGTACAACATATTCCAAATCGCAGGTGCGCTATTTCAAGGATGCTCTGAGCCAGCAACGTGGCAGGCTGCAGCAAAGCCGCTATGTGTTCTCCTCGTCGCAAGCATCCGGCGTTCTGGCGCTGCTCACATTGAGCTGGTGAACGCATGTCTCCACGACCTTGTTCGTGCTATTCCACGGATTTGTGATGCAGAGCGCCTGGAATGCACTTGCTTTGCACTTGAATCCTTGCTGGAGCCATGGAAGGTATCACTTGGCCTAGGCCAGAATGTAAAGAAATCGGCGAAAAACTTCATCGACGAGGGCCTCGAGCCGTTTGCCACGGCTCTGGTGCATCTGGACGCGGTGGCCGACTCGCATCCGCAGCAAGTGGAGCAGGCCCGCGAACTGCTCAGCCAGCAGCCTCGCATGTGTCTGTTCGCTCCATCGGCCGCCCAATGGCCTAAAGAGCTACCCGAGATTCTCGACAATCTCGCCGAGCGGCTTACGCAGCTCCTGGAACAGTCGCAAGAGCGCGCACCCGAGACTATGCTCGCGACGCCTGAGCTGCTCGCTCAGGCACTGATGTGCACAGGCCGTGGGCGCGACGATGAGCTGCTGGACCCAGCAGCTCCACGCCGAGCACCGCCGACGGCGGTCCGCCATGCCATTCTGGAGCATTTCCTTGTCCCGGTATTTACGGCCTGGCATGATATCCCAGCAAAGCGCTTGGAGGAGCGTGCAAAAGAGGTCCAGGCACTCTCACGGGCCCGAATGGCCCTGGTACGGCAAATCGAAATGTCCGCTCTTTACGTCCGTGGAGGCGAGCATGACGCAACATGGTCTGTGCTGCTCAACCACCTCCGCAACGATACTTTGGCACAAGTATGCACTTTCCCGGCAGCTACGGATCTGGCTGCATGCTTTGAGGCGCTGCGCATGCTCTGGATTCTGGATGCGGACCAGTTTGAGCCACATCTCGGAGACGTGCTTCTTGAAACGGTGCACGTCGGCTTTGAGCATGACATTCTGGTGTCTATGCAGAAGTTCATCTTCCAGGTTATTGACACATTCGGGCATCTGCGGCGCTTGCCGCAGCTCTTGGAAGTACTGTGCAGGACTCTGACACAGTTCTGTGCAGAACGAGCTAAGGAGCCCGAAAGCATGTTCTCTGGTATCAGCACCAGCCCCATGCTTTGTGCTTCTACTATCGCACACCTGGAGTGGACACTTTGCAACCACACGGCAGCTCCTCAAGCACCCTTGCTTCTTGGGACTGTGTACAAGGCGGCGGCCGAGCATCTAAGTGCGTACGCACAGTCCGGCACAGCCAGGAACCGTTCTCTCCGCGAAGCTGCTAAGCTTGTTTGCATTGGGCATCTCCTAGGTGTCTGCGTAAGGAGCGTTGCCGTATCCTCGTCCGACGATACCCCTGAAGATGTACAGAACGTGCTTCAAGAGTCGCAAAAGCTTGCTGACACGAGCATCCGTCATGGCCTGTCTAACAAGTCCAGGGCTTCTCAGAGAGTGGTTGCGTTTGGTCTGCGTCTACAATACTCTCTGCTTCGTCCGCGACTGGGGCTATGGCAAATAGAAGCTCTGGCTTCGCTGGATGTTGTCCCTGAGCACCTCGAGGCGCTTACTATCTTGTTAAGCGATGACCGCTGTCTCGCGGAGACCCGTGTGGAAATTGTCAGGGCCATTTTGTCCTCAGCGGAGATGCATGCACTTACTGAGAGCAGCCAGGTGGACAGGTTCCGGCAGCTGCTCACCCAGGACAAGCTGGGCCGTGTGCTAGAGTCTATGCTTACCAGCGGGCTCCGCAGCACCAACAAGGTCCAGTCCTACTGGGACGGCCAGATCTTTGGACTGGATGCGGTTTTTGCCCCGGTGGCGCTGTGGAGACTCCTAACTGTGCGCTGGGTGAGTGTCCTTGATTGGCTTTCAGAAGAAAGTCTATTGAAGGGCCTTGTCCAGTATTTGCAGTCGTCCACCGATGTCGCCCATGAGCCAACCACACCGCAGCAAATGCTGTCAGAATTGAGTCACCTGGCGCTACGGAACGCGGACTTCCTCGAGCAGCCCCGGTGGCGCAGTGCGCTGATGGGTCACATTGCTCATGCTATGGCTTGGGTGCCCACAGAGAAGAGTCCCAAGGAATACTCTCGCCGCAACTTGGACGAAGCGAATCTGAACCAAGTAATGGGCCTTGTTCGACTCGTTTCTGGCCTGCCCGTGGAGTACATCGGGCGGAGTGGGGCGGGCAGTATTGTGCCCAAGCTGCTCTGGGTCGACACCTGGCTCATGTTCCAGGGTAAGCCGGGGTCAGCAACTCTTTCCCAATGGGTGGCACTCAAGACCTTTTTGCGCCGTATGCTTGGAGCATACCCCCATACTGCGGCCGCGTTCGCCCCACTGACTGAATATGTCAGGGCTGTCACGAAGCTCGACGCCGACGGCGCCGGGCCGTATACCCAGACACAGTTCGCCGATGCCACATGTGCGCTTTTGGACACCGCACTGTCCAGCTCCGAGACGCGGGATTCTGTTCTTGCAGATGACGAGCTCGCATCCAACCTGCAAGCTTGCGCCAATGCAGCACCCGGGTCCCTAAGTGGACAGACGGCACAATACACGCTGACTCTGTTCATCTGCAGGGCCGCAAAGATACATGCCAGTGAGCGCTCTGATTGGACTGTGGCACAGGCCAAGCCAGCACTCATCAAAGAGGAACTCCACCGCGGACTTTCGCCACTAGTTGACCACACATGGCGCGAGGGAACAACGGGATACGTGGTGCCCAATCGGTTGGAGGCGATCGCTGCTTTGCTTTCCCTCGCTGCAGCCCATGACCGGCTCGACGATGCTGAACAAGTCTTTGCACAGGTCGTGGAGGCGAGCTCAGTTTTCTGTCAAGAGATTGGAAGCGAACAGCAGACGCCGCCATTCGCTACGTCAATCTGCCTGGGACTCTTGCGATGCATGGCGGCTATGAGGGCAATTTTGCCAGAAGCCAGCGTGCGAGCGAGTCTTGCACTCTGTGCGCTGTATGGTACGTTAACCCAGGTGCTTCCAGCGGACGCCGTGGATCAGTCACTTTTGCCCACTCTACTGAGCAATGTGGCTGCGATGGATCCGTCTGAGTACGCAAGCGTACTTCATGGACTTGGAGCCGCTTTTTCGGGTGAGGCCCGGAGCAAGCAGCAAGCCCTGCAAACTCCGTCGCTCCTTAGTGTTTTGGGTCTGCTGCTGCAGCACGGGCCTCAAGGCACCGGCAGGGCTGCTAGTGACTGCTTCTCCGCTCTGCTCACCCGCCTTCCGCTTGTGGTGGAGGATGACGCGGGCATGATTCCTACCGTCTTGGAGGCCTTGGAGCGTGTCTGTGCAGGTCGCGCTCTGCTGCTGAGGTCCCATGATGTGCCACGGATCTTCTCTATCCTCGGCTCGGTGCTGGAGCCCCGTGCGTACAGCGCAAGCTGGAATGGAGCCGCCCCGCGCATGTTCCAGGGTGTCGTGGGCACACTAAGTGCCCTCGTTCGTCTGCGCAAGGACCTGCTTGGTCCCTACTTGCCTCTGCTGACCGAAGTGCTGCAACAGCTGCTACCTCTGCTTAGCTCGCTGCTCCGGCCCAACACGGGTCGCGCACAACTGCGCCGCCTGGACGCATCAACACCCTGCTGGCTGAATGTCTCGGTACAGCCGCTCGGTGTCACCGAGGCGAACGCTCTGAGCCGTCTGCTGGCTGAATTGGGGGCAAAGCGTACCACGGTCGCTACGGCTGCGGCTGTTTCCTCGCGCAAGCGTATGAAGATTAGCGCTGACGGGGCTAGCGGCTCCACTGAGTCATTGGCCCGGCCCATGGCAAAGCACGCCATCTATATCTTGGTGGCCTACGTGCGGTGCGTAACGCAGTCCGTCACCACGATTGCCAAGCCGCTCCGGCAGGAGCTGCAGCCCGGTCTGCTCGTGCTGTTTGAGCTTGTCGGCGAGCATGAGCGGAGCGCAGCGCTCAAGGGCATGCTTGATGCCAGCGGGCAGGTCATCTTTAAGGCACTTTGGAGCGATTGGGAGCGTCAACGGTACAAGGGTGCATGAGGACATAATGAATGAAGCATAAGCTACACACTTTTGCGAGTGAACGTTCATTAGCAGACTGCTCAATGGAATCAGAGAGCCGTGCGGCCGCTTGTCTCCACGCGCAGCGTAAGCATAAGCAGCGCACTGGCGATGAAAATTGCACCCGAGACGTAGAGGGGTATAGAGTTCTGCTTGCTTCCCTGGGGACCGGAGCCGTAAATCTTGATGATCGGCGCGAAAATACCAAACAGACGGTTCAATCCAGCACCAATACCATCGCCCGTGCCGCGGAGCGGTGCAGGGAATGCCTCGGGAGTGTAGCAGTAAAGCACACCGTACATGATTTGCTGGCAGAACGTAATGATGCAACTGAAGACGAGCGAGCCATTTGCAGTGCTCATACCGGTAAAGCCAAACACAAAGACACCAGTCAGCAAAGTACCCACAGCCATGGAGCCGCGCCGGCCGCTGCGAGGGAGATCAACGAGCAGTGCTGCCAAAATACTGCCGGGAACACCGCAGACGGAGACGATCACGTAGTTGCGGTAGACGATATATTCGTCGTTAGAGCTGTTGTCGGACAGGTACAGGACGATGAAGGAGTTGAACAGAGGGTACGCCAAGCCGATAAAGCCCCAGAGCAGCCACAGGACGGTAGAGGTATAGCCCATGGCCTTGGTGCAGTAGAAGGGCTTTAGCTGAGACAGCGAGGGCTTGAAATCAATTGTCTTGGCGTTCTCCATAAAGCCAAGGTACGAGTTCTTGATTTTACCGAAGGGCGTCTTGGCGTCCCTGCTGTCGTGCAGCGTCTTGTTCTCATCCATCCAGCCGTCCTGACCCGCAGCAGAGCGAAGGCTCTCGACAGTGAGAAGGTCGTCAGGGAGGTCCTTGCCGCACCGGCGGGCAACTTCCCTGAGCGCACGAATCGCCTCTGCATCACGGCCTTTGGCCAGCAGGAACTTGGGGCTCTCTGGGATCTGGAAGACGAAGAAGCGCACAACAAAACAAAGGAGCGTCAGACCGCCCACAGCAAAGCACGTGTATCGCCAGCCATAGTTGCCTGTGCGCCAGCCCAAGTGAGTAAACTCGGGCTTCCCTTCAGCTGCGGCTTGCTCCCTGCAGGCCTTGGTGGAAGAGCAGCTGTAGTTGGTAATGAGACCCCATCCGACGAGCGACGCGATCAGCTGGCCAAGAGGCCAGAAGACCGAGAGCAGTGCCAGGAGGTGCTGCCGCCGGCCCGGAATAAACTCGAGGAAGAGCATACCATCGACGGGAAGAGCACCGCCGAGACCGAAACCAAGCGAGGCGATAAGGCCGCCAAGACCCGTAAAGCTGTTTGCACCAGCGCAGGACAGCCCAAACACGCCGGCGATAAACAAGGTCACGTTGAACGAAATGCGCCGACCCAGGATATCTGCAAGCACACCCCAGACAGAAGCACCCACAGCCAGACCAAGGAACAGGGCCAGGGTCATGAACGGCGTATGCGACTGCTCGACGTCGAATTCTACACCGACCTGCTCGAGAAGCACAGCAACCTGCTGCAGCCAGAGGTTGTCGATAAGCCAGCCGAGACCGGCCACAAATAGGAGACCATACTGCCAGTGGGTCATGCCGATATGCTCGTTCATGATCTGGTTAAAAATGTACACCTTACGCGCATAAACTGAGCTAACAGCCACAGATTCCTGGTGCATCGCCGCGACCTCATCGGCTTCTTGGACCTCGACTTCCTTTTCACCTCCCTGCTTGTCCTTGTTCAAGATCTTTTCCACATCTGGGACGGAGTGTGACTCCGGGACACCCTGCGTCTCAGCCATGGTTTTGGGAGAGACTGAGAAGGACCGCGATAAAAAAAGGAGGCCACTATATGCCCAGCTTTTCGACGCTGCGCAAGTGATTGGCCCCACCCAGGATTAGTCAAATCACGTCTTCCGTCTTTAGCAGTCGCAGTTGAATTACGCGCGATTTAAATGCATTAACAATTTTCTCACCCCACGTCGGGGGATGAGAAGGAAAAAAAAATGTGTGACAAGAGTGGGATTCGAACCCACGCCTCAGGGAGACTGCGAGATTGTTTAAGTATCTCTAAAGAGAGCCTGAACACAGCGCCTTAGACCACTCGGCCATCTTGCCTATGCAACTGGGAGGTCGGTCCGATCGTACACCTATGACCCCGTGACAGCGTGGGGCTCTAGCTCATCACTATGTACTTGCGTGCTAATAGCTAGGAAACGTTACCGATATGTCATTACACCGCATTGACCACGCAGGTCTTGCGCGCCTGATGGAAGATGGAAGGATGCGGTCTTCCGGTTGCGTGTCGAAACGGGAAATCGACTTGGGAGCTCGCCAGCGTCGAGCTGGATGTTGGGCTGGGAAATTGGGTGCACGATGAGCGCTGGCGTCGGCGGTACCACCGGTGTTGAATAACCATTGTGCACCTCCACTGGTTCAGGAGTAGATGGCAGGGGCTTTTGCCGCGTGTCGACCGCCGTTGCTGCCGCAGGTGTAGTTTCTTTCGGGCTTGCTGGCTCAATGGAACGTGCCGATGTATGTGTATCGCTTTGAAGACCCGGCGATGTCGGAAATGAGCTTTCAGAGCCAGCGGCCGGTGGCAGTGAACTTCCCTGGCTCCATCTCTTGGGAGAGAGGACGCTGTTTCGCAAACGGCCGGCCCAGCTTTGCCTGTGACTCTGCCGCGACTCGCTTTTGCGAAGGCCTCGCGATGTCGCCAATGGCCCGTGGCGCTGGGCGCGCCATTCCTCGCGCTCCCGGCGAAGAGCCTCGTCATTCGCTAGTTGCGCTAGGGCCTGGTTGCGCCATTGATGATATTGTTCCGGAGCTGTATGCGCTGACGGCCTGGTGTCCCAAGCGACAGAGGCGGCATCTCCTGCGCACGCAAATGACCGGCAAGATTCGGGAGTCGAAAGGTTTCTACCCTCTGCACTTGTGCGCATCAAGTGGGGGTTTGGAAGCATCAGAGAGTACCGCGAGCGTGGAGCAAACACGGACGAAGAAGTTGCTCTTTCTTCCGGGCGCAGAAGACGGTCAATCACCTCTGTGCCGGGTTGCGGATAGTGTGAGCGCGGCAGATCATAGCCACACTCATCTTGCACTTCATTCACGAACGCGATCTCTTCCTGGATGCCGGCAGGCGTCAGCGGTAGTCGTGGGAGTGCATCTGGCAGCGTCACAGCGGTCCGCTCACGATACATGGCGTCCTGCATCGGAGTAGCACCATGCAACCCGTCGCCAGGATGCATGGTCCGCAACGGCTAGCAGGTATGCTGGAAGCGATGCAACGCTGGGTGGCGGCGTGTTGACACCTGGGGCGGTGTGGATTCGGGCTGTCCGAAATTGGTTGGAGCGCCTCCACATCAACTTTCTATCTTTACCTGCTCAAGTTCACAGCGCATTCGGCGCCTCATGGGCGGCGAGTTGGCGCCAGAGCTTACGGCGCAGTTCTGCCCGCCGCTCGACCCTGCTCTCGTGCTGGCCATCTGTAATGAGCCGGACCAGACACGGGAAGATGCTGTTCGTGTCTTGGAAGAATTGGCCGAGGCTGCTCGGCCACATGTGAAAGAGGAGGGAGTGCCGAACGAGGAAGCGCGAAGCCAAGCGGGATCGAGTTCGTCTGATGCGGCACTCGTGGACCAGCTGGTGCGCGACTGGAGCTCAATTTCTGTGTCGGAGCCGGAACAAGGCAGTGCGCCCCCCGCTCTGGCGGACCCAAGGGCGCATCTCGTCTCTTTCTTAAAGCAGTCGTTCCCCGGCGCGGACGAGCACAAACTGCGCACGAAGCTTGAAGAGTGCAACGACGATGTCGACGCGACCATCGACGAGCTCATGGCGGCGGAAGTGATTGAGCGCGAGGCTGAGGCAAGCAGCGAGCCGACGCCGGCGGGCGTACCTGAGAAAAAGGGAGGGCTAGACATGGATGTGCTCGAGCGTGGCCTGAAGCCGTCGAAGGAACTGGCTGGAACCAGCAAGAAGCGTGTAGCGGCTCCGAAAAAGCGCTCTGCGATCACTGTAAGCCTCACAGACCAGCGTGCGCCGCACCATATCTACGCCGAGGCTCGCACCGTGGCACAACGCGGTCGCGGCGCGGGCCAGAAGCGGGCTTCTGAGCGGAAACCGCCTGCCGACGACGCCGAGCTCGCTCGCCAGATACAAGAGGAAGAGCAGGAGCTGGCAGGGGCGAACGAGGATGTGCCGGTCGAGGACCAGCACTGGCTCCTCGCGCACTCTACGCTCTCACAGCTTGCAGTCCTTCTCGGGATCCCGAATACGCGCCTCCAGTCTATTTTCAACCAAGCGTCGTTTAATTTGCACATTACCTTTGCGCGTGCGATTGAATCGGCAGCCGCGACGCCTGAGGCTCAGGCGAGAGCGCAAGATGCCGAATTCGGCAGCATCTGCGAGACACTGGCTACTCTTATGGATCGCGATGAGCGGCAGGTACGACGGGCGCTCCTAGCGACACGCGGGCAACAGGATGCGGCGATCGACCTTTTGCAGCTGGAGCAGCTGGTGTCGGATGTTGGCGCTGGTGGTCTGAACCGGCCCGACGTGCTGGACCCGACGGCGCTTCTCACCCAGGGCGACGTGTCGAACATTGCCAATGCTCCAGGCGTAACGCAGCAGGTCACCGCGGCCAGCGCAGGAAGCGCCCTCCCGCTCACCGCCAAGACGGGACCGAGCTATGCCGCTCATACCGCAGCAGGCGGGTCTGCAGTGTCCAACCCGCCGCGGCGCACGCAGCTGGCCTCTGCACTCCGTGAGGGGCAGGCGGCCACGGTGCTCCCAGCCTCTGCAGGGCGCGTCACCCTGCCGCAAGCCGCAGAAGGCGAGGGTGAGCTTGCCTCGATGCGGCTCTCGCACGCCGAATGCCTTCAGCGCGCGGAAGAGTACCGGGAGCGGCGAAATGTGGCATTGCGGCAGGCGGCGAGTGCGGCACGGACGCAGCGGGGCGGCATCGGCGGCGCGGCGTCCGTCTATGCTGAAGAGGCACGGAACAGCGACGCCCAGGCGCGCCGCTGGCAGCTGCGGGCCGCGTCTGCGCTGGTGGAGCAGCGGCGAATCGCGACGCAGCCGCGGCGTGACGCGGACACGGCCGAGGAGATCGACCTGCACGGACTCACCGCGCACGAGGCGGTCACCGTGGTGCAGGCCGCTCTTGCGCGCTGGCGCTCGTCGCCCATCCCCGAGGGCCGTAGCCGCCGCGCGCCGCTGCATATTGTGACGGGTCGGGGCATCCACAGCCGGAACAACATGGCAGTGGTGCGCCCCGCCGTGGTGCGCTTCCTGACCCAGCAGGGCGTATCTTTCGACACGCGTCTCGACCCTGGTATCCTCGTGGTGCGGAACGCGTAGTAGTCTACATGTAGCTTTCATACCCTAGTCCATGCTACACCAGGAGGAATCCGAGCGGCCCCTCGCTCGGCCGCCATTAGCCAGCTGTCAGTGGGCGCATGTGCCTGGCCTCCGCCCGGCTCCTCGCGCCAGTGTTGATTCGTTGCGTGGGACGCGGTGCAGGATGAATAAGCATGCAGCCAATCAGCAGGGAAACCACCATGGGCGCATGCGATCGGGTCCGTACCGTGCATGATCGGGCGAAGGGGACCCTCTCCGGGCTGGCTTGACAGTGCACTTGCTCGCTGGCTCACCAAGTTTGAATTGATCCTCGCATCTCGCGGGAAGTGCCGGTGAACCCAGCTTACTGGACCACCTGCTTTCACGAGGAGGTCGCAGCAAGGCGAGCGACATCCTCTAGTGGACGGTGTAGCACACTGTGGGTCCCAGAGCCGTGTCCGGCGCGAGCGTGGTTGGGGCCAAAGCACCGCCACATCCATCAACACATGGCTCGGGAGCCTCTGGTGAGATGATGAGCGACACACAAAAGCGGCCGGGCTTGCCGCCACTCTCACTAAATCCACGGGAAAATGTAACGCCTCAGGAGGTGCAGAAGGAGATGGAGGCGCTGCGCAAGCACCGGCGTGTCTCGATGCAGCGCTCGTTCATCGACCCTGATCTGCCCGACCTTGCTGGCACCGATCCAGTGAATTCCTACGCGGGACCTTACATCCCGCCCGCAGAGCCGGACACACCGAACACGCCGCGGGCACCGCTCACCCCCTCCGACGAGGGCGGGAACCCGCCCGCCGACTTTTCGCTGGACGAAAAGTCGCTCACGGCCCGTTCGCCTGTCTTTGGCTCCACCCAGCGCGAGCGGTACCTGGCCAGGCGCGCCGCGCGCGCGAATGCGTCTACCGACTCATCACGCACGTCAGAGGACTCGTCCGCCTCGGACGACGCCAAGTTGGCGACGCCCCCGGCGGACTCGGCCAGCGACTTCTGGGTGCCTGCGTCAGCACACCCCGAGATCTCGCCTGAGCAGTTCCGCGCGTTCATCAAGGAGCAGGCGGAGCGCAATGTGCAGCACCACGCGCTGAACCCCGGGCTTGCTCAGGAGGGCGAGAACATCGCGGGCGAGGCGCTCATCTCCCGCGGTATGATCCAGGACCAGCTCGCGGCCAAGCCGTCGCTGCGGAGGAATGCGTCCATTACCCGCCGTGCAAGCTCCCTGCGCCGCCAGGTGCAGCCGGAGAAGGAGGGGGACGCTACGCCTGTGCGCGCCGCACGGCGCGGCAGCGTCCTGGCGCCTCGCGCACAGGGCGCAGCTGGCGCACAGCCGCCCGCCCCCAGCGAACGCCAGCCGGCGGGCGCGGCCGAGCAGGGGAAGCCCCCTGCTGCGCAAGAAAGAGCTCCGTCGGAGTCGAGCACCGTCGCCGACGGCTCCAGTGGGGACGCGGCAAGCGCCGACGGCGCCAGCGCCGAGGACACGAGCTTCTCCAGCTCGCATCACTCGGAGCCGCTGGACATTGACGCCCTCAACTCGTTCCTAATGCGGCCCAAGGTGCAGGGACCAGCGGCGCCTGCGCAGACGCAGGCGCTGCGGGAGCCCGTCATCTCGGACGAATCCTCCTCGCAGAGCTCCCACGTGCCCGACGGCGACTCGCCACGGGCGTCCTCCGAGGCGGCACGCGCAGACGCAGCCCAGAGCATTGACGCGGAGCTCTCGGCCAAGACGCCTGTTCCGCGGCGGCCGAACGCGCCGAGCCACCCGCCGCCGCCAGTGCCGAGCACTGCGGCGCCGGCAGCTCCAGCACAGCCCTCCGCGACGCACGAGCCGGTGCCGGAAACGCCGACTCGCCAGCCCATCGCTGCGCCGAGCCCACGTACGCCGGTGCGGGCAACCACGCTTCCGGTGCCGCCGTCGGCGGCGCCAGAGGCCGCTGGTGCGCTGGCGCCTGCGCCTCTCTTTACGTCGGAGCCCGACGCGATGCCGTCGCAGCCGGAGCCACGTCCCACACCTGTCCCGCCTCCGAAGGACGACGTCCTGCGGGAGAAAGCGCCGCTCCCACACCGCCGGCAGGGCTCCGCGGACCAGGTCTTGCAGCGGACGCCGCCGCGGGAGCCGATCCATCGGATTCCGCCACCGAGGCACCCCGCGGCGCAACCGCAGGGTGCGCCGGCACCGCAGCCCGAGGCGGCTGCGCCGCAGCGCCCGGTGCAGCCTGCTCCGGCGGCGAGCCGGCGAGACAAGAAGCGCAGCGGTTTCAGCCTCTCGTGGTTTGGCCTCTCCAAGGACGACGAGGAGCTGACGGACCGCAAGGCGGAGAAGGAGGGCGGCAAGCGGCGGGACAAGGACATGCGGCGCAAGAACGAGTCTGACGAGGGACTGGCGGGCACCCCGACGTCGGTTTCGCCGGCGCCGCCGCGGCGGCGGGAGCGGGACCTGTTCTCCTCGCTGTTCGGCAAGCGCCGCGCGGACAGCCAAGACTCGCTCAAGCAGCGTGGCTGGAACCTGTTCAGCGCGATCAGCGGGTCCAACGTCGGGCCGCCCGCCACCGACTTTAACTACACTCGCTTCCCTCTGCACATTGAGCGTGCAATCTACCGACTGAGCCACTTTAAGCTGGCGAACCCGCGGCGTCCGCTGGCGGAGCAAGTGATGATTTCCAACCTTATGTTCTGGTACCTCTCCGTGATCAACATGTCGCAGGTGCGGCCCACGAGCGCCTCGGCTGAGAACGGCGGTGCCAGCCGCATCAGTGAGTACGATGATATCATGCGTCGCTTTGCGGCCGGCACGCCGCCTGTCTCGGCGAACACGGGCAGCCTGGGCTTCCCCCGGCGGCGCCCGCTGCCCCGCCCGGGCAGCTTCCCGCCGAGCGTTATGGTTGCGCCGCTCGGCGGCGCAGGCGCGGCGGCCACTGGCATGCCGACGGCCGGGCATGACTACAACGGGATGCATGTCGAGCCAGAAAAGACTGCGCGCCCGCTGCCGACGCCGGGCGCCTGGCAGCAGAAAGGGCCAGGGACGTATGATCCAGACCCTGCGTACGACGACACATCTTCTCAAGACGACTATGGGTCGACGGGGTACGTGCTGGACGGGTACTACACGTCTACGCCGTCCAGCCTAAGCGCCGACACGGGGGTGACCGTGCCGCCGAGCGAGCATGATAGCTCGTATATCTCGTCAGAAAAGGACACGATGAGCTCCCAGCACTCGGATGGGATGCCTGTCACCAGCGTCCAGGATGCGTATTACCCGTTGTACGCTCAACACCCGCTCGACTCTGCACGGTACGCGGCTGGCCCGTATTACACTACGAACGGTGCCTACGGCGCCCCGGACGCCGCCTGGGACGCGAAGCATGCGCCTGTGCCCCCTGTGACGACCGCGCCGACGGCGCCCACGGCTGCTGCGGCCGCTCCAAGCGCCCCGACTGCGCCGGCAGCACCATCGATACCAGACACCCCGCCGCAGCCGCCAGCCAAGCCGCAACGGTCGCCGCGGAAGCACGTGCCGTCGCTCCCGGACAGGCAGCAGTCGCAGGCTATTCTGTCCGAGGCGCGCATGTCACCCAGTCGGGTGCCGGCGCAGCACCGACGTGTGCCGGGGTCGCCGACGCGGCCGCTCAAGTCGGCAGCGAGCGCGCCCAACCTGCGGAAAGGACCACGCCCGGCGCCGCCGCCCGTGCCGCCACCGGGCTACGGCCCGCTGGATCTGACGACGGCTACCCCACGGCGCTGATTTCTCTTGCTTTCACCTCTTTGTATTATGCCGTTGCTCTCCCTAGCCGCTTCCCGATGACTTTAGGTACGGGTCCTGTACAGAGAATGCAGATAGAGAAAACTTATATCCTCGACGCGAAAAAGGGCCTGGATGCGATTGATCGCCACGATCCCTGCTTCTTCCCACCTGCAGCATCATGCCGCCGACGGTGCTGACCGGGATTGTGACGAACGCGGGGGTGATGGCCAAGACCGTCACGATGACGGTCAGGAAGGTCAAGACGCACCCCAAGCTGCTCAAGGTGCGTTTCGCGGGCGCCGGCGGCGCATGGCGGCTGACCGAGGCAGACGTACGTGCGGCACAAAAAGTACCTCGTGCACGACCCCGAGTCGAAGCTGAGCATTGGCGAGCGCATCCGCGCGCAGGCGTACCGCCCACTTTCCGCGCGGAAGCGCTTTACCCTGCTCGAGAGCCTGGGCTTTGCGCAGCCGGCGCCACAGCACATCAGCGACCCGGCGGCTGCGGAACAGGAGCGCCGTGCGCGTGCCGAGGCGTCGATGAACGCCGACCAGCGCGCGTGGCTGCAAGTCGAGGAAAAGGTGCGCAAGCACACGAACGCGTGAGGTGGCCGCGCCCGCGGGCGGGGCGGTCTCGTGCCGGCTCCATACCTTGTACCTTAGCCATGTAGAGACCGCCGCAGTTGCCAGTGGCCGGCGCATATTTCCCAGCGGATACGGCAATTGTCCGCGGGGAAGCGAAGCGAATTACCGGCCACCCCACGACAATGAGCAACAGCAAGCCGGGGGCGCAGAACACGGCGCTCTCGCGTGTGAGCGCACAGGTGGACGAGGTTCTGGGCATCTTCCGCCATGTGCCGCCATCGCCGACGCTGAACCACACAGTGCGGTACCTGAGCACCTGGGGCGGCACCGACAAGTTGCTGATGATCACCCAGTACGGCTCGCAAATTGTGATGCCGCTGCTGGCCGCCCTGCACCGCCTGCGGCGCCGCCTGCAGCTCACGAAGCAGGCCGAGTCGAAAATCGTGCCGAAGATCTACAACCTGTACGCGGTGGTAGCCGACGCGCGCATCCTGTTCCGCATTTGGGGCCTGCTGCCGATCCTGCAGTGGATGATCAGCATGGAGCGTACGCCGCCGCCGACCAAGCTACTGCAGCAGCTCGAGCGGCTGCAGGGCTGGTCCATGGTGCTGTACTGCCCCATGGAGGCGCTCGCGTACCTTGCGATGCACAAGGTCATCACGCTCTCCAACGAGACGCAGAACAAGCTCTGGCTCTGGGGCTGCCGCTTCTGGGCGTTCTACGTGGTGCTCCAGTTCGTGCACCTCGTGGAGGACAACCGCCTGCTGCGCATGCGCGCGCGTGCGCTCGAGCGCAGCCGCGGGCACCCGCCGCCGGAGCCCAAGGACGGCGAGCAGGCGCCTGTCTCGGAGGAGACGCAGCTCACCCGGCGCATGTGGGCGGACCTGGCGGAGCGCAAGGACGCCATCCTCAACGAGCTCTGGGTCAACATTGGGTACCTGCCGCTCACGCTGCACTGGTCCGTCTCTACGGGCCTAATCCCCGAGGTGTGGGTGGGCGTGTTCGGCACCATCGCTGCTGCCGCGGGGCTGCGCTCCGGGTGGAAGGCGAGCGCGTAAGGAGTGATCGTCGACCAGATGAATCCTAGCTACGCTACGCCGTCAAGCGCCTTCTCTGCGAGGCGGATCACCTCGTCGATATCTGCGCGTGTGACGGGATCTGTAACGAGGCACCGCCGCACAATCTCGCGTGTCGCATCGGTGTACTGGTCGTTCGCCGGGAACTTGTAGGCACCGTTGGTCACCGCCAGGGCGAGCGAGCCGCCCTGCTCCACAGTGGACGGCGTCTCGAAGGGCGAGTGCAGATATGCCATAGCGTAGAGCGTGCAGCCGAGTGACCAGACGTCCACCTTCTCGTCCAGCACCACGTCCGTCTTGACGTCGAACAGCTCTGGCGCACGGTACGGCATGCTCGACCGCTCCGCGGCGAGGTCCTGGTGCGCCACCGCCTCGCGGCGCGAGTTGATCGGCACATGCGCCTTGATCGTGCTGCCAAAGTCCATGAGCACGGGCGTAGCGCCATCGTCGGCGATCATGATGTTGCCTGGCTTGATGTCCCGGTGCGCATAGGCGATCAGGTCGCCGGCCGTCGGCTCTGCCGCGGGCGTGCTCCCCTCCCGTGCGTACGGTGCGGCGTGCATCGAGGGCGCCGCCTCGGAGGCGCCTGCCTCGTCGGCGTCGAACAGGAGCGGGGCCGTGTCGACCTCGGTGGTCGGCGCCGCTGGCGCCTCGCTCGCGCTCTCCCCGCGCCGCTCGCCGACCTTGGGGAGCCTGTACTGGTGCATCGCGCGCACCGCGCGGCAGGTGCCGAGGAACAGGCGGAGCATCTGCGCCTCGCTGAAATGTGTGCCGTTGACGACGTGCGCATTGATCGCATCCTGCACGTTGCCGTGCCGGAAGTAGGGGAGCACAATGTACACAACCTTGCCGCCGCGCGCGCTCTCCTCGTCGTGCGTCGGCACGTTTCCGAGCATGCGCGACGCGTCCGTGTCGGCGTCCTGCATCACACACGCGTCAATCACCCGGATCACATTGGGGTTCCGGAAACGGCGCGTCGCCTCCACCTCGGCGAGCGCCAGGCGCACCGACTCGGCGCCGTACGTGCAGCGGATCTGCCGTTAGCAACGGGCGTACATGGCGGGGCACTCCGTACCTTTTTCAGCGCAAACTGCGCGCCGCTGTCCGCGTCACGCACAAGATACACGAGGCTGAAGCCGCCCTCTCCCAGCAGCTTGAGCACCTCGTAGGTGCGTCCGTTCAGCTTCACCACTGTCGGGCCGCCCGCGCACCCGAGGCACCAGGAGACGGTGCCCAGGGCGTCGAGCGCGTGGCCCAGCGGCTCCGCCGCCCACCGTGGCAGCGCCTGCACGTCCATACCGTGCAGTGTGGAGACCAACGCCGGCGCCCCGTCCGCGTGGAGGCGGTGCGTCACGTGAGCATACGCGACACTGGCGCCGCCAGGTGCCACGCGCTCCACGCTCATGCAGCACGGTGAAGCAGCGGATGCGGTGCCCGAGGCCGTGCTGCCGCTGAAGAAGCGCGCGCGCGCGAGCGAGGTGCGTGCTCAGGATGCGGCGCAGGCGTCGGCGTCCGCTGCGGCGACGCCGCCGCCGCAGCCGGAGAAGCTGTTCTGCGTGTGTCGCCAGACGTACGAGGACGACCGGGTGATGATCGAGTGTGACCGGTGCGACGACTGGTTCCACACCGACTGCATGCACATCGCGGACGACTCGCTCGAGCTGATTGACGTGTTCATCTGCCCGTTCTGTGAGCCCAAGACGGAGCGGCGCACCACGTGGAAGGCGCCGTGCCACCGGGACGGCTGCCGGCGACCGGCGCGTCTGCCCGTGTCGCGGTACTGCTCCGACACGTGTGGCATGCGTGCGGTAATGGAGCGCGCCACCGAGGCTGGCTACGGTAGCTCGCGCGCCGCGCGGGCGCGCCTGCATACGCCGGCTGTGGAAGCCGCGGACAACCGGCGGGGTCGTGCTGTCTGGGCGTATCCTGGGGCGGAGGCAGACGTAGAGGGCGTCGGCTGCGACGCGGCGTGGATCGACGCGGTGCGTGCGCGTGTGCGTGCCGCGGGCGAGGGCGGCCGCACGACCGTCGTCGGGCGGCGTGCGCTCGCCAGGGACCAGCTTGCTCACCTGCGCGCCGAGTTTGAGGCGCTCGCCCGCACGCAGGCGGGCCTGCATGCCCGGATCGACACCAGCGCGGCGCGCAGCAAGCTGCTGCAGCTCGCCGAGGACCGGCAGACCACGCTGCCGACCCAGGGGGACGCGGCGGCGGGCCGCAGCGACCCCGCGCTCGGTGCGCGGTGCGGCTACGACGAACGGCTCGGGTGGTCGGACGAGCGTTTCCAGCGCTGGGCAGAGACACCCCAAGCGCGTGCGATTTTACAAGAGTCAGCGCCGCTGGACGGCGTGCTTACGGATACCCCCGGCGCGGCGCGCGGCGGCGAGCCCGCCGTGTGCGGCGAAGCGAAGCGGCGCTGCAAGCGCCATGCTGACTGGTCCATGGTGCGTGGTGCGGACCTCGAGGTGGCGCGCGAGGTGCAGACGGCGGCGCTCGCCGCGCTTGCAGAGCGCTCCGAGCGCATGCGCACCCGGATCACGGAGCTCGAGTCGGCGCTCGGCGCCTAGGCGCGGCGGCTCACCAGATCAGGCGGGCGCCGCCGCCGGCGAGACTCGCGACGCCCGCGGCGACGAGAAAGCGTGCCCAGCGTCGGCGCGGGCCGTGCAGGCCGATGCGGCGCGCCTCCGAGAGGGCGCCGATCCCGACGCAGGTGAGCGCAAGGGCGCCGGTGAGCTTGCACGTCCAGCACGGGCCTTCGCCCTCATGCGGGGCACGCACCAGCATCTAGATGAGTTAGATCCATTCTATCCGCTGCTGGCCGCCGCAGCGACGCCGCGGCGGCAGCGCGCGCAAAGATCGGCTACATGGGATGCACGGGTCCCGGCGGCCATGCCGGACGGCCAGCTGGGCGGCCGCTTAGATGGTGCGCACCTTGGGGTCGTTGCTGGTCTTCTCCTCGAGCGGCACGGGGGTTGACCGGATCGCGTCCGCCACATTGTCGCGCGCGTCCTGCGTCTTGACGCTCAGGTTCTCGGCAATGTTGCCCGCGCGGTCACGCAGCTGGTCGGCACCGCCGCGGAGCTGGTCCATGCCCTGCTGTGCCTGGTCACGGAGCTGGTCGCCGATCTGCTCGAAGCGCGCGTGCGCGCGGTCACGCAGCTCCTGCGCCTCCGGAGCCGCGGACTGCGCCGCCTCGTTGGCCTGCGACTTGGCGTTGCCGAACCACTCGCCGGCACGCTGCTGCAGAAGCTGGAACTGGGTGCCCGGCTTGGCCAGCGCCTCGCTCGCCGGGACCAGACGCACACCGGGCACAGACACCGGGTTGAAGCTGCGCTCGCAGTCCGTGTAGCCAGCACCCAGACCAAAGCCCGTGCCCAGCCACACCGGCCAGGACCGGCGGCGCAGCAGCAGCACGCTCAGCACCACACCGGCGCTGAAGCCAATGCCTGTCTTGACGATGGCGTTGCTGACGCACAGGTCAATCTGGCGCCACGTGTCAGTCCCCCCGCCCCACTCGCAGCTGCGCCGCATCACGCACCTTCTCGTTCAGCACGTCCTCGCTCGCGAGGTGGCCCTGCGCCTGGCTGTTGCTGCTGCTCATCACTGGGAAGCGGCAATGAGTGGAAGCCGGTGCCGCGCCTGCCGGAACGGCCCGTCGCGCAACTGGTCACGTGGTCACTGCCGGGGGTGCGCGACGCGCTGTGTGGAGGTGCATTACGCCACCGCGTCAGGCACTCGACAGGCGAGTGTGGCGGCGAGCATGAGCGATCCAGCCGCGGGCCCCAGCGGCTCCGGGAGCCACGCCGCGCCGGATGCCGCCGAGACCGTCGTTTGTCCGAGCTGCTCCGCACGCCTCCCGTTTGGCGTGCTGAATACGCACCTGGACCGGTGCCTAGCCGAGGGCACGAGCCCCTCTAAGAAGCAGACCACGCTGGACGGCGGCGGCGCGCCCAAGCACGCGGCACCGTCGCCCGGCGCGCTCAAGCAGGAGCCGCCCGCGCCCGAGCGCCGAGCGCCGCCGCCGCGCCGCGCCGCACCGCCGCCCGCGGAGCCCGAGGAGGCCAAGCCGGCCAAGCGCGCCCGCGCCGGGGACCTCGCTCCGTTCGCGGAGCGCATGCGGCCGCGCACGCTCGACGAGTTCGTCGGACAGACGGAAGTGGTGCATGGCGCGCTGCGCGCACTGCTGCGGCACGGCCAGGTGCCGTCGATGGTGCTGTGGGGCCCGCCTGGCACCGGCAAGACGACGCTCGCGCGGCTGCTGACCAAGACTGCGACGTCCTACGCGGCCGCCGAGGGGATCGACGCGGTGCCGTACCGGTTCGTCGAGGTCTCGGCGACCGTCGCGACGGTGAACGACGTGAAGCGCGTGATTGACGAGTCGATTGGCCGCACACAGCTCACGGGCCAGAAGACGGTGCTGTTCATCGACGAGGTGCAGCGGTTCAACCGTGCACAGCAGGACGTGTTCCTGCCCGCGGTGGAGCGCGGCCACATTGTGCTGCTGGCCGCGACGACCGAGAACCCGTCGTTCCGTCTGCAGGGCGCGCTGCTCTCCCGGCTCAGGGTCGTCGTGCTGTCCAAGCTCGGCGTGGAGGAGTGCTTCCAGGTGCTCACCAACGCCCTGCGGCGCGTCCGCCACGACGAGCCGGCAGGCGAGAACGCCTTCGCCTGGATCACCGACGACCTGCTGCACTGGGTGGCGCAGATGGCCGACGGCGACGCACGCAGCGCGCTCGGCGCACTGGAGCTCGCGCTTGGCACGAGCGACGATACCCTGTCTCCGGAGGAGAACACCCGCAAGCTCAAGGCGGCGCTGAAGCGCACCGCGCTGCAGTACGACCGGGCAGGTGACGCACACTATGACACGATCAGTGCGCTGCACAAGAGCATCCGCGGCTCGAACGCTGACGCGGCGCTCTACTGGCTCGCCCGCATGGTCGCCGGCGGTGACGACCCCCTCTTCATCGCGCGGCGCCTGATTGTGTGCGCGTCTGAGGACTGCTGCTCCGCAGACGCGCTGAAGACGGCCGTTGCCACGTACGAGGCGTGCCAGATTGTCGGCCTGCCCGAGTGCGGCATCAATCTGTCGCACTGCGTCGTGGTGCTCGCCGAGGCGCCCAAAACCACGCGCAGCTACCGCGCGTGGAAAAAGGCACTGGCTATGGTGGAGAACGAGTTCAACTACCCCGTGCCGCTGCACATCCGCAACGCCCCCACGAGCATGATGCGCGAGCTCGGGTACGGCAGCGACTACCGCTACGAGCCGTCGTTCGCGCACCCCGTGCACCAGGAGTTCTTCCCGCCCGAGCTTCGCCGCACACGCTTCCTCTCGCCGCCGCCCGGCGCCGAGACGGACCCCGCCGAGCGGCCGCCCGTGCTCCCCGCCTCGGAGGGCACTGGGCCCGGCTCGTGCCAGCGCCAGTTCCAGATCGGGTCCCGCGCCGTGGACCTGGATCTGCTCGACGAGTGGGAGCGCGAGCGGAACCACGGGCGGCCCTGGGGGGGACGCCAGGCGCTCGAGCGCCGCCTCGCCGAGCACGGAGCGCACCCAGCGCCGCCGCCCGCCCGCCCGCCTAACGGTGGCGGTCCGGCGCGCCCAGCGCGCTCTGCGCCGCCTCGGGAGCTCCCTGCACGGCGCCCGCCGCAGAGCTAGAGGAATGCTGCAGGTTTCGTGCGCCTCCACATAGAGAAATCACGTGCCACGTATGGTGGGTGCCGACGGACAGAGCGGCCGTCGAATCGTGCGAGAAGGCCGCGTCGTGCATGCCATGCTGTCGAACGGCGCGGCGCAGGCCGGCGCCGGTGGCGCCGGCAGCGGCGGCGCCGGCGGAGGCATCACTGTAGCAGACCTGGCACAGTATGTGCAGTCGCTCAAGGTGGCGCAGCTCAAGGACCTGATCAAGGCGTTCAACGAGAACTTGCCGTTCACCTCGACCATCCGGCTCACGGGGCGCAAGCCCGAGCTCACGGACCGTGTGATCCGTTTCATCGAGGCAGCGAGCATGTCGCAGCGCCATTTTCAGAACACGGTCGCGGTCATGGCCCCGCTCGGCCTGAACGAGTGGATCAATGATGCCCGCAAACGCGGCGCAGCGTCCAACCGGTATGTGGAGCTCTACGGCCGCATGCCTGGCGAGTCGGGCGCTGGCGCAAGCAGCGCTATCAGTGCGGGTACGAGCTCGCCGGCGGCGTCGCCGGCCCCAGCGCGCCCCGCGCCTGCATCGTCGGCGCCGGCGGGGGCGGCGCCACCGAACCGGTACGGACAAAGTATGTGGGGGCCGGCGTGAGCATCGTTTTACTGACAGGCAGTGGCACTGCAGCGGCTTCGGTTCTGGCCATCGCCGTTCTACGAGCCGCTCGAGTACGTTTCGTCGATCGTCCAGGTGCCGGACGCGCCGCCGCCAGGCGGACGGCGATCAGTGCACCTGGCGTTCTCCCTTACCCAGCAGCAGAAGGAGATGGTCAAGGATACCCAGTATGTGATTGGTGTGTTCCGTACAAAAGGCTGACTCTTCAGCACATACCAGCTGCGTCTCTTTTGCACCACATTCGAGCACTATATGGCGGCAGTGTCCACTGGACGGTACACTGCACCAGTCGAGTTTCCGGCATCGTGTGACGTGCGGGTAAACGATACGTCACTCGGCGTGAGCCTCCGTGGGAGCAAGAAGCATCCGGGGCGCGTCTCGCCGCCGAACCTGAATCGGAATGGCAGCATTACGCTCCAGCCCGGGCGGCTCAACCATGTGGACATGTGGTATGCTAACACGACCAACGTGCGTGGCAGGCAATGGGTGAACGTTCACTGACAGGATGCAGCGCCATGCGCTCGTGGTTGCGCTGTGCCGCATCGCTACGGCCGAGCAGCTCACGGCCCGCGTCAAGCAGCAGCAGTACCGGACGAAGGAAGAGGTGGTGGATCGGATGCGCCTCGCTGCTCGGGACGACGAGATCCAGACGGGGGCCTCGACGCTGCGGCTCACATGCCCGCTCACGTACATGCGGATGAACACGCCGTGCCGCGCGAATACCTGCGACCATGTCCAGTGCTTCGATGCACACAGCTTCTTTGCGATGAACGAGCAGTCGCCGCTGTGGACCTGCCCGGTGTGCAACAAGGGCGTCAAGGCCGAGGACCTGCGTATGGACGGCTACGTGGAGGATATCCTCCGGCGTGTGCCCGAGGACCTTGATGCCGTGCTGGTGGAGCCGGACGGCAGCTGGCACTCGGCAGACGATCGGTACACGTCCGAGTCGGCGCCGCTTGCGCCAGCAGCTCCAACGACGCCGGCGCCGGCGCTGCCATTCAACGGCATCGACCCGCTCGACCGCGGCACACCCGACCAGAAGCCGGACCTGGGCCTTGCTGCGGACGGCACCCCAGCCAGCGGCACCCCGGGCGGCGGCACTCCGGCCGGTAGCGGCGTGCCGGCAGCGTCCGAGACAGGGACGCCCGCTGAAGGCGTGTTCGTCTTGGACGACGCCATGACCCCGCCGCCGGACACGTCCAGCGAGGCGCCGCCCGCAGACGTGATCGACCTTACACTCAGTGACGACGACTAAGGCATCGATAGTGTATCATAGCGAATGCCTAGCACATGAAGGCGCACATAGCACGCCCGCTGCGCCGGGCGCGGAAGTATGCAGAGCGCTCAAGGTGCTTTCGCGGCACGGCTGCCCCATTTTGCGCGAGGAAGTATGCGGGTGCAATGTGGAGGCGTGCCGCTGATCCGCATCGTACTGACCGACGTCGAACGCGCAGCGATGGCGACGTCGGCGTCGGTGTACAATCACGAGCGCACCACGCGCCAGATCCTCAAGAGGCATCGCAAGGATCCCGCAAGCCTCGTGGTGCACCTGCATGCGCAGTACATGCGCTTCGAGAAGCAGGTGCGTCGCCACGCCTGAGCGGCAATCACTCACGCTGCAGAACGGCTGCTTTCTCTTCGAGGCCCAGACGAAGGTGCGTGGCCGCGGCCGGCGCGCGACAGCCACTGACATGGTGCAGGAGTTCCTCCACTATATCCGCGACCAGGTGGTGCCGGTGGACCTCGTCGAGGTGTTCCAGCAGGCCGGCGTGCCGTTCTACGAGGCCTGCCTCCTCGTCGAGATCCACGATCACCGGAAGCCCGCGTCGGCGGCGGTAGCCGATGGCGGAGACCCAGATGACGGCTCCGCTGGGCTGTTCTATCTGCGCGAGGGCGGGCGCTACGGCACCGGGCGGGACGCTGGGCCTTGCCGGGTCGCCGCCATGGGCGAGGATATGCACCCCGGGCCGGACGGCGTCGAGGTATACCGGATCATCCTGCGGCCGACGGCCGAGTGTCTCTGGAACGACCTCAAGGAGATGGACGCCAAACACGGCGGCCTCTGGAGCGACAGCGATGCGCTCAAGGTGGAGGCAGCCATTGTGGTATGTGTGCCAGAAAATCGGCGTCGCTCACACCCCAGAATCTCACGGCGCCGCCGCTGTGCCTGTCTCCGGACCCCCATGCGATGCGCATCGCCAACCTGATGCTCAGCTGCACGATGCCGCCGGGGAGCCACCCGCAGACGCCGACACACCAGCCATACCAGTGCGACGCGGCGGGGCGCAAGCTGAACAGTGTGGAGCGGGAGCAAGAGCAGTCTAAGGACGCCCGCCGCGGCCTGGTCATGAGCCTGATGAAGGGCGGGTGGGCGTCCGGATCGCGCACCGCTGCGCCGTCGTCGGCGGGCAGCGGCGAGCTGCTTGGCGGTGGCGACGGCTCCTTTGTGCCGAGGTGCGTCACGCGCTCTGCCGCCTTTGCTGACCGCAGCTTTTCGCGGCTCGACTTTCTGGAAAAGTGGCGCAAGTCGCGCACGGATGAGAACGGCCGCATCCGCACCGGCCCCGAGGCGCCCGGGCAGGCCTCGAGCGGCGGCGCGGCGAGCCCAGCAGAGAACAGCAGCGCGGATGCCAAGCGCGGCGCTCAGTCCAAGAAGAAGAAGACGACCAAGGCACGCGAAGCCGAGCAGCCCGGCAAGGGCCGTGCGCAGCAGAACTCGCCGGACGCGGCGGCGAACGGCGGCTCGCCCAAGGCGGGTAAGCCGAACAAGCCTAAGCGGCGCAAGACGGACGACACCAACGGCGTCCCCAACAGCGAGGGCGACAAGGCGCCCGGCAGCTCGCCGGTGGCCAAGGCGACCCCCGTCTCTGGGCGCACCGTCGGAAACAACCGTGCGCGCCCCGGCGAGAACGGCAAGCCGGGGACGAGCGTCGGATCCCCGTCGCCGTTCAACGATGTGTTCGTGTCGCCAGCCCTTGGGTCCATGCAGGCGATGAACAACAGCAGCAGCAGCACCTCGCCGACCTCGCCCTTCCTCGGCAAGGTGCAGCAGCTGCAGCCCAACGGGTCCGTGCAGGGCGTACAGCCGTTCGGCAACTACGACTTTTCGCAGCTGCAGCACAAGCTGCCGTTTGGCGCCTCGCAGCAGGGCATGCGGAACGATGGGCTCGTTTTGCCGCAGGGCGGCGGCGGCGCCAAGCCGATGCCTATGGCCGTGCAGCAAGCCCAAGCCCAGGTGCAGGCGCAGGCGCAGGCGCAGGCGCAGGCTCAGGCTCAGGCGCAAGCCCAGGCTCAGGCCCAGGCACAAGCACAGGCACAGGCATACGTCCATGCCCATGCACAGGCACAAGCACGGGCCCAGGCGCAGGCCCAGGCGCATGCGCACGCCAATGCCCAGAATGCACGCAATGTGCCGCAGCTGGGCGGCGGGCGGATGCTGCCGGGCAACACCATGTTCACCGGCACCCCGACGCTCGGGATGCAGTCGCTCCCGTCGACGTTTGCGTCGCCGCCGCAGCAGCCGATGCCGACGCAAATGTCGCCCCAGGGGAGCAAAGACCAGGGGGACTCGACGTGGTTTTTCTAGGTGGCCCACGACATGGTCAGTGGGCAGACACTGTGGAACCGATAGAAATGCATGATGCTACCACGTCTGGCCGCCTATGTGGGCCGCTGCGGCGACACGGTCTCCGACTGCGGGTTGCTCGGCTGCGCCTTTTGCGCCTCCTCAGTCCGCGGTGCGTCAGCCGCGCCAGAGGTGCGCTGGCCGGCGGCCTCGGCGGCCGCGACGGGCACAGCACGGCGCAGCCAGCGGCGCCGGCGGGTGACCGCGACGGGCGCACGGCGGTCGCCCTCGGCAAGAAGGTCGGCGCGCTCCTGCTCCTCGTCGTCGTCATCGCTGTCGTCCAGCCGCTGGATCGGCTGCCGCGGCGCCGCGCTGTCGATGCCATACGCATACGGCGCCGGCCGCTGCCAGGACGCGTCCGTGTAGGCAAAGCCCTGGTTGTCCACACCCACCGAGCTCCACGCACCGCCCCAGTCGATGCGCCAGTCATCGCCCTCCACCCATGTCCAGCCAGGCTCCAGCGCAAACGTGACCTCGCTGGCGCTGAGCGCCGGCGGCGTGCCGCCGGTGTCCGGCGCCCAGCCGTCGGGGCCCTTGGACCAGGCGGGGCGCTCGCCCGCCTCGAGGTGGTGCCCACTCCACGCTTCGTCGTGGTCGCGCGAGCCGGCGCGGCGGAAACGCTGGTTCTCGTAGATCTCCACGTCCCGCCAGCCGCACGCCCAGACCCAGTCGGGCAGCCGGTCCTCGTCGAGCAGGTCGCTCAGCATCTGGTGCATGCGGTGCATGCGCATCCGGCGCCGGTTCGCTCGCGGGCCCGTGTATGTCTGCTTGCGCACCGCCTCCAACGCGGGCTTCACCCATGGGTGGTGTGCCAGCAGGAGGCCCTCGCCGGCGAGCAGGAGCGTGAGCCGCACGGGCAGGTACGGGCCCAGCACGTACATGGCGATGGCCGCGACGATCGCGAACTGCAGCACGCGCAGCGTGCGCGGCACGCTGGACCAGTTAAGGTACTTGACGAGCGGCGCCAGGCCGTCGTAGCCGTCGATCACCAGGCGCATCATGTTCTGGATGTCGCGCAGGTTCTCGTAGTAGATAAGCTCGCCCTCGTGCGCTGGCTTGGGCACCACGGGCGCCTGCTCCGGCCCGTGGCTCGGCTCCAGCGGCGCGGCAAGCGCGGCGCGCAGTGCCTGGCCGGGCGATGCGTTCAGCTCCGCCTTGCTCACGGGGAACCGCTTGAAATAGGTGCGGCACACGATCGCAATCACGATCGCGGGCGGCACCGCGAACAGGAGGCGGGGGTGCAGCGCGATCATGGCCCAGATGCCCATCCACATCACCGTCCAGGTCCAGTCGTCCCACATGAGCGTAGCCTCGACATTGTCCTGGAAGTAGAACATCGGGCCGCTCTTCTGCACGAACCCACGGAAGTTGACCGACGTGGTCGTCACCGAGAGAGGCGCCTTGCGCTTCGCCGTCGGCAGCGCCGGCGGCGTGCCCTTCACCGCGAGGATCGACTCAATTGCCATGGCGTGCATCGACGCGGTCGCCCGCTGCTGCAGGCTCTGCCCCGAACGGGCCGAGCGGTTCGAGCGCGCTTTGGGCGGGCTCGCAGCCGCGGACGGGCTCGCGCGGCCGTCTTCCTGGCCCTCTTGGGCCTCGGGGGCTGCGCCACTGAGCTTCGCCAGGTTCTCGCTCGTGACCGGCACCGGCGTCTCACTGGCCATCGTGATCCGAGCGACGCCGCCGGCGCCGGTGGCGCCGGTGTGGGGGACCAGGTCACGTGACGCACGCGCCCTGCGCTCAGGACAAGGCCTGCTCGTCACGCTCCGACCGCATGGCAGACGGGGCGGCACAGCGAGCGCTGTGTCCGCGCGTCGCGGTGCTTGGCACCCGCGGCGCGGACGAGGATGCGCGTGCCGCGGGGGCTGAGCACCTTGCGGCGCTGCTCGCGACGTGCGACGCGAGTGTACAGCAGAGTACGTTGGTCCGGCACAGGGGTGTGGGGCGCTGACCTCGGGTGCAGTCGCAGTGCGCACACTGCAGCTGGAGAACCGCTCCTGCAGCACGTTCCCGCTGCGGTTCGCGCGACTGGAGGAGTTTGCCGCGTCGCATGGGGCCTTTGACGGCGACACGATGCAGTATGACGCGTTTCTCGATTCAGTCCAGGCGCGGCTTCGTGCGCGGGCCAAGGAATACGCTGCAGAGGCGCCCGATGTACCGCTCGACCCACCTGAGGATGCGGAAGATGCAGCGCGCTGGCGCGATGCGGCCCGTGTCCCCACCCCGTGGCACAATGACTTGCTCGCGTACGTGAGCGAGTCGCGGCCAATGACGGCGTTCGACACCCTGGCGCACCCCGTGGCGCTGGTGCTCGGTGTGAGCGCGCACGAAGAGGACCCGTTGCGTGCCCTGCAGGAGCTCTCGACCCAGGCGATGCAGAGCGACGTGTTTGCGCGGCAGGCGTTCCTAGATCCTCGCGTGCTCCGGTGCTATGTGGTGCTGGACCGGGGCGACGGGCGTGGTGACCCGTCGGCGGTGTTCGAGGCGGTGCGCCGCGCCTACGGCCTGCAGGTCGCCCTGCTGCCTATGCACGATCCGGCTGGGGCCGCGTCTGCGACACGGACGTACGTGCGTGAGCTCGTGGTCAAGAGCCTGGTGCCGTACCTGGAGCGCACCGCGCAGCAGCTCAACGAGCAGGTGGCCGCCTCCCGCCGCGGTTTCGCCGGTCGCCTCTGGGGCGCCGGTCGCCGCCTGCTGAATGCGCGCACAGCGCACGAGGGTCCGGCGCCCGAGCCTGGCCCTCAGGTGTTCACGCCCGACACGCCCGAGGCGCAGACACGGCGCCTCGCCGACCTGGCGTTCTGGCTCCGCGACTACAAGGTGGCGTCCTCCACATACGACGCCGCACGTCGCGCGTTCCAGGCGGACGGCGCCACACGCCACGCGGCCGCAGCCGCCGAGATGCTTCTGCTTACCCGCCTGCTCCATGCGCATGCGACGCGCACACCAGCAGGCAGCCTCGAGCCGCTGCTCGTGACCGCGTGCGACGAATACCTGGGCACCACCGCCCCGGCACCGTCGGCGGCCAACGCGCCGCCGTCGCCTTCACAGGCGCATGCCTCGGCGCCGCCTGCCCAGCTTCACGCGCTGCGAACCGTGCTGCTCTACAGCGAGGTGCAGCATGCACTCGGGAACCCGGGCGCGGCTTGCGCGGCACTCGCGGCCGCCGGCCGCTTTAGCGACGAGGTGCTGAGTGCCGTGCTGCTCGACGCGGCCGCCACGTCACTCTTGCGCATGCAGCGCCCACACAGCCGCAAGGCGGCGGCGATGCTTGTGATGAGCGCGTCCCAGTTCCAGGCCTGCGGCCACAAGGCGCTCGCCCACCACGGCTACGCCCGGGCAGCGGCGTATTTTGGACCGCGCGCATGGCGGCACGTGGCGGACCACGTCATATTCCAGCTCGCACTCGAGGCGCACAACGATGGGCGCATCGACGAGGCGCTCGCACATCTAGTCAAGCTGCTGCATACGAGCGGCACCCGCGACGCGGCCCGCGATGCAGACCACCTCGCCGAGCTGGTCTCGGTATACACGTTTGTGACGCATGACACGCCGTCCCGTTGCGTGCAGTTTGAGACACCGCTCTGGGACGTGGCCGCATGCCACGTGGTCTCTGGGAGTGCTGTCCACGTTGCTGACCCGCTCGCCAAGCAGCTCGCATGCATGCCGCCCAGCACCACGGAGAGTGCCACGGTGGGTGTGGAGGAGCGCGTCGCTGTGCGCCTCTGTGCGCGCAACCCATTCAATGCGCCCATTACCGTATCTGAGCTGGCGCTCGAGGTGGCGGCTGCGTCCAACAGCGAGCAGCTGGTCTCTGCAGAGCACGAGCCCGTCGAGGTGATTGCGCTCGCCCCTTACGAGGAGACGTACGTGACGGTGTACGTGCGCGTACTGGAGCCGGGGCATGTGCGCGTCGCCCGCGTACGGTACATGCTCGAGGACACGGTGCATGTGGAGCAGACGCTGGACAAGCGCGGTCGCCGGCTCACGCGCACCCGGGAGCAGCGGCTTCATCCGACGTATGCACCGGACACGTCGCTCGCAATGCATGTGCGCCCGGCGGTGCCGCGCCTCGTCTGCACGCAGCTCGATGCACCCGCCGAGGCGCTCACGGGCGAGTGCATTGCTCTACGGGTGCGTCTGCAAAATGAGGGGGGCGCCCCAACCGGGCCTGTCCGTGTGGCGTGCTCCCCGGGCACGGTCTGGCCGGACACGGATGATGCGCTCGGCCGTGTGGCGTCGGGAGCCCGTGCACCTGACGCTTTGACCCCTGCGACGCTGCCCAACCAAGTTACGCCGGCAAGTGGCGGCCACGTGGTGCATGAGGGCCTGGCGCCTGGCGACGAGGTGGATGTAACGTTTCATTGGCTTGTTGACGATGCAGGCAATGCGGTGCACTTGCGCTGGCTGTTTGCCTATGAGGACGCTGCATCCAGTGGCGGCGTGCAGCACACCTGCTTTATGCCGGTCGAGCATGTCCTGCACGTGGAGCAGACGCTGTCCCTCGGCGCATCGGCGCATCTCGCCGACGCCACCGAGCCGCTTGGGTACACGCTGCAAGTCGAGGCCCACAATGTCGGCCCTCGTGCGCTGCGCATCGAGGCCATCTCGGTGTGCAGTCCGCGCTGGGAGGCGAGTCCCGGCTCCGGAGCAGCGGCTGGCACTGTGCATGCGCTGGCCCCGGCCCAGAGCACGCTGCTCACAGCGCGACTCGCACGCTCGTCTGCGCCCGCGTCGGGCGACGCACTTGCGCACACGCTGATGTGCCTGCGCGCGCATCTCGCTGGTGGCGACACGCCCATGCCGCCGGCGCCGCCGCCCGTGCATGTGGCCGAGAGCCGCATCGCTCTGCATGCCGGCACCGCTGCCGAGCAGCCGGGACTGATCACGTACCCGGCTCTGTACGCTGCAGCGCGCAGCGCACCGCGACGTGCCGAGCTCGCTCAGGAGTACGCGTACCTGCCCGCCTCGCTCCGCGAGCGCGCATTCCCGCTCCTGCCGGCAGACTCGGTGGATGTACTGGTGCATTGGGCGAGTGACGAGCCTGGCGCCACTGCTCTGCGCACGGGCCAGTGCGTTGCCTGGGGCGTCCACGTTGGCTACCCGACAACAGCGAGCTTGGCGCTCCACCACGAGCTTCTGCCGGACAACGCACGGGCGCCCCGGGCCATGTACGCACAGACGGCGCAAGAAAAGCGCGCGGTGCTGTCGCACTTGCTCGCCTCGCCACTGGCCCGCGCACCATGCCCGCTGTCGGTGCACGTGGAGGCGCCTCCGCACATTTCGCACGCCTTTGCACAGGGTCCGCGGGCCGTGCAGGTGGCGATACGTGTGGTGAACGAGGCGCCGCACTGGCCCATGGCCTTCTCGCTGCGCCTCCTGCCGGCGGGTGCGAGTGGGTCCGTCGTGACGCAGCTAGCCGTGCCATGGCTCGGCCGCACCATGCTGCGCGGCAACGTGGCACCCTACTCGGTGTGCAAGCTTGACGCGCTGGTGCTCATCCCTGGCCCTGGCCTATTCCAGCTTGGCGACTGGCAGTGTGAGGCCAGTGTGGAGGCGGATGGTGGCTCCACGGCTGCCGCACTGACGCCTGGGAAGGAAGGCACTCCCGCCTGGGAGGGCCCCGCTGCACATTTTGCGTCTACCGGAAGCGCCGGTGTGGCGATCACCGCCGTGGATGCGGTCCGGCCCACCGCCACACCGCTAAACGTCGCCCAAGAGGAGTAGGTTCATTGTAGCTAGGGTGGAGAATCTCCTGACGTAAAGCTGGGGTCCCAGAGCGAAATGCGGCCGTCCTTGCCGCCAGCCGCGAGCAGCCGTAGTGTGCGGAGCGATGTGCCACTGCCACGGCGTCGCTCTTCGTCACTTTCCTCGCTGCCTTCTTCCTCGTCGGGTAGGACATGCACGGCGTCCCGTCGCTGCACAAATGCAAGTGCGTAAACACTTTCTCGGTGGTATCGCAGTGCAGCGAGCGCCTGCATGTCCGGAAGGGCATACACGCGGATACTGCATGTCAGTCACATCAGTACTGTACAGTCGACGTACATATTATCCCAGCCGCCAACTGCTAGAATATGACCGTCCATTCGCACGGCCGCACAGGCATTGCCAGGATGCCGCGTAGCGTGTGCTTTGGGTGCACTGTTCCGATCGCTTTCCAGCGCATGGCACACGACCATGTCGTCGGCGCCCACGCTGAATGCACGCTTACCATCGGGATCCAGCGCAAGAGCAGTGACCGTTTCGCGATGCGATATATGAGACCATACCAGGGACACAGTGCGGTCCTCCACATGCAGGGCCCACAGCTGCACGCTGCCGTCCTCGTATGCGGCGAGAGCGCAGAGTCCGGCGTCGGGTAGTCCACCTTGTAAGAGCCTCACTGCCATGACGATGGGGCGGCGCGCAGCTCCTGGGGTGGCCACATTGGTATCTCGCCCGATGGCCTCAAATACCCGCTCTCGCGTGGGCAGTGCGTACACGTCAATGAACGCCGCATCGAGTGTATGTGGTACCGCAATCCAGCCATGCAAGGGACCATCTGGCGCTCCGTCCGAGAGCGCCATGTCGTATGCACAATAGTTGAGTGCATTCACCGGCACGCTCATTGCGAGTGGTGGGGCGTCTTCCTGGCCTTCTGCACTACCTGCATCCCCGCCAGCGCTGGTCGCGGTCCCGACATCCCCCGAGACAAACGGCGCAGCGGTGCCCACCTCAGGCATCGTCCAGACACGCACGCAGTGGTCCCGTCCATGGGTCACGAGAAAACCGGCCCATGCGTCTGCACGCAGCACCGTGTCGCTGTGTGCTTTCCAGAACAGCCGCGGCCGATAGTCGGCCAGACTGGTCACAGAGACGCGTCCCTCTGCGTCTCCTGCAATCAGCAGGCGCCCGTCGTTGGCGAAACCGACCCAATGCACAGGCGCAGGCGCATGGTGCCGTAGGACCCAGAACGGTGTCGGCACCGCATCGACCCTCATGTGGAGGTGGGACGACAGGTCAAAAAAAGCGAGGTGGAGGTCCACGCCGGGCTTGCTTGAGGCATGTCGTTCTCGTTTGGGTTTGCCGTGGATGATGAGCCAGACACCGGCGCCGCCCCCGAGTTGGGTGGAGACAGCTCCGAGCCGCGCGCACCGCGCGCCGAGCAGCGGCCGTTTCAGTCGGTGGAGCTGACCGCGCTCCGTGCTGCCCTGCCCGACCGGATCTCGTACTCGCCACTCGAGGTGCCTCTGGACGAGCAGGACGGCAAAGCGCGCACACTCGCGCTGCCGCGGCGCGACTTGTTTGACGTCCGTTTCCAGCTTCTGAATGAGGATGCAGAGGCAGGAGATGACGAAGCTGCACTGAGCAATGCCGTCCGCACCGACACGCTCAGTGATCTGGTGCCAGGAGTCTACGAGGGTGGGCTCAAGACGTGGGAGTGCGCGGCGGACCTCGTGGCCGAGCTCGAGACCCGCGTGCACGCCCATGCGCAAGCTGGGTCCGAGTGGCCCAGAGGAAAGCACATTGCCGAGCTGGGGTGCGGCACAGCAGTTCCCAGTGTGTACATGCTCCAGGCGGTGCTGGCTCAGCCGGGACCAGCCACGCAAGACACGCGATTGAGCCTGTGCGACTACAATAAACAGGTCCTTTCTCTGGTATGTACGCTACGCGAATGCTGTGGGAACGTTTCCACTAACCCGCACAGGTGGCGTATCCCAACATGCTGCTAGCGTGGTACTTTTCTGCTGCTGGGCCAGGTGCGCAGCACAAGCAGCCGCAGCAGCCCCTCGAGCCTGGCGTGCTCGAGATCGACGAGGCGCTTTTGGATGCCTTTGAACGCAGTCTGGCACAGCGCCGCATCACGCTGCAGTTTTTTCAGGGTTCCTGGGACTCTCTCCATCTGGGCGAGGTGCCTGCCGATGTGCTGCTCACCAGCGAAACGGTGTACGCGGTGGACAGCCTGCCGTACTTGCGTGCTGCCTTGCAGACAGCGCGGGGCAGTGGCAAGCTCACCAGGGTGGACACGGATGCCATCGCTTTGGTCGCCGCCAAGGTGCTGTACTTTGGTGTCGGCGGCGGCTTGGGTGCATTCCGCGCCGAGGTGGAAACCAGCGGTGGCTGGTCCGAGGTTGTACGCAGCCACGCGGCCGGCGTGGGCCGCGCGGTGCTGCAGGTCGGGTGGGCATAAGCCGCCTGGGGCTGAGCCGAGCCGCGCTACATCTCGAGTCCGTCTGCCGGGTCCTCGGAGGATACGCTGCCGATCTCGCTCATTTCCTCGTCCTCATCGCCGTGCTCATCCTCCTCGGCAGCCCCATTGGCACCATCCAGAACATGCTGCGTAGCATACATGCTTACGTATTCGCGTGCCTTGGTGTCGAATGCCTTGGAGTCCCGCAGCAAGAGTGCGGCGGCCTCGCCATTGAGGGGATCCGTCGGGTTCGGATACCGGAGCAGCTGCGGGAGGAATACCTCGAAAATGTTGATACAGTCGAACATAGGGGACCATGTCTGGTTAATTACGTCCAGGCACACGGAGCCGGACACCTCGTCGATGTTGGGGTGGAAGATCTTGTTGACAAAGCCGATCGATGGTGACTTGTACGGGTATTGGTCCGGCAGCTCTACGTGGACGCGCCATACGCCCTCAGAGTACGGCGTCTCGTCGGGGCCATGGAAGCGCACGTAGAATTCCTGCATGCTGTCGTTCTCCAGCTGGATCTCATAGTCGGACATGAGGCTGTGCGAGGTCAGCGTGCGGCTGAGATATGCTGCTATAACGTACAGCTTCATGACGTCCGTCTCGATCCGGCGCTTGGGCGAGCTGTGCTGTGGCGTCAGTGACCGCCACCGGTTGCCACCGCCTGTACGTATCATGGTGGGATGCGGTGTCCGGCGCTCAGCGCACGCTCACTCGAATGCCAAGGATAAGAGCTGAGACGCGGCGAGATACTGGCGCGTTCCGGCGCAACCTCGCCACGTTCAATCGGTGGCGTTCTAGGCAAGGGTCAAGATACGTACGTATCCAAGGGGTAATCGCGCGCTTGGGCCTCCCTTGTGCGTCCGCGCAACTCCCATTGGCTCTACCGCCCGCAGTCACACGCGCTGTCGAGGATATACGCACCTCCACAGTTACGCCCGCGCACGGCGCCGGTTCAGCGTGGCCGCGGCGGCCGCGATGCGTGCACGGGACGCGCTGCTCTGGGCGCTGGCCGCCGGCACAGTGGCCGGTGGTGCCATACGAAGCGGCTCGCGCGGTTGCGCGGCTGCAATCCGCTGATCGGCGGCCAGGAGCGCGCACCGCACAAAGCACTGCCTCACCCCACGCTACGGAAGGTGCATACTTCCTGACGCGCGACGACCTTCATCGCTCGAGTTTGCTTCTGACCCCGTCGAGCGCATCGTCCGGCATGGAGGCGAGTGATATCCTGGCGAACATCGCCTTTACAACATCGGGCGCCCTAGTGGACTGTGTGGACAGTGCGTTTCTGGAACGCGCGGCGCCGTTCGTATGCTGACCGGCGGCAACAGAAAAAGTGATTGTGGTGCTGCGGGATGGGCGCAAGCTGCTAGGCATCTTGCGTTCTTACGATCAGTTCGCCAACCTGGTGCTGCAGGACACGGTGGAGCGCATCTTCCTGGGAAACCGCTACGGTGATATCCCCAAGGGCTTGTACATTGTGCGCGGCGAGAACGTCGTGCTGCTGGGCGAGATCGACCTGGACAAGGAGGACGAAGTGCCGGCGTCGATCGCTTCCTCGATACCCCCCTCGGCGCTGCCGCAGATGCTCGACGCCCTTGCACAGGAGAATGAAGCCAAGGAAAAGTGGGAGCACCGGCGCACCGAGATCCTCCGGCGGGAGCGTGGCTTCTCGGGCGAAGGCGCCGAGGGCGACAGCTACTGAGGTAGGAACACATCGTATGACTTGCGTACAGCGCTATGATTTATGACGAGGGACCGCGCCGACGCTCGGACGACTCCTGGCGCCGTTCCTCGTCGACCACCTCCTGCATCACGGTATTAGTCTGCTCCATGATGCCCTTGCGGTTCTGCTCCGCCACTTCGCGCTCCAGCTGCTCTGAGACGTCGTCTGACGGCGAGGAGAGCCGCATCGGCAGAAGCGCCAGCGACTGCATAGTGAGTGGGCGTGCCGCGATGGTATAGCGCAGCCATTGCACCAGGCTAGCCTGCATCTGCTCGGGCGTCTGGTTCACAGCGCGCAGTCCACGCTCGCTGCAAGCGTACTCGAGCAGGCTCGGCGCCGCCGCACTCGGCGTCTGCCGCAGGGTCTCGGACAGATGCAGCAGCGAGTCGCTCTTGCGCAGCTCGTTCAGGTGGCGCACGAGCCGGTACCGCTGGAGCGCCGCGCCTCCCCAGGTGGAAAGATTGTAGGTGCTGCGCGGTCAGTAGATGCCTTATGCGAAAACCACGTACACTGCGAGTTGGCGCATGGCATGCGCCGGAATATGCGCGAGCGAGGCACTTGTCGTGTCTGGCTCCTCCCTCCGCTCTAGCACGGGCACCGCAAGCTTGCTGTCCACGTCCACGAGCTGCTTGAGCTGCTTGACAGCCGCATCGCGCTTGACCTCGAAGCGCTTGCGAATGCTCTGCTGCTGGTTGGGCAGAATGCACGTCGATGGCAGCAGAAAGGGGGTATAGATGACCATAAGTGGCAGGAGCTCCTCGACCGTGACTAGAATGAGCAGGAAGAGCGGCACCTTGCGCATGTCGGCCGCATGTGTGCGCATCAGCACCGTTTCTTCCCAGGTGAGCGAGCGCCCGGTGGTCTTCACCTCTTCCCGAATCTCCTGGACCCGCCGCCGGTTGTGCCAGATCTGCTTCAGCCCATTCAGGTAGAAGCGGAAGAGATACTTGAGCGTGGCCCACATGTTGTCGATGCGCTCCCGCAGCGTCCGGGGCGTCGGTCGTGAAGGAGGCGTCGAGCCCGGCTTGTCCTCGTGCTTCTCTGTGCACCGCATCGAGGTGCTCAGCAGCCGCACAGAGTCCAGCGGCAATCGCCGCGCAGCAGCCAGCAGGCCAGCAGAACCGGCGAGCGGCGACGCCGGCACAGCAGCGCGCAGGGCGCCGGCAGACGCCGGTCGCGCGGCGACGCGTGCGGGCGCATGTCCCACGTGCAAGGCACGGACGCCGCGCATGGCGAGCACTCGTCGCATGCTCTGCGTACGCTGGACGCTACACGCAGGTATCAACATCGCCGGCATCCACGCGTCAGCGGCCGAAGGCGCACACGTATATTCCGGAGGACGGCGGTGGAGTCACGTGACTGCATTGTGCGCGTACATCCTATGGAGACGCATCCTCGGCGAGCGCCGCAGAGCTGATCGGCACGACCCGCTGATCGGTATCCTCCTCGCCGAAGAAGACTGTAGCACCCTCGATCTGCCCCCGGCTCGTGTCGCGGCTCTTGTTGTTGTGCGACGAGAGCTTGGTGATCGCCTCGTCAAAGTCCATGTGCGACGTGAGCGGGCGGCTCGGCAGCGGCGTGAGCGCATGGCGGGCGTCGAGGTTGATAGAGAGCACCTCGGAGCTGTGTGCGCCCTCAGACACGGACAGCATGAGCGAGCGCTCGCGCTTGGCGTCGGGTGCGGACGCGGTCGCCTCGCGCTCGTACACCTCGAACGTGATGCTCGAGAAGTAGTCGAGCGGCGGCATGCGCGGCATCACCACGTTCAGGTGCGACGCGAGGATCAGGTTCAGCAGCGTGTGCACGTGCGACTCCTTGGTAAAGTAGAGTGCGCAGCGCCCCTTTTCCTCCGCGCTGGCCACCAGGTTCTCGACGATGTGGTTGAGCAGCGGGAGCGAGGTGAGCAGGCCGATCTGCTCCTTCTCTTCCGGCGTAATGCCGTACTCCCGGGGGCACACGTACTCGAACAGGGTGATGCTCATGCGGTAGAGGTGGTGCAGCCGCTCGAGCGGTGCCTTGGCGCCGCGCTCTGTGAAGATGGTCTCGAGGAACGTGCGGTTGTGCAGGCCGTCGTGCGACAGCATGTCCGACAGCTCGCTGGCCCGCGACGGCTCGTTCGGCTGCTCGTCAAAGTCCTGGATGAGCTTCTCCCAGCGCTCGCGGAAAAGCGCTGGGGTCTCGTGGGTGCACCAGCGCTGCTGGATGTTCTCCACGTCCAGCTCGACAAAGTTGGCCCGCATCGTGCTGCGCATATCGAGGAGCAGCACCTTGATTGCCTCGCCCATGTGGGACGGCGGCGGCAGGTCTTCGGGCCAGCCGTCGGGGCGCAGGTTTGCGTCGGGCGCGTCGGGGCGCAGGCTTGCCTTGAGCTTCTGCTTGACGCGGTCCATTAGGTCCTTCGCCGCGTTCGAGTCGTCCAGCAGGTCCTTGCGCACCACCATCTCCCGCGGCTTGTCGCCGGAGCGGTCGTCGAGGAACGCATCGGCAAAGATCTCGGCGCTCGCCGAGACGCGGCGCTCCGAGCTGGTGTACACGGTGCAGTTCTGCAGCGCCTCGCGGTTCATGATCATCATGTCCCGCCGCATGTTGGTCCCGTAGTCCTTGGCCTGGTGCAGTGCTGCATGGGAGAACTCGCCGCCCCACTTGATGATCAGCTGCATCTTCTTGAGCTCCCCGTTCTCGTCAAAGCTCGGCTTCATCTGGATCTTGGTGCCCGGGAAGTCCTTCTTGCGCTCGATCACCTCGGTCAGCAGCTGCAGCTCCGAAACCGGGGCGCCCGGCAGCTCCATGGCCCGGCTGAGTGCCTCACACACGAGGCCGAGCTGCTGCCGCAGGATGATCTCCTGGCGGTGTCCCTGCAGGAGCGCAATCACGGGCTCCGTCCAGGCCTCGCCGCACTTGAAGGACCGCTTCAGCTTCTGCTTGGGCGTCCGGTCGCCGTGGCGGAACACGGTCACGTTCGCCTTGAGCACCCAGCTCGAGGTGCTGTCCTCGGCCGTGGCGGTGCTTGGGCGCCGCAGCGGGCGGGGCACCACGTGCTGCGAGCAGAACCGGGTGAGGATCGCGGAGCACTGGTCGTAGTACTCCTCGTTGCCCTTGACAAAGCTCCAGCCGTTCACGTCGATCACATAGCTCTTGTCCCGTACGCGGAGCAGGTCGAAGCCGCAGATGAACTGCTTGAATGCGATGCTGATGCGCCGGGCCATGTCCTTCTCGCTCTCTGGCAGCTGCGTGATGTACCGCACCTCCTTTCCATCGGGGTTCCGCTGCACGAGGCCGTCGACCACGGGCGACTTGCGGGTCTCGGCGTAGGCGAACTCGGGCCCGATCGTGTACACCTTGATGTCCTCGGCATTGTCCACATCCATGAACTCCTCGTAGATAAACGATCCGTCGCGGCGCGGCTCGGTCATCGTGGGGTCGTACTCGGACGACTTGTTGCCCACTTTGCGGAACAGGCGGCGCCCGCCACCGCCGCGGCTCTGCGGAAAGTAGATGTGCACATTGTGGTCCTCGCCACTCACGGGCTTCTCGACGAACGGCTTGCGCATCTCCTGCCCGTCGATCGCGATGCGGTCCGCGTCGAGCATCTCAACGACTGCGGCGCCCTTCCGCTGCGAGTAGTCGATCCCGAGCCGCTGCCACAGGTCGTGCGCAAGCTCCGGCTCCAGCTGCGGGCCGCCGTCCCGGTCGACCCGCATGCTCGGCGGCGTCGGCACGCCGGCCGCGGCGAGCACGTCGAGCACCATGCGCCGGTCCCACAGCACCTTTTGCATGCGCAGGTCGTTCACGCACACCGGATGGCGCTTCTCAACGTACTGGATCGCCTTATCCAGGGGAAAGCCCGTGCTGAAGAACGAGATCAGCACGTCCACCACGGGCCAGTTCTCCACATCTGCCTGTCAGCCGAGCGCCGCATGCGCATCCTGCGCACCCTCGTCGAGGATCAGCTGCGCTAGTCAGCTCCGCCACGCGCATGGACAAGCGTACCTTGTCGCCGAACGTGATGATCTCATACTTGCCCGTGGAGAGCAGCCGGTTCAGGATGTTTTGCATCGGCTTGGACCGCGCCTGTCTGTGTGAGCGTGTGCCACTCGGCGCTCTCCCTGCGCACCTTGCGGTCCATTGCCGCCACACCTAGCCGCACTGGCTCCATCGTGGAATTTGGCACTCGTCAGCCCCGATGTGATGTCTAGGGCTTCGCTCCTCCTGGCACGTGCGCAAAACCCAGAATCGGGCCGCTCCACTCGTGTGACAATCATGGAATGAATTGCAAGCGCTATGTCTACAGAACACGACTAGGTGCGTGAGGCCCACGGCAGCCGCTGGGCCATCTGCAGGACGCGCGAGCCCGCCTGCGCGAGCGCGCGTCGCGACGCGCGCAGCACGGCGCCGGGCAGCGCCGCGGACCACTGCCCGTCGGCAAAGTCGATATCGAGCGCCATAGCCATAATGTCGGCGTGTGCGCGCAGCTGCGCCACCTGCGCGTGCAGGTGCCACACAGCCAGCGCGAGCAGGGCAATCACCACATACGGCACCACGCTCCGCGGTGCCGCGGCGCTTGCGAGCGCCGCGGCACCCACCGGCACGAGCTGCACCTCGTAGGCGGCCGGCTCATGCGCACTCAGCTCAAACGTCGCGACGCGCAGGTCCTGTGCGTAGGCAATGTGCGCCACGCGCTCCTCGCGCGCACGCACGAGGCGCGGCACGAGGGCGCCCGTGCCGTTGATCCGCGTGAACGCTGCTGGCACGTGCATCGCGAATGTCGGGCGCACCGCGGTGAACGCCGCGTCCCCGGAGGCGTCCCAGGGCGTGGTGTACGACACGTCCACGTGCACGCTCGGCCCGCGGCCCGCGTTGGATGGAACCTCGAGGTGCAGCGCGAGGCGCACTGGCGCTTCGGCCGCCGCGCTGCGCTCCGCCGGCGTGCTGTCGCTGACCTGCAGCTGCAGATGGGCGACGGCCGGCTCCCCGTCGACGCGTGCGGTGAGCGAGGTGGGCGCCACGGACTGCGCGGGAAGCGAGAACACGTCGAGCACCGCCGGGCGCGTGGAGCTGCCATGCAGCAGCAGCACGGTGCGGTGCTGCAGCATGCCCTTGGCGCCCTCCACACACGGCCACACCTCGTGGTGGGCCGAGAGCGCCGGGAGCGTGCTCGGCGCGGCGGGCGCCGCGTTCGGACGCGGCGCGAACGCGACAATGCACAGCTCGTCCGGGCTCGCCGCGCCGAACCGTTCGGGGGCGACCGACAGGTGCACCGGCGCCGCCCGAGCGGCTGGCGCTGGGCGCAGCAGCTCGAGCGGCGCCGAGTCAGGCGACGAGCGGATGCGGTACGCGATATCGTGACGGTCCACGGTCGGCAGGCGCAGCAGCGGGAGCGCCAGTCCGTCCACGCCCGGGACGATGCGCTGCCGTGCGTATGGGAGGAGTGCCTCGCCCCGCACCTGGAACACGAGCGGCGAGCACGGCGCATTGCCAAAGCTGCCGCACACCGCCGCAGCATTGACGCGGAGCCTGAGGCGGCGCAGAGAAGCCGCTGCCCGCAGCGGCCCCATATGCGCTGGATGCACCAGCGCCGGCTGCGTCTGGAGCAGGTTCAGGGCGCCTTCCCCGGCGGAGGTGTCGCCGGGGTCCGCGTTTGAGCAGTCGATGTACGTGGGGTGCTCCGCCTCCTCGTCTGCGTCCTGCGGCTCCCCGTCGGGCACAAGGCGCACCACGGACGGGTCACCCTGCACCTCAACAGCGTGCCACACGACCCGCTGCCCGCACGCGTCGAGCGCGATGGGCAGCGACGCCTCCTGGGCCAGGGTGCTCAGAGCGGGGCCCGAGACAAACACGTCAAATGTAAACGAGAGGGCGGCGGCAGGCGCCGGCACGCCGTCCCAGATCGTGGTGGGGGACGCGTGCACAGCACAGTGGGTCTGCGCCGAGTCCGCCACAAGTTGCGGCAGCTCGTGAGCGTGGCCGGACAAGGCCCGAGACCACTGCATGGCAAACAGCGTGGTCGCGACAAACGTGCCAGCGACCTGCGCCGTGCCAGCGTCGGACCCCTCCTCACGCTCTAGCGGGGGGTCCGACGCCAGATCCTGATCGCCTTCAAAGCCGTACAGACGGCAGGAGATCCGGTTCCTCGGGCACCACACCACCGGGAGCTGCACGGCGAACGGAGCGTCCGCCCGGCGGGCGCAGACCGCCGTCGTCAGGTGCAGCGTAATGCACATCTCGCGGTTCCCCTCTTTGGTCGACATGCGGGTTGGCGGCACGTATAGGAACGCATAGCCACCCACCGCCACCACGCCCGGCGTCGGCTCGGGCCGGCCGCCACTCAAAACACGGGCTCCGACAGTGAGGAGCGCGCTAGGCAGGGACCACGGCGCATGCGCCGGCGGGTGCGCATCGGTGTCGTGCGCCTCCTCGTCCTGGATCTCGAAGCGGACGAGGTCCGCGCTGCCGAGCGCCACCAGAGCGTAGGTCTGGGCTTGATCGCTGCGTGGCAGAGCGACCAGCGCCCGCACCACATACGCAGCGCGCTCAAGACCGACATCCACGTCGATCTCCTGCGCGACACTCACACGGTCCACCTGCGCGCTCTGCGCGTCGAGCGCTTCCACGCGGCGGAGCAGCTCCTGCGCCGCCGAGGGGCCCATACCGGCCGGCACCCGCCGGCCGTGCGCGCAGTCCGGTGCGGGGCGTGAGCTGTCACGTGACGTGTGCGCCTCGCCGGCGGACGCAGCCGCAGCTGGCCAACGACTGGCGAGCATGGAGTGTGCTCGGTGCTTGCGCGTGGGTGCAGTGCGTGTGGCGCAGCCGCAGGCGCGTGCGAGCTTCTCTGTGAGCGCGCTTGTGGGTGTGCCGCCGCGCGGCGGCGGGCGGCGGATGGCGCGCCGCCCGCTGCCGCCGTACCGTGAGTGGCTCAAGGGCGAAGGCCTCCAGTACCGGTACCCGCCGCCGGGCCGCGGCCCGCACTGGCTCGGCGAGACGCCGTTCCCGCTGAACCCGGCCTTTTCGCCGCCGCCGCCCATCCATCAAAAGGTGCGCGACGACATGTGGCGGCTGCACACGTCGGACCCGGCACAGTGGACGGTGCGCTCTCTGTCGAACCAGTTCCGTGTGTCGCTGGAGCGCACCGAGGCGATCCTGCGGCTCAAGGCGCTCGAGGAGGAGTTTAAGAAGGAGGTACGTATGACCCGGCTGCGGGCGGCGCGCTGTGCTCCAAGGATGCTGCATTTTAAAAAAATATCGATTAGTCTTGAAGACGCTCGATGGTTACACCAAAGCCTATGCCTGATCGCGCGGCGCGCCACCAGCAGCTGCCGCATGCCGCAAAGCTAACACGGGCAGGGAAAGCCTCTGCAGACCGAGCTGCAGCGCAACATGGAGCGCCTGCTGGGCTCCCGGGCGTCGTTCGTCCCAGAGCATGTGGCGCTCGCCTCCTCGCACGGCCAGTCGCCGCGCGGCGCGCCGTACGAGGAGTTTGCCGAGTGGGACAATGAGTCGACGCCGTCTGCACTGGCGCCGGCCATCCGGCGTGCGTCCCGCGAGCACGCCAAGGCCATGGCGCAGCTGCCCCTGGGCGGCCCCAAGGAGGAACAGAACGGGCCGCAGGAGCGCGACGTGCCGCCTTCGCGCGAGGACCGCGCGCCGCTGCGCGTGGTGCCGGTTGCTCTGGACTCGTACAGCGGCGTGGGCGTCGTGGCTCGCAACCGGAAGCGTGCGGCGCGGCGCAAGGCGCAGCGTGCCGCACGGCAGGCCAAGGCGGCTGCCGGCTCGTAGGTGCACTGGGTACACGGAGCTGGTGCGCAGCGTGGGCGCCGCCAGCGCTAGGTAGGCTGCTTCCGTGGAGGGAACTCGTTTGCACTATGCTGCTATTCGTAAGGAGTCTTGCACAGACTTATTCGTCGCCCTCCACATTGCCCTCGGACTCTGCCTCGGGCTCTGCCTCAGGCTCGGGCTCTTCAAAGTACTGCGGGAACCAGACCGGTGAGTAGAGGTGGGTCTCGTTCACCCGCTGGCCCGGCTTGACCAATGAATCAGGGTATCGCCACGGCGCGGACGGCTCCATGCCCATTGGGACACGAGACGAGCACACGTCGCGATCAGGGTCGAGCATGTCCGTCGGCATGCGCAGCTTGAATGTCTGCAGCTCCGTGTCGGAGACGGTGTAGCGCGAGACGCGCGCATAGCCCACACGGTGCACGCCGCGGAATCCCAGGTACTGGCACCAGCGGTCCATGTCTGTCGGGTCCACGTCGTGCAGGCGGCCGTCATGGAACAGGATCTCGTACGGGTTTGGCCGCCGCGCGTGCGGGCGGGTGACCACGTACCCGAGGAAGATGAGTGGCTCCGGGTACGCCTCGCGCATGATGCGCGCCAGCTCCGTCGTCTGCAGCGTGCGGTCCAGCGCATCTTCCTCCTGTCCGTTGTGCGAGACAACCACGTGTGTCGGGACGCCAAACACGTCAAGCACCGCGTGGATCGCCGGCGCCAGCTCGCCGTGCGGCGACGGCAGCTGGTGGTGCTCGCTGCGCAGGATCGGGAACTTGGACAGGAGCACGGCGCCCCACGTGTGCTTCTTCGGGTTCGGGCCCAGGTCCACGTACATGCCGAGCTCCTGTGCGAGCCAGAGGGTCAGATCCCGATTCGCGAACGCCGGGCGGTGCAGGTCCGACTCAAGCAGGCCCACCACGTCCATTTTGAGCTCGCCCAGCAGGGAGCTCATCCGCCGGCTACTTTCCAGCATGTTCTGGTCAAACCCAAAGTGCACCGTCCAGATCCCCGCGGTAAAGACCCGGTCCTCCGGGTAATTGGGCACAATGCTGCTGGCCGGCACGCGCTTGGCCCACGGCACCACGGCGGCGGCCGCCACCAGGGCGAGCAGCACCGCCGTAGCGCCGCGCCAGAACGCCCGCAGCACGCTCGGCGGCATGGAGCGCACATGGATGCGCCGCGCAACGTGGGCGCCATGTGCGTTCCAGACGCCTCCGAGCAGCAGCACGTGCTGCACCACGAGCATCAGGCCCGTGTGCTCGCGCATCACCCAGGCGCCCGGCAGGAACGCGTAGGCCACCGTCAGCACCCCCAGGAACGCCAGCAGCGTGTAGGTGGACCAGGCGACAAACAGGGAGCCCAGCGGGCGCTGCGCCAGGGCGCCGTGCAGGAGCGGCGCAGCCATCGTCGGCAGCGTGAACGCGACGCCAAGCGCGCCGGCGAACCCGGGCCATTCGTCGAGCCAGAACACGACAAACGTGGCAAGCGCATTGGCCGCAAACACGCCGGGATGCGCCCCGAGCTTGGGCGCGTACATGCTCGATGCAATGCCTGCGGCAATCGCGCCAATCACCAGGGCGCCGTGCGTGACCGGCATGGGCCCACGCACCGGGTAGCCCGTCCAGCCCCAGGCGATCAGCGTGCCCGAGTCGCCCAGCAGCGTGTGCATCTCGACTAGCCAAGCGCCGAGCGCGGCGCCCGCCAGAAGCGGGCGCAGCACGCCGCCAGGCGCCTGGGGGCGGTGAAGTGGCGCATGCGGGCGCGCGAGCCCCTCGGGCTGCACAAAGAAGGGCACGAGACACAGGCAGATGAGCGGGAGGAGGACAAACTGCCAGCCGCCGTTGGTCCTGTTCAGGTACGGCCACGCCGGGTTGTTGCCGTGGTTCCAGTACTTGAGCACGAGGGTGAGTACAAGTCCCAGGAGCCACGTGGCCACGTGCTCATTGAGCGCCCCGTGCTCCGACGCCTGCGTCCACTGGAGGGCCGAGGCGATGGCCACAACCGCGTTGGCGAAAGCCATGCAGAAGAGACGCACGTCCGGACTGCGTATCAAGTACGATGCCAAGCTCGCGACGCAGAGCAGCCAGAGCATGCCCACCTTGCGCGGCGACACGGGCCCCAGGGCCCCGTCGGTACGCCGCGGCGCAAAGAGCCGGAGGAGCGGGGTGAAGGCAAGCAGAGACGCGCCGAACATTTGCGACATGATGAGCACCTCCTGCCCGCCGACGCCCATGTTGTACACGCTGAAGTAAAAGATCATCGAAATGAGTACCGTAGTGGACGTCCAGAAGAGGAATGCGGCGCTGATCTGGGACGCCAGGAAAAGCAGCGTGCCGCGCGCAGGGTAAGCCGGCGCCGAGACGGGCTCCGGCGCAGCCTCAGCCGCGTGCGCCTTCTCCAGCACGTCCGGCTTCTCCGCAGGCGCGTGCGCGGGCTTTTCCTGGGGCGCCGCCTCGAGGGCCTCGGGCATCTTGACTTCGATAGAAAAGGCCTCCAGGTCCCAGGCGGAGGCTGCGTCGTACAGCACATCCAGCAGCACAAGCGACCACTCAAGCAGCGAGTAGTACGTGTACATGCCGGGCACGCGGTCGCGCTTGTGCCGCAGGTACAGGTGCACCATGAACGGCGTGCACGCGTAAAAGGCGCCCGCGGCCAACATGCGGAGCCGCTGTGCGCGCTTGTGCACCGCGTCCGGCACGCCGGGGCCGAGCGAGGTGGCACACAAGATCATCCACGGGGGTGTCAGGCCAAGGTACGTGCCCATCATCGCGTCGTGGAAGAGCGAGTGGTCCGTGGACGTCACGTACACCCAGCCACCACAAGAAAAGGTCCGGAGCATCCCCACAGCGAGAAGCACAACCGCGCGGCCGAGCCCCTTGCGGCGCAGCGTCAGCACGGCACAGAGCAGCACCAGCAGAAACCGGGGACCAGAGGTAATCGCAATCACCACCTGGAACAGGTTGCGCTCCGGGAACCAGTCGCCGATCGTCGCGCTGACAGAAGGCCACCACTCATACGGGTAGCCCGCGACGCCGTTCTTAACAATACGGTAGTAGTGCAGCCAGAGGCCAACGACAAGCGCGGATGCAAAACTCGTGTACGCAAGCACCGTGTGTGCCAGCACGACCACGGCGCCCGACACGGCGACACGGCCACGCTCCACCACAACGCCCCCAAACGCAGCCATGGTCGTGTTGCCAAAATGAAGCCGGCAGCGCGCGCGCGCGCGTGCGTGCTTACGCATGCTGAGTCAGCGCGCAGCTGGTGATGCGCCGGGTTTCCGCATCGGGCATTGTGGAGCTGTGAGGGGCCCGGCGCCCTTGCAGCGATCGGGCGGAGATGAGGCAGCTCCTTCGCCCGATCCGGCCGCTTGGCAGTGCCAGGACGCTACAGGGCGGCGCAAGGGTCAGGTCGAACGCAGCAGCGGCGATTGGACGCCACATACTGCGCATGGCGATGCGATAGCCGCTGGCGGGCCGAGGGCCTTTCTTTTTCTTGTACCACATCGCAGCCGGTTGTCTGCTTTGGCCTCACTGCCCGTCGACAACCATCTGCCAAGGCATCCGGTGGCTCAAGTATGCCGGTTGAGGTCCCTGCACAGCCCCGCGACACCCGCAGCCCGCGCCCATCCCCGTGGTTCGACACGGGAGCGGTGCCTGACCGTCGCCGGGCGCCCTCTTCTCGCACCTTTGACGAGGAGTTGGCCGCACTCGAGGAGCAGGAGAAGCCAATGCGTCGCGGCGGCCCATTCGGCGGCGGCAAGCGCCATGCGTCGCACGGTCCGCCGCACACCGGCCCCGGTGCAGAGGCTGAGGAGCCCCGCTCGCCCTTCTTTGACCGCCTCCGCACGGTCAAGTCCAAGCTCTCCTCGCCCATCCTGCGCACCGACCCCATCACGGTACCCACCAACAAGGAGATGCCGCCCATCCGGCGCGATGAGCGCGCTCCACGCCAGGCACCGTCTCCCCGAGACGACCAGGCCGGGCAGCCGCTCCGCGGCAAGTACAGCATGGGCGCACTCCGCAGCAGCACTCCGCGCCGCTCCGAGCAAAACGCCCGCAGCTCGCCTCATCCGATGGCGCGCTACGCTGCGACGCCGGACAACATGTTCGACGACTACCCAGAGCTGGGTGGCCCCATCCCGCCGGCGCACCAGGCGCACGAGTTCACCGGCTCGCCCCGGCTCACCCCTAGCGGCTCGCCGCACTCGGGCTCCCACGGCTTCGACTCTCCCTACCCGCGCATGTCCAGCGGCCGCCACTCGTCCCAGGCGTACGCGCCGCAGCTGATGCACACCCCCGAGACGGACCGCACGCGGCGCATGCCCCAGACGGAGCCCGCCGCGCCGCGCCGCCCGAACAAGGGCGGCCGCTTCCAGACCTTCCTGCGCAAGCTCAGCAGCCCGATGACTTCGCACGACCAGAGCGCCCTCGATGTGATCGGCGCCGAGCAGCAGAGCCCGGTGCGGCCCGAGCAGCAGCGCGGTTTCAACAACCGTGGTCCGAGCAGTGCGCCTGGCTATGGTCCTACCGAGCAGCGCGGTTTCGTGGACCCCCGCGAGGAGGCCAGGCTCCGCGCCCGTGGCGCTCCGCGCAACGCGGAGCGTGCCGCCCCCGACGTGCGCGCTCGCATGGGGCCGGCCGTGCCCGCGTCCCTCACCGAGCCGCGCGAGGGAGAGCAATCGCTTACCCGGTCGGAGTCGACCACCCGGGACAGCTTCTGCACGGCACACACCGACTACGAGTCGTCTGAAGAGCAGGAGTTTGAGGCCGCCGAGGGCCCAGCGTCCAACGAAACGGACAGCGGCGGCGACTCGCCCGAGACGCCGCACATCAAGGACACCCTGCCGGGCATGTGGCCCGAGGCGCACGAGGAGGCCCAGGCGCCTGCCAAGGCCGAGGTGCCCGCCAAGGCCGAGGCGCCCGCCAAGGCCGAGTCGCCCGCCAAGACCGGGGCACGGGACGCCACGCCAACCAAGCCCGCCACGGTCATCACCCCTGCAGTGGAGCCGAGTGTGCATGCGCCGCGGCACCCGAGCCTGGCCCCCAGTGCCGCGGGCTCCTCGACGGACGCGCTGAGCGACCGGCACACGTCGCACGGCTCCCTGTTCAGCAACGCGACGCTCTCGACGGTGCCGACGTCTGTGGGCGCCTCGAGTGGCACGCCGTCCAAGTCGGGCAGCAACACCTCGATCAGCGGCGCTCCGAGCAGCAACTCGCCGAGCGCGGCCAAGAACACCAGCACGGAGCGCTCGCCCAAGCTCGGTGGCTTCTCGCTCGCGGCGTTCCGGCGCCCCGGGATCCTCTTCAAGCCGAACCAGGTGCCGCCCAGCGTGCAGGAGCACCCGAGTCCCGACGAGGACACCAAGGCCACGCCGCGCACCGAGCCCAAGACCCTGCAGGAGGAGCCGCCCAAGGTTGAGGAGGCAGACGACATGCCCACGCCCACGCCCGCCGGCGCGCCGCAGCTCGCCGAGCCGGAGACCGAGGCGCCCAAGGAGGCGGCGCCGCACACGTCCATGGACGAGCCGCGTCTCTCGCTGCACCTCGACGAGGACTGGGACCTCGGGATCGACTTCGACCCGGTCGGCTTCCCGGCGCCGGAGCTCACCCGCTCCGAGTACTTCTCGCCGCAGAAGCTGCTGGGCGACCGTGCCGCGGAGCTTATGGCTCCCCAGACGTACATATCCGAGTACGCGACGCAGCAGCCGATCTACGAGGAGCGCGCTACGGGCTACCCCGAATATGCGCAGCAGACATGGTACCCCGACTACCAGCAGCAGGAGTACAGCCAGCCGGACGGCCAGCAGCAGGGGGGCTACCCGTCGCAGTACGAGCAGCAGGGCTACGAGCAGCAGGGCTACGAGCAGTACGGTCACTACGACTACAGCCAGACCAACTATCCCCAGGGCGGTGACTACACCTACTACGGCTCGCCGTCCACGATGCCGCAGCCGCCAGCGCAAGGCTACGAGCAGTTTCATGCATACCAGCCCCAGGCGCCCATCTCTAGCGCGGGGGCCTACCTAGGCGAGGTGCCTACAAAAGACGTGCCAGAGCCCAGGCGCACTCTGAAGCGTGTGCCTCCGCCGATGCTGCCGTCCGACACGCCCGGGCACGCCGACGTGTCGGCTGGCCTGCCGGACTACCTGCGCAACAGCGCCGCGCAGCCGTCCTACATCCCAGACCGGCGTGGGCAGGGCGAGGGTCACGCGCTCCCGGCCATCAACCACGGTTTCTAAGTGAGCGTCTATCGGCTTTGCTGCGATGCACAGACACTTGTCTAGTACCAGCGTCCACTCTTTTGACCACTTAACTTGCACCGCAGAACATTCGTTTGCTCTTATAGTCCTCCTTCGGTATACGTCCTCTCCGTTCCAGTATAGCTCGCAAGTGTGCCTGCCGCACGCCCCAACTGGCGGCCGCCCCAGCCTTGCCCATCTCCACATTGCCCCGCATGAGCCAAATCCGGTCCGGGCCGGAAACCGGCAGGTAGCGCAGTATTGGTAAGTTTTGCAGCAGCTGTGGAGGCTTGTCAAAATATGATTGGATTGTGAGCCCTCCGATCAGCAAGCCGGGGCCACACACTTTCACCGGGTCGCTGTGCTGCGCCAATATAGAAGCCACCCTCGGCAGATCTTGCTTTCTCCCCACAACTACTGCAAAATGAGCGAGTTCAAGTCGAACCAGTACTTCAAGCAGATTGCCGACGGCATCTCCTCGATGCCGGACAAGGAAAAGAAGGACCTCCAGAAGAAGGTGCGCCCGCTCTGCCAGAGCATACAGACTGGCTGACCCGTGCAGACCAACGCTGTCTTTGAGTTCCACGTGAAGAACAATGCTGGCAAGGAGCTCGTGCAGACCATCGACATGAAGAAGGTATGTTGGCTGCGCCGCCATTCCCATATGTACTGACGCTCGTCTAGGAGGTCGCCATCTACGAGGGCAAGGCCAAGGGCAAGGCCGACGTCACCATCAACCTCAACGATGACAGTACGTATCTCAAGCACAGATGCACGGGCATACTGACACCCACTAGCCTTCGCGGACCTTGCTGAGGGCAAGGTGAACGGCCAGAAGGCCTTCATGTCGGGTACGCACAGAACTGCCAGAGCGTCTCGCGCGCTAACACCCATCAGGCAAGCTCAAGGTGAAGGGCAACGTCATGCTCGCCACCAAGCTCGACAGCGTGCTCAAGTCGCAGCAGAAGGCTCGCGCCTAAATGTAGCACGTCTGCATAGTCGTCATTCCATGGCAAGATCGCCGCGGACAACCATAGTTCGTGATGCTACAAATTTGCCATCTTTGCTATTTGCGCGGCGCTCCAGCGGGGGCAGGGAAACTTTGCCATGGCTTTCAGGGATCATGTGCATCGCGCTGTACTACAAAAGTGGTTTCGATGCGGTCAGCAGAAGACTATTTGCGCCGAGTAGATGCGAGGCGCCCGAGAAGCGTCCTCGGGCGCTCTTGTCCTGTGCGCTCAGACGAAGAGCTCCGCTCAGTTGGAGGGCTCAGGTCCCCAGAGGTCCGGGTCGGTGTGTTGGCGGTGCCGGCGGCAGGCGTGCTTGCCCCTGTTGAAAGGTAGGCCGGGATCGCTGGCTCCTGCACCACGACACTGCCTTGCTGCTGCTTGGGGGGCACAGCCGGGGGCTCCGAACGCGCCTGGCGGGTGCTGGAGTCCACAGTGGTGCGGTTGTTGCGACGCCTGCGAGATGTGGGTGCGGCCGTCTCCTCCTGAGGTTGTGAGGAGGCAAACACGGTGTTGTTCCTCCGCAGACGCGAGTTGCTCGCGTCCGTCTCTTCGGGAGTCTCAGAGACCGAACTTGGGACCATCATGCTGCGACGGCGCTGCGCACCAGATGCGCCGCTGCCAACCACCTCGTCGGGATCCAAGCGCAGCCGGCGGAGCTTGCCCATGAAGCTTGTGGAGCGCTGCACCTTGCTATCGCTGTCACCAGCGCCGGCCCCGCCCAGGGCCGTGTTCGCCGCCGGAGCATCCTCGGGCAGCCACGACTGTGTCGCGCCTTGCTTGCGCCGACCGCCCGAGAGGATCGTCTCCATGTCAACGCCGCTGCTAGCACTGCTCTGCCGGCTGTGCCCGGGATGCACAACAGGCGGCGGTCGGGTCTCCTGCATCTCCTGCCAGGGCTCCGTCGGCATACCCCAGTAATCAGTGTTCTGTGGGTCGGGCTCGCCCTCCTCGTCGGCGTAGTGGCGCCGCGCATCCGCGGGTGCACGCAGCGAGCGGGCGGCGTCCTCCCCGCCTCCCACCTCCTGCTCGGCCCGATGGCGTTCGAGCAGCTGGCCCGTGGCTGGGTCCACGCGCGCGTCGAACGCACGCACGGGAGCTGCACGCTGGTTGATGTTGCGGTGCGGAGAGCACGCATCGTAGGGCGAGTCATGGTGGAACACTGCCACAGTCAGTTTTCCCCTATCGCACGGGCGGTCTCTCAACACGTACGAGTCGCTCCAGAGATGCCAGAGATGTCCAACTGGTCGATTACGTCGATCCGCGAGGTGCCAGGCACCGACTGGTCCTCCTCTCCAACAGTCGGGGTGGGCTCCGCCGGCTGCTTGGAGCGGCGGAGCCTCCCCGTGGCGCCCTCGACACGGGCCAGCAGGTGCTTGGGCGCACTCTTACGCCCTGACTTCGGCGGCGGGGTTGGACCGGAGCCCCGCGCGCCAGCGGCTGCAGCACTTGTTTTCTTGCTACTCATCAACGCCCGGTGGATGCCGCTTGGCAGTGCGCGTGGCAATGGATGGTGGCGCTGCCAGAGCCCTGGGAGGAGAAACGCGCGAAATAATACCCTGCCTGGCTTTCCCCTTGCAATGCAAGGCCGATTTTAGCCCGCAGGCAGATAAATACAGCCAACCAGGCGACTTACTGCGCCGTGTCGCGGAACTACGCGTACGTTTAAACCAATCACGTAATGATGTACATCACCCCACTCGCACATGCAGCTCTGCCCCCAGGCTTGGCGCGGCGCAAACACTATGGTCAAGTCAGGGCATCAGCTGGTGACAGGCCATCACTCCAATCTGTGAGGCAGATCTTGTGCTGTTCGCCTGCAGTGGCCACCGCGCGTGCGTCCATGCATACTCCAAACAAGCGGTCTGGATGCGTGGCCAGCTCGAGAATGAGCCGTGCGGCGCACGGCCCCGCGTCCCTGCAGGCGGCGCGCACGTCCCATAGACGAGCAGTCCGGTCCACACTCCCAGTAAGCAGCACACCACGGTTGGGATTGTACGCGAGCGCGCGGATCATTTGCGTGTGCGCAGGGAAGGCGCAGCGGCATTCGCCTGTCTCCACGTTCCATATGCGCACGTAGCCGTCGCTGCTTCCTGCAATCAATACGTCGCCATGCAGCGTCACAGCCACAATGCCCGACCGCGCCCCTACCATTGTCCGAAGGGTATCGCCCGTATCCACGCGCCATATACAGATGCGTCCGTCTCCTGAGCCACTCGCGACGCGCCCGTCGTGTAAACTGCACGCGTTTACCGCACGCCGATGGCCTCGATACACGAGCGCTGGAGCGAGGTCCGAGCGCTTCCACACACGGAGCGTCGCGTCCTGACCGGCAGTAACAATCCATGTCCGGTCACACGTAATATCGAGTACATGGTTTGTATGCCCCGTCAGCACGGCCGGCTCCGGCCCCGGAGCGGCACTTGTGCCCAGCGACCCAACGCTCCATACCCGTGCTGTGCCGTCTGAGCTGCCACTGAGCAGCATGCCTGCGTCGTACTCTAAGCATAGCACGCTGCCCGAGTGCGATCGTAGCAGTGCCACGCGTGCGCCAGATGCCGCATCCCACACGCGAATACTCTTGTCGCGCGAGCCACTGAACAGGAAGCGCTGACCAGCCACTGTGCCAAACTGGACGCAGTAAATCCGGTCGCTGTGTCCATGAATGGCCATCGTGCGGGGAGAAAAGGGGGTATAAGCACGGACGTGGGTATCATACGTGCACAGATCAAGCCATCGGCGCTCTAGGTTCAAGCGCGCAGCAAACATGGAGCGCCAGTCAACACGGTTCGCCTGGTCGAGAACCGGCTTGGGTGCGTACCAGCCAGAACGCACGAAGAACAAGCGCCAGATCGTAGGATCGCGGGTGACCAGGTTCCATTCCCGGCTCACGCGCGCTGCGACAAGCACATCGTGCGCCCTTGGCAGCGCGGCCAAAACAAGCACGGCGAGCTCATGTGGCAGAGCCGATATAAAGTCGACACGTGGGCGGTCCTCCTCGGCCCGCCAACGCACGAGCGGCGCGTCCGGGGGGCGCTCGACGGCCGGGACACTCCAGGCCTGCGTCTGCGTACCGCGCACGCCAGACCAGAGAAGCTGCAGCGGTGACATGCACCGACCGCGGCTACGTCCAGAGTGGGATAGCGCACGATAAAAATATCGGTAACGTGTTGTTGATTGCCCTGCATATTCACACGGGCCCTCCACATGACTCGTGTACTACGAAGCGGGAAGGAGTGGATAAGAGAAGGCCGAGAACAAGACGGGGTAGGAAATGTTTGATGAGACTCGGCGCCGGGAAAAATATACATAGATCCGACTCGGTCGGCGGCGCGTAGTGAAGGTCTGAGTTCGAGAAAAACGTATCGATTGTCCAAGGTTGTCCGTCATAGGCACGAGTCGATGCGCGAGAGATGGGGTCCGTGAGACCTGTGACCGGCGGTCGGTGATGATCCGTGGCACTAGCTTACCAGCTTAAGCGTACGGGGACCATGCACTCCGGCTCCCATAGTGCGTCTCATGCTGCTCCAGGTTGCCGTTGGTGCGGCCCGGGGGCGAAGGTAGCCGGCGTGCTTCCCGGTAGCCACGCGGAACGCCCTGGTTCGAGTCGGGCGACTGCACAGAGTTTTGCTGCCAGTAATACATTGGTATTTCGTCACCGGTGCCCCGCTGAGCCGCGGAGCGCAGCGCGGCAATCCGCTCGCTGGTGGTTACCGACTGGCGTTCCTTTTGCGCCCGCCGGCTGTGTCGGCGGTAGTCTCCGGCGCCGATACTCTCGACACGTGACAGCTGGCTCGAGTTGCGCGAGAGCTGCGAGCGGTGAGACGTGTTGTAGCCGAGGCCGTTGCCCTGGTTCCGGTGCGCGAGCTGCCACGGCTCCGGTGGCTCTTGCGCATGCGACTCGCCGGTGGGCGGGTTCGGCAGAGGCACGTACCCGCGCGACTGGCGGTTCCCAAAGAAGGGGACGTTGCTCTGTGCCTGAGGCTCAGTGGTGGCGTACCCCTCGTACTGGTTCTGCTGCGAGCCGCCGTAGTTGCTGTACCGCTGGGACTGCCCGTACTGCCGGTAGTACTGCCCGTTCTGGTCGTACCCACCGTACTGGCTGTACCGGTTATACTGGTACGGGTCATACTGACCCTGGCCGTACGAGTACGAGTAGGGCTGCTGCTGCGCGTACTGGCTGTACTGCCCGCCACGCGAGCTGCTGGACTCGCTCGACACACCGGCGGTGCCGCTCTGGCGCGACGGACCACGCAACGGCGTGTCGTACGTGCCCGGTGTGGCGTATCCGTCCGTCTGTACGCTGCGAGCCGCGATGGGTGGCTGGATGGCGCCACCTGCCGGGGTGAGCGGCACGGGAGACACGGGGCGCTGGTTACCGCGGTACGAGTACGAGTCGTGCGGCGTGACCGGCAGTGCGCGCCTCGAAGCCATCGGACGCGGCTGCACCTCGTCCAGCAGGCCCTGCTGAGAGGGCGAAGAGAGCTGCTGGGTCCCAGGGTACCCGCCGCGCTTGAAGCTCGGCTGCCGCGTTGTGCCCTTAGAGTGCGAGGCAAACGTGGAGCGCGGCGGCCCCTGCACCGGGTACTGGTACATCCCCTGGGTGTGGTGCCGGGCCTCCATGTGCGGCGGATTGGCGAACTTGAGGATAATGGCAAGGAGCACCATGCCAACGAAGACACCACAGCACGCAGCAAGGAAGCCCAATGCATTCTGCCACCGAATACCCTGGAAATGGCTGTTGTTGTGGCGCTTCTCGAACGAGTACATCGTGGTACTGTTCGTAGCCGTGGGCATCGCCGCTACAGGCGCCAGCATCATGGCGCTCACAAGCACAAGAGTGCCGCGGGCCACCGTGCTGGGCGCCCCGCGAGGGAAGCGTCCGCCCGCGCAGGCTGTCCCTAGTGTGGTCATAACCGACGCGGTCACACCACCCGTCCTTCTCAGTCAAGCCTGTGCCGGTACTCCCACCTGGCTGGTAGGGGGTGCCAACGCACTATACCCACGGAATGGTAGAAGTGCAGCAGCAGAATAGAGAGCCAGATCAAATCCCTGCGCGCGGCTCTGCAACCGCGCACGTAAAGCCACACTAGGCCGCGCACTGCCTGCCGCCACCGCGAGGTTCATGCACCATTCGGCCGAAACATTCCGACTTATGCATAGCCACGCAGGAACTTGCACCGGTATAAACGCCATGGCCAGTCCATTTTTAACTATAGATATGTCACTTGCGTTCCCCTGCAGATAAGTGAGCATCTAAGCATGCGCACGGCGTCCATGACGTACATGCGAAGCGTGTCCCATAGCCGCTGCACAAAGAAGCGCCTCCACGTAGCCACGCTGGCCGGCCGATCAGTGCGCGACCCGCCGAGGTAAGCGCCAGCACGCCCCCCACCGCCGCGCTGCAGCCCCAGCCGCACCACCAGAAGCGCTAGCAGGACTGCAGCGACAGTCCAGCGCGTCTGGTGCTGTGACGCGTGTGCCGCCAATGAGCGCAGCCACGCGCCCACGCCTGCTTCGGGTGCAGGCGCGTGCGGCCGCGCATTCGCTAGGCGGCTCTGCGGCTCGGCAGGGTGCTGATGTAGGAACTCTTCTAAGCGCTCGCTTGAGGAAGCATGGCTCAAGCTGCTGGATTTGCTGCCCGCATCCCGGCCGGCGCCCGCGCCGGCGCCACTGGCAGCTCCGGACGTCCCGGCACCTGGCCGCCCGTGACGGCTCCGGATGCTCGGCGTGCGGCGTAGCGACGTGCCCGAAGGTGGCGCATTTGCGTCCTGCGCACTTGCCGGTGGCCCCGCCGCCGGCCCCTGCGGCGACATCGGCTCGGCAATGCGCTGCCCGGCAGGTTGCTGCCGCCCGTCGCGGGCTGCCGCCGGCGCCGCAGTCCGGCGCGCCTTGGCCTGCTCGTAGCGCTGCTTGACCTGCTGAGCAATCGCCTGTTCCTGCTCCGTCCGTGCCTGGACGCGTGCCTGGGCAGCATCGATCTCGCCCAAGAGGGCCTGCTCCCGTCAGCGCAATAGAACGCCATGGCTTACATACCCATTTGCCCTCGTCTGGCAGCGAGCTGTATCCGGTTACTTCACGAGCATAATCCCACTCCCGATGCAGTGTCCCAAGCACCTGTACGGTATACAGCGAGAGCGCTTTGTTGTAGGACGGCGGCAGGGCACCCGCTGCCTTGCCTTCGGGGGTCAGTAGCGCGTCAAAGTACCATTCGCACATTTGGCGCGATAGCGACGAGGGGCGTGACTGTCCCGTTTCTTTGGAGGTGCCTGTGCGCTCATCGACCCGGAGCGCCATGAGAATCACGGCAGCGAGAACTTGAGTCGGAAGCTGCAGTACTCGCGGTAGGTCCTCCGGGGTCGGTTTCAGACTCTCGGGCGCCTCGTCGGTGCGTGATGCATCGCTGCTAGTCTCCCCGCCGTACCATGCGAGACACTGGTACCACAACGCCATGACAAGCGTTGGCAGTGACCGGTCCAACAGTTCGCGTGCGGCCTGTGACGAGGGCATGCTCGACTCGAGCGTCTGTAGCCGCTCCAGTACATTCTTTTTTACGCGCTCGTCCAAGCATGCGGCTGTGCATGCCGTGATTCGGAGCACCAGCAGCCGCTCGAGCGCCGCAGACGCAGGCTCGGTCCCTGTGGCCTCACTGCGAAGCAGCTCGAGTCCACGCTGTGTCTCGGCGAGGCTCACGGCATAGTCTTTCCGAAGAAAGGCTCGTGCGGAGGCCGTGTGCGCGGCGTCCGCGCTGTGCACAGCGTCCGTCGCTTCCCTGGCCATGAAGTGTTGAGCAATGTTGAAGACAGCGCTCTTGGCCGACGCTGCGCCGGCCTCCACACAGGCGTATCTCTCGCCTCACTAACCGCCTCCACCTGCTTCTCCACAAACAGCCAACCCCGCTGCAGTGCAGCGCGGGCCAGGCAATCATGTACGCCACAGATGACGATGCTTCGGCATCTGCATACCTCGTCGAGAGGTACCTTGCACGTCCCACGGGCAAGGAGCGGCTCGTCGCCGAAATGATGCACAGCTCCGAGCACCAGTTTCGACCACTGTGTGACCATCTGACACGGGAGGCATGTGACTCGGCGCAAGGCAGCAGCGCCCGTCCCCAGGCCGCCTGCGAGAAGATCCACCTGCTTCCCATCATGCTCCCGCACACGGACCCCAAGCTGGGACTGTGCAGCTACCTGAATTCATGTCACAAGATGAGCACATGCCGGTATCTGCACTTTCGCCTTGATCCGGCGAGCAAGTGTCGGCCGATACAGACGGACCTGCCAAGGGCCTCGGCGCAACTGGACCGGCATGGTCTAGGCGCCTGGACGCGCTCGCGGGTGTCTTCATGGCGTACACGCGATGGGGCGCTCCCAGGTCCGCAGTGGATCCATTGTGACGTACGTGAGTACGACCTGGCGAGCCTCGGCAAGTTTGACGTGATCCTCGTGGACCCGCCGTGGGACATCCACATGTCGTTGCCGTACGGCACGCTCTCGGACGAGGACATGCGGGCACTGCCGATCCCGACGCTCCAGGACGAGGGCCTCCTTTTTCTCTGGGTGACTGGCCGCGCTATGGAAATGGGCCGAGCGCTGCTCGAACACTGGGGGTACATGCGCCTAGACGAGATCATCTGGCTCAAGGTGAATCAAACGCAGCGGCTTATTCGCACGGGACGTACAGGGCACTGGCTGAACCACGGCAAAGAGCACTGCCTCGTCGGGCTCAAGCTACGGGAGCATGCAGACGCACCGTATCAGAGCCGCCCGCCCGGCGCTCCCAACCCTGTACCTGAATGGCTGCACCGCGGAGTTGCCACCGACGTGATCGTCTCGCAGGTGCGCCACACCTCTCGCAAGCCGGACGAGCTGTACAGCATGATCGAGAACATGTGCCCGGGTGGGCGTAAGATTGAGCTATTTGGGCGACGACACAACCTACGCCCTGGCTGGCTCACCCTAGGGAACCAGCTCAAGTCTACCCACTTGGTACGTCTTGAGTCCGTGTCTGACAACTGACTCCAGCTCGACGCAGACGGCCAAGGATGTTCGGGGGGATGATTCGCCCTGTACTTGGACACGGCTACGGTAGTTTGCATGAAGTAAATTCAGTCCGGGTATAGCGGGGAATGTGATCAGCGTGGCTGCGCATGGGCCGCACAGGCTCGCATGTAAATACAATTCGGAGACTGAGCGATCACGTCAGCGCCAAGTCGCCATGGAAAAATTGCACATTTTCCACCCATCCCCCTGCACGTCCATCATATGGATTGGGTACGGCAACTGTTTGGCTGTTGCCTGGGCTGTGCCCGCAAACTGAAGCATGGACAGGGGCGTGCAGACGAAGAGGTGTGTACTGGCCGCTGTTCCGCTTATCTGGTGCTGACCGCGGCAGGGCGTGTCGGAGCGGACCCGGCTGCTGAATGCCGAGTCATCACCGGCACCGGCGCCGGCAAAACAGCTCGAGCTGCCGCCCGTGCTGTTTCCTGCCGAGGTGATTGACGAGATCCTGAGCCCCATTAAGAAGTACGTATGCGCTGCGTACTGGCCCCGCTCACCGCCACAGCAACGTGCTGCCGCTGGATGCCAACGTGCAGGGTGTGGCGACTGGCAGGAACCCTATTGCGCAGGGGTTTGAGCAGTGCGCCGGCCAGCAGGACGGCACGCAGTCCCATCTGCGCATCCACACACTGCAGCTGGACGAAAACGGAGAGCCAGTAGCGGGCAAAACGGCGTCGAGTGACGCCGCCACCGTGGACCTCACCAAGGAGCTTCCTGCGGATGCGCGTGATGCGGCGCAGGCAGTCGCAGATGTCACAGAAAGGCGGCTGGGTATGGCGAAGGAGCGCGCTGGGCATATCACGAGCGAGTGGCCCACCGTCGACGACGTGTCGCAGTGATACGTGCGGCTGCTATGGACACTAATCAGCGATGCTCCACTGCACCACAAAATGCCGGAACGGCGTAGAGCGGCCCTGCCGCACATAGTGCGGCAGATCGCCGCGCTCGGCAATGGTGGCCGGGCCAAAGTCGTCCGGGCCCACCATGTCCGTTTCTGAGACGATCCGCAAGGCCGATGCAGGCGCTGCCTTGTTGCCGAACTCGGCGTACACCGAGGCGAGCTCTTCCTGGTGCGTTTCGCGGATCGCCGAGAGGATGTGCAGCTGCGGCACGCCACGCTCTGCATCCTCCGCGCCTGGCCGGCGCAGGTGCCGCCGGGCCACGGCAGCGATCCACCGGGCGTGGTCGCGTTCATACACGCAGTCTGGGTGAGTCAAGCACACGGGCGGAAATCACGTACCTGCTGCCACCAGGACGTCGAAGCGAGCATCACCAGAGAAAGGTGCGTCGGCGTCGGCAGAGCTTTCCGGACTTGGGCTGCCCTGGCGGGCGGCGCCGACCGGGTTATCGCACTCCTCATCAGCGCTGCCGCCGCCGGCGGTAAACGTGCCCTCATATACCTCTCGCCAGTCAAGCTTGGCGACGAAAACACGCACGCCCATCTGGCCCCCGATACCCCCCAGCATTGTTGATTGCGCCATAGCGTTTTTCTCGCAATTCAGCTGTAAATTGGAAAGAACCGCTGGATGATAGTCGGTGAGCACAACCTTGGTCGTTTGGCCGGGCCGGTTGCGGAACCACGCGGCTAGGCCCAGGCCGACAAGGCCCGTGCCGGCGCCGAGCTCCAGCACCGTGCGTGGCCGGACCCCATTTCGCGCGTAGTCGAGCATCATGCGTCGCGCAAGAAAGGGCGCCGCTCCCCATGTGCGCCCTCCGAGGGCGTCGTCCACCAGTGGGATTTCCCGCAGCTGCACGGACGCCACCGCGTCCTCCGCGCGCTCTGGCGGGGCAGTCGAGGTAAAGAAGCGGTACAATCGCTCCCGCGCGCCAGCAGCGGACTGCCCCGCCATGAGCACGAGGTGCGCCGAGCACGCTTCGGCCAGCTCGTCGAGCTGCGGGTCGAGCGCTGCAACACCGCTGCCGTACACCCAGTTGATCACGGCGTGGAGCCAGTCCCGCGCATACTGTGTCTCGAATGTGTCTTCGAGCGACTCGACATGCGGCGCAGACCCGTCGGGTGCGGCGTCTGTCTCTGGCGGCTCCCACACCCACTCTTCCATCACACCCTCATCTGTGAACCCGCAGGCGCGCCGGACTGCACAAAGGCCGGCAGAAATTGCACTGCACGCCTCGCTAGGCCCTAGATCACCACTGGCGATGCGCTTGCGCAGCTGCGGCACCAGCGGGAGGTCCCGCGAGGGCACAAAGCTGCTCGGCATCCAGGGTCTTGGAGACAATAGTGGCGGACAGTGTAAATGTGGAGGGCAACAACACAATGTGGAGCTACGACGTTGTGACAAGGGTCAGACACGCGTCGAGGATCTCTTTTTGCCGGCTCCGAAAAGGTGCGGTCGCCACCGCGGGATCGTCGGGCGGCGCTGAGATCCAGCTGTCTTCGAGCGCGAGCCCACCGGCGTCCAGCGCCTGGTGTGCATCGGTCTCTATCGTGCCGGGGTCCAACGCCTCGAGCCACTCGAGGGTATGCAAGAGCTGTAGTCTTGGTGTGGCGGGCGAGCTGGATGGGGTATCGGGTCCCAGATCTCCACTCGCTGTGCGAGAGAGCTCTGCTGGTGTGCAGGAGATTGGCACGTCGGAACCTTGTATATTTGCCGTCGGCTCATTTGCCACCCGAACTAGCTTTCGCAGTCCCATCAAGACCGGCTCTCGGGCACGCTGCACCGCACGGGGGTATTTGCCGGCAAGTCCCTTGAGTATGCGGCAGAGAAATGCTGCGTGCATCTCGTCTGTGGCTAGTGGAAAGACCAGGGCACACTGGGTGGCCACCTGCATCGCGTCAGCTGAGCATGTCGGAAGTGGCACCCCCGCTGGCCCCTCGTGTGCCCGCATCCAGGTCTGCTGGAGCGCCTCCGAGGCACGCGAAAGCACGAGAAGCTCGCGTAGAGCCTCTGAACTCGGATCGTGCAGGTAGAGCAGGAGGAATATGCCGAGCTGCGAGACGCGGTCCAGTTCCGCGCAATCGCCTTGGCCAGTGGCCGAGGTGACGGGCGAGGATGCGTAGCCAAGCAGGCTGCGCAGCAGCAGTGACGCCGACTCGCGGTGCTGGTCATTAAACAACAGAGGACACAGCGCACTGGCGATGCCGAGCGCAAAGTTGTCGGTAAGCGATGGAGCGACAATGGCCGAGAGCCGCGAAGAGCAGGCCATCGCCAGGAAGTCGACGAGGCCAGAAACACTGTCCGGCACCTGCTTCCTTAGCAGGGGCCAGTGCCGTGCCACCGCGGTTAGCGCAGCCAGCGCAAGCTCGAGTGCTGCCTGGACCAGAGGCGCCTGCCGTCTCTGAGCAAGCGCCATGCCCACCCAAAAGAGTCGCGGCAAGTGGCAGGACCAGGGCGACAGATGCGGTAGTAATTCTGCCACACACTCAAGCATGGCCACCGCGACAGCATCCACTGAGCGGGCTGAACAGTCCTGCAATTCGCCCAGCAGCCGAACGAGCAGCTGCAGTACCAGGTCTTCCTCCTCCAGCTCACCGGTAATGAGCGCGCTTACCAGCTGCAGGTTCCGCGCACGGACCGCCCGGCCAGCGCTCAGTGCAGAGTGCAGGGCAAGGCCGAGCAGACGAGCACGCCACTGTGCAGCCACGGCGGTGCTCGGCGCACCAGCCTCGAGAATCGTGAGCGCAAGCGCGGCGTGCGCGGCGAGCAGGGAACGGTCTCTGGGATCCACGTGGCTGGCAGCCTGGGCCTCGGCGCTGCCTGGAGAGCTCATCCCGCACAGCTCGGCGCCCGCCTCACTGGCCCACTGCTCCGCAACTGCGAGGCGCGCGTCGCGGTCCAGCACGCCGTCTGAGGAAGTGGCGAGCGCGTGCAGCAAGGAGCACTGCACCGCATATACCGCCGCATTCACGCTCGGCGAAGCGCTCCGCGCGAACGACAGCACCGCGTGGAGCGTCTCGGGCAGGAGCTGCTGCACCTGAGCGCGGGGCGCACAGCATACCACGGCAACCAGGTGCATGAGCACTGCCCAGTGTTCTTCGTCGGCACTGGTGGCACGCCGGAGACGAATAAGCAGCTTACCGTGCAGCTGGTGTGATGCGATGCAGGCAATCGCGTCCTTGACGCCGCCGAGGGCCCGGAGCTCGCCGGTGGGCGCCGCCACGAGGCACGCCTCAACCATAGCCGCGGCAAGCGCCGGCACGTCCCGCACGGGCTCCCAGAGGGCGCGGCGGAGTGTTGGGCGGAGTGGCACGTGCCAGATCGCGAGCCGCAGCGCATCGGCCAGGGTGCTGCACAGTCGAGCGTACTGTGCGCCCCGCGGAGACTGCGCAAGCGGCGCGATCCGCGGAAGCAGCGGCACAAGGTAGGAGAGCTCCACCCGAGGTCTTTTCTCGCCGAGGCAGGCACTGAGGTGAATTGACGCCTCGAGCACGTTGAGTGCATCGTCTGGCGTGGCGATGCGCCGCGCCGCCTCAGGCGCCACCGTCATGCATGGCACCGGGCCATAGGGCGCAGCACACACGTCCAGTGCACCAAGCAGGTGCTGTGCCGTAGTACGCAGCTGTTCGTCGTCGCAGGCAGCGTGGCAGAGCGCGCCGCCAAGCGGCCGGGGTGCAGCGCGCGCAGGGGGTGCAGCGGCCGGTGTAGCAGTCGTGTGGCTCGCACGGGTGCGTGCCTGTGCTTCACGCAGCAGCTGTGCCAGTTCCCCGGGACGCTCCGCATGCAGCCGGAGCGGTTGCCCGTTGCCGCTACGGCACACGAGCAGCTCGGCGCCGTCCAGTGCAGCCACCTCCACATGCAGCGCGCCCAGCGGCAGAGCGTCACAGGTGCGCGCCTCAAACCCGGCGAAACACGGCACAGCGTCCAGGGAGTAGATCACGGCGTACTCGGGCAGAATGCACAGCGTGGCGCGCACGCCAGCGCACGGACCAACACTGAGCGTGAGCTGTGACAGCTGGTGCAGCGGCGCACTGGAGAGCACGTGCATTGTATGCGGCGGCAGTCGGAGGTGCTCTGGGGCGATCCAGCGCTCCAGCTCGGCACGACACGTCCCCAGGAGAAGCGCGGCGCTCGGCATAGCGCTGCACCAGGACGAGAAGTGCGTGCAGAACGGATCTTGTTCCCGGGCCATGCCCCACTGGCGCAGTTGGAGACGTACAGCGCTGGACAGGTTGAGCACAAACACGGTGTGGAGGAGGTGCAGGGCAGCAGGCGTCACGGCACTCAGGAAGAAGGCAATGTACGCAGGCGGCACCGTGCACGGCGCCTCAGCACCCGTGCAGTCCAGCACCACGTCGTATGCGCGATCGGCTAGGGCAGAGTTGAGCAGGGAGAGCACGTGGCACACGAGCAGCTCCCAGTCGCAGCTGTGCGCGGCGGGAAGCAGTGCCGGAAGCAGGTAGAGCACCGGGCGCCCGGCGCGCGAGACGGGTCCGACGTAGGCGCACGCGTAGAGCGCGCTCGTGTCGTGCCGCCACTGTCCGCGGAGCAGTGCGTCGGCGACGCGCTCCGCGGCGACGGGTGGGTGGAGGCGGAGCGGCCCAAGCGCGTCGGCGCTGTTGATGTGGAGGTGCGCCTCGCGTGTGGCTGTGGCGTCGGCGCCACCCGGTGGGACTCTGCGCTGAGCCTCGCCGACCGCCTGGAGCCAAGGTCGCAGCTCGGCGTCCTGCCGCACCGCCTGCGGCACGGGCAGGGGGTTGCCGGCGAAGAGGGGCGGGTCTGCAACACCGTGCTCACGGAGCTCGGCGGCGATCCGCTCCGCATAGTCCGAAAAGAGCGTATGCAGCATGCGGCGGTCCTCGAGTGGGAGTGACTCGTCCGGGTGGGTATTCTCGGGCACGGCGGCTGCGTCGGGCACGCTTGTGGCATCCACGGAGCACACGCGCTCGACAAAGTCGATAATCACGCCGCGGCACTGCTCCAGGAACGGGTTAAGCGCGGTCAGGTACGGCTCTTTGTGTGGCGGAAAGCCGTTGTGACCAAGCGCAAGCATCACCTTGCTCACCAGTAACAGGTCACGCCGGAGCGTGGCGCGGTGCTCTGGCAGCGAGAGTCCGACAGAGCGCGGGTTCACAATCGAGGGGCCAAACAGGCGCAGGAGAAGCAGGTCCCCCATGGCACGGTGCTGCGCCGTGGGGAAGCGCTGTGCGACCTGCGCCTTGATGCATCCACACAGTCGGCGCAGGTCCCACGGAACGGCTTCGGCGCTTCTGTCGAGCCGCTCTAGGAGCCAGAGCACGAGCAGCTTCACCTCTTCCCGGTTCTCCTCCACGGTGCGCCCGCCTTGGATACGAGCCGGCTCCAGCTCCAGTACGTGGTCGTCCGTTACCGCGAGCCGGGCGACCAGCGGCCCGATCAGCTTTTGCAGGTAGCAAAATGCATGCTTGCGCACGTAGGATGAAAGCAGATGCACCCGGGCCGTATTGCTGCGGAACAGCATGTCGGCCGTGGTGCACCGCTGGATCTCGTCCGCAGACACGGCGGCGAGGAACTCGAGCGTCGATCCGTGCGTAGCAAACACATTCATCAGTACGTGCTCGAGCACAATGTACTCGGAGCTGCGGCACACTTCGCACAGCGAGAGCGCTAGTCGGTAGTCGGACACGTTGATCAGTTGTGCCATGGGGATGAGTGGGCGCTGCACCTGGCCATCTCCCCGGTCCAGGACTCCATCCTCGTGGTGGACACGAGCCAGTGCATGCATGGCTGCCGTACGCATTGCTGCATTCGACCGCGGCAGCATCCACACCACCTCTCGGCGCACGCCCTCGAGGAGCGGTGCCACGCTCGACGGCGCCTTGCCACGTTGCTGCCCCCGGCCGCCTGATGCTTTGTTCTGTCCGTCCGATGACTGTCGCTCCTCGCATTCCGATGAGCGGCTTGTCTCCATCACTGCTTTCGGCCCTAGGATACAGAGCGCAAGGAATGAGATGGAGCGGGCTGCTCACAGCCCGCACTTAAGCGGGGAGCCCGCCTTGTACGATCTTGCCCGCGCACTGACCTTGCCGCCCATGCGTACATAGACACATGCATTGCGCAAGAGACGCACCTGCCATTGGACGCCGGCAGAGCGGAAAAGGAATGTAGATCCATGGCAGCGCCAAGCATCGTATCTGTCCACTGGGCGCGCTCCGCGCCGCAGGGGGCGCTGACCGGCAGCCTGCGTCCGCGCTCAGGCCGAGGCGATGTCAGGGGATGACAGGCGTCACCTCCACATCACGCACGTGAACAGTGGCGACCATGGAAAAGCACGGGCCGCATTTCACGCAATCACAACATGACGGCTGGCAGGACCATGTGGACTGGCGCTATGTTCGCGCGCAACCTGCGCGTGGCGCGTGCGGGCGCGCGCAACTTTAGCGCCAGCGCTCTGCGTCGCAAGGTGGAGGAAGACGTGTCGTCGGCGCGCTTCCACGATCTGCTCCAGAACACCAAGGGTGGCAAGCCGCTCCTGGTCGACTTCTACGCGGACTGGTGCCAGCCGTGCAAGCTGCTGAGCCCCATTCTCAAGAAGCTGGCGAGCACGCCGCAGCTTACTGGGAACAACGAGGTGGATCTCGCCACGATCGACGTGGACAAGTACGTGGATCTCGCGCAGCAGTACAATGTAGGTGGTCCGGCTTGCCAGCGTCGCAGCTCACATGCAGATTCGCGCGATGCCGACGGTGATCGCCTTCAAGAACGGCAAGCAGGAGAACGCGTTTATCGGCGTGCTCCCCGAGGCTCGCATCATCGACTTTATCAAGGGTCTCTAGATGGGCCGTGCGACGACAGCTGACACCTATAAAATTCTCCCGTAGGATCTTCTTGCCTCATAGGGGTGCAGCGTCTTAATACACGTGCATCTTTGTGTGTAACAGCCAGAATGTCTCTGGTCGATAACGTCTATTGGTACATGCTGTGGGCGCTACTGGCGTGGCCAACAAAGCGAAGCGGCTTCCTCTAATCGGACTCGTCCGCCTCGGACTCATCCTCCTGTTGCTTCTTGTGCTTGTGACTGGAGCGCTCCGACTTGGACTTTTTCTTTTCCCTCTTTTCCTTCTTCTCCTTCTTGTCCTTTTTCTCGCCCTTCTCCTTCTTCTCCTTCTTTTCCTTCTTCTCTTTCTTCTCCTTCTTCTTCTCCTTCTTGTCATCGTCACCCTTGTCTCGCTTGCGCTTCTTCTCGGTCACTTCGCTCCGGCCAAACTCGGGCGCCGCCTCGACGTGCTCAGCGACTGCCAGGCCCGACTCGTCGTCCATCGCATGGCCGTCGGACTCGTCGGCATCCGTAGTGTCGTCCTGCGGCTCCACTGCGCCCGTCGCCCCGGTGTTCTCCACTTCATCCTCGTCGTCCGCCCAGCGCACGCGGCGCGGTCCCGCAGGAACAGCGCCCGCCTCGGGCGCCGCCTCGGACGCCGCCTCCTCTTCCAGATCCACACTCACGTTCTGGTCAAACGTCTGTGAGCCCGGCTTGGGCGGCGGCACACTGAACGGATCGCTCAGCAGACTGCCATGCAGCGAGAGCATATGGTTGGCAATCGTCATGCTGATGACGGTAAAGCGCAGCGTCTGCCGCTCGCCACCGAGCGGCTCGCCAGACTTCTTGTGCCGCCAGTAGCCCACGCTGCGGTCCTGCGCGCTGGAGCGGCGCTTCGAGGCGCCCTTGGGTGTGCCACTCACAAACTCGTAGCGGGACGACGGCAGATGCGCCGCAGAAATAGCCGCGTTAAACGTGCCGTGCAGCAGGAGCGACACGTGGCTCGGCGACGAGAGCGCAATACTCCCCTCTGCTCTCGTTAGCATCCACAGCACACGGCACGCCGCACGTACCCAGCTCCATGCCCAGCTCGGGCCGCCAGACAATTGCGTCGAAGCTCACAGGCGCCAGCGAAAACGCCGAGTCGCCGTCAATAAGACCCTCCTTCCGCAGGTAGTGCGCATTGGAGTGCGCCACAAGCACACCGCCAAGGTTCGGGATATAACTAGGCACAGTCAGTCTCCATGCGCGCTTGGCGCAGTCCAGCGACGTACCGCATCACGAGCGTGTCGAGCTGCTCCAGCAGCGACGCCTGGGGGTTCATCGTCCACACAGGGGGCACCGCGATCTGCATCCTGGCGCGCATGCGGACGAAGCCCGTAGAAACGGCGTCGTCCGCGCCGGTACGGGCCGCCGCGGCGCTCGTCCCACCGGCCGCCATGGTCCAATGCACGCCAGCATTGCTCGGCAGCCAAAAATTTCTTGTGCGGCGGCTGTCGATCACGTGACACATGGCTGGAACGTGAAAGAACCGTTTTCTGGTGCGGGTGGCTCACAACGTACTGTCACTTGGTGTGTGCGATCAACATGTCGGAAGGCCAGAACGTCCCCAACTTTAAGCTCGTGCTCGGTATGTTGTCTGGGTCTTGTTGCGATGTGAACGGGATGCTGACGCGTGTGTAGTGGGCGATGGTGGTACGGGTAAGACCACCTTTGTCAAGGTATGTTGAGCTTGGCTGCGCGGACGCGTGTGCCGGCGCGGCATGCTGTGCCGTGCACGCGCGTGCCGACGTGGTACATGCTGTGTGGTTTGGGCTGGTAGCTGACCGTGTGCGCGCACGATGCGCGTTGTCCTTGTTTAGCGCCACCTGACGGGCGAGTTCGAGAAGAAGTACATTGGTACGTTGTGTGGCGCTGATCTGCGCACAAGGTAGCGTGCTGACACTGTGCGCAGCCACCCTTGGTGTCGAGGTGCACCCGCTGCAGTTCCACACCAACTTTGGCCCTATTGTGTTCAACGTGTGGGACACTGCGGGTCAGGAGAAGTTTGGTGGTCTCCGTGACGGCTACTACATCCAGGGCCAGTGCGGTATCATCATGTTCGATGTGACCTCGCGTATCACCTACAAGAACGTGCCCAACTGGCACCGTGACCTGGAGCGCGTGTGTGAGAACATCCCGATCGTGCTGTGCGGTAACAAGGTCGACGTCAAGGTACGTGGGCTCAGGCGTGCCGCGGCGAGGCGGATTGGCTGACACTTTGCAGGAGCGGAAAGTGAAGACCGGTGCTGTCACCTTCCACCGCAAGAAGAACCTGCAGTACTTCGAGATTTCGGCCAAGTCGAACTACAACTTCGAGAAGCCCTTCCTGTGGCTCGCCAGGAAGCTCGTGGGCAACCCGGCGCTCGAGTTCGCTGCCGCCCCCGCGCTTGCCCCGCCGGAGGTGCAGGTGGACCAGGGCCTCATGGAGCAGTACAACAAGGAGCTCGAGACGGTACGTGTTGGGTTTGCCGAGCTGACGTCACTGACCCGCGCAGGCAGCGGCTGCGCCGCTCCCCGACGAGGACGATGGCGACCTGTAATGTGCGGCCGCGCCTCTTTCATAGCTGCGTAACGATGCGCGTTTCCGTGCCAAGGACATCTCTCCAAGTGCCTTGCGCCCAACCAAGTTACTCAATAGCCCCTGTTTGGCGTCCCAAGGGATCACGTGCGGCTCGCCCTTCTCCACCTGCAGAGTCACCCGGCGCCTGGAAATTTGACGCTCCAGGAGCACGGTCACTGGCGACGGCACAGAGGCTTAGGACGATGGCACCACCGCCATCCCAGCCGATGCGCGGCGCAAGAGCACGAGGTACGAGCGTCTCTGGCGCCTCGTCGCCTCATGGCACGCGCCAGGGCATGTATATCGCGTATGTGAAGAACGCCATGTTGCAAAAGACCAAGGTGCGTCTCCTGCCTGGGGGGCGGGCGGGCGTGTGCTGACCATGCAGGGAGACACTGGCCCATACAACGAGCTGGTGGTGCAGTTCCAGAGCGGCGTCACAGCGCCGAGCGCTGCGAGTGCCATGAGTGCCCGGCACACGTCGCCATCGCAGCTCCAGTCGTGGCTCACGGCGCTTACCCATGTGGTGGCGTCGCTTGACCGGACGTGCGTAGCACTGGTGGATGCCGTGCTTGAGTTCCCCTGGCTTGCGGCACCCACGGATTTGGGAGACGCGTGGGTCCGCTTCGCCTGTGCACTGGTCAGTGCCCGCAGCGAGTGGACGGGCAAGGTGGCATCGCTCGTGTTCGCCAACTTTGGCCCGCGGCCTTCGTGGTACGTGGGCGCCGAGGAGGCGCACGCAGATACGGCAGCGCGTACGCTGGCGCCAGACGTCGGTGCGCGCCCCACGCGGAGACAGCTGTACGAGCGGGTGCACGGCTTCCTTGAGGCGCTACTGCAGCTGGTTCCGACGCTGCCGTCGACGCTGCAGCCACTGCTGATCCAGCACTTTCCGCACAAGCGCGACCGCACGCTCACACAGGTCCTGTATATGCGGAACCTGCTGCATATGAGCGAGTACTGTGAGGCGCTCACGGAGCCCGTGTGGGCCGCTGTGGTCGACCATGCGCTGCAGGTGGACGTGGCGATCCAGGTGGAGCTAGACGAGCTGGAGGAGCAGGGGATCGAGCCTACGGGGGCCCACGGCGTAGCTGGCGCGCTGGACCGCAACATGAATGCGGACGCATCAGACTCGGAGGGGATGCAGTCCGCGGACGTGTCGCCGGCGTTCCAGCCGCACGAGCCGGACACGGACCCGGAGCTCGAGACGCTCGAGCAGCTTTCCGACGAAGAAGGGTTTGATGCGAGTGACGATGCGCTGTTTTCAGCGCCCCACGATGACCAAGAGCCGGCGTGGACGCAGATCGCCGCGCTCGCCTCCAAACTTGACGCCATGATGAAGACGATGTACGATTTCCTGGTGCAGCGCGTCGCCCGCGACGCGCATGCGCCTGGCACGACAGTGCGGCGGTACCAGCTGTTCCAGACGCTACTGGGCATCTTTAGCCGCACGATTCTGACCACGTTCAAATCCCGCCACGTGCAGTTTTTGCTCTTCTGGTTCAGCGCGCTGGACTCAGAGTTCTCGGACATGTTCCTCGGTACGCTGCTGAGCAAGAGTCTGTATACGCCCTGGGATGCGGCGGTGCAGAACGGCGCGGACGCGTCGCAGTCGGGCGACGCGTCGTCGCTGATGCGCATCGCGGCGGCGAGCTACGTGGCGAGCTTTGTTGCCCGCGCCAAGTACATCGACGCGTCGACGACCCGCATGGTGTTACTGAATCTGTGCACGTACCTGGATGGGTGCCTTGAGACCTTCATGCGGATGGGCACGGCGGCGCCGCCGCCAGGCGCGCGGGAGCACGCTGTGTTCTACGCGGTGGCCCAGGCCGTGTTCTACATCTTCTGCTTCCGCTGGCGCGATCTGCGGGAGGGCACTGCGGATCCAGTAAGCTCTCACCCGACCAACTCGTCCGCCGACGAGGACCACTCGCGTGCGCTTGCGGGCATGTACCCGATGGCGGGGCCCGTCGAGATCTCGCCGCAGCTGCAGCCTGTGGTGCCCGGCGCCACGTCGCTGTCCTTCTCCTCGGCCTCCTCGCACACCTCGGGCATGATGAGTGATGCCGGGGCGGGGCGGGGCGGCTGGGCGCCGGGGCTGTCGGTGGTGCAGCGCGCGATTACCTCGCCGCTGAACCCTCTGCGGTACTGCAACGCCAACGTGGTGAACCAGTTTGCATATGTCGCCCAGCACACGGGCTTCCTCTACTGCTACTCGATCCTCGAGGCCAACCAGCGGCGGCAGTCGAGCGCCAGCGCCGCCGAGCCGCGGGCGTCGGGCGAGGCGCCCGGCACGCCGCACCGCAGCACGCCCGCCGCAGCGACGCGCGACTCGACGCCGACCACGAGCGCCGTCTCGTCGCCCGCGCCGCGGGAGCGAGCGCGTTCCTCGGTGAGTGAGGAGCCGGCCGCACGGCCCACCGAGGGGCTCGACGCCTTCTTCCCCTTCGACCCGTACCGGCTGCGCGACTCGTCTGGCCTGGTGGAGCGTCTGTACCAGAACTGGGCAGACGTGGCTCCGGAGGGCGAGGAAGAGGAGGACGAGGAGGAGTTCAGCGGTGCCGACTACGATGCCGAGGACATGAGCAGCAGCCTGCCAAGCAATGCACGGACCAAGCTCAGCTCGCTGCGCTCCGCGCTGAGCTCGTCGACCGACCCGAGCGTGACGCCCGAGTCGGTCGCACGCAGCATGGAGGCGATGAGCATCAGTCCTTTTGCTGTGTAGAACTATTTTCTAGGGAAAAAGGCCGAGGCACAGCCTCCTGGACAACTAGGGGTGGAGGCCCGTGCCTCCCGACCTGGCGGCCCTGGCGCCGACCCCCTGCAGGTCCGCGGGGAGCGGCGGTCCCGCCTCGATCGGCCCGGCGAGCCGGGCCTCTAGGTGCTGCAGCAGTTCCCGCGACACGGCGCCGCTCGTGGTGCGCACGGTGAGCCGGCAGAGCCGCACGCGCACGTTGGGCTCCAGCCGCAGCATGCAGCCGACCTTGCCGCCGTCTGTGTTCATGACGCCGGTGCCGACCACCGTCTCGGGGCGCGGGTCGATCTGCTCCAGGATACAGAACCCGGCCGCCTGCACCACGCTGCGGTACCGGCCCTGGTCGAGCGACCCATCCGCGGTGAGCAGGATGGGGAACACATCCTGCACCTCGCGGGGCTCGCCCTGCCCGATCATCTTCCAGCGCTGGAAGAACTCGTCAGGGCGCATGCTCACCGGCTGCAGCCGCGGCCCGGTCTCGGGGTGATCGAGCAGCGGTGACTGGCTCGCGGTGCGTTCGCGCGCGCCGATGCCGCCCGCCGCGTCTGGGGCGAGCCCGCCGGAGACGTGTGGCATCGCCGGGGCCAGTGGAACGGCGCCCTCGTCCGGCGACGACCCGCGGCGGATGCCGAGGCCGTCAAGCGCAGCAGGCTCGAAGCCGTCCTCCTTGTTGTCTGACAGGTCGAAACTGCGCAGGTCGAGCAGGTCCACGGACTTGTCGCCCAGGGTGCTCGTGTCCGCCGCGGTGACCACATCGGGCGGCTCCGCGTCCGGGAGGGCCGTGGGCATCGAGTCGAGCAGCGCCGGGTCCTCGAGCGACGCCGCGGCGAACGGGTGCGCCGTGCTGGGCACAGGACGCACCCGATTGCGCCGGTTCAGCGGCGTTGCATCCGGCGCGGCAAAGTGCGGGAGCAGCTGCATGGCGTGCTGAGAATACGGCGGCATCTCCTCGCAGACGTCCCGCAGTAGCGTCTCGGACGGGGCCTCCGCGAGCGCCACGTACTCACACGCACGCTGCTGCAGCTCCGTATCGAGCACATGCTGGTACCGGCGCAGCACGTACAGCAGCTGCTCCCGCAGCTCGGGGAACACGTTGATCCACTTGACGTACGTGTTAAGCAACAGTGCCCGCGTATGCCACGTGCTCAGATGGGAGCGTGTGTGGAGGATGTGGAACTGCTCCAGCGGGCTGGCGCCGGGCTGATCCGCAATCAGATACCCCCATTCGCCGAGAATGTAGGCGGCGAGCTTGACAAGCGTCTCCTGGCAGGGCGACTGCTCCAGGCGGGCGAGCACCTGCCGGGCTGCATACGGCTGCGCATCAGGCGTGTTGGCCACCACCTGCACGGTGCGGCACCACACTTCGTCGCCCACATGGTCGCCAGCGACCGTGAGGAGGGAGAACGCTGCGCTGGTGAGTGGATGCCGGGCGCTTTGCTGTGCGCATGACGTACTCGTATCGATGTACCAGCGGTAGTCCAGCGCAAACTGGCGGTCAGTCACTCGTCCGTCTGGAGGCCAACATACCCGGTCCGTAAGGATGGCCGTCTTGACGATCATCTGTTCGCGGAGCGACGGGTCGGCTGCTCCCATACAGTGGAGCAGCTCGGCCACGATACGCTTCACATTCTCCTCGTCGCACATGCTGTACAGCAGGTCAAGTGCACGGCGGCGGACGCTCACGTCCGGATCGCGGAGTGACTGGATGATAGTTGCCTCGTGCATCTTGATCGACTCAAGGCTGGCGACGCGCAGCGCAAGACGCGCCATGGTATCGAGCCCGAGGTAGCGCACGTTGGTCTCCCGCGACACGAGAAACTTGCCGAGCAGCACGGCGAACCGCGCCGCGATCGCCGAGCCCGTGTCGATGTGGATCGCGAGGCGGATCGCCTCGAACAGGATCGCATTGTACGCGTTGCTTTGCTGCACGCTGCGCGCAGACGCGAGGCGGGCCTCCCGGAGGATCTGCTCAAACACGGCGTTGAGCGCCGTGGCTAGCCGCGGCTCGGCAGGCCCGTCAAAGTACTGCAGCAGGCGCAGCAGCTTGACCAGGAGCCACGGCGAGGGTATGTCGTGGTACAGGTAGTCCTCGGTGTACTCGCGCTCCACAATCACCTTGTGCAGAGTCTCGACCGCGTGCGGGTAGCAGAGTGCGTAGCTGGCCGGGTCGTCCTGGGCCAGGGTAATTAGCAGGCTGGCGACGCTGAGCGCCACACCGAGGTGGCGGCTCGCAAGCAGCTCGGAGAGCCGGTCGTTCCACTCGGCGACGGCGATGCCCTCGGGGAACTTGCGATACAGGCGCAGTAGGGTGAGCGCCGCCTTCTTCTGCACGGTGGGCGGCGAGGTGGGCGAGACGAGCAGCTTGAGCACGTCCTCGGAGAGCGACTCAGCCATCTCGAGACTGCCGACATTGGCGACCGCATGGAGCGCGAGGCAGGTGTGCACCTCGTTGTAGCTCTCGAGATCCTTGCGCACCGAGTTGATAACCAGCCGCACGAGATCCGAGTTCTCATGCATCAGCAATGTGAGGGCCAAGTACCCGATCTGCTTCTCCGAGTAGCGCGTGCTGGCCACGAGGTTGACCGCCTCGAGGTGGCCAACATCCACCGAGTACCCCTGCATGTAGGTGAAGATGATCTTGGCCACATACTTCTTGCGCTGGTAGCCATCGAGCGCCGAGGCGGCCCGGAACTTTTGGCGGATGTGCGCCATCTCCCGGTTGACCGCCTTTTCCTCCAGCTCGCGTGTGCGGCATGAGCGCAGGTCAGCGATGTACTGCGTGAGCCCACGCATCGTCTGCGTGGCTGAAGACCGGCTGATCATGGCGTACGGCGCCGCCCCGCCGTGCGGCGTGTCGGTGCAGTGGCGATGGGCCAGATGTGGAGGCAAGTGGCGCAGGGGAACAACATGGCCTTTTCCGGCGCCAGGCTGCCCCAGTCGAGCAAATCTCCGGGCACAAACAGCGCACGGCAACACGGGCCGAACCGCCGTGCGGCGCCCAGAGCGGCACGGCGTGCATCGCACCGGGCACGGCGTGCATCGCACCGCCATGCACAGCGGCGCTCGGGGCCGTGGCAGGCGACACACCGGGGTGTGCCGCACACCGTGAAACAAAAGACTTATATCTAGATAGCCAGTGGCAGAGGTTTCGCTACACGCAACTGAAGTGGGAGCCTACGCAGCCTCCTCGCCCTTGTTCTCGGCGGGCGCTGGCGCGGCAGCAGCCTCGCCCTGGGGCGCGGCCGAGGCGCCCTCGGCGGGCTTCTCAGTGTCCTGCATGTCGCTGGTCCAGAGGGTGAGGTTGTCACGCAGAAGCTGCATGATAAGCGTCGAGTCCTTGTAGCTCTCCTCCGACAGGGTATCCAGCTCGGCGATTGCATCGTCGAACGCCTGCTTCGCCAGGTGGCACGCACGGTCGGGCGAGTTGAGGATCTCGTAGTAGAACACCGAGAAGTTGAGCGCAAGACCCAGACGGATGGGGTGAGTGGGCGGGAGCTCGGTCACCGCCACGTCCGAGGCAGCCTTGTAGGACTCGAGCGACTTGTCCGCCGAGTCCTTGCGCTTGTCGCCGGTAGCGAACTCGGCAAGGTAACGGTGGTAGTCACCCTTCATCTTGTGGTAGAACACCTTGCTCTCACCCGAGGCAGCCGAGGGGATCAGGTGCGTGTCGAGTACCTTGAGGATGTCCTCGCAGATCTGCGCCAGCTCGGTCTCGATCTTGTCGCGGTACGCCTTAATCATGGCGACCTGGGCCTCGTTGCCCTTGCTCTCCTCCTTCTGCTCGATCGAGGAGACAATGCGCCAGCTCGCGCGCCGAGCGCCGATCACGTTCTTGTACGCGACGCTCAGGAGGTTGCGCTCCTCCACGGTAAGCTCCTCGTCAGAAGAAGCCACGCGCTTCATGTTCTCGACCATCTCCTCGTAGCGCTCCGCCTGCTCGGCGAGCTTGGCCAGGTACACGGAATCCTCGCGGCTCTGAGTCATGTTCACTGCACTAGTTGCTCTGCGACGGTCAGCCGCCTGTCCGTTTGCGTATGCCTCGCGTGCACGTACGAACGCGGTGGTGGTGCTCGGGCAACAAAGGGGGCTAGTGTGGGCTCTGATAGAGTGAATCCAACAACGGGGGGAAACGCACCGAGGTGCGGGCACGCCCCGCCCGTCCGCCACGTCTGCGTTGCTCGCACCCACGCGTGCTGCAGCCACGACCCAATCAGCGCGCGCCGAGCCTGCCGACGCATGAGGGGCCTGCGCGATTCTAAACATGCTGCTTTGGCCCGCTAGGTCCTCTTCGGCCGAACCGGGTGACCTGCAGCTTACTGCGGAATGTGCACATCATGCACCGCCCGCAATGACGACATCGGTTTACACACTATGGCCCCGCCGAACGCGTGCGGGGTCGTGTTGCCGGAGCCACGCGTAGCTGCCGCCTGCGGCTACCAGTGTGCTTACGCTGCCCAGGCGGAACAGCACGCCCGTGCTGTCGAATTCTTCCGCTGTGGTGCGCTCAAATAGCACGTGCGGCAGTGCGAAGGCTGCATGCGTCAGTCAGGCCGTCTGGATCTGGGCGCGGGGTACACACCGGCTGAGGACACCAGGGACACCACCATCTGCGGCACTACAATGCTCCAGTTGTGCAGTCCCAGCACGGCGCCGGTGTGTGGGAGCAGGTCCGTGCCGTGTGCCGTGTGCTGTGTCGATGCCGGTGTTTGATGCAGCGGAGCTAGCGGTACTTCGTCCTCAGCTGCTGTGCCCGAGTCGTGCGTGGTATACAGCATTAAGCTCAGCAGCGTGAATGGAGCCCAGTTGGTCAGTGTCCAGGACACACCAAGCACGCTCAGGAGCAGGATCGCTCCCGCCACACTGTGCGTCGAGTACGTCGGGCAGGTGCCGAACAGGAGCACAGTGCCGAACAGCACGTGGGAGGCGCACCAGGCCTCGGCGAGTGTTGGCGCGCGTAGCCAGCGCAGGTACGGGGTATCGAAGCAGCGCACCCGCCGTAGCTTGTATGAAATGCGGCCATCGTGCGTGCCATCCTGCACGAGCCATGGCAACACCACGGAGGACACCAGGCTTGTGCATGCGTAGCAGAACATGGCATAGCTGCCCACGCGTCGGGCCTCGTCGCCGGCGCGGTCGGACGTGGCGGAGGAGCCGCCAGAGTCGCCATGCGCCGCTCGGTAGATATTGGCCACCCAGGACACGCTGAAGAACAGCACGGGGAACCAAGCCAGCCAGGCGGCGAACTGGATCGCGAACAGGTCCAGGATCGCACGCGGCAGCACACTGGCCGTGGCGAGCAGCTCCCAGGGCACCCGCATGAGGCGGCGGACTCCGTGCACATCGCCCGAGACCAGGCGCGACTCGCGTACCAGCAAGAACAGGGACGCGTGAGTAAGCAGCAGCAGCACGGCTGCCAGCAGCGCCAGCAGTGCGAGCTGGTCCAGCTGGAACGCTCCGCTGAGCGTCGGCAGCTGCGCCGGCAGGTCCGTCTCGCCAAATAGGTAGCCGAGCACGGAGCCGAGTCCGCCAAGGCGCGAGCCCCACGCATTGCCGATGCTCTGTTCGCGTGCGGGCAGGATGTCGGTCACTAGGGCCCGGTGGGCTGCGGACAGCACATTGAGGGACACGTCCGTGCCGACGATCGACAGGACGCCCAGCAGCGTCGCGAGTGCATTGGGCTCCCCGCCGTGGATTCGCGAAATCGTGCTCCCGGCAGACATGCACGAGAGGCTCACCATACACACCGCACAGCCAACGAGTAGATACGGCCGACGACGTCCGAGGCGGCTGGTGCAGTGGTCCGAGAGCACGCCGACGATCGGCTGCACCAGGAGCCCGCTCAGCGGACCAGCCATCAGCACTAGTGCCGTCACACTCGAGCTCAAGCCGAGCCGCTGCAGGAAGAGGGAAGCACGCGCATTCTGCACGGCCCATGCAAAGTGTGTGCCGAGGTGGCCCATCATGAGCACCAGGTGCCGCAGCGCGGGCGGGCCGCGGATCCGCGGCACCTCCTCGAGCACCCCATGCAGATCGAGCTCTTCTGTCACATCCTCCTGCACGTCATCCGCCAACGCCATCCCGCCGCGCGGCTTTCCACCGCGCTCTTCGAGCAGCAGCTGGCTAAAGGAGCCAACGCGGGGTCTCCTCCACTCGAGCACATGCCACGTGGCCCCATGCGCCAGGACGCCGCACGACGCTTTTCCCATTCGACCATCGCCGGCGACGAGACCATGGCGTCGGTGCGTACAGCGCAACGGTGCACTCGACTGGATGTGCTGACCCAAGCTAGATTCAGCCGGTTAACCCAAAGCCGTTCCTCCAGCAGCAGGTGGGCAAGCCCGTGCTTGTGCGCCTCAAGTGGGGCCTCGAGTATAAGGGCTTCCTCGTGAGCACGGACAATTACATGAACTTTCAGGTGCGTGGCCGACGCACCAGCGTGCACGCAAGTCACTCACACATGCAGCTCGCCAACACAGAGGAGATCCAGGACGGCAAGTCGAATGGCATGCTCGGCGAGGTGTTTATTCGGTACGGCGCCGCCATTTGCGATTGGCCCCGAGTGACTGACATGCAGCTGCAACAATGTGCTCTACCTTCGCGAGCTAGGCGAAGGAGCGGCCTAGCGCCCCTGCGTATGTGCACATGCTACTGCCGGCGGACGCGGCCCCTCCCATAGCGCACCTCAAAATACCCCTAGAATGTGTTCGTCACGCTACTTACTGCTTGCGGGCCCAGGCGACAAAGTCGTCGATTACCGAGGGCCATGCAGCGTCAAAGTCATGGCGCTCAAACGCCGGGTCAATCTCGCGCGTGAACTCGAGGAACTGGGTCCAGGTGTCGCGGGTCACGATCCGCGCGCCGGACGCCTCCGTGAGGAACTGCTTCCAGAGCGCATACTGTCGTGCCGAAAAGGATGGCGCGCCTGTACCGGCGCGAGCACCCGACTCGTCATACGAGGGCGCGTAGGGGAGTACGAGGTCCCAAAATGTCAGCGCCACCTCCAGTGCTGTTGCGTCAGCCATCGCCCAGCGCCCGCCCCACATACGCAGACTCTTTTGCCCTTCGCTCCGGGCGAACGCAAAGGTAAACTCGTAGCAGCTTGTGTACAGCCCCTTTGGCGGCGCGCCCCGCGGCGCTCCACGCGCCGGGCGCACAGGTGCATCCTGCTTGAACGCGTCAAACAGGCTCGGGATGGTATCCTTCTGCTGCTGAATCAGCTGCTGCTCCGTGAGCGAGCCGCCCTCAGGCGGCGCTCCGACGCCCAGCCGGAGCCAGCCCGCGATGTACTTGTCACGGAGAAAGTGGCCAAGCGAAGGGGACTCGAGATAGAATGAGAGAGGGATTACCACCACGCTCTCAGGCGCAATCCCGAGCTCTTCAAACATGGCAAGGGCGCCCTCAGTGTTGATCACGTCCTCCTCAGCCTCGTCGTCTGCTGGTCAGCACAAGCTGTGCCGCCATTGTACGCACCCTTGTACTTGTCGAACAGCGCATTGAGCCGCGCACGCGCGTTCTTCTCCATTTGCGGCGTCAGCCGCACACCCGCCGCATCGTCGGCGGTCTCGTTCAGATACGCATCCACCGCAGGCTCGAGCTTGTACCCATGCGCACGAAGGTATGTCTGCGCCTCGGCCTGCGGTGCGTTGGTAACGTTGCAGAAGCGCTGTATCAGCGCATTCTTGGACGCCTTGGACGCCTGCACTGTCAGCTGCTAGAGCCTTCCCGCCACTGCCCACGGACCATGGAGAGCAAAAGTGGAGGTACCGGCGAAATCTGCCACCTGCAAAAAATTGCACAAGGGTCGTGATGCTTACATGTATGGCGGAACTGCCTAGCTGCGTCTGCTAACCGACTAAGCCTACTTGCGACCCGCCTGCTTGCGGATCTTGGCCTTCGCCTTGTCGAGCTGCTTCTCCTCGGACCGCTCTGTCTGCAAGGAGCCGACAATCTTGTCGATCTTCTTGTTGTACGCCGTGTCTTCCTCGGCGCGCTGACGCTCGCGCTCCTGCGCAATAAACTGGTTGTCCTTGCGCAGCTCGCGCACAGCACCCTTGCGCTCCTTCTTGAGCTGCGCACGCAGCTTGGCGGCCTGCACACGCTCCGCGTCAGGGTCCGCAGCCCGGCGCGGGTCGAACGACTGCTGGTCGAAGCGCGGCGCGTATGTGCCGATCGACACCGCACGGTGCGACTGCAGGCGCAGCGCGCGCCGCGTGCTAGCCGCACGCTCCACCTCGCTGCGCAGCGTTGCGGCAGCCTCCGAGACGCCCGCCGCCGCATCCGGCGCCGTCCGCTGCATTGGCGCTGCGCCCACCTCGAGCAGGAAGGTGAAGGGCGTAAACAGCTCCACAAATGCTGGGCTGCCTGCATACAGCCTGGCGAATGAGCACACGAGCTCAAGCGCCACGTGGAGGAGCGTCGCTTTGGCCTCTGCCTCTGGCGCACGCGCCGCAAGCAGTGCGCCGAGATTAGCCTTGGACTGTGGCGCAGCATTCTCGCCGATGCGCAGTGCCGCCGTGTGCTCCACGTCCACGTCCGGCGTCGGGATGCCGAACTCGTCCGCGATGCGCTGCGCCACCGAGCGCGGCTTGGTCGCACGTAGCGGCAGGAGGATCGCCAGCACCGTGTACAGTGCGTTGAGCGCTTCGGGCACGAGGCGCCGGCTGTGCGCCTGGTACGAGGTGACGAGCGAGCACAGGTAGAGCGCTGACGCAACGTCGCGCATCGAGCGGATGCGTGAATGTGCCAGGTACTGCGCCACCAGCAGCGACATGGGCGCCGCCACCGGGTGCCAGCGGTCGCTGGTCGGCCACACGAGCCCGCAAACACGCAGAAGGCAGAGCTCTGGCAGACCGGGCCACGTGAGGCTCGTGGGCTGCAGCGCGCCGCGGCTGAGCCCACGGGCAAGGTTCCGCTGCATCAGCGCCAGCTTGCTGACGCACATCTCGGCGCCACGCTGCGGGTAGGCTTTGGCAAGCTCGTGGATGTGCAGGACGAGGTCGCTCAGCACCTCGAGGTGGCCCTGCGTCCCACCACGGGCGAGCGCCCGGCTACCCTGTGCGGCGCGGTAGAGCAGGTGGTCCAGCAGCACGCCCAGGAACGCCTGGAGCCTCGCCGGGTTCTTCTCGTCGAGGTTCGGCGCATAGAGCGTGCGGATGCGCGTAATGACAAGGTTCAGCTGCGACGGCTGCACGCGGTGCTGCTCAAGCAGCTCGAGCAGCTCGTCGTGCGTCCGCGGGCACGGGAAGGTGAATGGGAGGGTCGGCGGGGGCTGCTGCGAGCGCGCGTGGGTGGCGGTATCTTGGGTATCAAAGTCGCCCAGGCCGAGCTCGTCATCGGCGTCCGGCGCGAGCGGCGAGGCCGGCGCTGGCGAGACGGACCCGGACGGAGACGCCGAGTCTGGGACCTCGGGAACGACGGCGTCCTCTGCATCGCTCTCCCCCTCCTCTTCTCCGCCTTCTTCGTCCTCCCCTTCACTCTCCTCGTCCTCCCCTTCACTCTCCTCGTCCTCCTCTTCGCCCTCATCCTCACTCATCTCTTCATCCTCCTCGTCTTCCTGCGCAGCGCCACGCTCCTCAAGGCCGTGCCCCAGGCCAAACCGGCTGCGGCCGGTAGCCTCCTCGGGCTCCTCCAGCGCCTCGTCCGCGCCCGCGGCGGCCTCGGCCTCCTCCTCGTCGGCGGGCTCGCCGCGCATGCGCTTGAGGCGAGCCGCCTCGGCGGCGCGCAGCCGCTCGGCCTGCTGCTCAATGAGCTCCTCGGCGGAGCGCAGACGGTCCTGCGGCTTCGCACGCCGCTCGTACGCGAGCTCACGCACAAACGCATCGTACTGGTCGTCGGGCGTGTCGGCGCTCGTCTGCGCCGGCTTCTGCTCCTCAGGCGACTCGCCCTCGGGCGCCGGCGGCTTGGTATACAGCAGGGAGCGGATGTCGCCGAGCTCGTCGTCCAGCTCCATGCGCATCTCCTCGTCGGCATCGCGGGCCTTTTGCCGCTCATATTTGGCAAGCTTGGACTTGGCGATGATGTCCTTCATCACCTCGTGCTTGCTGCGCGGCGCGCCGTCGCGGTCCTCATCATCGAAGCCGGCAAAGTGCGCATCGCGCGTCGCCTCCTCGTCGATTTTGCCTGCCGCGGTCAGCTCTGCTCACACTTGCGCAAAGCGGTGTCTTCAGCAATCTCCAGTAGAACAATGTTTAGCCAACATGGGCTTTCGCCCCCTCTGGCACAGAAACAAAGAGGCTCATCCTGAGATCGCATCGGCACGCCACACGTACCCTTTGCGCCACGCTCGTCGTCATCCTCGTCGTCCTCAGGCGCCACATCGGGCATCTCGTCAAGCCCGCTAAGGCTCTGCCCAAAGTGCGTAATGTCGTCGGCGCCTTCGTCGTCGTTCAGGTCAAACAGCGACGTCTTGGCAGCGCGCTTCTGGCGCTCAGCCGTGAAACGCTGGAGCATCTTGTCCTCCAGCGAGAGCGTCGGGTCATACTCGCCGAACCGACGGTCCACAAAGTTGGACGAGTGGTGCCGGGAGGCGAGCTCCGGGAGCAGCTTGGCGCGCCGCTGCTGCACGGCATCGGACTTGGCCGCCGACGGCCGCCCCTGCGTGCCCTTGATCTTGCGGCCGGGTACGTCGTGCTTCTGCCGGGTCACCTTCTCGTCAAACGCATTGAGCGAGCCCATCAGCGAGTCAAGCCGCCGCCGCCGCTGCTCGGCGCGGTACTTGCCCACGCGGCTGTCGCTATCGCCGCCGCGGCCCTTCTTGCTACGAGGGCCCGTGACGCCCGCCTCGCGCAGGCCGCTACGCAGCTGCGCGAGCTGCGACCCCTTTTTGCCACTGCCCATCGAGCTCGGACGTGCAGGACGCAGCACGCTCCCAGAAAAAAAGGCGGCCCTGTCACGTGATGCGCCCGTCCGGTCGCCCGCCAGCCGCGCTCCGCCTACTCCCTGGGCGACGACGTAACCATGAGCTCGGGCAGTGCGTAGTTTTGGCTTGCCGCGGATTGGTGTGCTGACGAATAAACAGTCCCGTACAAGCAGTACGTGCTTGACGATGCACCGTGCGCGACGAGTGACTGACCGTGTGCAGGGATCTCCCGCCCAAGGGCGGTTACGCGCCGATCCGCTACAAGCGGAACCTGCCGGCGCGTGGCCCGAACGCCGTGTTTGCGCTGTTTACGATGCTGGGCATTTCGGCCTACGGCTTCTACCGCATTGGTCAGGGCAACATTGAGAGGCGGTGCGTACTGCGGACGACGAGGCCATGTCAACACCGATGCTGACCGGTGCCTGCAGCGAGCTGAAGCGCGAGCGTGTGTGGAGCCGCATCCACCTTACGCCCCTGCTGCTGGCCGAGACGGACCGCGACTCGTACCGTCGCGAGAAGGCCATGGTCGCCCGCGAGAAGGAGATCATGAAGGACGTGCCCGGCTGGGAGGTATGTGTCCCCGCTGTACCGAGGGCGTCGCCGCTGACCGAAACAGGCGGGCAAGAGCGTGTACAACTCGAACCGCTACACGCCGCCGACCTACGTAGTCATGTAAGTACGCAAGACTGTGTGGGAACCGCACGCGTTCGCCGCCAGGCCGTGCCGAGGCCAGCGTCGGGTTCGGTAGGAGCCGCACCAGGTCCGTTGGGATCGGCGCCAGCGACACGCTGCCCAAGTGGAGGCCCGCCCGTATCCGGTCCTGTGACCGGCCACGTCCAACATGGCCCAGCCTTGAGAATGGGTAAAGGGAAGAAGGGACGTTCTCGCGGTGCCGCGCGTGGAGGTCCGCCTAGGCGGGAGCAGCAGCATGCTCCCAAAGCGGACCCGCGTTCAGCTCCGGCTGATTCTGAGCCGTCGCCCGAAGCACGACCAGAGAATAACGGTCCGGCACACGGGTCAGATGAGCAAGCCAACAGCGTGGCGGCGCCGGCGGAGCATAGCACACCGGCTAGCACGATGCCGCCGCTGCCCGTGGTCGAGCCAACGGCGGAGCCGGATGCGGTGCAGGACGTGTCGATTGACCCTCGGGATACTTCCGTCCAGAGGGCCGATCCTACCGAGCAGGAAGGCGCGGACCAGCAAAAAGATACAGAGGAAGACAAAGAGCCCGCTGTCGTCGGTGCGGACGGAACAAATGCTGAGCAGCCCCCTGCCAGTGCGCCAGGTGCGGCCGGGCTGTCGGAGCCCGTATCCACCGACGGCCCCGAGGCGGAAACGCCCAAGGCCGACGAGGAGCCAGAGGGCCGCGACGTGGAGGGCTCTGATGGAGAAGCGTCTACATCGGACCGGACGACCTCATCTGCATCTATATCTGAGCCGGTGTTTAAGTACGAGATCCTCCACGGCAGCGTCGCCGACATCCTTGCCCAAGACTCGATCAGCGCCCTGGCGGTGGCGTCTGAGCGGCTGGCGATTGGCATGCACTCGGGAGCGATCTTTGTCCTGCGCACCGACGGGACGCTGGAGCGTGCACTCCACCTGCACTCGGCTGCGGTGCACGACGTGGTGTTCGACACAAGCGGCGAAACGGTCGGCAGCGCCGGGATGGACGGCCACGTGGCTATCACCTCGCTGCACACGTCGGAGCAGTACCGGTTCGACTTCCGCCGCCCGATGCGCGCACTGGCGCTCGACCCCCAGTTTGGGCGCCGCTCCACACGTGCGTTTGTGAGTGGCGGCCTGGCCGGCGCGCTGGTGCTCCGGGAGAAGGGCTGGTTTGGCCACCGGGAGACGGTGCTGCATAGCGGCGAAGGACCCGTGTGGAGTATTGCCTGGCGGTCTCACTGGATTGCCTGGGCAAATGACGGCGGCGTGCGGATCGCCGACGCTCGTACGCACCGGCTGGTGGCCCGGATCCCCGCGCCAGAGGACGCCACGCGCCGCGATGTAGCCCGGTGCACACTCTCGTGGGGATCGGATACCTCGCTGCTCATTGCCCAGGGCGACCAGCTGACCCGGGTCGAGATGCGCATGGCTGATGTGCCAGCAGCGACCGACTCTAGTGCGCGGCCGCTCGCACAGTTTGTGCCGACGCTGGGCCCCGCGGGCCAGGCGCCTAGCGCGCACGCGGAAATCACCGACATCTTCCAGCTCGACAGCATTGTATCCGGCGCCGCGGTGTGGGGTCCAGAAGAGCTCCTGGTGCTCGCCTATGCGGACGACAGCGAGACAACGCTGCGTCCCGAACTACGCACCATCAGCATGCAAGGTGAAGAGCTCGATAACGACCAGCTGTACCTGCACAGCTCGCCGCGCTTCCGTTACAATGACTTCCATCTGCGGATGGGTGTGGAGCAACGGCAGGACCCGACGAAACCTGCGCATGTGCGGCCCGAGCCCGTATTTTACGTGGCGAGCCCAGCGCAGGTGATCGTGGGCCGCCCGCGGGACGACCGCGACCACGTCGAGTGGCTGCTCGCCCACCGGCACTTCCGCGCGGCGCTCGAGCATCTCGACGCCCTGGGGCCGGCTGCCAGTGCAGCGCTTGGATTTGATGCGAAAGCGATCGGGCGCCAGTACCTCAACAGTCTGCTGGACACCAACGAGTACGAGGCACTGGCGGCGGCGCTGCCCGGCACGCTCGGCGGCGATACGGGTGCCTGGGAGCACTACGTGTTTGCAATGCTCGAGCGGCAGCAGGCGACCGTTTTGCTGCCGCACCTGCCGACGGGGACGCCACAGCTCAGTGAGGTCATGTACGACATGGTGCTGGTGCAGCTGCTGCACCGCGACGCACACCTCCTGCTCGACACGCTGCGCCACTGGCCCGTGCAGCTGTACTCGACACAGGCGGTCGCCGCGGCCATTGAAGACGCCTGCGCCACCCGCAGGCGCCGTGATACCAGTGCCGAGGACGACGTCCCCCTGCTACTCGAGGCGCTTGCCCAGCTGTACCTGGCAAACCGGCAGCCGGGCAAGGCACTGCAGTACCTGCTGCGCCTGCGGCGCAAGGAGGTGTTTGACCTTGTGCGCGAACAAAACCTGTTTACGGCTGTGCAGGACCGTGTGGCGGAGCTTGTGGAGCTCGAGGAGCACGTGCGCGCATCGGCCGCCTCGGACGACGCCATAGCGAGCCCGGCAGCGGGGCCGGGGGGCAGCGCCGTCGTGGCGCTGCTTGTAGACCACATGCACTCGATCCCGGTATGTGTCCCTGACTGCGACGCCAACTGACCTGTGCAGATCCAGAGGGTGATGCCACAGCTCGAAGCATACCCCGAGTTCCAGTACCGGTACCTGGACGCTGTGTTTGCCTGCGACCCCCAGCTGGTGACCGCCTACACGGACCGCATGGTACGTCCGAAGGCTTGGCACGGGCGAAACTTACCGGCAGGTGGAGCTGTACGCCGAGTACGACGCCCCCAAGCTGATGCCGTTCCTGCGTGCGATGAGCGACGTGTATTCCTTCTCCCGTGCGTACGAGACGTGTGCGCGACACGATCTAGTGCCTGAGATGGTGTTCCTGCTCGGCCGCGCCGGGGACAACCAGGGTGCACTGAACCTCATCATCGAGCGGCTGCAAAATGTGCGCCAGGCGATCGACTTTGTCAAACAGCAGGACGACCCTGAGCTGTGGGGCAGCCTGCTACGCTACTCGCGCGATAAACCCAACTTTATCCGTGGGCTTCTGGAGCACGTCGGTGGTGAGATTGGGCCCGTGCAGATCATCCGGAGCATCCGCAACGGGCTCGAGATCCCCGGCCTGAAGCCGGCGCTGATCAAAATTTTGCACAACTTTAACCTGCAGGTATCGCTACTGGATGGCTGCTCGGCTGTGCTCCAGCACGCTGCTCAGGAGCTCGCCGAGCAGCAGCACCATGCGCAGAGCGCGGCACTCTACTGCGACCGGCAGGACACCATCTGTTGTGTGTGCCGGCGTCCGGTGCTGGCCGAGCAAGGCGCCGTGCTCGTGTTCCTCTGCTGGCACGCCGCGCACCTGGCATGCGTTGAGCCGCATTCTGCCCCGCCCCGCGGCTCCGCGACGCGCTTCCCGTTGCCTGCCGAGACTGCAACGCAGGCAGGCGCCGCAGCGCGCCTCGGCTGGATCGGCCGCACCGATGAGACCGGCACCGTGCACATGCGGGGCAACGAGGGCGAGCGGAGCGGCACATACCCGCAAGACCGCATGCTGCGGCAAGCGCTGCTGCGTGAGCGTCCGCTGCGTGCCTCAGAAGACCCTGTGGAGTGCCCCAAGTGCCGGGCGGCGCATGCTTTGTACCTGGACTAGACAGTAGGGTATCGTAGGCACCTATGGGTATCGAATCACGGCGCACAAAGCGCGATGGGCGGCTCGGCCTGCGGCACATTGCCCCACTCAAACTGGTCGCCCTGGAACGCGGCGAGCACATCCTTGGGCAGCTCGCTCTCGGCCACACGAGTGCTGGCGAACGGATCCTCGGTCGGTGCCTGCCCTCCTGGCGCAGGCGGCTGGCCAAACGCCGAGGCTCCAGGCGCCGGCGCGCTTGGCTGTGCCGCCTGCCCAAATGCCGAAGGGGCCGGCTGCCCAAACGCCGAGCCGCCGCTTGGCGCAGATGCCGGCTGCCCGGCCGGCTGCCCAAATGCCGAGCCACCCGCAGCAGGCTGTCCGAATGCAGACGGTTGTCCCGGGCCCGAGGGCTGCCCAAATGCCGGCTGCCTCCCGGGCGTCGACGTCTGTCCGAACGCCGAAGCGCCCGGTGCAGAGGTCTGCCCGAATGCCGAGGCGCCGGGCTTGGCTGTCTGCCCGAACGCCGACGCGCCCGGCCCTTGCGACTTCCCAAATGCCGAGGGCTGCCCAAACGCAGCGCCGCCAGTGGTGCTCTGGGCCCCGAACGCCGAGGGTGTGCCAAACGCGGCGCCTGGCGTCGAGGTCTGCCCGAAGGCCGAGGGCCGGCCCGGCGTGGAGGTCTGTCCGAACGCTGAGGGCCGGCCCGGCGTGGAAGTCTGCCCGAACGCCGATGGCTGGCCAGGCTTGGAGGTCTGCCCAAACGCGGATGCACCGGGTGCAGATGTCTGCCCAAATGCCGATGCTGCCGGCCCTGACGACTGGCCGAACGCCGAGGGCCGGCCCAGTGTGGAGGTCTGTCCGAACGCCGAAGCCCCCGGTGCAGACGTCTGCCCGAACGCCGAGGCGCCGGGCCTGGCCGTCTGCCCGAACGCCGAGGCGCCCGGGCCGGACGTCTGCCCAAAGGCCGCAGGGCGGCCGGGCATCGAAGGCTGGCCGAACGCCGAAGCGCCGGGGGCGGAAGTCTGGCCAAACGCCGAAGCGCCTGGCGTAGACGGCTGCCCGAACGCCGAGGCGCCCGGCGTAGAAGGCTGTCCAAATGCGGACGCGCCAGGCCTCGCCGGCTGCCCAAACGCCGAGGCGCCGGGTGTCGCGGGCTGGCCAAACGCCGAGGCCCCCTGCGGCGGTGCGCCAAACGCGCTGGGGGCGGAGCCAGAGCCAAAGGCACTGGACGAGCCGCCGAACGCCGCGGGCCGAGCGGCGCCAAACGCACTCACACCCCCGCCAAATGCAGTCGTGCCACCGCCGCCAAATGCGCTGTTGCCGGGCCCGCTGGGCGCCGGACCGCCTGCGCGCTGCTTGGCGTTCTGCCGATTCCGCAGCGCCTGCTGCAGAGCCGCCCCGGGATTCGACGCGATGCGCTGGTACGCAGCATCCGCATTCGACAGTAGCTGCTGCTCGTGCTGCATGTAGGCAGCACCCTGGCCACTCTGTTGCGCCCGGTAGGCCATCACACGGACCTCCTCCGGACTCATATCGAGCCCATCGATCAAGTTTGGCTCGCTCCGCGCCGGAGCGTACGACGTGAGCTTCCACAGCGGGCGGCCATGCGGACCGAGATCCGACGCGATCCCGTCCGCAGTAAGCGCAATCTCGGGCTCGGCGCGCCCGCGGCCTTGCGACGAGGCATTGCCAAACGCGGACGAAAAGGGACGTGGCTGCTGTCCGCCAAACGCCCCAGGCCCGCTGCCACTGGCGCCGAACGCCGACGCCTGCCCAAACGCGCTGCCTCCGCGCGCATTAGGCGGATGCTCGTTCCTGCAGTTGTTGCCGAAGCGGCAGCGGCCCTGCAGGTAGTATTGGCACACCACCATCCGGAACCGCCGGGCGTAGCAAGAGTGGAGGATCAGCAGCCGACGCGACGCGCTGTCGGCAGCCAGCGAGGCCTCGGCCGACTGCCCCATATTCCTAGCTGGACCGTGCTCTGGGATCTCGCGAACAGACAAGCATGGCATACGCAGGCAAGACCGCGTTCATGTGCGTGAGAAATCCATGCATGGATGCGTACGCTGACTTTGCAGCACTGGTGCTTCCCGCGGGATCGGTGCCGAGATCGCCAAGGCGCTCACCCGGCGCGGCACCAACGTGGTCGTCGCTGCCAAGAGGTACGTGTGGTCCATGGACGTCAGGCACTGACCCGCAGCGCGGAGCCGCACAAGACCGTACGTACATATGCTCACGGCCCGGAACTCACATGTCGCAGCTCCCTGGTACAATCCACACGGTCGTCGACGAGCTGCGCGAGATCGCGGCACAAGAGAAGAATGGTGCACAGTCGCTGGCCGTCCAGGTGGATGTCCGCGATGAACGCGCCGTGGAGGATGCGTTTGCTCAGACAACGAGCAAGTTTGGCGGCGTCGATATGGTGGTGAACAATGTGCGTGCCCCGCTCACTTGCACGGCTTACACGGTAGGCATCGGCCATCACGCTCAAAGACACGGTGGAAGCCACTCCGAAGAACGTACGTTGATTCACTCTGGCGCACCGTTCATGGCTGACCTTTGCGCAGTATGATCTGATTGTATGCGCCCATACTTAAATTTGGCTCCGTTGCTTACTGTACAGAACACGATTAATGCCCGGGGCACCTGGCTCGTATCCCGCACGGCCCTGCCACACCTGCGTGCATCTGGCCAGGCGCAGAGAAATCCGCATATTCTTACGCTATCGCCTCCGCTGGACCAGGGCATGTTCTCTCGTGACCCGGTTGTGGGGGCATTCCCCGACCAGTTTGCCTACACTCGGGCGCTGTATGCTATGTCCAAGTTTGCCATGTCGGTTGCTTCCTTCTCGCTCGCAGCCGAAAATATGCGCTACGGCATCGCGAGCAACACGCTCTGGCCGTACACCATGATTGGCACGAGCGCGATGCGCATCGTGAACCCCGAGGCCGGCGCCGAACGCACCTGGCGCAGCCCCGAGATTCTCGCTGATGCCGCCGTGCGGATCATGGGCGAAGACGCCAAGCAGTTCACGTACGTACTAACGGCGCTTACGCTAGGCATACTGACATGACAGCGGACGCTTTGTGATCGATGAGCTGTACCTGCGCCAGGTCCACGGCTTTACGCACGAGCAGATCGCCGCCTACTCGTTGGGCGGCCCCGAGACGCCGCTCGACCAACTGGCAGAAGATCTGTTCATTTCTCAGGAGATCCGTGACGCCGTTATGGCGCTGCGGCACTAGGCGGCTACGGAGCAGCAACACCGCGGCGCATGAAAGGCAAGCCGAAGCCGCTGAGCAGCGAGCGCGCACGCTCCGTGGCGCGGCGGCCCCTCTGGTTCGTGACAAAGTCGATCTGGCGGTCAGTGAAAGCTGTCGTGCAGCGCCACGCACCTGGAAACCAAAGCGACGGCCGGGGTATTGGTCCAGGTTAACCTCCACCTGAGGGAAGAGCGCCATGGCGTCCGGGCCAAGCCCAAAGCTCACCACACCGCTCACCGCCGCGGGGCTCAGCGGCGGCTGGCTCGGTGGCGGGAGCGGCACGCCCGAGAAGCCGCGCAGACGCGGCAGGACAAACGTAGTGAGCACCTCGATAAACTCGTGTGCAGCATCGCCGTACATGACCGCCTGGGCACCGCAAGGGAAGCCCGGGCGCAAACGGAACGCAGCAACACCCGTCTTGGCGCGCAGCACCTGCACGTAGCCGCGTCGCGCCGCACTCCCAGCGGTGCGCGGAGAGCCGCCAACAGTCGGGTCGGCGAGCGAGCCGAGCACGGGCAGACCCGTGATCGCCCGCATCTGGCCAAGCATGGGCAGCAGCGCCTGGCGGTTGGCAATGGCGTCGCGGCAGAAGGAAGTGATAACCACACGCTCAAGCTTGGGAATGTCGTGCATGACGTGGCGCGACTGGCTCAGAGGCTTGTGCAGAGGCACCAGCGGGCGATTCCCACGCTGTGCCCTGGCCGACCGGCCGACGTTGTACGGCGAGTCGTTCGCCCACCGGCGGATACGCTGCTCGTCCCGCTCCTGTGCCGGCTCAGCGCCGATGGGTGTCGTAGATCCCTGAGAGTCCTTCGCAGACGACGCCTCGTCCACAGGCTCGTACATCATGTACATAAGGTCAGAGGCCAGCGTCCGGCGGTAGTGCTCGTCCAGACGGTTCATCTGCACGGCCCCTACCTCCAGCGGTGCCTCAGGCAGCTGGTTACGCGGACGCACCGCATCCTGTGCACGCACAGAGCACGTGTGCAGGCCGCGGCTCGCACGCATGCCACGAAGCAGCGCACCAGGCATCTTGGCGGCCATTGTCAGAGAAGCAAGAAGATTGCTTAGCACGTGGAGACGGCGTGCCGCGGCGAACAGCTGAGTGACCTAGTAGGTCGTGCTAGGGTGTCACAGCCCCTCCACCCAAGCCGTCGTCGACGCACCGTCGAAGCTCCACCAGACCGACTGTGGTACGATGCCGGAGCTGGGATCGGGCGTGAACGAGCCGTTTGATCTGATTCGGCTGTCGATTAGCGAGCGTGTGCTCGTGAAGCTCCGTGGTGACCGCGAGCTTCGCGGCGTGCTGCACGCGTACGACGGTCATATGAACCTTATCATGGGGGACGTCGAGGAGGTGCTCTACGACGTGGAAGTCGCCGAGGACACGGGTGCTGAGACTATCAAGGTACGTGCAAGTGACTTTTTCGAGTGCTCACCCCAAAAAGGCCGTGAAGCGGAATAGCGAGATGCTCTTTGTGCGTGGTGACAGCGTCATCCTGGTACGTGTGCAATAACAGCACGAGGCATGCTGACCCAGCAGGTGTCCCCGCCGCGTGTGTAAAATGGCATTCAGTGAACAGAATTCAGTGGAATACTGCCCCTGCTGGATGCTTTTGGGGGGTGTCGCTACGGCAGACACTGCCTCCCAAGGCATTTCCACCTTTACGCGTAACTAGCTACGTCTAAATACCAGTAACGCTCATTACACAAGCTTGTCCCAGCTAGCATTCCATGGTGAAGGGAGCTGATTACCGTCGGCAATAACCGCTGTCGCCCGCTGCTCAGTCACGACGATAGTCATGCATAGCGGATAGCATCGACGCAGTAGCAACGGTAACCAACACTTCACAGCCGCGTAGTACGAATTGCTGATCGCATGCAAGCCCACCGCAGTCCGGCTTGTTTAGCTCCCTTAGCACCGTTTCTACCACAGCTGTGCTGCTTTCTGCATCATCGCTATCAAATTATTTTGGGCCTGAGCTAATTCGACCATAGTCATCCCCATAGCCACAACCGCGTCAAAGTCAGCACCGGCACCCGCGCCCGCGCCCGCGCCCGCGCCGCGACCCATCGCCGCACGACCCTCCACATCAGCGAGCCAGCGATGCTTTTCACGTGACAAGAACCTATAGTTGTACACGTGATCACAGCTTAGGCGTGAGGCATACCGGGGGGGAAGAACGGATTGTCTCCTGTCTGACCACTGCTGTAGTCAAGATGGTGCGTGAGCTAAAGAGAGCATCCCTATGCATGCAATGCACGCTATGGGATGTTCTGTATGCTCTAGAGTGGCTGATACTGACATGTATGCAGGACCCCAACTCGCCCATTACGCTGCGGACCCGCAAGTTCCTGACCAACCGTCTGCTGCAGAGGAAGCAGATGGTGCTGGACGTGATCCACCCGGCGCGCCCCAACGTGTCGAAGACTGAGCTCTCGGAGAAGCTTGCCGAGATGTACAAGTCTCCCTCTGAGCAGGTCATCGTGTTCGGCATGAGGACTCACTACGGTGGTGGCCGCTCGACTGGCTTCGCGCTGATCTACGACACTAAGGAGAGCCTCAAGTTCGAGCCCAAGCACCGTCTCGTCCGCGTACGTACCCCGTGCTTGTTTGCTGTACTTGTCTAACACTCCTACAGAAGGGTATCCAGCCCAAGGTCGAGCACACCTCTCGCAAGCTCCGGAAAGAGCGCAAGAAGTACGTGTCTAGCAGAAGTGTACTCGGACCGGATACTAACCCGTTCCAGCCGTGCCAAGAAGGTCCGCGGCACCAAGAAGAACAAGGGTGGCGCCGACAAGAAGAAGTAAATTGCTTCGAAATCCCTTGTCATATATCTGGAGCATTGTGGCATATCTGCAGTGCCAGCCTCAGATGTGTCGGCTCTAACTGGATACTCCATGTGCATGTTCCCTAGGGAATGGAAAATGCTGGTTTCGACGGAAGATTGAGTGTGCTCAGGACTAGTGGATGATAACATTCATGCGCTGCGTATTTTATACATGCATGTCAGATGGATCGGCCAGGGCCATATTTGCCCACACCGCCTCGACCATCATGTCTTCAGGGGAATCTTGCAGTGTGACTGGCACGGTTTGCGGCTTGTCCGGATTTTCGGAGTCCTCAGTAGGAGCGGCCTGCACGGCACATGTCTCCTTGCCGAGAGTCAGCTTAATCATAGGCGGACCTGGGTGGAAGTGCTTCAGCGGCACTGGCTCGCTTTCTGGCACCTTGTTCCCGGGCTCATCGGCAGAGCGAGAGCGACAGATGTCCCGTAGGATATTTTCTGCCGCTGTCTCGCCCATGAACCATGCCTGGTATCCGGCGTTGATGGCGCCAAACGCATCGACACAGTCGCCGATGGCATACACATTCTCGAGGAAGTCTGGAGCTTCGGACGACCCATTCTCCAGGCTACCGTTTGCCCAGCTGGTTTTCTTGTCTGCGAAACAGTCGCAATCCTTACACGGTGGCACGACATCGAAAGGCCGCTGTGCCGACTCCGCATCATGAGGCACCATCACTTGAAGCGTCGGAAGTACGCGGATGAGCCGGGATCCAGGGTCGACGCTCGATGGGCTGAACTCGGCCATGATCGAAGTGTTGGGCCGCTGTCCCGTGCACATGAGCAGCAGGTCGCATTCCAGCTCCAATCCATGCGTGGTGCGGATGCGATGCCGAATGGTATTAGCACCATCACTCTTTGCAGGCTTCAGACCATCTGCGAGCCCACTGGACGCCTCGGTGGGGTCAACGACATTACTCTTGGAGTCGACGTCCTTCACACCGCTGCCGAGCGGACACCCCTGCGTGAGAGCCAGGCGCTGTCCAAGAACCACCTCGACGCCGAGCTCCTTGAGCTTCTTCAGCGCCACGTCGTGGAGCTTTGGGTCAAAGTTCGGCAGCAGCTGCTTCCGTGAATGAATAAGCGTGATCTTCTTTGCGTTAGGCGTGCCGTTGTACAGGCTGGCAATGTCGCTGGCCATCTGCACACCAAGCGCGCCGCCGCCGATAATGATTGTCTCCTTGCTCTGCTTGATCCGCTCCTGTGCACGACGCATCAAATCAACGCCTTGCTCTTTCGTAAAAACATCGAGCCGCAGAGGGTCTGGCATGTGCGACCCCAGCGCGTAAATCAGGTGAGAATAGGGGATATCAACGGTATCGATCGACCACAAGTGCTTGGGCTTATGCATGTGCTTCTCGTTGTCCGTGTTCCAGTCATCGTCGTTGGCCTTCCCGGCCGTGTTCGGGTCGCGCACAGTGATATACTTGTCATTGATACTCACAACCGTGCCATGCACGACAAGATGCGGCTCCGCTCTTGCGTAAGCTCCATCCTCTTCCTCGAGGTCGGACTCGGGCAATGAGACGGAGTCGCCGTCATTGGCGCTGCTAATATGCAGTTTCTCATTCACGAGATCGCTCACCTCGACCATCTCGGTCGGTTCACGCGTGTCTGAGGTGTCTCCGTCTTCTGCGGGCTCTTCCGCCGCATTAATAATGGCCCGCTCGATCTCAGAACTGCTGTTCGGTGGCGGGCTTTGTGCGTTGGCCGACGGCGTGCTATGGCCGTTTGCCACAGGAGTCGCGGTCCCCGAGTTGTTCTGAGTCGCTGTTCCCGAGTTGTTCTTACCCTTCCTTTGCTTAAGGGGCACTGCGTCGCTCTTTGGCTGCTGTGGTGCCTTGCGCCTGCCCAACCGAGGCTTGGTCTCCTTGAAGATGGAGGAGTACGGGATAAAGGCCTTGTGCTCATGTCCCGGGAAGACAGAGAACCGCGGGAATACATACAAATCTTAGCGCATAGTGTCAGCTTCTCTTCTGTGTGGCACAGCGTACTCACGGTTAAAGTGGCTGTTCCTCTCCACGAGAATCACGCGGTGGGTCGGCGGGAGCTTCTTAGCTAACACCATGGCGGCATGCATACCTGGAATAAGTCAGCATGCAAGGGTCCTCGTATCATCTAAGCCATACCGCCATAGCTTCCGCCCAGAACCACCACATTCTTCGTGCGCTCGTGGTGCAGATCGCCCATGGAAGCCATTCGCAGCGGTGTATAGCTGCCGAGTGGCGGAAAAAGCGCAACTCTCGCCGGGCTTATTCAGCACGGTACTATCAGATAATTCTGGCGAGTGGCAACGGCGGCGGTGCTGAGTCAGCATGAGCGTCTCGCCGAGCTGCTTAGTGAGGATCCCAGGGACTCGACTCTAGCACGATGAGCGAGCCTGGAGGGTCCAAGGTCACGGGGGGACATGATAGGAGCGTGGAGATACCTATGGTAAGCCACATTTGTGTCGAAAGTAAGCTCGTCTAATCCGTATAGCAAACGGAGAGTCCGATGATGCAAGCGGTGCGGAGGATCAATCCGCTGGAGGACCTCAAGGCTCTGCCGCAGGTTCCCTGTGCTCGTAGTAGCCTCCTTTTCGGTATGACTTCAGCTGCTGGCATTGGAACGATTCAGATCTTTTCTGGGCGAGGTATGTTCAATGAGTCTTGTGGCTCCACGTTTACACCAACCCTAGGAATTCGCGCAGCGACCAACTGGACTATGGCAACCTTCCTTATTGTCACTGTATTTGGCTGGTACGTGAATGATGAGGCGCAACGAATGGGTCCACTAACTTCCTTAGGGAGACGTGCCGTCGCTCGTATGCAGCGGAACAGGCCAAGATGAAGGCCATTTCCGCAGAATACAATGCTCGGAGAGAGCGACACGCCAAGCAGGTCTAGGCAACCTTGGGTATGTACTAATTTCAGACAGATACCTAGATTATGCACTTGTCGCGCTCAGCTCAATGGGCTGTTGTGGTCAGCATCCGAACAAAGAAGAAGCAGTAAAAACGTACCCATGGTGCCTTGCGCCAGGCGAGCCAGTCGCTGCTCTCGGTCGGCAAGAGACCCATGCTCCAGCACTTGTAAAGCCCTAGGGCGATACACAGAGCCTGGCATCCGAGGAAAACGAACATCTGCGGCACCAGGCTGTGCTTCGAGGACCGGTAGGGAGCAAACACTGGTGGTGTCAGTAGGACGGTCCTCCGAGACATGTTCGGTACATACTTTGGTCCATCGACAGAATGCCTTTGATCGGATTCGACACCATCATCCACACGACCATCATGCTAAAGATCTGCACGCCGCTGCCGCTCATGTACAGCATCATGGCATTCATGGGGATAGCCTTGGCCGGGGCGATGGCAGCATCCCATGCTTTCGACACCTGGATAGACGAGGTGTCGGGGCGCCTCTCAAGCTCCTTCTTGTTTTTGTCGTTCTTGGACACAGACTGGTCCGTTAGTATCCACCAGAGCGAGTTGCACCACGCACCTTGGCGTCAGCGTATCCGATGAGCGCGTCAGACGCTTCTATCGCTCGGTTCGACGACCTGTCCATGTTAGCAAAAGCCAGAGTATGCATTTAAGACGTACTTGCTCGAAATGTCCTGGTAGTCGAGCGTCCAAGCCGCGAGCGGCGACCGTGACGAGTCGGGTGCCATTGCTGGGTAAGGGGGGTGTGCTGAGGTGGAGACACGGGGTATGATAAGCGTTCGTGAGGAATGCTCCTATTAGGGAGAAAGTGCCAGTCAATTGTATCCGGCCTACTGGGCAACATGAAATACTCGTGACATCTAAAAATTTTGTCCGACTTTTCGTCTGCTGCTGATCCGAGTGCAGCAGCACCTTGCGAGAAAAACGATGCCTCCCAGTGCTGCAGCTGCGACTACGCGCAAGGTCAAGGCGGGCCCCAAGAAGGTGAAGAGTACAGGTACCTCCACCACCAAGCCCTCTGGAGGCGCTGCCAAGACCAAGAGTACCAAGCAGGCGGTGCCCAAGGAACTCATTGCGGGCAAGGTGGATGCTGCTCAGGCACTCAAGGCGTTCAAGGCGCTCGCAGCCTACGTAAACAAGCAGCAGGAGAGCTCTAGCAAGAATGAGCTCCCTCTGGATGGCCCTGGCTCGTCCAGCGACCCTACAAACACGGTGTGGGTGCAGATCACCGTCAAGGAGCTGAATCCCGAGCGCAAGACGAAGCCTGTGCAGATGTACGTACCAGCAGTGGCCGAGCGAAGATGGTACTAACGTGTCCAGTCCGCTCACGCACTCCCTCCTAGATGAGGACGCATCGGTGTGCCTGCTCACCAAGGACCCGCAGCGTGAGTACAAGGACCTGTTGCAGGAAAAGAACATTCGGTTGATCAGCCGTGTGGTGGGCGTCTCGAAGCTCAAGGGCAAGTTCAAGCCGTTTGACGCACGCCGGGAGCTTGTGCGTGACCATGAGCTATTCCTAGCCGATAAGCGCATTGTGCCGCTGCTTCCCAAACTGTGTGGCACTGTGTTCTATAATGCCCGCAAGTTCCCGGTACCCGTGGACCTTGAGCACCGGAAACGGCTTGAGCCCACGCTGCGCAGCGCGATTGCCTCGACATACTACATCCAAAACAAGGGTTCGTGCAGCACCGTCAAGATCGGCTTCCTGAACCGTCACTCGCCGCAGGAGCTGCTCGAGAACCTGGGCGCGGCTCTCCCCGCGATCGTCGCCAAGATTCCCGGCAAGTGGCAGAATGTACAGAATATCGAGGTCAAGACGGGCCAGAGTGCAGCGCTGCCCATCTGGAACTGCCGCCTCTCGTCTGAGGGCGAGGACCCGCGGTGGGCGCCCAAGGAGGAGCAGCCCGTGGCGACTGAGCCTGCCACCAAGAAGCGCAAGGCGGCCCCGGTCGAGTCGGCAGAACAGGCGGCGGCGGTCAAGCCCACCCGGGCAAAGACGGCCAAGGCCAAGGTATTGTAAGATGTGCAGTTCGCAGGCGGACAGGGTAGTTTTAAATGCATACCATTTACACGTCATTACAGATTTCAAAGGCTATAGTACAGTCAATTAGGTCATGCATTTGGCGTCAGGGTCCTGTAGCCAGATGTGGCCACTGCGCTTTTCTGGTGCGTCGAGCGGAAGAGACTCCCACTCCGGCGAGTCCTCGCAATCAGTCGAGTTCTCCCAACGACGCCAAGCTTCTTTGTATCCAGCTTCCAGGGCGCGGACCCAGCCGCGGGTGTCAAATAGCGGGCACTTGTCCCGCGAAAGGAATAATTTATGGCGCAGCTCGATCAGCTCACCTTCACCACGACGGTAGAGGACGGTGCCCTCCGGTGGACTCATCGTGTTCTTCACAGCATCGTCCGAGCAGTGCGAGGTGATCTCATTCGCATCGATGCGGTGGTTTCCTGGGCTCTTGGAGGGCGGTGCAGGCACGTCGCGCTCCTCGCCCGTGTTGCAGTTGCGTTCCTTGTACTGATAGTGGAGCTGAGTGGCAAGTTCCACAGCCCGGTCTTCGTACTCCTGCTTCGAGTTGACCACCATCCGTTCGCCAAGGCCAGTTGCGCGCGCGATGCTGGCAGCCACACGCGAGCACATCTTGTGTACGTGCTTCGGCCAGGTGAGGATCGGTGTGCCGGACCACAGGATGTCGGCTGCAGTGGTGTGCGCATTGCACTCATTTGTGTCGAGGAACAGGTCCGCCACACGCCCACGGTAAATGTGGATGTGCTTGGGCGCGACGTCGGTAAAGATCACACGGCTCGCCACCTCGGGACCAGCCCAGTCCTCAGCCGCCTGGCGCAAGTGCGACTCGCCCGCCGCGGGGAAGCGAAGCAGCCAGAGGATGCTGTTCGGTACCCGCGAGAGGATACTAAGCCACACCTTGAACAACACCGGGTCGGTCTTGTACAGCTGGTTAAAGTCCGCAAAGATGACGTAGTCGTCCGGCAGGGTCGGGAAGAGCTCCTTGCGCATGCGCCAGCGGCGGATCTCCTCGAGCCTCCAGATGTCCTCCTCCGACATCTGCTCGTTTGGCTGGCTTACGGCCATGTCTTGCTGGTTCCCGCTCATTTGGCCCGTCTCCTCGGCCACCGACTGGATGCGGTTCTCTTCGGACGGATCCCGGAAGCCTTGCGCATGGTCGTTGACAAAGTACGAGTGCGGCATGTAGATGAACCGCTCCGTGTACACCCAGTCCTCGCGCTTGTCCTCAGGGTCGAGATCCGCAGCCAAGTCGGTCGGCTTCTCCGCCCAGCCCAGCTTGTTCTTACTGCTAGGTCCGTCACGGTACCGGTACGCCGAGGTCATCTCTGGCGGGCACACGATGGGATCCACCACCAGCCAGTCGGTCCAGCCTGCGGCCATCCCACCAGCGAAGCCCATGAACTGCATCTGCACCGGGCACGGGCGAGCAGCGAAGATATCGCTCCGCGCACCCTTGGTGTAGCCGTTCAGGTTCACCAGGATGTGGATCTTGTCGCTCAGGACCTGCTCGATGATCCGCTGCGAGGTCCAGTTAGACACGTCGATGAAATGCTGCGACTCCTGCTCGATCTTGGTTCGGTACGGGCTGTTGTCCGACGGGGACAGCGAGTAGCAGTACACATTGAAGCTCGACAAGTCGTGGAAGCCGAACACGGACTGCATCAGGTGAGCCAGCGGGTGGTTGTTGAAGTCACTCGAGAGGTACCCGATGTTCAGCTTCCCGTCCGCAGGCGGAGGCGGCGGCGGGAACACGTGCCGCGGCAGCCAAGACTGGGAGAGGGTGCAGTGCGACGTACGCAGCGCATTGCGGTGCGAGATCAGGCGGACTTGGCGTGGCGAGAGTGGGTAGGTGAACGTGTGGAAGGGCAGCACCGTTGGGATCGCCGGGATCGGCAGGCACGACGGCACCATGACACGTCCATACTTCGACGACGGGTCCGAAATCGCCTGCTTCTGCGCGTCGCCCCCCTCGTTCGACTCGTGCTTGTACTGGTCAAGGTACCAGCGGTGCTGCGTACGACGAAGGAGACGGTCGATCAGACGAAGCATGAAGCCGCCCTCGTTCATTTCCTTCACGGGGTTGTCCGGCGAGGAAGTGTCGTAGAAGGGAGCGAGCTTCTCGGCCCAGCGCTTGCGCGTCGAGTCGCGGTAGTCACCGGTCGCCTGCATGATCCGGTCCACCCACTGCTCCAAGGAGCCCTGAGCGCGGAAGGCGCCGCGGCCATACAGCGCACCCTCGGCGAGCTGGCGCTGCACAATCGCGATCACGTCGTCCATCCAGCCATGCTCCGGCTTCTCAGCATACACCTCCTTCCAGTCGGTGACGGTGAGTAGCGCGTTCACCAGACCACTGAGCGCCTCGGGGAAATGCGGGTTCGCTTGCACCGAGCGGCGGTAGTAGGCGATCGAGTCCTGGGTCCGGCCCTGGTCCTTGATTGCATTGCCCAGGTTGGCAAGCGCCACGTCAAAGGTCGGGTTGTACTCGACCGCCTTCTCGTACATCTTGACCGCCTTGTTGAGCCGCCCCATGTCCTTGAAGAGACTGCCCAGGTTGGTGAACAGGTGCGAGTGCTTCGGATCCAGCTGTAGACCGTGCGCGTAGTAGCGGACAGCGAGCAGCTGGCCCGTGAGCTGCACCCGCTCGCCGTTGCCGCCGACCGTGGTGGTGGCCACGTGCAGCGAAGAGAGGAGGATGCCCAGGTTGTTGTACGTCGAGGCGCTCGCATTGAGACTCAGCGAGAAGTAGTAGAACGGCAGCAGCAGCGAGATAGACGGAGGAACGCCACGCAGCGTCAGGCGGCTGCTGCTCCCGTTCGAGCTGATCGCCGAATCCTGGAACAGCTTCGCGAGTGCCAGCAGGATCGTGGAGCTGATCTGCGATGCCTGGTTCGAAACACGCTCGAGCGGCGAGTCCGCGGTGAGAGCGCCCTTGCTTGCCGCGTCCTGGAACACCGGAAGAACGCCCGCGGAGGGCGCAAAGATGATCTTGTTCAGCTGCGTCACCTGGTCAGGCAGCAGCAGCACCACCGGCATCTGGCCACCGCCAATACGCATGAGCTGCTCCACTGCCGTGTCGCCTGCATCGCGCACTAGACCGAGCAGACCATACGGGTGCAGCCGCACGTACTGGCCCTGAGACACGACCGAGGCATGCGACGGATTCGACAGGTCGATGCCGAGTGCCGAGGCAGTCTCGGCGGCGGTGGAGAGCGCCTCCATACCCGGCACAACGGCACCGAACGAGAGAATGCCAACCACGCAGATCGATACGAGCACATCGCGCACACTGAACACACCCTGCAGCGGGTTGGACAGTGTGACTTCAATCGCGCGCTGGTACTCTTGGGATGCCGAGGCAACGCCATCCTGCTCGATGACGTACTTCAGGTTGCCCTTGGCGTAGAACAGGTTCTGGATACGCGGCAGCTGCGGCAGCGGCAGGTGCGTCGGAAGCGCCTGCGGCTCGGGCGTGCCAGCGCTGTATCCATCCTTGATCCGGCCCGAGTCATCCTTCTTGACAAGCTTGCCGCGAGCAGGAATGATGTGCGCCTCCACATACTCGCAGAGCCGCAGCGCCGTCTCGAACTGGGCGCTGCGGCTATCCGAGCCGCCGTGTCCGGACATGCTGGGCGAGCAAAGAACACCAAGCAGGTTCTCGAACGCATCCCAGTAGCCAGGCAGTAGCTGTAGAGCGCGCCACCACCAGCTCTCCGCCTCCTTCCAGTAGCCGAGCGCACGGAGCGCGGTACCAATGTTCGACATGGCCTCCACATAGTTCGGGTCGATGCGAAGGATCAGGTTGTTGTACCACAGCGAGCCGCTCAGGTTGCCCGACGTGTAGTAAGCACAGGAGAGGAGCAGCAGCGTAGGCAAGTGATCCTTGTGGAGCTTGTGGAGCATGTGCAGCACGGGCAGAAGCGTGGGGTGCAGTTTGGTGCCCGGCTGCATGGGGCGCTGTCCACGCGTGTTGGTGTCGCTCCAGTCCGCTTCAGACGCCGCTTCGCCACGCGCCACACTCGACGAGTAGAGCTGGTGCGCATACTGCAGGAGCTCGTCGCGGACCTCGGGAGAGTGGATGTCCTTGCCCAGTGAAGACGCCGTCGCATGCAGAAGCTTGACCGGGTCCTCGGCGTCTGGCTGCGCCTTGAGCGGGGCAACAGGCGCCTCCAGCTCAGAGCTCCAGCCGACGATAGGCACCTGCGGCGGGCCAACGGTAGGGAAAGCCATGGAGCGCGTGTCGCTAGCAGCACCACCGACACCGGCGTGCTCTGGCTGGATTCCTTCGGTCACTGCCATCTGGCTGTAGCGACGGCGCTTACCAGAGTCGTCGGGCGACGCCGGCTCGCTGCTTGGCCGCCGCACGCCACAGGTCTCTCCAGGCAGGTCAGAGGAGAGCCCATGAGCAGAGGTGGTCACAGCGGGCGGACCGCTTGTGGAAGCCGAGCTGCTCTTGCCCGGCTTGCCCTCATCGACGGACATCGGCTGTCCACCTTGTTCCATGGCGCGCCTGCGGAAGCGCTCCGAGAGGTCATCTTCCTCATTCTGGAGACGCCGCTCAGAGGCCTCCTGCTCAGCTGCACTTTCGTGCCGCTGGCTGCCACCCACCGGGCCGTGCACGCGGTGCTGCTCCTGGCTGTACAGGCGAGAGTAGTAGCCTTCGGCAATGGAGCGAAGCTGCGTCTGATAATGGCTTGCCAGGTTCGGCGGGAAGAGCTCGACCGGGGCAGTGTCGTTGCGGGCCGCCTGGTCACGGAACAGGTTGTTCGAGTCTTGCAGGGCACGCTGGGCCTCCGCCTGACGCTGTGGGCCTTCGAGACCGGCCCAGGCGCGCAGACGAGACGCCACCTGCTCCTGGTGTTCCTGATCCAGCGGCTCCCACTGCTGCTCGCCCCCGCCGAGCTCGTTCTTATCCCGGGCGGACTGGCGCGTCATGGCCGCCGTTGCGTACGCTGCCGCCGATGCGAGCACTGCATACTCGTCATCGGCGACAGTGCGGTAGCGCGGCTCAAACTGGCTTGGATTCGTGGAGCGAGAGGTCCAGGAGCCATCACCGGGGATCTGGTCGCCAGGGACCATGCCAGGCATCTCGACATTCTCCGAGATCCCGAGCGTGGTGGACGCCTCCTTCGTCTTGGGTGCCTGCGAGCGGGGCGGATCCTCGTTGTCATCCACTGCGCCACCATCTGCGGCACTGTCCGCCGGGGCACCATCCGCCATCCCATCTGCTTCGCCACCACGAGGCTTCTCGGTGGAGGAGTTAGTTAAGTCGGTGGAGCCAGGCAGGACGGCGTTCACGTCGCCGAGCGTCTGGTCCCAGGCACTGGATCCGAGAGCATTGTAGGTCTGGCGCTTGTGACTCTGCTCGTGCGCAGGTTGCTCAGCGGCTGCATCCTTCTTCTCCGGGCCCTCAGCGCCATGATTGTGACCGTCACGCGTTGTGATGCCACGATAGGCATCCAGCGATGTCGGCATGCCTTCGGGGTCCATCGGCCGGCCGTGCCAGCCCGACATCATGGGTGGCACGGGCATAAGCGGCCGCTTGGGCACAGCCTGCAGCACCTGGTTAATCCCATCCTCGCCAGTGTTAGGTGCCTCGTCGTATACCAGGTGCATCGGCATGTTTGCCGACGACTTTGGCGGCATCAGCGAGTGGTATGGCAGGTTGGGCATCGCCGGGCGTGGCGGCTGCGCCTGCGCAGCCTGCTCACTCGCAGCGTCCTCTGACCCTGTCTGTGTCGACTCGTCCGTGCCGGTTGTCTTGGTATCAACGTCCATGTCCGCATCAGGGCCCTGGTGCCCATGCCGCAGGAACATCTGAGCACGCTGCTGCGAGTGTCCTTCCGAAGAGGCTGCAGCAGATGCAATACGGTTGAGCGCTTCGTCAGCGGATTCTGGCCACCGCAGCGAGCGGAGGTACGCCTGGCTGTCCCTCCTCTCTGCCGCGAGGGGATCGTCCTGGTCCATGCCGCTAGGGGTAGCGCTCTTCTCTTGATCGCCACCTTGGCCCGAGCCACGATGCGCTTCAGCCTGAGCCACACGCGAGGAGGCGGCTTCCAAGAAGCGTTCAGCGCTGACGAAGCCGCCCTCATGCTCCTCAGGCTTCACACGCTCGCTACGCCGTTCCTGCTTCTGCGACATAGCACTGTGCTCGCCGTCCTGGAGGCCGATATTGGCTTCATCGCGGGAGCTCACCCGTGCAGGCATGCCATCATTTGAGGGCGTGCCATCCGCAGCGGGCATACTTGGGACCCTATCGCGGGGCATAGTCGACTTGCACGCACACGCGTCCTGGTCGCTTGGAGTGATTAGGAGGACACGGAAGACAAGGGAATAGGAGAGTCTGGGCACAAGCGAGACTATGAGACTGACGCCACCGTGTAGTGGAGCTTATTTCTCTGATGTGCAGATGCACGGCACAGAAACCCTCAAGAGTTGAACGCAGTGCTTAGCATGACGCATCAAATGACATATTGCGCACGCTCAGCCCCCGTTAACGACGCCCAGCATCACTGGGCAACAAGCGAGAAATTACGTCAAGAGAACTCTTGGGTGACGTCATGAAGCACACTTTGTATGAACCAGGCCCGTTGTGACGTCATAAGCGGCGGAGTTTGGGGCCACCGCTTGGCTCGGTCCGTGCACGCGGCTAATGAAATGAGTTTGCCTACTAGGTCGCACTTCTTGCTTAGACATGCCTGGGCTGAGCGCGTGCCCGACCGGCGAGACAGGTGCATAGCTGCCGCTAAGCCCGCAATTAACAAGCTGTCACCATAGCTGCCGCTAAGCCCGCAATTGACAAGTTGTCACCACAGCATGGAGGACGAGACTGGGAAGCGGCGCCTGGCGGTGCTCACGTCGGGTGGTGACTGCGCGGGGATGAATGCTGTTGTCTCTGCCGTTGTGAAGATGGCAATGTACCACGGCTTCGAAGCGTATATCGTGCGGGAAGGCTACGAGGGTCTTGTGCGGGGGAATGCGGATGCGAATGCTGCACCTCCTATGACTGAGAATCGGCACTTCAACAGTGTGCCTCTTACGTGCGGCTACGGCGAGCAGCTGCGTCTCGGCTCGCTCATTCCCAAGGTGGATGGTAAGGTGCAACCGTACATCATCAAGGTGGGCTGGGACGACGTCCGTGGGTGGACGAGCATCGGCGGCACCCTGATCGGCACGGCGCGTTGCAAAGAGTTCCGTGAGCGTTCAGGGCGCGCGAAGGCAGTATACAATATGATCTGTAACAAGATCGACTACCTGGTCGTGTGTGGTGGTGATGGCAGTCTCACGGGTGCGGATACGCTGCGTGCCGAGTGGCCGGGTCTGCTCCAAGAGCTGCACGCCGATGGCAAGATTAGCACTGCTCAGCTCAACAGGTTCCAGCACCTGCGCATGGTTGGTCTGGTTGGCTCGATCGATAACGACATGGCAATTACCGACCTGACTATTGGTGCCTCCACCGCTCTCCTTCGTATCTGTGAGGCACTCGACTCCATCTCTAGCACGGCATCCTCGCACAGCCGTGCATTTGTTGTGGAGGTGATGGGCCGGCACTGTGGCTGGCTGGCTATGATGGCTGGTATTGCCGCAGGCGCTGACTACGTCTACCTGCCCGAGCATCCGCCAAGCCCGCAATGGCGCAAGGAGCTGTGTGATGTGCTACTGCAGTCCCGCAGTACAGGCAAGCGCAAGAGCATTGTGATTGTTGCCGAGGGTGCCATCGATGCGGAGCTGAATCCAATTCGCTCAGCCGAGATTGCCGAAGTGCTCGCTAACGAGCTCCACCTGGACACGCGGGTCACCACGCTCGGCCACACCCAGCGAGGCGGGGCACCTGATGCCCAGGACCGCGTTCTGGCGACTCTGCAGAGCATCGAGGCGCTCAAGGTGCTTCTCGAGGATGCTCCGGGGAAGCCGTCGTACATCGTTGGTACCCGTGGAAACCGGCTTCAGCGTATTCCCCTGCGTCGTGCCATCGAGGTGAACAACACACTGGCGCAGGCGATGAAAGAGAGACGGTTCAATGACGCACTGCGTCTCCGTGGCGAGGAGTTCAATGACCGACTCGCGGCGTTCTTGGCCACTACGCACATGGGCCTGGTCGAAGCGCGGCCTCCGCCGCAGCGCACACACCGTATGGCCATTATGCATGTCGGTGCTCCAGCCGGTGGCATGAACACCGCGGCACGTGCCGCAGTCCGCTACTGTCTCGCCCACGGCCACACGCCGCTTTTGGTGCAGAACGGTTTCACCGGACTGCTGGAAGACAGTGTGTCGGTCCCGCAGTGGCTGCGTGTGGATACATGGGCTACCACTGGCGGCTCGGAGCTGGGCACCAACCGCCACCAGCCCAGCATCGACTTGAAGGGCGTGGCGAACAAGCTCCGGCAGCACGATATCCACAGCTTGCTGATCGTTGGCGGATTCGAGGCTCTGGGGTCTGTCAAGATCATGAAGGATGCGCGGAAGCAGTATCCGGCATTCCGCATTCCCATCATCTCGCTGCCTGCGACGCTGTCCAACAACATCCCGCTGAACGACTACTCGATCGGCTGCAACACCTCTCTGAATGTGCTGGTCGCCTCGTGTGATGCAATTATTCAGTCTGCTTCTGCCTCGCGGAACCGCACGTTTGTCGTCGAAGTGCAGGGCGGGCAGTGTGGCTTCCTCGCTGTGCTGGGTGCACTGGCGACCAACGGCATCATCGCCTACACGCCAGAAGAAGGCGTTAGCCTCGAACGCCTTGCGAAGGATATTGCCATGCTCAGAAAGCGCTTCGAAATTGACCCACACGGCATGAGCGAGGGGCGTCTGATCATCTGCAATGAGAAGGCCTCAGCGGTATACCGGGCGCAGCGCATTGCCGATATGATCAGTACAGAGAGCCACGGTCTGTTCGACAGCCGCTACGAGCGACTTAGTCACACACTTCAAGGCAAGACGCCTGCTCCTCAAGACCGTGTGCAAGCACTCCAGGTCGCAGTGAAGGCATGCCATATCCTTGAGGAGGCGGCACGCTCAGACATCCATCAATTGGGAGACAACGCACCCACCGACGCTATTGCATCGCTTATCACTGTGCGTAGCGGTCAGCTCGTCCCTACTCCGATCGAGAAGGTGAGCGAGTATGCTGACTTCAACCTACGCCGCGGAACGACGGCTTGGTGGGAGCCGTGCAGGCAGTATGTCAACATTCTTGGAGGGAAGGAGTTGGTTATGGGTCCGTCGGAACAGGCGTAGGTTTCGTAACTGAAAGTGTTGGTCCGTGCGAGAAGGATATAGTTAATGTGTGCTGGGCATTTCGACAAATTCGGCCACTTTTGCGACGCCCGGCAATTATTCATTGACGCTTGCTAAGCGATCCATATCCTTGACGCTGCGTGAACACGGCGACGACGAACGGAGCATGCAAAATGCGAACGTCGCGGTAGGTCATGCGGGCGAAACGGGCACCGCACCGGGCATCTCGTTGCGTGTCTACAAGGGAGAAGAGGACCTCCCCGATGTGATCCGCCTGATCGAGACCGAGCTGAGGTGCGTAACTCCGAGGCGTTTCAACTGGCTGACGAGAACAGTGAGCCATACAATATCTACACCTACCGGTACTTTCTGCACCAGTGGTATGTGCGACAGCGGTGCTGTCGAACAGGACTGACCCTATTCAGGCCGCAGCTTAGCTACCTCGTGCGTGAAAGTATGGAGCTTCGCGAGACTGACAGGGATGCAGGCATATGCAGGAGTGCAAACAGCCAGCGACCCTCAGGCAGTCGGGGTGATTATTGGCAAACTGGACAGGCATATGCGAGGAGCACGGCTATGGCGCGGCTACATCGCCATGCTGAGTGTTGACCCACGATGGCGGCGACATGGGATTGGTTCGTTATGCAATCGCGTAGCCTGGGCTCACTTCTCAGGGGCACAGCTCGTGGAAAAGCTGATAAGCGAAATGATGCGGCTTGGTGCGGAAGAAATCGTACTCGAGACCGAGGTGGACAATGCGGCGGCCATTCGTCTGTACGAGCGGATGGGCTTTATCCGCGAGAAGCGGCTCTACCGCTTTTATCTCAACAGTACGTCAATGCTGCTCAGGGGTGCATGGCTCACATGCAGACAAGGACTCGTTCCGCCTCGTGCTGCCGATACCCCAGAGAGCACAGGGCACCAGGCGGCCTGCCATGCCGCCGCCGCGCCATATAGCAGCACAGAAAGCTACGATACCAGAGTGATTCTATATTCGTACATGTGATTACTTGGACTTTTTCTGCTCTGCACTGGATTCCGTGGAGGATGCCTCCCGCTTAGTTGGCTGGCTGCTGCCACCCATGCCGTCATCTTCTAAGCAAGCAGTGACAATGTACCCGGCCAAGACGAGGTTTGCGACAAGGGCCGCAATCCCACCCGCATATACGGCATCTCCTGGCATGTGTGAGCAGCGATGTTGGCAGCGTGCACGCACCTCCAAGCCAGCGGTCCTTGGCCAGATAGTAGGCCGAGATAGGCGCCACAAACAGTGCCACGCTGAAGAAGCCCAGCTTGTAGTACACGCCGCTGAATACGTCAGCCTGGTCCGTCTCAGCGGAGCAAAATACGCACGCCGCAGGGTCACGTCCGCGCCGGGCTACCCGAGACGGCGTCGGATCCAGCGACATGGTTCGTGTATCTTGCGGAGAATCGGCCAAGCCCCGCTCGAGTCCACCATCCGAGACGCGTCCGACGCGGCGTGTGGAGGTGTGTAGCTCATTCTTCCACAGCCTCCACTTCTTCACCGACGCACGACTGCAGGGCCAAGCTCAGCGGATGGCGGCACAGCGAGTGTAAGTCACAGGCACGGAAAATGGTATCAACTCACACGACAGACTCGTGCTAGGTCCGTGTGAGGGGCGCATCTCCGAGTTCCTGTCCAAGACGGCGGCGATTCACGCCAAGCACGGGCCGTTCTCGGCCATGTTTGTCGTGGGCGATCTGTTCGCCCCGCAGCTGGACAGTGAGCAAGGCACCCTGACAGAGGAAGAGCGTGCGCTGCTTGTCGGCGAGACGAAGCGTATGTACCGCGGTGAGAATGAGGGCATGCAGCTGACCTTCGCAGTGCCTGTACCAACGTACTTTTACCACGGGACTACATGTCCGCACAAGGACGTGCAGGAGCGCATTGCGGCAGCTCCCAAGAACCCTGCGGGATACGCCGAACTTGCACCGAACCTCCTGTACCTGGGCAGTGCGGGCGTGGTAGAGACGGCGCCTGGCTTCCGCGTCGCGTTCTGTGGTGGCTCGGCGGCCCACCTGGGCTCCGCGGCAGGCTCTGAGGAACTGGGCACGTCGTGGAGCCCCTGGACGCCCCTGGGTACGCCCCAGATGACCTCGAATGCCCTTTATCAGCTGCTCCAGCACCCCTCACTGGCACTTGGGAAAGCGTCACTCGAGGGGGTGCCCGCCCAGCCGGAGAATTTGCAGCAGGCGCGAGCGGCAGCTGCGAGATATGCACAGTACGCCGAGCAGCTGAAGGAGGATGCAGACATGCTGCAGAGGCGATGGCCTATTGACTTTCTTTTCACAAATGCATGGCCAAAGGGTATTGACATGTTTGCCACGGTGCCGCTTCCGGATCCCTCTGCATCCCGATGGGGTGTCGCTCCGCTTGCACGGCTGGGCGAGGCGGCACGTCCTCGGTACTACTTTGCCCCCGCCCCAAGAACTCTAGAGAATGGGGTGTACTGGGAGCGGGACCCTTACGAGAACCCGCCATTTGCCGCGTTCCAGCAGCGTTCACCGCCGCCCAGCATCACGCGTTTCTATTCGCTTGCCAAGGTGGCGAACGCGGCGAAGACGCGCTGGTTTATGGCCCTGAGCCTGGTAGCTGCCGATGCGCAGACGCCAGAGTCCCAGGCAACGGCACAGGCGCGGCCGCCCAATACGACGCCGAGCCCACTGGTGCCTGCAGCCACGGCCGCGTCCAACGGCTCGGATGACTCGCCCAATTTCCGCTTCGACGCTGGCGCTGCGCCTGCGGCACCGAGCAAGCGCCGCCGGAAAGGCGGCGATGACGCACCGGCGCGCCGGCGCCGGCGCGCTGAAGTGCTCCCTGTCGGGCCAGAGAACTGCTGGTTCTGCCTGAGCAACCCTCGCGTGGAAAAGGTACGCTTGGCCTCCGTGTGGAGGAGAAACTGACTCGTGTCAGCACCTAATCGTGTCTGTCGGTAGCGAGTGCTACATTGCCCTGCCAAAGGGACAGCTGCCCATCTCGTCCGATGCCTCCTCGCCTGTCCCCGGCGGGGGGCACGTGCTGATCCTGTACGTGTGAATGTGTCAACGCGCGACTGACCGTGCAGGCCCATCGCGCATCTCTCGTCGATCTACAACACCGATGCGGCACCGGCCGAGCTGCGGTCCGAAGTGGCCGCTTGGAAAGCGGCACTCAAGGAATGCTATGCCGTGTACGACGCCGTTCCCGTCTGCTGGGAGGTGGTGCGTCGCTCGGGCACCCGGGCCGGGCACACGCAAACGCAGGTGGTGCCAGTGCCCAAGGACCGGCTGGAAGGTCTCGAGTCCTATGTGCGGGATGCAGCCCAGGAAGACGGGATCGACTTTGAGTCTGACGACGTCGTGGCGGAGTTTGCGAGTGGCGAGTCTGCGGACTGGTGCAGCATGATCACCGCAGCCGATCGCGAGGACTTTTTCAGCCTCGAAATCGACGGCCGCCGCCTCCTGTGTCTGCTTCGTGGGCGCCGCTTCAACCTGCAGTTTCCAAGGTACGCAAGTACGCACTGGAGCCATGCTGACCGGCAGGGAGACGCTCGCCTCGTACCTAGACATGGCCGAGCGTGCGGACTGGAAGGCGTGCGTGCGTCCCGAGGAGGTGGAGACCGCCGAGTGCGACGAGGTACGTGGCTCTAACCGCTGCTTTTTGTGCTGACCAGTGCAGTTCAAAGAGGCCTTTGAAGAGTTCACGCACAATGTCGTAGAGGATTAATGCCAGGGGGGGCGCGTTGATGCATGTCTTCTACAAATTAAGAGGCCCGGCTACGAGCGCTGCGCCGAGTCGGCTGTGCCGTGCGCCGGGCAGCGGCTGGCTGCTCTCGAGCGCGCCGGCGCTCCGCCTTAGCGACCTGTGCCTGTGTATGGTCTTCGGCCTCGTGGTCGTTGCGGCCCTGAGCCGAGGCCTGTGCGAGCGTGTCTTCAAACTCCCGCAGGTCCGCCTCGCCCGCCTTGGCCTGCCCGCCCGACTTGCCGGAGCGGATCTTGGCGAGGATCTCGGTGAAGCGCTTGTACACCTCAGGGTGGTACAGCTTATCCTGGTAGAACGGAAGGCCGTCCACGAGCTTCTTGATGGACCGCTCCGAGCGGTAGGGCAGGAGCGAAAGACAAAAGGCAATGTCGCGCCACTGCCGCTCCTCGGTGGTGAGCCGGAAGCGCTGGCACAGCTTCTCGATCACATTCTCGGCCTGCCGCTCCTTGTCGATGAAGGTGAAGATGAACTTCATCGTGTTGATGAACACCTCCTCCTCCACGGCGTGTTCGCCAATCGACAAGTGGCTGATGATATCGGGCAGGTTATTGTACACGGCGTTCTCCTTGGTGGCAAGCTCGCTGAAGAAGAGCTTGGCCAGATCGCTCACCCGCGGCTCCTCGTCCTCGAGACACTTGGCCAGTTCACCCAGCTGGCCCTTGACCTTGATCATACCGTTGAGGATTAGGTGCGTCAGCACCATGAGCGTGTTCTTCTTCACACCTAGGTCAGGGTCGCCTAGGCCCGCATAGAGCCGCCCACTGTTCTCGTCCACCAGCGTGCCGAAGCATACGGCCACATCACCCAGGCCAATCACCACATTGGAGCGCACCACGGCGTCCTGCGACGTCTTTAGCACGTGCAGCAGCAGCGGCAGATGCTCCTCACAGAAGGCACTCGAGACACACATGAGCTTGCTCAGCGTGAGCGCCGCGGCACGCCGCACGTGCTCATCGGGGTATGTGCGGGGATTGGTGCAGATGTGCGTGACCAGCGGGCCGTAGAGCGCCAGCAGACTGCGGGGACCGAACAGGAGCTCCCGCTCGCGGATCGATGCGATCATCTCGCCAATATCGTCCTCGGCATTCCCGGCCACCTGGTCAAGCTCCGAGGAGCGCTTCCCCTCTTCCTTGGCCTGCGCTGCATCGTGCACCGCCTTGCGCCGCTTGAACTCGCGCTCCACCAGCTCGAGGTACACGAGCTGCTTCAGCGCCACGTGGCCCACGACGAACAGCAGCTGCGCCACATGGAACGCGTCCTGCGCACTGGGCGCAGCCTCCCCACCGTCGGGCGTGCGGCGCTCGCCAAACACGCCCACGGTGAGCTCGTGGAGGATCTCGGTGCACAGCGCGTCCGGCTGCTCGCCGAGCAGGTAGATGGCCTGCAGCGCGTGTTCTGCGAGGCTGAACCACTCGCTGCGCTGCGTGTTGCACAGCTGCACGGCGGCCCGCAGCCGGGCGAACATGGGATGCGTCATCGGGTAGCGGATGCTCTGGTCTGTCAGGGCGCCCTTGACCTTCTTGGTGCTGCCCGCAACGCGCTGCAGGGCGACGCAGGTGTACTTGGCCAGCGTCAGGTCTCGGGCGCCGAGCGGGCCGAGGCCGATGCGGAGGAGCACGTCCACCTGGGACGCGACGATCTCGCGGTCGGCCGTGGCGAGCATGCCGAGCACCATGATGGCCCCGCGGCGCTGTGCACGTGCGATGGGCCGGCCCGTTGCGTACACATCCCAGAGGGTGTGGATCACGTCGGGATGCACCAAGTCCTCGCCCTGCATGATGCCGAGCATCTGCTCCAGGCTGGTGAGCTCGGCCAGGGAGGCGTCAAAGGTGCGCTCGATCATGTTGCGTGCGATGCGTGATGTGTTCTCTGTGCGGCTCAGGCCGGGCAGCGCGTCAAAGTAGAGCGCACGGTACACCTCGATCAGCCGACTGCGGATGCCCTTCAGCTGGCTGCCGTCCTCCATGACCAGGGCATTGTCCTTGGCCCAGATCAGGTGCACCATCGCCCGGATCCCGTCCTGTGCGCCGCGGATCTTGTACTCGTGTGCGATGCGGAAAAAGTCCATGCTCTCCAGCACCTCGGGCTTGTTCGTCGAGGCGAGCAGCTGGGTGAGCGTGGGAATCGCCCGCTCCAGCAGGTGCACAAACGCCAGCGCGTCCTCGTAGTAGCGGCAGGTGAGCCGCAGCTTGACAAGGTGCTCGTTGTCCTCGTGCGTCATGGTCTGCTGCCGGGCTGCAAGCGCCTCCAGGTCGAGCTCGGAGCGCCGTGGCTTGCGGTCCGCGGCGCTGCCCTCTGCGCTGCTCGCGTCCGCCTCGCTGGCGTCGTCCCGGCTGGCGTCCACGCCGCTCGCCTCGGCGTTCGCGCCGAGCGCTTCCTTCTCCGGCAGCTCGAGCTGCTTCTCCATTTCGGCCAGCTCGGCACGCGCCGCATCGAGGCGCGCCTGCCACGCGTCCGCCTCGAGCTCGCCGCCGTGCATGAGCCCGTAGGGGTGGGTGAGCACGAGCTTGGTGAGCAGCGCAATGGCGTTGCGGCGTACGTTGCTGCCCTTGTCCTCGAGCGCCTGCACGGCGAGCGCGGCGATGCGCATGCGCTGCGTCGGGAACTTGGCGGGCAGGTCGCAGAGGCCTGCGCAGACATGGATCACCTTGGTGCGCACAAATGTGGTCAGGTCCAGGAAGCGCTCCAGGAGGCGGTCAAAGAAGCCGTCCAGCTGCTTCTGCCGCATACTGCGCTCTTCGCCGTCGGCGTCCGCGTCGGCGTCCGCAGGCGCGTCGCCGAGCGAGTCCTCCTCCATGGCCAGCTCGCGGATCATGAGGCCCTGCACCTCGACCATGGCGTTGCGCATCGGGTATGCCTCACTGTCGAGGTGCGTCTGGAGCAGGCTGATCTGCCTCAGCACGTTGCGCGGGTTCAGCTCGGCCATGCGCACGAGGAAGCGTGCAAAGCTGCGCGGCGACTTGCTGTCGATCGCGGTGAATGTTTTGGCGGCCAGCTCGCGGAGCACGTCGTCGCAGAGCCGCTCGTAGTCGAACTCGAGGCGCATGAGCGCAAGCAGCTCGGCCATCGGCTCCGCGAGGTGCTCGTAGTACTGCAGCGACTGCACAATGCTGGTCTGCACGTTGAACGCCTGGCCGTGCAGCTTGACGGCAAGGCACACGACCTTAAACATGCCCATCTTGATCGCGGGCACCTTGAAGTAGGCCTCGTTCTCCTGCAGCAGCATCACGGGCCGCAGCACGCACCGCGACACGAGCGTGTCGCGCGCGGTGCTCGTCGCGGTCCACATGCTCTCGGGCACGGCGCGCAGCATGCGGGCCATGGTGCCCAGCACCGCTGGGATGGACGCCGACCAGGACCAGGACGCCGCGGATGCGGTGCCGGCGCGGCCGCCGCGCTTCCCTGCACCACTGGAGCCCACCTCAAAGGCCGCGCGGTGCTTCTCGGCCTGCTGCACGGCCCACTGCAGGAGAAACGCGTCCCGCTGCAGCAGCTCGGCGAGCTCGTTGAGCCGGTCCGCATCGCCGTTCGCCGCCTGCACCACCTCCTCCAGCACACTGTTGGTGCCGCTCAGCAGCGTGTCCAGCAGCTTGTGGCACGCTTCCGGGCGCAGCGACCCGAGGTACTTTACGCACGAGCAGAGCGTGTCAAACAGGCCGAGGTCCGCCACAGCGGCGGGCGACGCCGCGACGGCATCGACCGCCGCGTCGACCACGGCGAGCTGCTCCTCCGGCGGCTGCCGGTCGAGCAGCGCCTCATTCTCGATCTCAAACTCGCCCTCCTGCAGCCGCAGGAGCTCGTCGGCGAGCGCGAACCCGCCGGCGTCTCCGTCGTGCATCGGTGGCGGCAAGTGTTGGTGCCGGCGCGGTGTTGATGGCGCGTCATGTCACGTGACCGGACCCTGCGCGTGCGGCCGCGGAAGTCCTCGGTGCGGTGTCAGCGAGTGACGAGCATGGTGCGTGGAGGTGCGGATCGCGGACATCGGCAGCTCACACAGGGCAGGAGCGGCAGCAGAGCGCGCCGCCCGAGGTGCGCAATGTGATCAACTTCCTGCGGAACAAGGCGGGCATCAAGACCAAGATGGGCATCATCAACGGTCAGCGTGTGGACTACTTCAAGGGCAAGGCGGCGATCGACGCCGTGCTCTCGCCCGAGTACAAGAAGCACAAGGACCTGCCGCAGGTGGAGACGCGCGAGCAGGCGGAGAAGCTGCTGCACGGCCTGCTGCCCTACGCCTTCTTCCTGCGCGTGGAGCGCGGCGAGCTGGCGAACGGCAAGGAGACGGTGATGATGATGCGGCCGCTGCAGGTGGTGCAGATGCAGATGTTCGAGAGCGACATGTACTATGCGTGGTTCTACGAGGGCTCGCAGCTGTGGCTCAAGCTCGCGGGTCTCGGCATGGTGCTTGCGCTGCTCGCTGCCGTCATGTTCCCGCTCTGGCCGCTCAGCATGCGGATCGGCGTGTGGTACCTGAGCATGTTCGTGCTTGCCCTGTTCGGCCTCCTGATGGTGATCGCGGTGATCCGGCTCATTATCTGGGCGATCACCATTGTTGTGGTGCCGCCGGGTATCTGGATCTTCCCGAATCTGTTTGCTGATGTGGGTGTGATTGAGTCCTTCATCCCGTTCTGGGCCTGGGACGAGGCGCCGCCCAAGAAGGAGAAGGGCAAGAAGGGTAAGAAGAAGGCCAAGGCCGGCAAGGAGCGTGCTGCGGCGCACGTCGAGGAGCCCGAGCCCGAGGCCGAGGAGCCCGAGCCGGCGCCTGCGCCTGCCCCGGAGGAAGCGACGCCGCCCGGCGGCAAGGGCAAGGGCGGCAAGGGCGGCAAGGGCGGTAAAGGCGGCAAGGGCGGCAAGGCAGCCGCCGCGGCGTCTGACTTTGCCGATGTCAATTAGCCCATAGCGTGCTCTGAGATGTATGCATACATGGGGGGCCGTGGGGTCTATCTAGGCTCGGCGCCGCCCCGGCTCGCCCGCGCTGCGGCGTCGCCGTGCCGCGTCCCGCTGGTGGACGGCGGCTTGCGGCTGCTAGCGATCGACGCGGTCGGCGCCTTGGTAGACGTGGCGGTGCGCGTCGAACGCGTGCCCGGCTCCCTCTTCATCGGGTCTCGGTGCAGGGGGATCACGCCGGTGGCGAGGCCCACCTCCACCTGCTTCTTGAGCGACCAGAACCAGACGAGGACAAGCACGGGCGTGGTCAGCAGCACGTTGAGCACGGGGAACAAATCGGGGTACCGGCGGAGCAGCGGCGCCGCGGCCCGCGGCGCCGCCACGCGCACCAGGAGCTCGAGCGCGTGCAGCGCAAGCATGCCGGCATGCACCGCGGCGCTGAGCCACGTCACAGACAACGCCGCCGGGGCGGCGCCGCGGCGCAGCACGGCGAACGGGTTGTAGCCGATCAGCAGGTTCCAGCCCACTGCAAGCACCCAGTGCTGGAGGGTGAGCCCGTCCCGCTGGAGCAGCGGCCAGAGACTGAACACGGCCACGTTGTTGGCCAGCACGGCCCACTCCCAGTCGGCGGCCGCGGCGCCGCCGCCCGTGCGGTCGCCCTTGGTGGTCATCAGCAGCGTGAGCGGCAGGAGCGGGAGCAGCACGCTCTTCTCGTGCGTCTGGAAGCCGAGCAGGAAGAAGGCCAGCGCGGTGGACGCCAGGGTATAGGGCAGCAGCGCTGCGGCGGACGATGGCGAGGAGGACGCCGCGGACGCCGGCGGCGCCGGCGGGCGCGCTCGCGGCGGGCGCGGCGGCGGCACGGCGCCAGGCATCCCGGCGCCCGCCGAGGCGCCCACCCAGGTGCTCGTGCTCCCGGCGGCGAGCGAGGCGCCGGCATGCGAACGGCGGTCCGACCCGCGGCTCGAGCCGTGCGCGGAGCCCCGCGCGCTCGGCGCCGCCAGCGTGTCGCGCACGCCGGACGGCATCCGCTGCGAGGCGACGGAGCGCGGCGCGCCGTGCGCCTGGCTCGTGCGCCCGGACGCGACCGAGGTCGGGCGCCGCTGCTGCACGTGGGCGACCATCTGCTCCGCCATGGCGTCGTCCGGCACACGCTCCAGCTGCGCGGTCTGCACCGCGGCGCGGAACAGGAGCACACACCCGGGCAGGATTGCCGCGAGCGTCGCAGCGGCACTCAGCTTGGCAAGCGCCGCAGGCGCGAGCGCCTCGCGCGGCTTGAAGCGGCCGAGCGGCAGGACCGAGAGCAGGCACCAGACACTGGCCACCTTGTCCTCAAACACGCCGCGGGCCAGCGGGAAGATCCGGTGCACGCACTGCGCCAGGTCGCCGAGCCACGGGAGGAACAGCAGCGCGCTGGTCGCCAGCGTCGCGGCGCCCAGCCCGGCGAACAGCGCGAGCCCGCGCCGCGGGTCCGCACGGCCCACGCCGACGCAGCGGCCGAGCATGATGGCAAACACAGCGGGCGCGTAGTACAGGGCCATCTGCTTGAAGCAGAGGCTCAGCGTGAAGAAGACGGCGGCCACCACATACTCGTAGCTGATCTGCCGGCTGAGCGACTCGAGCAGCAGCACCTGGAGCCGGTGGGTGTCCGGGGCGCCGCGCACCGGCTGCGAGGAGCCGTTGTGCACGTTGGGCAGCTTGGAGTAGAGCAGCGCAAAGCTCATGCCCGCGAGGCCGAGCATGACGCTGTTGTACTGGTGGTGGCCGTGGTCCACGAGGATGAGCGCCGGCTGCAGCAGGGCGCTCAGCAGCGCCACGTGCCGTGTGCGGGAGCTGCGGCCTTCCAGCCGGCGCTCGAGGAACCAGGACACGGCGGGCACGTACACAGCGAGCTCCAGCAGCGCGACGCACGCCCGCATAAACACGACGAGCGCCATGTCCTCGGCGCCGCGCGAGCTGTCCAGCTCGAACGCGGTGCGCAGCCGTGGAAAGCCGCTGGCCACCCAGCCGCACAGGAGGCTCGTCCAGGCGGTCAGCGGCGGGTAGTCGAGGCCCCAGTACTGCAGGTCGTACCGGTACCACTCGGCGGGCGGCAGGTGCAGCGTGAGCTCGATCCAGTGCCGCTGTGCCTCAAAGTCGCCGTACATGGGCGGACGGCCGCGCCCGCTCCAGCCGCCGAGCGCCACGAGCGCGCGCACAAGCAGCCCGCTGGCGATGCCGAGCGCGACGATCCGGTCCTGCAGGCCCTCGTGGGTGAGCGCGCGGAGCGCGTTGCGCAGCGGCGTGTTCATCTCGATGGCTGGGTCCGGGCGGGCCGGCCGCCGCCGGAGCGCCTCGCTGCTCTCGGGAGTTTTGTGCGCGGCGGACGCGTCCGCGGCGCCGCGCGCCGCGCCGTGCTGCGTGTGCTTGGCCGCAGACAAGCTGGCGCCCTCGTTCTCGGCCGCGTCGCTGCCGAGCGCCCGGGCGCTCACTTCGCGCCAGTTGGCGATGCGCTCCCAAGTCTTGGCGCTGAGGTCCCCGCCCTCGGGCACGGTCTCGACGTTCTCGCCGGGCGCGCCCGCAGCGATGCTCGCGGAGCCGCGTGCGCCGCGCGGCATGCGCGAGCTGTTCGACATGGCACGCATGCTGGCCGCGTCGGGGTAGTCGCTCTTCATCAGGCGGCCGGGCGCCGGCAGGATGTGGCTCCGGTGTGACGAGGCCGACGGCGGGCCGCCGCCGCTCCGGTACCGCGGGAGCGCGCCGCGCGCGGACGAGGCCGAGTTGCCCCGCAGACCGCCAGCATGGCTGCTGCCGCCGGTGGCGCTTGCACTGCCCGACGGTGGGGCGACGTTCTCACTCGCCTGGAGCCAGCTCGAGATGGAGCTCGAGTGCGGGATCTTTGCGTCAGGCGCGAGCGAGCGGCGGCGCTCGCCGCGCGACCTCTCGGACGCCTGCGACTTGGTGGCAAACAAGGGCTGCCGGTCGCCACTGCCGACCGACGACGCTGCCTGGCCGCGCGGCGCCCGAGCGCGGGGCGCTCGAGACACCCCGAGCGGGATGTCGGCGGCCCGCTCCAGCTCGTCGAACTCGGTTTCCGCGGGCGGACTCGGCCCCTGCGAGCGTACGGCCGGGTCCTGGGACATCGGTGCTGTTGGCGGCCGTTGGCTCCAGCGATACACACGCCCGACGGGGCACGACGCGCGCGGCCGCGATGCTGACTAATCCACGTGCGCGTGACGCGCGCGGCGGGGGGGCACACACCATCACGCACGGTTGTGGAGCTGGGCGCCGGCGGCAGGAGCACGGGACGCGATGGCGTCCGAGTACGAAGACGTGCTGACGAACCAGCCCGTGGTGATTGACAACGTGTGTTACGCGTGTCCGCGTGCTTCTGCTGACCACGCAGGGGTCTGGTACGATTAAGGCGGGATTCGCCGGCCAGGACACGCCCAAGTGCTTTTTCCCCAGCTTTGTGGGCCGCCCAAAGCACCGCCGCGCGATGGCCGGCGCCGTCGAGGGCGACCGGTTCATTGGGCGGCGTGCACAGGAGCTGCGCGGGCTGCTACGGATCCGCTATCCGATGGAGCACGGCATCGTGAACGACTGGGGCGACATGGAGCGGATATGGAGCCACGTCTACTCGGAGGAGCTCAAGACGCTCAGCGAGGAGCACCCGGTGCTGCTCACCGAGGCGCCGCTGAACCCGCGCGCGAACCGGGACGCAGCGGCACAGATCTTTTTTGAGACGTTCAACGTGCCTGCGCTGTACATTAGTATCCAGGCGATCCTCAGTCTGTACTCGTCCGGGCGCACCACCGGCGTGGTGCTCGACTCGGGCGACGGTGTGACGCATGCGGTGCCTGTCTACGAGGGGTTCTCCATGCCGCATGCGATCCAGCGCATCGACGTCGCCGGCCGCGACGTGACGGACCATCTGCAGACGCAGCTCCGCCGTGCCGGCTACTACTTGCACACGTCGTCGGAGCGCGAGATCGTGCGCGCGATCAAGGAGCGCTGCTGCCAGTTTGCGACGCAGCCGCTTGAGGAGCACGCCGAGGCGAAGCAGGCCGTCGAGTTCGCGCTGCCGGACGGGAATGTGATCAAGGTACGTGCTGCTCCCGCGGCGGCCAGGCGCTCACCGACGTGCAGCTCGGCGCCGAGCGCTTCCGCGCACCCGAGGTGCTCTTCCACCCCGAGTTGCTCGGGCTCGAGGACCCTGGCGCGCACCAGATCCTGTACGACGCGATTGCACGCACTGACCTCGACCTGCGGCGCAACCTGTACGGAAATATTCTCCTGAGTGGCGGTACTACGCTGACAAAGGGTTCGTTTGAATTGCGCCACACACGCACGGACTTTAAACTAAACTTGCAGGCTACGGGGACCGCATGTTGGGCGAGCTCAAGCGGCTGGCCCCCACGGACATGCGGATCAAGATTTACGCCCCACCGGAACGCAAGTATGCCACGTGGATCGGCGGCAGCATCTTGGCTGGCCTTAGCACCTTCCGCAAGATGTGGGTGTCTGCCGAGCAGTACGAGGAGGACCCAGACATTATCCACAAGGTGCGTCGCCAAGCCCAGTTGCGTGCGCACGTTCTTCGCTCACTGGCCAGACTATGTAGGCACGGCATGCACCCGGCATTTTTTGGCGTAGATTGGCGCAGCGGCGTCCAATCGATTTATCTGGACAGCTGCAGAAACACGTGTAAGCCCTGAGTAATTTGGGGCTTAGCGCGCGCCCTGCATCAGATTTGTCGCTTGAGCCCGGCAATTGCGGTAGGAACTAGGCCGTCACTGAGAGAAGTTGCCAGGACGCTTGGCGGTTACCGGCTGGAAGATAGTGCAGGCCATGCCAGCATAGCAGTGTGGCATAGCGCCCACTTGAACGCTGGACTTTCTTCGCAACGGCAGGAGCCCTACGACCACATCCACAACTGCGAGTCCCGCTGGACATCTACATCCCACAACATGGAGCGCGAGGATGCCGGCAGCTGGGCCAAGATGCCGGCCATGAGCGTGGCATCCTCGCCAGCGATCGTCAACAAGCTCGCCGACGGCATCGGCCGTGCTGCCAATGGCCGGCGCCCGTCGCCGTCATCTGGCCAGGACGACGCGGAGCGCAGCTACACCGTCATCAAGGAGCTGGGCAGCGGGTTTTTCGGCACCGTCTGTGTCGCCGACTGGCACAGCCCGCTGCCTAGTGGCGCGCTGGTGCCTGCGATGCAGCACTCGTCCACTCGCCCTGAGTACATCGGCAAGCGCCTAGTGGCGATCAAGCGCATGAAGCGCGCGTTTTCTTCTTGGGACGACTGCTTGCAGCTCAACGAGGTAAGGGCGCTCATCTTGCTTCCGCCCCATCCGCACATTATACCACTCTACGACCTGTTTCTCCCGCCAAGCACAAAGGAGCTGCATATTGTGTTTGAGTGCATGGAGGGAAACCTATACCAGCTGACCAAGTCGCGACGCGGCGTCCCGCTCGCCACTGGCCTTGTGGCGTCCATCGTGCACCAGACGCTGCTTGGTCTCGCTCATATACACTCACATGGCTATTTTCACCGGGATATGAAGCCCGAGAACCTGCTAATCACCACGACGGGTCTCGCGGACTATCCCACCACCGCTGCCCGTTCCAGGGAAGCGCCCGTGCAGCGTGATGTACTCGTGCTCGTTAAACTGGCCGATTTTGGCCTAGCACGCGCTGTGAACCGCGCACCACCGTTCACTGAGTATGTCTCTACGCGCTGGTACCGGGCGCCAGAAGTGCTGCTTCGCGCTCCGCGCTACGGCCCGCCTGTGGACCTCTGGGCACTCGGTGCCATCCTGGCGGAGACTGTGAACCTGAATCCTCTGTTTGCCGGTAACGATGAGGTGGATCAGCTGATGCAGATCTGCCGCATCCTTGGTCCGCCTCGGCGCGAACACGTGCACACGGGCAACGCTGGCGGCGCGTGGTCAGAAGGGCTCGACCTAGCCGCCCGTCTCCGCTTCGTGTTCCCAGAGATCCAGCCCGTGGATCTCCGTGCTGTGTTCCCGTCGACCCTGCCCCACAATCTTTTGGACATGGTTCAAGGCATGCTCCGATACGATCCCGCGCGACGTATCTCGGCGTCAGCATGCCTTCAACATCCATTCATTCTCAACGATATGCAGGCACTCTCTCCGACACACAAGCTGCTCCCGTCTTCTGCAGCCCTTGGACCACGGCCGGAAAACCGCTCGCCTCCATATGCGTCGTCATCAAGGTCTATCACGCCGGCCCCTGCCGTACTCCCCGGACCGCATCCCGCGCGTGCACCGGTGCCAAGTGTACCGGGCAGTTCCGAGGATCTTGGCCGACCAGAGATGCCCAACATACCCCCGTCGGATGCAGGGCCCCATGCCTCTGGGCCGTCCGACTCAACGTGTCAGCCCGCAGCTGAGGCTGCGCCTGTGCCAAACACCCGTCAGGCACGCAAGGAGGCACAACGCCGCGCCAAGGAAGCGGAGAAGGCACGTCGCGAGGCGGAGCAGGCGGCAATGCGCGAACGTGCTCGGGCCGTCATGGAAAAACGCAAGCAATACTACTCGGCGCAGAGTGGCGACGCCTGGCGCACTGGCATCTGATGTTTTGGCTGGTAGGGCGCTGGTATCGCTGCACAAAATGGAGGTGCTTCGCTGCTTTGCATGTTAACTCTGCACTTCAGCTGATGCTATGATATATCTATAATATACACGGGCATAGACAATCCCTTATTACCCACTCTGGCCTTTATCGCCACGTCCAAGTCTGAGCGTGCGGCTCAGCGCAGAACGCCCAAAGTGGAACCGACGCGATGAAGCCTCCTCGGGTCGTCGAGCGGTGCCTCCGGTGGATGCCAGTGGTGTTGCGTTGGTCGGTGCAGAGCCTGTCTTGGGTGATGCAGCCGTGGACTGTGCGCCTGCGTCCACGGGGACGGTGCAGCAGCGGGCGACGGGACAGGCTGTGCTGCTGCAGGGGGTGAGTTCGTGGCCGGCGTCGCAGCAGCTGGCGACGCAGCAGTCGGCGTCGCAGCAGTCGGCGTCGCAGCAGTCGGCGTCGCAGCAGCTGGTGTCGTGGCAGCTGGCGTCGTAGCGGCTGGTGTCGCTGTCGCTCCAGCCGGTGGCGCAGCGGTTGGCAGGGACGACTCTGGCAATATGGTCGTTGACGGCCTGGTCCCCATACTTTGGATTCGAGAGTCGTTGGGCGATGGTGACACATTCGTAGCAGACTCAGCACTCAGCCCAAGGGCCTCGTGATCCATATCCACGGCCTGATAAAACAGCACGTAGGCACTGCCGGTATCTGGAGAATCTCCATAAAAGTTAGGAATGTCGGACTCGGAAATGACATCCACAGTGTCGTCGTCAAACAGAACCCAGCGCTGTCCGACCTTGACAATGGATACATAATGCCCCTGGTTGAGCCCACCGCCGATGTGCACCACGATCCCAAACAGTTCGTAGAGGCGGTCGGGATTATCGGACTGCTCCGACGTGTTGAATAGGCGCAGGTCGAGCGGGAACACGACGCGGTATCCAAGCTTCACATACAGCTGCGACGCGTCGTCCCAGCGGAACCGCTTGAGGTGCAGTGCGAGCACATTGGGCGGCTGCTTGATCTTCATGCGCTTTTCGGCCTCCTGCAGACTCGAACACCGGTCACAGAAGAACTTGTTCCGCCCGCTGAGCATCTCACTCTCACTGAACTGCCGCAGGCATGAGGAGAGCGACGTGTCCGGCGAAATGTTGATGGACAAGTCCAGGAAGGCCTCGTCGCGGGAGGTCACCGTTTCGCACATGAGACAGCGTGTTTCGTTCGTGAGCAAGCCTTGGAACAGGCGGTGGACACACGTGTTCCCGTGCTCGTCTATGCGCTGCAATGCAGACACGCCAGTCTGTGATCCTGTGCGCTGAGGTGACACTGAGTGAGGCGCATACGCAGAGTGGACATGAGCTTCTGACTCACGCCTCGACGTTGCTGCCCCGCTGCCGACACTGTTCATCCTCTCCTGCCGCGCGGCATGCACGAGGTCCTCGCCGATCTTGTTCAGCACAAAGTTAAGCAGCTCATGCGCATCTTGATGCATCGTGCTGTTGAACAGCTCGTTCTCCCGGCGCAGCACAGTCAGGAAGCTCTTAATAATCGGCTCATCGACCGTGGTGTTGAGGATAGCAGGTTGCGCGCGACCGCTCCCGGGCGAAAGCGCGTTCGCCGGCGACTCTGACCGACTACTCGCACTCTGGCTGAGAGTGCGCAGGCTTCCTCCAGCACGCCGGAACAGATTGGACTGGCTCTCTGGGCTTGGGTTCTTGGTGCTGGTTCGGTTCTTCTCCAGCGTCATCTTTGTCGCAGAAAGTGCCATGTAGTAGAAAAGACGCACGAGCGACTCAAAGAGCACATCAGAACGCGGCAGGGGAGCCGTTGCGCTCTGCTCTCGGATCGACGATGTTCCCTCGGTCGACGTGCTCAGTTTCCGCCCGCGCCATGTCTCCGAAAGCGGAGACATGGTGTTGGCGATGCTCCCGCCGGTAAGCCCGAACATGGGCACCGTGTCACCTCCCAATGGCCGGGAAGACGGCGGGGAAGAAGTCACAGAACCTGTGTCAGAGTGCGCACGTGTAGACAGAGGTGAGAATGGTAGCAGGTTATCCACCTGATTCGCATAGCTCATAAGCGAGGTGCGGAATGGCTTGCAGAAGTAGAGCGCCTGTAGCACCGAGTTCACATAGCTGCACCCTCGTTAGTATCACCTGCCGTGTGTCGCGGAAGAACACGCCGTACCATGTATTCCCAAACTGCGGATTCGGTCAGCATCCAGCACCAACAGCCGCCCTGCCTAAACGTACATTTTCAATGCCAGCGAGTGCCACACTGTCTCCTTCTTCGTGGACCATCCGCCCAAAATCACCGTTCCACAGCTCCCATTCATCCATGGACCAGCCAGGTGGGCAGCGAGCATACGATGATGTAGATATACTCGCAAGGCCCGTCGAAGCCGGCATCCCGGAGCGCTCCTCGAAGAACGTGTTCCGATTTGCCCCGCCCGGTTGCTGCATCGTGATAGGCTTGGCCGTCGCTTCTCTCGCACCAGACTCAGCCCCACTCGACAAAGGCTGTCCCAAGTACGGTGCACTATTTTCCACCGTAGGGACCGCCTTCGCACTCACCATAGGAGCAGCGGCTTTTACCGGCTGCATCGGCGGGCGTGGCGGTGAGACGGCGCTGTCGCCACTAGCAGGATCTTCGGCAGTGGCACCAAACACCCCTTTCCACATGTCGTAAGAGGCGCACGGCGCGCAGGCTTACAAGGCTGCAGGACGCTCGATGCACTCTAGATATGCACCGGCGCTTATTCTGAACTAAGATGTGTTAGCACCCACTGTCGTTTGCCGTGGTGGTACAAGATTTTTCTGACTAATCCATACGCTGGCATGCACGGGACGTGGGCCACGCGGTGCCTAGAGTGCCAAGCCGCGGAACCCGCGTCCCAAACAAACTGTGCCGTTGGCAACCCCATCCTACTAACACAGGTGGTCATGAAATAATAAAATGTGCTTAAAAGGACTACATAGGAGACTTGCCAGCAAGACGCCCTAGTCGCAACAGGTGTGAAACCGAAACATGAAATATAGCATAAAAAAAGGGCAAGCGCTGACCAGCACAGCTGAGACAAGCAGCTTGCAACTTGATAAGAAACCGAAAGAAATTACTTCGTACATCGTAAAGATGAGACCCTCGTTAACGTAGCTGGCGTAACTGCCCTGCAGTAAACGCATCGTCCAAGAACACCTTTTGCATGTGTATGCCCATTCAACTTAGTTCTTGAGCTTACCGGGGCCGTACATCGACTTGTCCCAAGGGTTAGGCTTGTTCGAGCGGTACAGCTTGAGGCCGGTGGTGACACCCTCGTCGAGCGAGTTGGTCATGGAAAGGCGCTTGAACGCGCTCTTGGTCAGGTCAACGTGGTCGTTCTTGCAGCCCTCGCAGTGGTCAATCACGCGAACACGAACGCAGCGCTGGTTCTTCTCGTTGCAGAGACGAACGAACTCGCCGCACTGCGGGCCCTCGGACCAGCCAGCGGACACAGCACCAATGTGAGCGCTGTTCTCCGGGTCCCAAGAGCCGTCACCGCAGCTCGGGTTCTTGAGGTCGTGCTCAGCGTACCAAGTGATCTTAATACCTTCCTTCCAGAACTTGTCAGTGTCGAGAGGCTTCGTGGTGAAGTACTCCACACCGCGCGACTGCAGCTTGTGGTCAAGCTTGTTGTGCACGTTGAAAGAGCGCTTCCTCCAGTCGGGGTCGCCGCCGCTCTCGAAGAACTGGATGGCCTTGCCGAACGAGTCCAGCAGGTCATCGTCGCAGCGGACAACGGTGGCCAGCGCAACAAGCGCCAGCGCAACAATCAGCGAGAAGTTCATAGCGCGAGCCATTATTATCGTTCTGGGTTGCTTCAAGCAATTAGGAGCGAGGGATTAGTTCTTTAGGGGGAGGGCAGGTGTTCGGAGGGTCGAGAGAGGAAGGGATGTGATTTTCCCAGTGGACTGGTCTGACTATATACTTCCGCGAGTACCCGGTGTGCGCTTTGTGTTTCGCACACCCCAATCCCTTGCTTCCAGTGTTGATCCATTCCATTGGTTCTCTGTGCCGCTTGTGTGAAAATAGTTAGTAAACATACAGATGATCGAGGAATTCCGGCGTCTGAGCCAACCATAGATCGCGCGGGGTATATTTCCTGTACAACAACGCGCTCATGGGCCTATGAACATCTGCAACCGAATGGCCATTGCGCGGGGGCCGGATACGTCCCCTATCTGCAGTCCCGACAGGCACGTTATGTCACTTCCTGCGCGATCTTGAGGCGCAAGGGTCCTTGCAGCGGTACGTAGCATATTGGCCCCCTTAGGCAGTCCGAGCATATAACTTCAGCCACTAAGGTGTGTTGCCGCAGGCCGGTGGCGGTAAAACGTGGCGTACTTGGTCTCGGCATTGAGCACAGATCAAGTGCCACTAGCATCAGTGTTGGGCTGGAACCGCCGAAGCCGTGCATATAGTCGTCGCAACCACTCTTGGTACATATACGCTAGTAAAGACGTGTTACTGGGGATGGTTGGTGTGGGCTACTGACAATGCGGTGAGAATGTCTAAGCTCCTAGCGCTGGGATACGCGGCGCGCCTCCTCATCACACAAGCATAGTAACGTGTCCAAAGCGTCATTCTACCGGCGCTACACTAATCCTGCATGTGCATCTCTAGTGTAGCCGTGATCTATACCGATGCCCGTTCCTTAGTTGCTGGGGTATAGACGGGCGCAGTGTAGCCGAGCGTCATGTACACCAGAGCGCCTATTGCACGTCTTCCAGCGCACTCTTCTCGAGGATAAATTTGCCCTCTTTATACTTCTCCGCGGCGACAAAAGCACGATCCTGCGGTGGTCAGCCCTAAGGTGACGGTGCGAAAGCTGCACATACATATTTCCATCCAAGGTATGACTCGCACCGGACGCAGTAGACATCGCGTACCGTGTGCTTGCCCGTACGCATGTGGCGATCATCTTGTTCACCAAGGTCCACATTCACCACGTTATCAAACAGGAAGGCACGTCCATGCTGGCCATTGAACTCCTGCAAAGCTCCCGTTAGCGACAGCGCCACACACGAAAGGTAGCGCACCCGGCTGATCAGGGACTCGAGGGATGTAAGATGGGTCTTGCACCGTTTGCACCCATACACCTTAGATGACTCTAGGTAGGTCTTGTATTTGAGTCCCATTGCAGACTCTCGCCAGCGGCGTCGTCTAGTTCCGGTCAATCGATACGATAGCCAGCCGGTAGGTGGGTCCGTGCTCGGCGCAGAACGAATGGGGGTTGAACACGTGACGCCTGGTTTAGCGCCACGCGGGGCGGCCTCCGTTCACTGTGACGCACACGGCGAAGATGCACGGACTTGGTGCATGGAGACATGCTAGCTGCATCTGCTTGCCGCGGCAGGCTGTGTCACGGTCTGCATATATGCTAGGCACGCGTGTAATTGCCCGGGGTCTAAGCACTCCGAACAGTGGCCGGAAGGATGAGACGTCGCACCACGACAAACTTGAGCAGCAGCAGGCCGAACTCCTTCGGCTGCTCCGGAACAATGCGGCTGCTGAACAAGCGAGCCGGGACCAGCGATCGCTTGGACTTGCTGGCGTCGCACTTGGGGCAGGTGCCGAGGCACGTCCGCAAGGGACTATGTCGCGGTGGGCTGCCGAAGGAAAGCCATGGAAGGAGCTCCGCGGCGGTCAAAAAGGTACGTATGCTTACTGGACGTGCATGCCCTGCTAACAGGGGTAGTGGCACGCGCGACACTGAACACGTCTCGGTTCGCGTTCATCGGCGTTGGCGCTGTGATTTTTGCCGCCATCACCTATGCCCTTTCGAGTGAGCTTTTCGCGCCTAACAGTCCGACGGTAATCTACGGCGAGGCTTGCAAACTGATTGAAAAGAGCCCCAAGGTTCGGGCGCTGCTCCTGCCACCGTACAGCTTCCAGACACACCAGAGCGAGTACAGTGGCTCCTACTCGCCGCTGAACCCCCCAGCGCACCCCCACCGTCCATCTCAGACCGTGACTTCCTTCGTGAGGAAGGATGGCAAGAACGGGCGGGAAACCATGTACCTGCACTTCTACGTGGAAGGCCGCGAGAAGGACCATGACCTTACCTACTGGCAGATGGCGCGCGGAAGTGTGCTGAGCGGTGCGCACTGGACGAAGCTCAAGCTGCTTGAAGGCTGGGACGTCGTCCAGGACTGGTGGAACGAGGCACAGACGCCCGAGTCGCCGGCCGCCGGGCCCGACGCCCCTGCAGCTGCCGCAACCGCAGCGGCGCAGAAGAAGAGCGAGCCATGGTGGATTACGCGCCGCTGGAACGATGCCGTGGGTGGTGTGTCCAACTTTATCGGGAACACCAAGGACGCGTTCGGCATGACCACTGGCTCATTCATCGACACGGCCAACTCTCAGCTTGGCTACAAGACCGAGCCGGGCACCTGGAGCACCGGTGAAGTGTCGATCGAAATGGTCAAAGTACGTGTCTGCGGCGATCTGCGGATATTGACAAGCAGGATGAAAACGGCAAGTTCCAGTACAACCACTTCCACATCGACGTGCCGAACGCCGGCGCGTCGATGCGGCAGCGTATTCGCCTCGACCGCCGCTCGGGCGAGCTCCCTACGAGATAGAGGTAGTACACTTGGAAACATGATTACATCGCACGCGCTGTGCTGCTCTATAGCTTCACACCCTGAGGGAGCATCATGGCACTTTCCCGAGCTTCGACCGGGTCCATCTCGCCGTCGTCTTCCTCATCGAGATCCTCATCCAGTTCCTCTTCGTCCATGGCCTGCGAGCGCGATGCACTCTTGCGCGATTCCTTGGCACCAAGTAGGGCACCAGAGTTCTGCACGAGCTCGCGGTCCTCTTCGGAGAGCTCCACGTCCACCACAGCGCCCTCGGTGTCCTTACCCTCACCCGCCTTGCCCACGGCGGACCAGTATGCGAGCGGGACCAGACGGAAGTGCGCCATCTGGATTAGCAGGTGCTTGAGGATCTGCGCCTGCTCAGCCGAGAGCACCTCGCCCTTCTTGCAGACAGTATAGTCCTGGAGCAGCGTGGGAACGCCGTTCTTGAGCTGGGTCGGCATCCCCAAAGCACGTAGCTGCGGCTCGAGGCTATGCGGCAGTGCCTCCGGCGGGTCCAGGTCAAACATGACGGGGCCCTCCTTGAGCTCCACGGTGCGCGCCGCCTTGCTGCCCGTGCGTGCAAAGTCGATGCGCCGGTAGTCGGAGCACCAGTCGAGCACCTCGGCCGGCGGGGAGTCGGTAAAGAGCAGGCCGACGTTGCCGCGGAGGCGCTTCGAAAGCGCCCCAAATCCCGGACGGATCTCCTCCTCGGGCGTCTCGCCGAGCGCCTTGGCAATCACACGCAGCTTGCCGAAGAAAATCTTGGAGCCCTGCCAGAGCGAGCGCACCTCGCCCAGGTACGTGTTGCGCATGTTGCCTACGGCAAAGACCCACGCATACGAGTACTGCTGTGCTGCTCCGCGCACATTTTCCATAAGAGATTCCTTGTTCTCGCGCGACTTGGCCTTTGTCCGCGTGAGTGACACGACCTTGGCACGCTTGGTCTTCGCCATCTTGGCCGGTGGGAAGCGTAGCGCTCGGCGGACCGCGAAAAAAATTGGTGCGCTTAGTCAGCCGTTGCCAACTGCGAAAAAAAGGCTGATGACAGTTCGTGCATCATCCTTCCTGGGCGTCTGGGCGAGATGGCAACGGGTGCGCTGCCGGATCTCGGCAAGCTCGAGGCTGCTCTGCTCAATGTGTCTGGTGAAACCAAGCTGGATGCGCGCTTTCGCACTCTCTTCACGCTCAAGGGGCTCGGCTCCATGTCGGACGACCGCCGCGAGCGGGTGATTGAAATCATCTCCAAGGGCTTTGCTGATGACTCGGCGCTGCTCAAGCACGAGCTCGCGTACGTGCTCGGCCAGCTCCAGGATACGCGTGCGCTCGATAAGCTCAACAAGGTGCTAAGTGATGAGCAGGAGCACGCCATGGTCCGGCACGAGGCGGCCGAGGCCATGGGCGCGATCTCGTCGCCGCAGTCGCTGCCGATCCTGAAAAAGTACCTCGAGGATCCCGACGTTTCGATCCGGGAGACGTGTCACCTGGCGATCCACAAGATCGAGCTGGAGAACTCGGATGCGGGCCGCAAGGAGGCGGAGCTCAAGCGCCAGCGGGAGAGCACGCACGAGGACGCGATTGCCGCGGCGGCGCGTGCGACGGCGCCCATTGACCCCGCGCCGGCTCTCGTGCAGGGCGCACGCGGCGACGAAGGCGCAGAAGTGAACGTATACACGCTGGAGAACGTGCCATACTTCCGCGAGGTGCTGCTCGACACGTCGCGGACGCTCTTTGACCGGTACCGTGCCATGTTTGCGCTGCGGGACACGGTCAAGTACGGCAGCCCCGAGGCGAAGGAGCCGTCCGTGCAGGCGCTCGCCTCGGCACTGAAGGACAACAGCGCACTGTTCCGGCACGAGATCTGCTTCGTGTTCGGGGAGCTGTGCCACCCGTCGTCCGCGGCGGCGATGACCGCGGTGCTGAACGACGAGGCAGAGCACGAAATGGTCCGCCACGAGGCCGCCGAGGCGCTCGGCGGTGTGCTCGAGGAGGCCGACGAGGCGGGCGAAGAGCTCTCTACCTACGACAAGGTCGTCCAGGCGCTGCAGCGCTGGGCGCACGACGACGCGGCGCCGCGAGTGGTCCGTGAGAGCTGCGTCGTTGCTCTGGACGAGATCGCATACAATAACGACCCGACGCAGTTCCACCGTGTGGAGGCGTAGTGTACCTGTACCTGTCCAAGTGCTTCTTCTCACACTGGTCTACGTGGATCCGTCGAGCCGCTTACGCACGACCGGTCTTCTTCATGCCCTCGAGCATCAGCTTGCCGATCTGGCCGGGGCTGTCGGCGACGGCCGCACCCGCCTTGGTGAGCGCGCTCACCTTGGAGTCAGCACCGCCCTTGCCGCCGCTGATAATAGCGCCAGCGTGACCCATGCGGCGGCCCGGAGGCGCAGTCCGGCCGGCAATGAAGGCCACCACGGGCTTGGGCTGCTCGCGGGTCAGGTTGTACTTCTCGAGGTACTCAGCGGCATCCTCCTCCATACTGCCACCGATCTCGCCAATGATCACAATACCCTCCGTCTTGGGGTCCTCCAGGTAGAGCTTCACCAGGTCCAGCGTGCTCGAGCCGGGGTAGGGGTCACCACCGATACCCACACAGAGCGACTGGCCGAGGCCGACCTCGGTGGTCTGGTTCACCGCCTCGTAGGTAAGCGTACCCGAGCGCGAGACAATGCCGATCTTGCCGGGCTTGTGGATGTGGCCGGGCATGATACCGATCTTGCAGCCCTCGGGGTTGATCACACCCGGGCAGTTGGGGCCGATCATGCGGGACTTGCTCTGGTGCTTGAGCACGTTGGCCACGCGCACCTCGTCCTTCTGGGGGATACCCTCAGTGATGGTCACAATGAGCGGCACCTCGGCCTCGATGGCCTCGATGATCGCGTCGGCAGCGCCAGCCGGCGGCACGTACAGCACCGTGGCATCCGGCTTGGTCTTTTCGACCGCCTCCCTCACGGTGCCAAACACGGGCTTGCCGAGGTGCGTCTGGCCGGCCTTCCTGGGAGAAACACCCCCCACAATGTTGGTGCCGTACTGCAGCGCCTGCTCACTGTGGAACGTGCCCGTGCGACCGGTGAAGCCCTGGCAGATGATCTTCGAGTCCTTGTTCACGTAGATGTTCTTGATCGTGTCCTCGTAGCTGCGCCGAATTGCGGTCGACGACAGCGGGGCAGAGAACACGCGCGGCGCACAGCTGGCCAGCCGCGCGCCGCGAGACAGCGTCATCGAAGTCCTCCCAATCATCATCACGCCTTTGGTCGTGGTGGTCTGAGCAGCGGGTAACCTACTTTGCTAGTGCCCGTTGGTCCCGACCACGTCACGTGCTCGCTACCTACACGTGGGCGTCTATTGCGATTGTGGGCCTGTGCGCCCAGCGACTCCGTCCAGTAGGCTGAGCGCCTCGCGCAGGTGACTGCGCGCCGTGTCAATGTCGTCGTAGTCCAGGGCGCTGGAGACCCAGCGCGCCAGCTTTTGTACGCGTGTATGCTCTTCAACTGTAAGCCGTGAGGAGGAGGTTTGTTCTGGCTGTGCGGCCGGTGCTCGTGCCTGTGGAGGTGCTGCCGGGGCCGGCGGCGCTGCGGGCGTTGCGGGTGTAGGCGATGCTGCGGGTGCGGCTGCCGGCGCGGGTGCCGGTTTCGGCGCGGCTTCCTGCGTGTCCCGAGAAGGCCCGCTCGGTTCGGGAGCGCTCGAACTGGGCGGCGCCGTTGCGCCACTATGCGGATCTCCAAGAGCCGTGGGAGCCGAGGGGAACTGGACCCCAGGTGGTGGTGCATCTGGCTCCTTTGGGGTTGTGTCTCTGACATCAGCCTCCTCCGGAGCGCCCGCGTCCTCTGCCGCGCCAGTTGGTGCGGTGTTGGCCTCCGTCTGCAGCGAGGCGAGCGTCGCCTCAACTTCGGCTTCCTCCTCTGGCTGGTTTGCAGGACCCGCCATAGGTTTGCGGTTCTCCCTCAGGGCCTTGGAAATGTCGGCGGCCTTCCACTTGGCATAGCGCGAGCGCGAGGATATCTGTAGCATGTCAGTGTGGGGGGCTCCTTGCCAGTACATACGTCTTCGTTCAGCGCTCCAAACACCTGCAGTACCTCGAATAGCTTGTTGGCCGTAGCAAACGCGCGCGCAGTAGAGCTGTGCGGTCAGCATAGATGACGGTGACGGCGTACGCACCGGCTGGCTTTGCCGTCTCGGTCGTCCTTGTCTGCAGCGTTGAATACATTCAGCGCAAAGTTTTCCAGATAGGCGTAGCCAGCCGTGTCGTCGGTGACGGCATCATTATTGCTCATAGCGCCCTTGCGCTGCATCAGATTAGCATGGAAAACACTCTCGATGGTCTAGCGTACCCGCTCGAGCTCGTCCATCAGGCCGAGGAGGTACGTTTGTGCCTCCTTGTCGCTGCTCTTCTTCTCAATGCCCAACTGTGCCGCATAGTACAGACCTGGTCCCCGTCAGTGCTTCTTTGTGGCGTCTCTGGCACACACGTACACCAATAAGCGACGACGCCATCGACGCGGTCGATCTCGTTGGCGCGCAAGACAAATGGCGCGCTTTCTTTCAGCGACGCCGGCACCTTTTCGAGACCCATCGTGGTCGAATGGAGCACCGTGCACCGACCTCCACCTCCCTGCTGGGGTACATGGGCTGCATCTCGGTCGCACCGGGAAAACGGCCAAATTTGTGTTATCTACGAAGACGTCGTAACTTGTACAGTAGGGCTACTATAATACAATGTATACACGGGTCTGTCCGCAACGGCTCACTGTGCCTCCGGGACGGTCTGCCGCAGTGGCGTGTCCGTGTCCAGGCGCGGGAACTCGGTCTTGCCAGGTCCATTCGGGCCCAAGAGCTGCTCGCCATAAACCCACATACGCATAAGCTGCGGTAGTTTGGGCTGCGCGTTCCGGCTCTGCGACGAAAGGATGGCCGTGTTCATCTCCTCTGCGAGGCGTTGCCGGTGCTCGAACCCAAGCAGCTCTTCGACGTACGGTGGCGCAGACGTCGGCTCCGGCGCACCTGCCGGAGGTGCGGCGAACACAAAGAGCGCCATGGTCTGCTCCAGCTCGCTCATCAGGTGCGGGTGCTCTTCGCCAAGAGGCGCGAGTTCTTCTGTCGCGAGGGTGAGCGCCTCGTCCACCTGTTGGTTACGCAGCAGTTCCACCACGCGCTGCTGCTGAAGGTGGAAGAAGAGCAGCGGGTTCGTATCGAGAATCTGTCTGGTCAGCGTCTGAGAGGCCGTAGGGGTGCTGCTCGCCCAGTGCATCGCCGGGTAGGCGCGCAGCGATCAGAACTTTTAGGTTGGTGGGTAGACAGTTTCCACACAGGCTCTGACGAGCGTTTCGGCGTGGTGCATGAAATGTCGTTGACTCGTCCTTTCGCTGCGGTGCACGTGGCCCAGGACACTGGGCTCGCAAACACGCTCGCATACCACGTACCTCGGGGTTCAGCTCATTGACGCTCTCGATGGCACCGACCACGTCGCCACGGCGCAGTGCCTCGCCGGTGTGGATCCTAGCCTGCATGCTTGCCAGGTCCACCTCAGGCTGCAGCCCAGTCTCGGCGCTGAACGTTTCGGCGGCCTCGCGATGCCCCTCAATGACGAAGTAGTCCATCAGAAGGCGGTCAAGGTCCCTGCGGCGTCAGCACGGTTTGTCCTGTCGCATAAAGCCAGCATCTCAGCAACACAAAGAAAAAAGGTGTCCTCACAAGAATAGGAGAGATTCCCACTTTGCAATGATACTCATCCTCCAGCGCCGCAACTGGACAGACACTTACTCTTTGCGCACGGGCACGCTGCCCAGCTGTTGCTCCCACGATTCCTGGCTCACCATGGTGTGTGGTGCATGCCTGAAGGCAAGGTGCGTGGGCGCACCAGGCGCTGGTGACGGCGCACGGCTCACGTGACGTCGCGTCCGCCGTGTTCGTCGCCGGCGGTCGTGTGTGGCAGCGTGGGACACGATGGCATCGTCAGCCGTGTACTACAAGTTCAAGTCGCAGCGGGAGTCGCAGAGGCTGCCGTTTGACGGCACTAGCATCAGTGTGTGGGAGCTGAAGCGGGAAATTATCCTGCGGAACAAGCTCGGCAAAGGCACCGACTTTGACTTGGCCGTGTACAATGCGGACACGGAGGACGAGTTCAAGGACGACAACTACACCATCCCGCGGTCGTCGCATGTGATCGTGCGGCGACTCCCCGCGTCACGCCCCGGGCGAGGCACGGCGCAGCTGTACGTGTCCGATCTGCAGGCGCCCGGGGCGGCTGGCGGCGCACCTGAAGCACGGGCGCCAGGTGGCATGGCAGGCGCCGGCGGTTTGGCGGGCGCCGGGAGCAGGCCGTACCGGGGGCCCATGACAAAGAGATTCGACGGCCGCGACGTAAGCGGCTCGCCCGCGCCTGGGGGCGCGACGCCCGGGGCCCCGACACCTCCAGGAGGGCCGCAGGTGTCGTCGGCGGCGCTCGACAGCAGCGGTGACGAGGCGAGCCGGATTGCCGCCATGTTCCAGGCGACAAGCGAGCAGTGGGACGAGACGCAGGAGCGCATGGCGCATGCGACGTACCGGGAGCGGAGCGGCATGCCACGGCGGGGACCGGCGCCTGGCGGCCGCGGCGGATTTGCGCCGCCGCCAGTAGAACGCCCGCCGCCGCCACCGGGCTACATCTGCTACCGGTGCGGGCAAAAGGGGCACTGGATCCAGGAGTGCCCTACAAACGACAACCAGGAGTACGACAACAGGCCGCGGTTCAAGCGCACCACGGGTATCCCCAAGAGCATGCTCAAGACCGTGGAGCAGTCTACGGCGGAAAAGATGTCGGGTGTCATGGTCACCCCCGACGGCTCCTATGTGATTGCGACGCCCGACTCGAGCTCGTGGAACCGGACCCGAGCACGCTCGCGCCCGCTCTCCCAGACGGACGTGTACCACTCGGTGCCGTCGGACCCGAGTCTCGCCTGCCCGCTGTGCTCCAAGCTGATGCGCGATGCGGTGATCACGCCGTGCTGCCGCACCACGTTTTGTGAAGAGTGCGTGCAGACGCACCTGTTTGAGCACGACTTCTTGTGTCCCGAGTGCGAGAAGCCGATCCGGAACATTGAGGAGATCAAGATCGATGACGCCAAGCGCAAGCGTGTGCGTGAGTACGTGTCCAAGACGATTGAGCGCAGTGAGCAGGCTGTCGAGCAGGGCTCGGTCGGCGAAGCGCACGGCGATGCGGCTGCGGCCGCCGATGCAGAGGCGGCCGCTGCGGCCGGCGACGCCCCCGAGGCGACCGACGCGCAGGAGGCGGCCAAGGATGGGAAGTCGGAGGCAGTGCAGCCCGCGGCGGAGCAGAGCCGGGACGAAAAGGCACCGGACGCCAAGGACAGTGGCGCTGGCGCCGGAGGCAGTGCGAATGCTGCTGGGAACGCGCCCCCCGGGGCGCCGCAGTTCGACCCTGCACTGGTGCAGCAGCTGGTGGTGATGCTGCAGAACCCGAATCTGCCAATGCCCATGCGCATGCAGATGCAGATGCAGCTGCAGTTCCAGCAGATGCTCTTCTTCCAGTCCTTCCCGCCCGCTCCGCAGGGCGGCAACGGCAGCGGGCCGCCGGGCATGCCGCCGTTCCCGCCCATGGGCATGTTCCCGCCGGGCATGCCGGGGGCGGCGCCCGGCGGTGCACCGCCATCTGGCCCGCCGGGACGCGGCGGCGCCAAGCGGCGGCGTGGTGACCGCGCCGACTCGCCGGGCGCGACGCGCGCCAAGGCGCCGCGCCCCGAGCCTTGATACCATAGATACCCGTACTGTACATGGATGCAGCTACTCGAGACGACCTAGCATGAGCCACTCAAAGGTATCTGTGCCCGAATGATCTGGGTCGTATATTTCCTGGCCGCCGCCGTGGCGTACCACTTTTTGCCCCGCGAGCAGGAGCGCATCGCTGGCCGGCGGCGTGGCGGCCAGCGTAGCTGGGCGCCGGCGCGCGATAAAGACGAAGAACTCGCCGTCCGCAGGCGCCTGGCCGCCGCCCGCGGCGGCCGCCGGCACCCTGCCCGTGTGGGACGCGAGGCTGCCAAACACGTGGCTCTCGCGCTCGCCCGGCGCCCGGCACTCGACCGGTACCATGTCGAACCAAGCGCCAAACGCGGTCCAGAACGGCTGCTCTTTGGTGAGCGAGCGCACCTTGTACCCCACCACGACTTCCGGGCTGCATTCACCGCCGGTGAGCGCAATGAGCGTGCGGAGCAGCGGGGCGAGCAGCTCGGGAAAGTAGACGAGGTCCGAGCACAGCACGTGGGTGATTGGGTTGCTCGCCACGTCGCGTACGCCGCGTTCCTGCCGCAGCGCGCCGAGCAGGGCCTCAGCCGCGCGCGTGTCGCCCCACGGCAGGGCGCGCACGGCGACACGCACGTCGCTGTGCGCCGCGGCGCTCGCCTGCGCGTTGCGCTGCATCAGCGGGCACACCTCGTCGAGGTCTGTGAGTACGACGGTGTGCGGCGCTACGGAGCGTACCCGCTGGAGCTTCGCAGCGGCGGCAAGCCCCACGGTACCGACTCCCGCGCCGAGCTCCACGGCGGTGACCACTTGCCCGCTGTGCAGCGAGCAGGGCGGGTCAAAAGTCCAGGGCGCATTTCCGTCTAGGTAGCCTAGAAGAAGGAACGCCGACTCCCAGATGCGCCCCGCGATGCCGAACTGGGCGATGTCGGCAGCACTGTCGTGCCTCCAAGCCTCCGCAGCGCTGCCCGCGGTGCGCGGTGCTGCCGGCTGGATGGCGAGCGCCGCCGGGAAGTTGGGCCCGGCCATGCCACTGTGGCCGCAGCATTCCTAGCTTCCAGGTGGAGCTGATGGCGCTCGGCCGAGCGCCCCTGTCTGAGCACCTCGCGACGCACGGCCGCTTGACCGAGCGCCGCCACGCGGAGGCCGCCGATCACCATGCTGAAGCGGCCAGGTGGCTCCAAGAAGCTGCGTGCGCAGATCCGGCACGAAAATGCGAACCTCGGGCGCGGCGCAGGTGTGACCACCGGCCCGATCGACGTGCCCGGGCATAACACGCTGCCCAGTGGCGACATACGCACGCTGGCATCGACCCAGGGCGCCGGTGCGCCCCCGGCGGCGGGGATGGCGCCGGCACCCAGCCCCGCACCGCCCGCACCGATCCCGGAGGAGACCAGTGATGCATACGCGGCGTACTCTGACCCGTTTGCGCCGGGCTCGGACCCGACTGCTGCCGCGCACGTTGCGCCGCGGGCCAGCGCCCTGAGCGTCCCAGCTGAGGCGCCTACGGGGCTTGCGTCCCGGGCGCCGGTCGGCGCGCCGAGCGGGATGCCTGGCGGCGGCGTGCCCGAGGGCATCTCTGGGGACGCGCCGACGGTGGCGCCGCGCGCGGGAGCGCCGTCTGAGCCAGCGGGGGTGCCGGCCAACGTGCCCTTGGGCGTCGCGACACCGCAGAGCAAGCCCATCTCGCCGCTGCAGCCGATGGCTGCCGCCGGAGCGCCGGGCCGCTCGCCCGGTGCGTCGCTCACTGCGTCGCCGTCTGGGCCGCCGTCCCGGCCGTCGTCCGCGGTTGCCGCGGAGCCGTCGCTGGCGCCGGCAATGCATGCGGCCGACACGTCGCCGCTGCGTCCCCATCGCGGCGAGCCACGCGGAGAGCTGGGGCCAGGCGTGGGCCACGCCGAGCCAGGGCTCGCGCCGCGCGGCACGGTGCCGGAGCTCGGCCGGCGCCCCTCGGTGGCCGGCGTGCGCGACCGGCTGCAGCCCCGCGTGGCGCCGCCGATGCCCGCGGACGGGCCGCCGCCCGGCTCGCCGGCGTCGCCGGCGACGCCGGGCACGCCGGTGAGCCAGGTGCCCGCTGGCCTGGCGGCGCCTGCGCAGCCGCTCGGCTCCCTCACGCGCGACCACGAGCCTGCCGCGCTGGAGTCGGTGCTCGCGGCGCTGAACTCTGCGGCGCGGCGGCACCAGACGGCGCGGATCACCGGCGCAGAGAGCGAGAAGCCCGAGGCAGGCGGCGCCGTGATGCAGCCGCGGGCGAGCCGGCCCGTGGCCGCGTACGTCTCGCAGAGCGACGAGCCCAAGTTCCGCGCGATGAACGCGGCGCTGCGCAAGGTGAAGCACGAGTGGGGCTTCATCGCGGGCGACTCGTTCAGCACAGCGGCGCTCGCACTGGCGCTGGCGCCCGGCGGGCGGCTGCGCGACGCACACCTGGACTCGTTCCGGGAGCTCAAGACGGCGATCGAGGGGTCCCTGCAGGGCACGCTCGACGACCACTACGAGTCGTTTGCGACGGCCATCACGCTGAACCACGGGGTGATTGGCGCGTTTGGCGAGTCGCAGAACAACATCTCGGCGATGCGGCTCAAGCTGCGCAGCGCGCGCGACGCGCTCGGCTCGCAGCGTGCGGACCTGGTGCAGATGTGGCAGCGGCTGCAGAGCGTCAAGGAGGCGCTCCGCGTGCTGGCGCTGCTCGAGAAGCTGCGGAGCGTGCCGGACGAGCTCGAGTCGCTCATGGCGGCCAAGCGCTTCCTGCATGCGACGCAGCTGCTGATGCGCTCGCTCAAGCTGATCCAGCGCGCGGACCTGGTCGAGCTGGGCGCGACCGCGGACCTGCGCTCGTACCTGCGGGGTCAGGAGCTCGCGCTGCTCGAGATCCTCGTGGAGGAGCTGCACAACCACCTGTACCTCAAGAGCTCCTACACGGACGCGCGCTGGAAGAGCTACGTGCCCGGGCAGGACGCGCTCCCCGACGTGCAGTTCGGCAGCGACTACACCGCGAGCGGGCGCGCGCCGAGCGCCGAGGGCAGCCGCGAGAGCGGCACGCCTGACGGTGGAGCAGGCAGTGCGCTGCGCACGTCGCCGACCAAGCTGCGGCAGTTCCTGGGCCTGCTGAGCGACCGGCTCGCGTACGACGCGCATGCGGCTGAGACGAACGCGGAGCTCGCGCTGGACGCGGACCTGTCGTTTGCCCCGGTGCACGACGACGGCCGGGTGGCCGGCCCGGGGCTCGACGCGCCGCCCGAGACGGACGGCAACGAGGGCGGCGCCGCGGTGGAGAACGCCGTGTCCGGCTCGAACCCCGAGGCGGACAGCTTCCTGTACATCGAGATGCTGCTCGAGAGCCTCGGGCGGCTCGGCAAGCTGGGGTATGCGCTCGAGGTGGTCGCCCAGCGGCTGCCGATGGAGCTGCACCAGCTGGTGGACAGCACGATCGACGAGGTGGACCTGCGGCACGAGGCGCACCGGCACCTGGCCGGCGCCGCGGCCAGCGCCGCTGTGCCGAGCGACTCGCTCCTCTTCGCCTCCTCCACGGCGCTCACACAGAGCTTCCTGGAGAGCGGGCACCCGCGCAAGTCGTTCTCGCTCCAGGCGCAGCTCAGCGCGGCGCGCAGCGGCGGCAACGTGCCGAGCGCCGAGTACTCGGCGCTGCAGCGGGACATGGAGACGATGAAGGACTTCTTCTGGACGCTCTTCTCCAAGCTGGACGCCGTGCTGCAGGGGCACCGCGTGGTCCAGGAGGTGGCCGGCGTCATCTTTGGGCGCGGCGAGACGGGCGAGCAGCCGCAGGCCGAGCTCGGCGTGCCGGCGCTCGTCAAGGTGTGGCAGCCGATCCAGCAGGAGGTGCGCTCCCTGCTGCACGACTACCTCTCGGAGGAGACGCAGGCGGTGTCGGTGGCGGCCAAAGCCGTGCCGGCGCTCAACGACCTGCTGCGCGCGGGCAAGTACGAACGGGACCACAGCCACCCCATCTTCCGCATGCTCGACACGCTCAACGCGCCGCGCAAGGGCGGCACGGGCGTGCGGAACGCCGAGGAGGCGGTCGACGCTGCGCTGCGCTCGTTTGTGCCGGGCCTGGTGAGCACGCAGGAGAGCGCCGCGGCGGGCGGCTCGGGCGGCGCGCTGCTCGCGCCGGGCGGCGCCCTCGGCCGCTCCGACGAGCAGTACACAGGCGCCGGTCACCGGCTCCTGGTCCGCCCGCTCACGTTCACCGTCTCGGTGCTGTTCCGCCCGACGCTCGCGTTCGTGCAGCGGGTGGAGCAGATCCTGCCCGCGGACGCCGCAGGCGAGACGGCGCAGGGCTTTGGCGCGTTCCTCGAGGAGTTTGTCGAGGACATGTTCCTCCCGCTGCTCGAGGACAAGGTGCAGGCGATGCTGCAGCGCAACATTGGCGCCGCAGACGCCTTCGTGGCGGAGCCGATGGGCCGCACGCGCACCGCACGCCCTGTGGTCAAGTCCGCGGTGCACATGGTGGCCCTGGTCGACAGCCTGTACTCGATGCTGGTCGCCGCGCCGTTCCACCGCGAGAGCTACTCGCGGCTGATCCTGCTCACCCTCGTTGAGTACTACCAGCTGTGCAACGAGCGGTTCAAGCGCCTGGTCTCGGTGGACGACGATCCGCAGCGCGCGCCGACCGGCCCGTACATGCTGGCGAGTGTTTGGGCGCAGCGGCGTGAGCTGTACGCGACGCTGCGCGAGATGGCGTCGCTCGAGCCGGGTGATGCGCGCCTCGCCGAGGCGTACCACACCGAGGCCCAGTGGGAGCTGCGGTACCAGCACCAGGCGCCCGCCCCGCTGCGGCGCACGGACCTGATCACCTCGCGCAAGCGCCAGCTGGCGCTCGGCCACCTGCTGCACAGCGCGCAGTGGTTCGTCACCCACTTGGAGCGGCTGCGGGTGAGCGAGGTGGGCAGCAACGGCGCACCGGGCGCTGGACAGGCAGACGGCGGCAACGGCGGGGCGCCGGCCGATGAGGCGCTCGAGCTGCCGTTCAGCCAGGAGCTCGCACGCCGCTTCCAGCAGGTGCCGTCGCTGTACCGGCACCTGGCGCAGGTGACCCTGTTTACCCTGCGGGAGGAGGTGCACATCAAGACGCTATTCTACCTGAACGTGGCAATTGGCGACGGCGCCTACGTGGTGGACGCCTTCTCGCTGGAGCCCGATCCGCACGTTGTGGACCTGAATGCGGAGCTGGCCGCGTGTAACGACACGTACAAGGACTCGGTGCTACCAGAGCACCACCGGTTCCTCTTCGACGGGCTCGACACGCTGATGGACTCGTTCCTCGTCCGCGCGGTCGGCCGGGTGCGGGCGATCAACCGGCACGGTGTGACCAAGATGATGCGCAACATCCTGTCGCTGCAGCAGAACCTCAAGAACATTGTCGCCGCGCCGCTCGGGGTGAATCTGGAGCAGAGCAAGCGGCTATGGAGCCTCGTCTCGCGCGAGCCCGAGCAGTGGTTCGGCACGCTGCGCGCCTCGCGGCCCGAGTACCCCTTCGAGGTGTACCTTGCCGTGCTGCAGCTGTGCCTGGGCGTGGATCGCGAGGCGCCGGTGAACACGGACGCCACCGAGATGCCGCGCGTGCCGCGCGCGGGCACCACAGCGCGCACCAGCGTGTCTCGGCAGGCGTACGACGCCCTTGTGCGCGAACTGCACGCCCTGGTGGAGGAGCCGGAGGTGCAGGTGGCGCAGGCTAGCTAGTAGGACTGAAAATGAGACCGGACAGTTGAGACGCCACCGAGCTGCGCTTGTGCTGATTCGCTGCTGCGTGGCAGATGCGCTCGTGACAGATTTGCCTGGTAAGGCCGCAAAACGCCAGCGAGCTGCGCCTGTGCTGATTCGCTGCGGCGTGGCTGATGCGCTCGTGACAGATTTGCCTGAAGCGAGCTATGGGCGAGGCCGCAGTCACGCGCTCGGGCCTAGTAGGTCGCCGTGTGCGCAGAGCGATTGGCCCACCCTAGTCCGCAGCGATTAGCTAGGTGGCGCGTGTACAGAAATAGAAATGATACGCTCGTGATAGGTTCTGGGCTGTGCTGCCAAGCGAGCTATGGGAATCGGCTAGGCTGAGTGCCCTCGCGCCTTTTCGGTGCTCCGCGGAAGGGGGGACGAGCTCCCCTGGAAGAGTGGAGAGGCGCCGCGGCTCACCTCTCCATGTCGAGCTCTTCGAGCCTGCGGCCGCGGCTGAGCTCCAGCTCGCGCCGGCTGCGCACGCCCTGACCCTTGTCGTGGCGGCGCATACGGCCGCGCACACCGCCGCCCATGCCAATGGGCGCGCTGCCGCCCCAGAGCACCTGGAGCGTGGCCTTGACCACGTTCATGGCGTTCGAGGAGCCGTACACGGCGGCATTAAGGTCCGTGAAGCCCGCGGCGCGGGCGATCGGGTGGATCACGTTGGGCACGCGCAGACCAAAGCCCGCTGGCCGCGGGCGGATCACGACGCGGGTGGCACCCCAGCGGCCCTCGACCGTGGTCTCGACCGTGTTAGCGCCGCTCTTGGAGCGGTGCACGGCGACCAGGTCCATGCTCTTGGCCGCGGCGTGGAACGCCTTCTTGTTGGCCCGGCCCGCGTTGCTGTCCTTACCCTCGCCGTAGCCGACAAGCCCGCGCCCGTTGCCGGCAACCACCATGGCGTACCAGCTGGCCACTCGGCCCTTGCCTGTCATGTTCACCACGCGCTTGAGCGTGATGTTGTACCGGTGCAGTGCCTGCACCTCTTGCGCGGTGAGCGGCGTCACCGAGCTCAGATAGCTCTCCGAGTTCACCTCCTCGCCCGAGCCGCCGGACGACTGCATCACCGAGAGCACCGACGGCGGCGGTGTGCGGAAATACCGCGCCCCGTCGTTGTACACGGCCACACTCGCGCCGTACGGGTTCTCGGCATTCGGCGCCTGCCGCGCCTCGCACTGCGGCGCAGCGTCCAGCACCGCGTCCCGCTCATCCAGCAGGCGCGGGAAGCGCTCTAGGTCCGCGCACGAGAAGAGGATCGGCAGCGCCTTCTGCATCGCTGTCGGCGCGTCGCTGCGCGCCACACCGCCCGCGTGGCGCGCCGGCTCGCGCGCCGAGGTCGACTGCCACCGTGCGCCGGCACGCGCCACGGCGCCACGCAGCAGCGCGCCGCGTGCGGCCGCTGCAGCGCCCGAGCTCGCCGCCATCATGCCTTTCTTCTTTTCACCGTGATAATTGCGACCGCGGACCCCCATCGCCCGCACCGCCTGGGGCACGTGACCCAAGGCTCGGCCGCGGCACCTGTGCGAGCCCCAGTCTTCTGGCGAAGCGCATCGATCGAGGCGTGTGGCGAGGTGCACAGCGTTGGCCACCACGGTACCGCGGGATGTCGGCCCCCCGAGCTGCGCCCGCCAGAGGGCGCCGCGACGGTGTAGTCGCGTCGCCAGACAACCATACAAGCCTACCAAATGCCCCGAACGCGCCTATCTCGGCGCGCTCGGACACGCCGCTCTCGCCGCACGCGCCGCCCGAAACTGCAGCGGCCGCGGCGGCTGGGGCCACCACCGAACACGCGTGGGGCGGCGCTACAGCGCGCCATCCTGCGCCGATGCATTCAGGTCCCGCACACGCGGAGATGCCGCAGTCGTACGCCCACGTGCCGTCGCACGCCGGCATGCTTGACGATGCCGCGTCCTCCCCCAGCGTCTGGCGCGCAGGCGAGCGGCGCGCGGAGCCGCACGGCGCCCCCATGCAGCCGTCCGCCTCCGCCGACTCCAAGAGCGGCGTGGCGCGTATGGGCGTCTCGGGCGCCGCTGCCGGCTCCCTCGCCGCGCACGACCACCGGACACAGCTGCGGGTCAGGAACCTGCCATACAACGTGCGCTGGCAGGACCTCAAGGACCTGTTCCGCCGGGCAGGCACTGTGCTGCGCGCAGACGTCCACCTCACGCCCGAGAACCGCAGCCGCGGGATGGGCAGTGTGCTCTTCGCCGCCGAAGAGGACGCTTTGCGCGCATTGGCAATGCTGGACGGATACTCGTGGCAGGGGTGCGTCCTGGACGTGCAGCTTGAGCACGAGCACGTCTACGTGAATGGTAAGCGGTTAGCGCCTGAGCTGGACGGCACACGTGCTGCGTCGCAGCCGCGGGCGCCCGGCCTGCCGCCCAGCGGGGTGGGCAACGACCTGATGTACATGCCGCCAGCCGAGTCGCTGCCGATGCACTGGCCGCTCCCACCGGCCCCGCACTACCCCCCGTCGTACACGGGCGGCGCGGCGCCGGCGCCGTCCTCAGTGCCGTCCGCGCCGCTGCCGTACCCTGGGCGGGTGCTCTTCATCGGCAACCTTCCTTTCCACTGCCAGTGGCAGGACCTCAAGGATTTGTTCCGTGCCGCCGGCAACATCCAGCGCGCGGACGTGGCGCTCAACGCCGAGGGCCGCAGCCGCGGTTTTGGCACCGTTCTTTTCGCCTCGCCGGAGGACGCGCAGAACGCGGTGCGGCTCTACCACGGGTATGAGTTCTCCGGGCGCACGCTTAAAGTGCACTTTGACCGGCTCGCCCTCTTTGGGCCGGCCAGCAGCTCCGTGCCCGCGGACCCGTCCCAGTACACCGCGGCATTCAACGCCAACGCGTCGCAGCAGCACGGCACGGCGTCCGCGTCCATGATGCCGGCCGCGGCGCCGCGCTCGCTCGCCGCGGCGCTCGACGAGGGCCGTGCGCAGGCACGGTACGCCGCGGCGGACGCTCAGGCGGACACGGCGCATGCGCCGATCCTCGCGGCCTCCTCGCTGCTCGGTGAGGACGTGCCTGAGGACACGTCGCTCACCACTCAGCCGGAAGCCGCCTCGGCCGCGGCGGCCGAGGCGCAGCAGCGCGACGCTCGCAGCAGCGGCGCGGATGGTGTTAGTGGCCCGTCCGAGTCCCGCCCGGCGCACATCCCGATGCCACCGTCGAACCTACCCATGTCTCTCTTTGGCAGCTCGTTTACCCCGTCGTCCACGGTGGCGGGCGCGTCGATCACGCCTGGGATGCCCTACTACATGCTGGGCAACCCATCGGAGCCCTCACCGCAATACCCTGCATATATGAGTCCGGGTATTGTACCTCCGCTTACGCCTGGCGTCGTGCACGATTCGCCGAACATGTTTGCTCCGCACATGAATGCGGCGCCTGGCTCGGCCGTCACTGGTGGCGGCTCCGGGCCGCAGGCGCCTCCGGCGTACGCACCCTCAATGCAGTACATGGACTTTGGCACGCCGCAGCAGCAGCCCATGTTCATGACCCCCTTCACCCCCATGGGGGCCCTGCCGCCCACGCCGCACTGGTCGCAGCCCGTTGGACATGCGCCTCCGGTGCCCGAGGACGCCGCGTCAACCCCGCAGCGCGCAGTGCACAGGGACGACGCGGCCCGCGCCCCAGTGGGCACCAAGCGGGCGCCTGCTGGTCGCCGGCCCTCCGCGACTCAGGCCACCAACGACGGCTACCCGTTCCCAGCGCTCGCCGAGGGCAACCAACAGGGCGACAGTGCCGAGCACGCCTCTGCGGCGTCTGGCGCGTCCGACTCGGGCACGCAGTCAACGTCCACGTCTGAACCCACCGTTCAAGACAGCACTGCTGAGCTCACGAGTGTCATTGCACGCATGAGTGTGCGTGGCTCTGCTCGCTCTCAGCGGAACAAGGGGAGCACGAGTCCCGAACGGAGTACGGCCGCAAATGCGCTCTCGCGGCTACGGGAAAACTTGACCACGCCTGCTCCGCGCGACACGCTCACGAAACGTTCGTCGCAGAGCTTGTCGCGCTCGCAGAGCAAGGAGGGCGGCGACGCCGCCTAGGTTTGCTGGCGAATCGCATGTCCGATTAGCGTCTACGCCAGGGATACGGACAATCACTATGCACTTTTGGGTTTCTTTCTAGGGGTACGTAGAAGGCGGGAACGGAATCCATCGTGAAAAACGAAAGACATTTTCAACCTCACATTACTGTCGTGCGACCGGAGCCCCAGTCGGGGCTGTGCCAGATGCGCCCGGTTAACGCCGGCGCAGCATCCAGCCATGCACTGTGGCGCGCACCTCCTCGTCGCCCGGGTCCTCGGGGAACATGGGCTGGCGCCGCCAGCGGCCCACCTCTGTACAAATGTAGCCCCGTTCCTCAGCCAGGGTGAAGAAGCCCATGTCTTTATGTGCCAGATGCGGGCGGTGGTGGCTGAAAAACACGAGCGCGCATGGTACCGCCACCTCGCTCGGCTCGCTCCCGTCGTTCTTCCGCAGGCACGCATCGCACGTGTCCAGGAGCGCGGGGTGCGCCTGATGGTTGAAGATCAAGTCAGAGAGCAGGAGCAAGTCAAACTTTTGCGGCACATGGGCGAGCAGAGGCGCCGGGTCCGCACCCCAGACAAATCCCTCGACGGCGGCACATGCAGGTGGTGCGCCGCCCTTCTCGGGGTGCTCTTCTGCCAGGCAACCGTTTTGGGCCACGTTGAAGCAAAGGTTTTCCATTAGGCCCGGATCGGGATAGTCCGTGGCAACCACGCTGGCGGCGCCGGCGCGTGCGGCCGCAATGCTTGGCAGACCGGCCGCGGCGCCTAACTCCAGCACAGTGCGGTCCCGAAGGAGCGCGTCGCGTCGCGCATAAAGGAACTCGCAGAGCGTCGGCGCCGCATTCCACAGGTAGTGACCCCACAGAGGGTGGCTGCCGACTAGACGCAGTTGCACGCGGTCGCCGTTCGGGAGCACGTGCTCGGTGTAGGTAGGCGGAGGCGTGCGTGGCCGAAAGCCCTCAGGCTCCTCAAATAGCGCCCAGGACGCGTCCTCTGCGGGCTCTGATTCATAGGCCTGCATGGCCAGTTTCGCTTGGCGGAGCGCGTCGCAGGCTGATCTCGCGTGCACGTGGGGCATCTCTCGGCTGCGTGTCTGCCACGTGGTGATTGGGCTTGCGTTATCAGATTACCATCAGGTGCCATCTGGAGACGCGTTCCTACACCCCGTTTGGCTGCCTGCCAGTAAGGATGGCGGCAGTGCCAGCGTCTCCTGTGCAACCTATGAACTGGGACAAGCACGCGTGTGCTACGCCGCATGCAGCACCCTCATCGGCCGCGCTGCTTGCTCCAAGCGAGTGTGCCGCGGCGCAATCGCCCCCGAGCGCTGACGACGAAATCGTGCAGCCCTCGAAAGAGTGGGTGCTACCGGCGCGTGGCAAACCCGGTCGGAAGCCCAGTGCCAATGCTCCACTCACCAAGCGCAAGGCCCAGAATCGCGCATCGCAGCGTGCATTCCGCGAGCGCCGCAATGCGTACGTGACCGAACTCGAGGAGAAGGTGGCTCAATACAAGGCCAACGAGGTCCAGGCCAATGTTCAGCTGCAGCGCATCGCGCTTCAGAGCCGTGAAGAGGCTAACAAGCTGCGCGAGGAAAACGCACGGCTTAGTGCGCGCATTGCCCAGCTCGAGCGCGAGCACGCCGAGCGCGAGCGCCGGGTCGCTGAGGCGGCCAAGTCCTCCGCAGGATGTCGGCCGCCGAGTCACGAGCGCGACGTGCGGACGCCGGTGCGCCCAATCAAGGCCGATAGCGCTCCTGCGCCCGAGCGCGCACCTGCGAAGCAGTCCCCCTCGTCGCACGACGCTACGCCGACCCCGCCGTCCGACGAGCTTGTGGGCGACTGTGGGTTCTGCCCCGACGAGCAGCTGTGTGTGTGCCGCGGGCGGGCCAAGCTCGAGGTAGAAGAGAGCAATGCACAGCAGTCGTCGCTCCTCCCTCGTCCGATGCACCGTCCATCCGCGCCACTCTGGCATGTCTCCTCGGCAGAGACCGCCACGCCGCCCGTTGCCTCCGGCGCCGCCTCGCTGCCGCTCCGGGACCGCCAACGTCCGCGTCCCAAGCTCTGGCCCGTGTCCCCAGCAGCCCCGCCAGCGACGCCCAGCAATACGTTTATGCGCTCGCCGCGGCGGCCGGTGGCTCTTCCATGCAGTGGCAACCCAGGCAACTGCCTGGCGTGCGGCACCGACCCGGACCTCGCCGCCTTCTGCTCGGCCGTCGCACGCAGCCGGCACGCGCCGCGCCGGGCCGGCGACAGTGTGCCGCGAGCCTTTGAGCGGATCCGGAGCCACCCCAACTATGGGCAGTGGCAAGGCGGGCTTGACCTGCTAGCCTCGGTCGTGGCACGCTCGCCGCCTGGAGAGCACCCAGAGCAGGAAGCCACGGGCGCACCACGGGCGAAGCGTACCTGTGCCGAGCAAGCCAGCAAGAAGGTCCACTCGCCCGCGAAAAAGACACGGTGTGAGGACGCCGGTGCTGACGGCGAAGACGCCAAGGCGGGCGACGAGGCACCTGGCCGTGCCGGTGGCGAGGACGCCAGCGCAGAAGGGGACGGCGATGAGGCGGTGGACAAGGCACTCGCCCTTCTCGACCGGCCCGACAGCACTAAGGAGCGTGCCGAAGCCCACGGGAAGGCGGAAAATACGGCGTCAGGGGAGGCTAATGGGAACGCAAACCCCTGTCCCTGCCCCTGGTACCGCTCCTCCTCCCGGATGCCATGGCCACGCTAACCGCCTGCTCGGCACGCTCCGCTCTGTCACGTCCTTTCACGATTGCCACGAAGCCCCTCGATCATACTTACATTAACTAGAGATGCGACCGGCGCTGGAATACCAGCGTCACGTCTTTTGGCGCATACGGATCCTTCCAGTCCGGGCGCAGCCCGGATTCGGTGATATTCTCGGGCACATAGGAAAAGTCCCATTCGCGTTCGGACCCGTTTGGCAGATAAGACGTATCCCCATTGTACACTTGCTCCCACTTGCCTTCCTTGAGCACGTACTTGCTCAGGCTCGCTGTGCCTGCGCGAATGTCAAACGAGCGTGCACGGCGGATGTCTCCGTCGGCCTGCAGCATCTTGCCCAGGGCAATGCCCGGCGCTGCATGCCCGACAAGGAGCACTCTGCTCACCTTCCACTCGGCACAGCGGGCGTCGATGCGCCGCAGGCATTCGAGAGCGCGTGCTTTCAGGTCGTCGATTGACTCGCCCCGCGGGTCGGGGTAGAGTACCGGCGACCAGCGATCCGAGACGCCCTCAAAGTGCTTGCGCACGTGCTCGGCAGACGGGGGGCTGGGGTGCTTGCCGCGCTCCTGCTCGGGGACGGGCGGGTACCACTCGGCGAGCCCGGGCTCGACACACAGCGCGCAGTGAAGTGCCTGGGCAGACGGGCGCGCTGTCTGGATACACCGCGTGTAGGGAGACGAGATCACCAGCTGCGGGCGCTCGTTCTCTGGCAGCGACGCTAGCTTCGCGGCGAGGTCCCGCACCTGCTCTTCGCCATGTGCGGTGAGCGGTGGATCGCGCGCGAGCTGCATGCCGACGCTGCTAAAGTGCGCCGTCGACATGCGGAAGCCATGCCGCGCGAAATACACCGTGTCGAGCATGAGATGGCGACCTTGGGAAAGCTGGCCGTCCACTGGATCTGTCAGCAAAGCCCGCCTCCACATCCGAGCCGGACTCTTGTTCCTACCGTACCGAGTCCATTCCCAATGAGCAGCGGCGGGCACGGAGCTGCTGGGGACGCGGTGGAGCAGGTGTGTCTCCGGAAGGATCACAAGTACTGACCACCAGGACATTCGGGTGTTTCTGGACGCACACCTGCCGGCCAAAGGCGCCGACCACTCGGGCGTCCGGCCCTGGGTGACCCTGACGTTTGCACAGTCGAGCGACGGCAAGATCTCTGGCCCAGAGAAAAAGATGCTTGCACTAAGTGGCGAGCAGAGTGGACTTATGACGCATCAGTACGTCTGCATGCGTATCTGCCTGGCTCACCCTGTAGTCTACGTGCAAGGCACGAGGGAATCCTTGTGGGGATCGGCACACTTCTGAACGACAATCCGCAGCTGAACGCGCGGCGGCTCGTGCCGCCACCACCGGTAGACGCGCTTCCGCGCCCGGTGGTGCTGGATACGGCACTGCGCACACCGACCAGCTGCCGCCTGCTCGAGCTGTACCGCCATGGAGCCGGGCGGCAGCCGCTGCTGGTCTCGGCGGCTCCCACGGATCAAAGTGCACATGGCGAGTGGGAGCAGCGCTACAATGCGCTCAGGGAGGCTGGCGCCGAGATTGTACTGGTCTCGGCCTCGCCGTCGGGGCCACGGCTTCCGTGGGACGCCGTGTGGCCCGTGCTGAGCACTGCCGGGATCCGCTCGCTGATGATCGAGGGCGGCGCCACCGTCATTGACAGCGTGCTTGCCGCGCATGCAAAAGAGCCGTGCGTGGATGTGGTCATTGTCACCGTGGCGCCCATGCAAGTGGGCGAATCTGGCTACGGGTATACGACGGCGCTGCCGTTGGATGCGAGCAAAAGCGGCGATGCCACCTCGGCACACCTGCGCGAGCGCGCCCGTGTCCACCTTTCTCCGGACGACGTGATTGCGCTGGGGCCCGCATGAGCGATGTGGTCATTAATCGTTAGTGCCTTCGGCACCTTTGGTCTCTCGGCTCCGCAGGATCCCTGCTACCATAGACGTAGCCTCTTGCAGCCGCGCACGCGCCTCGAACGTGTTGCGTAGCCGCTCGCGCAGAGCCTCGCTGCTCTGTGGCGCATCCGCCTGCTCCAGCGGCATCCCAGCCAGGCCGTGTGTGTCGAGAAACGACTGCAGCGATGCGAGCGCGGCTTCTAGCTGTGCCAGCGCTTCATGCACGCGCGGGTCATCACTGTGGAGCGAGTGTGTCCTGCTGTCAGTGTGCTGTGCCCGCGGCACAGTACGCACATCTCGTCAAAGAGCGTCCCGCCGAGCCGCTGCACGTTGGGTAGATGTGTGTTCGCAAGCTCATCGAGCGCATGCAGCATAGACTGGAGCGAATCGGTGCCATTACCGTTAGACAGTGTGCCAGCTGCGGGCGCTCCGGCGCGCAGGCCAAGCGGATTGGCCCTGCTACTGGCCACCTCGCCGCTCATGAAGGCCTCGCAAAGTACAGTGCGGCTTGGTCCAACGCGGCGTGGAGGTGTGCACTCTGACTAAAAAGGGTGCGATGCCGCCACCTCCCCTGTACCAGTGACGGCATCGCTCGGTACGATGGACGACGTGTCCTCATGCGGGAGCGACACGGGCTCGGTATCCTCCCTGCAGGTATCTGTACCAGACTCGCACCGACCACGGTGGTCGTACCTGCCGGACCTGCGTCTTGAGCAGTTTTTCCTCGCAACGGTGCGCCACATGGTCACCGTGACAGGCTCGAGTGTGGACGCCAAGGATCCGGACGACCCACGGGTGTACCCTGAGGTGTCGGAAACAGCACCCGTGGAGGGACGTACGCGCTGGAAGGATGTCCAGTCTGTTGCCTGGTACGTGCCTCCCATGGCGCACCGTGCTCACACCACAGGGTTCCGCTGCTGTATGCGCTGCTGCGGGAACAGGTCTTGTCGCCGCTGTGGCAGGGTGTTCTATGGGGCATTGGCGGCGTTACGCTTGCATACACACGGAACGCACTTGCGATCGCCCGTGCGGGCCGGATCCGCTCGCCAACACGCCGGGCCGCCGTGCTCACTCGGGAGGCGGAGGCGTCGCAGCCGGACCGCGGGCTTATTTCCGGCTGGATTGCGCGCCTTGGGCTGACGCGCCTGTTCATCTAGAGCGCCTATGTGCACCATGTACTTTTAGTATGACTTTACACGGGTATTCAGTCTAGGCACGCTCCGCACTGCCACTGGACTGCTCGTCTTCTTTGGCCACCATGACGGCGTGTGCCTTGACCGCCTCAGTGCACTGCCAGAGACCACGCAGCTTGGGGGTGCAGAGCGACGCAAGCTCGTCGTCGCTCTTCTTTCCATGCTCCCGCAGGCACGCGTCGTACGCGCGAATGTGCTCGTTGCAGTGCTTCTTGATCGCCTGCAGCAGCGGCATCGCCTGCTCGGCACACTGCGAAAGCCGCTGCTGCGGCCCGGCGCACTGCGAGGGGTCGCCTTTGTTCGCCACGACGCAGCGCTGGAAAGTGGCTTCCGGTTAGATGGACCTGCGGGGACGTGCACGTACCGAGCTCGTCCGCACAGCGGCGGCCGACGGCCTCCATTGTATTCTCCATGCTGGCGAAGAAAGCGAAGAATCGGGCACCTCCACACGGACGTAGCCAGGCGGGGTCCGTGGGGCGGGCCTCCACAACCGGCCACCAGTATGCCAGGCATCCCAGCGGGACCGAATCGCCGCCGCCTCGTCGGCACGTCACTTAAGATGTACTTTGACCATGCAAAGACGCTCAAGTACGCGCATGATGTCGCAGAGCTAGCCAAGCAGCACCCGCGCATGCCGCCGAGCGGCCCAACTGGCGAGCAGGCTCTGGACGTGTTCCTGATCCCCGACTTTGTGTCAATCGTGCAGACCAACGAGCTCCTGCAGAACAGCACGACCGACTTCTGGGTCGGCGCCCAAGACACGTACGACCAGGATGCGGGCGCGTTTACTGGCGAAGTGTCGCCACGCACGCTCTCGCAGGTCGGCTGCCGCATTGTGGAGATTGGGCACGCCGAGCGCCGCCGCCTGTTTGGCGAGACGAACGAGTGGGTAGTGCGCAAGGCACAGGCGATCCAGCGGAACGGCATGGTGCCGCTCGTGTGCTTTGGTGAGCTCACGCAGTCGGACAATGTGCAACTTGCCGTGGACGAGTGCTGGGAGCAGATCGGCGGTGTCCTCCGTACGCTGCCTGCGGACGCAGAGCTTGTGCTTGCGTACGAGCCCGTCTGGGCGATCGGCAAGGAGCATCCTGCGAGCGCCGAGCACATTGTCGCGGTGACGCAGGCAGTGCGGGCCAAGTGCCTTGCCGAGGTGAAGGAGCGTCCCGATGCGTCGCTTCGCATTCTGTACGGTGGCTCGGCGGGCCCGGGCCTCTTCGCCAAGATCTACGAGGGGGTCGACGGCCTGTTCCTTGGGCGCTTTGCACACCGCCCGGACGTGTTCCTCGACACGGTGGTCGAGGTGCTGGACGCGGGGAATTACAGTACACACGAGTAGCTATGAGTTCGACGAGGTACGCACCATGCGTTCGCGCCGTGTCGTCTGCATGCGCCGGAGTCGCGTGAGCATGCCAGCATGGTCACGTACAATGCCTGTAGGTCAGCGTGGCGTACCACTGTGGCTACCCACCAACGAGGTTGCCGCCGTCGCTCCCGGGACGTCCGGCGCGCACTCGGCGCCAAAGCGCATAGTTGGCGAGGAGCGCCTGCGCAATCTCGGCGACCAGCGGGAGCGACACGTTGAGGTGCGCAAGGAATGCAAGCATATTCTCCGGCATGGTCTCCGGAGTCGGTCCAGGTGGATCGGTGTCCCTGTCGGATGCCTCGGGCTGTGTGGCGCTCCCCCCGTTGGCCTCAGGCGGTCCGGTCGCTTTGCGTTTCCGGACCGCCGCGTCCACGTGCTGCGCCGTGCCCGGGTGCAGAACCAAGGAAAGATACAAGCTTGCGATAGCAATCAAATAGGGAGGGTATAGTAGGGGGAGCTCCGTCCAATAGGCGTCGTTTATAATGAACCTGTGGTCAGCATGGGAGCACGTGGCAGGGACGTACCATGCTAACTGGTAGAGTTTGTCGTCTATGCTGCGGGCAAAGGCTGTAGCATAGCCTGGTGGAGTGGACTCGGTAGCGCCATCTGCACTCGCACCGTTTGTAGTATCAGTTGCGTTGCCGCGTATAGCCGCCAGTTTTTGCAACGTCCGGTACGGATGGAATACGACCAGGTCAAACTCGAGTTCCTCGAGCAGGTAGAACTCCATCTCGGCTAGCGTTTCCACTTGCAGCGTCGTCTCGCGCAGCCCCATTTCGACGTACAGACGGGAAGCCTCCGTACAGAATGTTTTGATCCGTACGGGCATCTCTTCGACCTTGGCGGCCAAGTAGACACATGCGGCCAAGACAAGCATCACATCAGTCGCCGCATACGCATTCTTGCAGTAGAAGCGCTTGCAGTACACGTTGGCCGTAGCGATCACACGCTGCCGTAGGTCCAGCCTCTTGGAAAGGGCAGAAATAACTTTTAGCGTCAACATACGCCCTCTGCGGTAACCCGACGCACCTGTGCTGCACCAGATGCCGATGGCCGCGAGCTCCTCGGTGCTCGCATAATGGCGGTCCTCCTCGCGAGTGCACGCGACCCGATCCGGGTCGAGCAGCCACGCGTTGCTTTCTGTCAGTATGCACGTCTACGCTCCTGCTGCACGCACCACTGCGTCGACAGCCAGTAGTTGGCCGCCATACGCCGCCTCGGTGGATGCGGGGTGCAGACTCGAGGGCACCTCCACATGTAGAACGCCACCGCCCTTCCTTGGCCATGGCCTCGACGCGTAAGCGAGCTCGGCATGCCGAGCCGCTCAACCAGTCGCTATTAACGCCATTTTTCCAGAGAGGCGGCGCAGGGCCAAGCCAGCCGCCCTCGACAGGCAGCGGCGATGCGCGGCGGGACGATGCGGGCTCAGCACCGTTTGCCACCGAGGAGGAGCAGATGCGGCAGGCCATTGAGGCGAGCTTGCAGGATGCAGCCGGTGGGAGCGACCTCGTCGAGTGCCCCATGTGCATGGTGAAGCTCACTATAAATACTGTCGAGGAGCACGCTGCGAACTGCACAGGTGGCGAGGCGCGCCGCGCCGAGCAGCAGGACCAACCGCTGTTCCTGGAAGAGGAGCTGGACAGTGGCGCAGACGACGTTGGCCAGGGCAAAGGTCCAGACGATACTGGCGAAGCGGAGTGTGCATGCGTGGGCGAGAATATGCAAGACCTCGGCATCAAAGAAACAGCCCGCGACCTCGGTGGCGAAGAAACGCCCGAGTCCGAGGACCTTGCAGAGGCTGCGGCTATGGACCAAGACGCAGCCGTCAAAACCGAGTATACGCCTGACGATACCACCGATGTAAAGAACAGAGACGAGCAAAGCACATCCCAGACGCAAAAGGCGGGCGCACAGAGTCGCCGATGGGAGGCACTCTTCTCACTGGGGCGCAAGGGCCAGGTGGCTTCTCCGCCGTCCGAGACGCCACCGGCACTGACAGAAACGGACGACGCCAAACCTACGGACGATGCCAAGCCCGCTCGTCGCGCACCATTTTACAAAATTCTTGATGGAATGCCCCTGTCGGTGGATGCATTCCGCTACGGGCGCATCCAAGGGTGCACGGGCTACTTTCTCACACACTTTCACTCGGACCATTACGGCGGGCTCTCTGCCCGCTGGGAGCACGGCCCGATCTATTGCAGTGCACCCACCGCCGACCTCGTTCGCCTACGTCTAGGAGTGGATCCACGCTGGCTGCGGCCGCTGCCGATGGACGAGCCGGTGGAAATCCCAGACTCCGGCGGCGTCCGCGTCACTTGCATCGATGCGAACCACTGCCCGGGCTCGTGTATCATGCTCTTTGAAGGCCGGCAGACCGCGCACATTCTGCCCTATACCCGGCGCAGTCCGCACATTGGCTCAGCACGCATATTTCGGTACCTGCACTGTGGCGACTTTCGTGCCTGCCCGGCCCAAATTCGGCATCCGGCTCTGGCGAACGGGCCACGAATCGATATCGTGTATCTGGACACGACGTACCTCAACCCACGGTACTGCTTCCCGGCACAGGAAGAGGTCGTACGTGCCTGTGTCCAGCTCGCCCAGATGCTCGACCGAGGCAACCCCGCCGAGCTTGCCAGTCTCCGCATGCGTGCACCGGAACGTTCGCAGACTTCAAAATCGGTGCAGCCGCCGTCCGCTCTCCAGCGCTGGCTCGGGAGGCGGGGTTCGGCTGGAGAGCAAGAAGGGGAGGTGAGCGACGTGAGCGGGGATTCTGAGAGCCCAGTCCCGCCGGGAGCGTCAAGACTCGGTGAAACGCCTGCAGAACAAACCCAGGGACTTGACCATCCGAACGGAGTGGCTCTGCAGGGTCTGTCGAATGCTAGCAACACTCCAGACGCCTTTGCTCCTGCTACCCCTGCCCCTGCTACCTCTGCTCCTACTACCTCTGACGCAAAACTCCTTATTCTGGTCGGCACCTATTCGATCGGAAAGGAAAAGCTCGTCAAGGCACTGGCCAAGGACCTGGGCACCCGCATCTACTGCCTCGATCCCCGAAAGCACCAGGTGTACGAGCACCTCCACGACCCCGAGCTCGAGGCGCTCCTGACGCGGGACCCGCTCCAGGCACGTGTCCACGTGCTAAACATGTTTGCGCTCTCCGCCTCGGCCACGCAAGAGTGGCTCGTGACATTTCGCTCTCGTGGGGCGCAACTTACGCATGCCGTTGCCTTCCGGCCCACAGGCTGGACGTACCGCCCGACGCGGTCGGCGCCCATCACGCCCGATACGCCGCTGGAGCAGGTGCGCCAGATCTACGAGGAGCGCAACTTCGGGCCACATGCCCTCTTTCCCACGCGGGACAGCACGCCGGAGATGCGCACGTACGGCGTGCCGTATTCGGAGCATTCGAGCTTTGTACGTAATCTGCCTCTTCTACCTGTGCTGACCTTGACAGTACGAGCTGATGGCCTTCCTGCTCTCTCTACCACACGAGCGCATTATACCCACGGTCAACGTCGGAAGCGAGACCAGCCGTGCCCGGATGCGGGCGTGGACGGACCGCTGGACGCAGCTCTCGCATGCACGCAGACGCAGCGGTGAGCAGCTCGTGCTGCCCCGTGGAGCGGCATTCTGGTAGAAAAGACCAATCAGGTGTGCATGCCACTAGACAGAGAGCTCGGCACGGCCCGAGGTGCGCAGCGACTCCGCGTACGGCGCCAGCGCAGGCTCGACCCACTGCGCGAGGAACTTGTCCACCTGCTGCGGCGCACGGCCGTAGAAGCTGGCCGGGTCGAGCAGGGAGTCGAGGCGCGGCACGATCGGTGCAAAGTACGGGTCAGCGCGCACACGGGCGATGAGGTCGTTTTCGCCGCCCTCTTCCTTCACCACGCGCGCCGCCTGGTGGGAAAGAACACGGATCTTCTCATGGCACTCCTGGCGGTCGCCGCCGGCACGCACCATGGCCATGATGATGTTCTCGGTGGCCATAAACGGCAGCTCGGCGTTGATGTGGCGTGCGATAATAGCGGGGTAGACCACGAGGTTCTCCGAGACGTTCTGCAGGATGGTGAGGATCACGTCTGCGGTGAGGAACGACTCCGGTATCGACAGGCGGCGGTTCGCACTGTCGTCCAGCGTCCGCTCCATCCACTGGCCGCCAGCAGTCTCCCGCGCGTTCGACGGCGCGTTGCCCAGCCAGCGCGCAAGAGCGCACACACGCTCACAGCGCATTGGGTTGCGCTTGTACGCCATGGCGCTGGAGCCGATCTGGTCCTTCTCGAACGGCTCCTCAACCTCCTTGAGGTGGCACAGCAAACGGATGTCGGTCGCCATCTTGAGCGCAGACGCCGAGAAGGAGGACAGCGTGGAAAGCACGTCGATGTCCACCTTACGGGGGTACGTCTGGCCGGTCACGGGCATCGCGTACGGGAAGCCGGACAGCTGTGTCACCCGGTCATCCAGAGCCTCCACCTTGTCGTGGTCGCCGTCAAACAGCTGCAGGAAGCTGGCCTGAGTGCCGGTGGTGCCCTTGACGCCGCGGAAGCCCAGGTCGTCGCGCGCACGGGTCAGGTTGCGCAGGTCCCACAGCAGGTCCTAGCCGGTGTCAGTCCCCCGCGCATCTTTGGCGCCGGCCACGCACCTGGATCCAAAGGGTCGCACGCTTGCCGACCGTCGTCAGCTGCGCCGGCTGCATGTGCGTGAAGCCGAGCGTCGGCAGGTCGCGGTACTTGGCCGCAAAGTCCGAGAGACGGCGAATCACGAGGGCAAGCTTCGGGAGCAGCAGGTTGAGCCCGTCGCGCAGGAAGATGAGGTCCGCTGCAAGGTCAGCATGGGCCAACGGCTGTGTCGACATACCGTTGTCGGTGACAAAGCAGGACGTCGCACCCAGGCTGTCCAGCGTTAGCTTAAGGCACCCTTGGTGGGCCGCAATACGCACTGAATGAACGGAGCGGCGGCGGGCGCCACCAGACCGAACACGTGCACATGGGCCATCACATCGTGACGGCGGCGCTTCTCCTCCTCACTGGCAAGCTTGAACTGTTGCTCGTCCAGGCTAAGGTGCTCACGCATCTGCGTGATCGCCTCGTCCGGGATCGGCAGACCGAGTTCCTTCTCGGCGATTGCCAGGTTCAGCCACAGCTGACGCCAGGTGCCGAACCGCCGCTATCCGGGTGAGCACGGAGCAACAGATAGCATGAATGGACGTACAGCGTTGGAGAAGAGCGAGGACATCTCCTTGCTCGCATAGCGGCTGTACCGTCAGCGTCACGCCGGCGTACTCTATGCAGCGCACCTCGACAAGGGGGATTGCCAGTGCTCAAAGGACGCCATCGTTACCGTCGGTAGCTACCGGCTCGTCAAGCGATGCGTGGAGGTGCATGCGGCACGCCTGGCACGTGATGTATGCCCGCCTTCATACGCTGGAAAAGCAGACGCCTGGGTTTTGCAACGCGATCATGTGTACGTGGCCGTGAGCTCTGGTGAGTAGGTGTGACGGGACAGGCCGGGTAGCATGCTGGCGCTCGGTGATGAGTTTTAAGACCAAAAGCTCTAGAATTACACTGCACTACCTCGTGGAGACACACTCTTAGTTATCCAGTTTCAGCCTTGTCTGACCGCGCCGCTGCTCCTCCCTGTCCCTTTCAGAGGGTGGAGCACGAACTGACACGCACAGTCGCATCACGGACATTGAAATCTGAACAGAGTACGTGCGCTACACGGGTGCCCGCGTCCTGGGATGACATCTACCGATGGGCGGACCGAACCAGTCTGTACCCAGGTTCACGCCTGCCAGGTCTAGTGTACAATGAAAAACCTGGTCGTGGTGCAGACTGTAGTGGATAGCATCGGCTCCTGATTGGACGCGGCCCCGCTCTGCTACGTGCAGGTGCTAACTGCTCAGATATGGACACAGCCCCCCCACCTGTCAAGGCTGAGAGCGCCACGCCGCCGGACGGCGCGCAGGATTCGCAGCCCACCCTGCAGGTTGCGCCCCCCGTGCTCGTGGACGAATTCAAGCGCCGGGGACACTTTGACCTGTTGCGCAAGACGCTTTTTAACGAATTCAAGCAAAGCCCGCAGTTTCCCGCCTTTTTGCAGCAGCTCGATGCTTGTCTCGACGAGCACCTGCAAAAGGACCTGGACCGGCTCGCTTCGCGGGATGTACGCCTGTGCCACAGCGAGCTGATGCGGGAGCTCGATCGCCTTCCACTTCTCGAGAACCTTGTCGAGGACCTGAGCCAGAAGCCCGAGGCAACTGTAGAGCAAGCAGACGCTGCACCGCTCTTGGGCTCTGACGGTGCCATGGCCAAAAAGATCGAGGAACAAGTGCAGCAGCTCGTCCAGCTGCACACGTCGCCGGCACAAGGCGAATCGGGTGCCGTGGAAAACTCCTGATACCGACTGCGCATTGGCGTACTTGTACGATAGTTATGCTCTATTCATTGTACACTTAAGAGATACCGACACTGTATCATCAGCCTAGCTCTTGGCCTTCACGCTGTCCTCATCCTTGCTGTCCTAGTTAGTTCGCAGCTCGATGCTGCATTCACGTACAAGGACAGCGAGATCGAATTGACACAGTGGCGCTCGTCGGTCGGCGTAGGGAAGCCTTCACCGTAGAATACATGGCCAAGGTGGCCCTTGCAGTTCTTGCAGGTGATCTCGGTGCGCCGCTATTCCGGTGAGCAATGGCAATCTTAGTTAAAGCACGCACCATGCCCCAGGAAAAGTCATCGTGCCTTTCAATTGCGCCAGGGATGGCCTCGAAGAATGCAGGCCAGCCACAGCCACTGTCAAACTTGGTCGTGCTCCTGTACAGTGGCGCATTGCAGCCAGCACAGGTGTAGGTGCCAGGCTTGAAAAACTTGTCGTACTCACCGGTGCCAGCCATCTCGGTCCCCTTTTGTCGCAGAATACGGAACTGCTCCGAGCTCAGGTGGGCCCGCCACTCGGACTCGTTCTTGGGCAGGTTGCTCATCTTGTTCGGGGCGTCAGAATGGGAGAAGCGACTGCTCAACGGTCAGATTCCCCGATAAAGCTTGCTTCGTTTCAGTACGTACGCTGGGAAACGAGACGCAAGACGGGCAAAGGCTGTAGTAACAGAGGGAACTGGTCGCACGCTGGTAGCGACGCGGTGAACGAGCATCAAATAACGTATGGGATCGTGCGACAGCCACACAAAACTTTTAAAACCCGCACGCACAGACGCGAAAGTTTAACCACGTGGGCAATGTGATGTCACTACTCGGCTCACATTCTGATACTGGCAACCTGGCCGGAACAATGCTGGAATACACTCCATCGTTACACTGAGCTAGATGCCAGATGCTTCGCAGCCTTCCTCCGGGCGCTGAGCCGGCTCTAGCTGTAAAAAGTCTCGAGCCGAGTCCAAATGGGTCCCTCTATTCGTAACTACTTCCCGCCACCAGGCGCGGCCTGCGCCCCAGCGCCAGCGCCAGACTGACCGGACGCTTGTGCTGCACCGCTGGCAGCACCGTCTTCTCCTGCCTTTGTGAATGGGTGGGCATGGCCAGTGTTTTTTTCGTAGTTCTCCAGGTTTTGCGCATATTTGCTGCGAAGTTAGTCCAACTCTTGGGGACCAGAAGCTCCTTGTACATACGCATGCACATTCTTGGCATGGCTGTTTAGCCGGCTGAGCATTTGAGGGTCGAGCTGAGGGACGTTTTCAGACATGGTTGGCAGTTGACAGAAAGAGTTAGGGGCGGTGCCTTCGGTGGCGTTGGTGTCCGTGCACGTGGAGGTGTGTATGTGGAGATGTACCCTTCCACGTTGGACGCGGTGGCAATTTTGCCCAGGGTCGTCATGTTGGTCTTACGCCGCCCCTTGGCGGTGCTGATGGCTCTTGCGGCCGTCTGCACGTATTTTGCTTTGGCAAAGGATACAGTTGGAGGCTGGTCGTCCAAGTCGCCTGAAAAGGTGCTCTTTTCCCACATCAAGGCGCTCACCTTTTACCAAGGGCGGATGACCACGGCGCGGCGGACGCCGCCAGTCCCCCAGCTGTCGTGCATGGGCGACCTGTGCGGCAGGAATCAGCCTAATGTAGTGCAGTGTACAAGCAGGGGGGACGGGCAATGGAAGGTAAGGACTCTCCGCTCTAACCCTTTAGCTCACTGTGCAGTGTGAAGCAGAACTACCTTTGAACGTGCGTTTCGGCCCCGTGGATGTGTCCTGTGAAGGGTGGAAGCACCCAGACGACGAATACGTCTTGAAAGGTACGTGGTGGAGTACACACTCGGCAACTGACCTTGCAAGGCTCTTGTGCCCTTCGTTACGAGCTTACTGCAGCCGGCAGCCCGTACCAGAGTAGCTGGCTTGACTTTACGTTTAAATGCTTGTTCTGGGCTATCTTTGGATTTATCGCACTCATGTTTGTTCTTTCCTTCTTCCGTTCGGTGGAAGATGACCAGTTCCCTCCTGGTGACGGACCAGGGCCCGATGAGCCACCACCACCGTACCACAAGGTGGATCCGAGTGTGCAGCAGTCCACACCGTCAGCCCAGCCCACTTCCTCCTCTTCCTCAAGCTGGGTTGGAGGCCTGGCTTCTGGGCTCGGTCTCGGCGCGCTAGCGGGTGCCCTGCTTGGGCCGCGTCGGCGCAGTGAGCAGCAGCGCATGTGGGGTCCTGGGTACGGCACATTGGACCGTGACGGATACTATGGCGTGCACGACCCGATGCATTCGCACTATGGTGGATCTGATCAGCCAGGGGCTTCGGGGACACACACGTCCACGGGCTTTGGTGGGACTAGTAACCGTTAGTTGCGTTCGTACAGTCATGGATTCTTTCTGTAGTCTTAGTCGCTGCCACCCCCACCGAATGAAACCTCCACAATCGGCCTTGAGCTTCATCGCCTCCTCCCACGTGCTCTTGACACTGATCCATGTCGCCTGTCTTCTGGAGGCGGGTGTCGCTGCTGGCGCTCCTGCTACTTGGTATAGGCGATCAATCGCATGCCAAGAGGGCTGAGGAGAGCTTTCCCCGTGATGCGCTCGCTTTTCCCGAGTTCGAGACCGTATTCCAGGGCTCTACGATCAACAACTCGACGGCGCTCAAGTGGCTAGGGCTATTTCCACCCTCTACGGACGTGCGCTCTTCGACAACCGAGGTGGAGCAGTGGGGACAGGAAGAGCCATGGGCTGAGGGAGCTGAGTATGAGCTGTACCGGGCCTCGCCCAAAGAGAACTATTTGTGCCGCTACCCGTCGTTCGTCGAGCTCCGTGCACTTGACCAGCAGTCGAAGAAGCGACAGCTCAGTGGTGACGAAGAGGCACGCATTCTCCGCACTGGTCTCGAGCTTCTTGAGCCGATGCGCGGGAGGTGCATTTATCAAAAGCAGGGGTGGTTTACGTACGCCTTTTGCTATGGCGACAAAGTGCGCCAATACCGAGCGGACGAAAAGCAGATCCTTATTAAGCTCTCGGGTGACAACACGGAGAGTGCCGTGACCTCCATCGACCAGCAAGACGAAACGCAGCCGGCGTTTGTTCTCGGTCGCTGGAGTCAGGAGCTGGAGCCGTCAGAGTCGGCAAGGGCAGCTAGTGAGCCCGGCTCCCCGGGCTCCGAGCTGGCCCCGGCTTCGGACGTGGGCTCGTCGCACTGGTTTGTTCGGGTTAATGGCGTTTTAGAAGGGCAGCAGGCTTGCATCAAGCAGGTATGGACGAGTGGCACGATCTGTGATATGAACGGGCTTCCTCGCACGATTGAGGTTCAGTACTTTTGCGCCGAAAACAGGAAGGACGATCGAATCATGTACATCAAGGAAGTCACTACGTGCAACTATATTATCGCCATCCAGACTCCGCGGCTATGTAAAGAGCCGGCTTTCCGGGACCGGGGAGAGAAGCCGAAGCAGTCCATCCACTGCCGTCTCATCACCCCGGACGACGTGGAGGAGCGCAATGCTTACGTTGCTCAGGTCGATGCACAGCACGGACACGCACAGGCTGCCATGCAAGGCGAGACCGACTACGACGTCGCCGAAGAATACTTCGATGCGACCGATTCCCTGGACTTTGGCGAAGCGAACTTTGGGGCTGAGGAGTCCACTGGGCGGGGTCCAGAGGAAATGCCACCTACTGACGAAAGTATGAATGATGGTGACAATTCCCATCACACTGCACAAGAAGGGGAAAAGAAGCAGCCCAACGTGAAAGAGGCGCGCGCGAACCCGGCTTCCATCACGTTTCTTCATATGGGCATGGTCACGGGCGATGACTCTGGAGTCGCCAAGCCTCGCGCTCGCGAGCAGCAGGCGCGTGAAAATGAGCGGAGAAAAGAGCATGCGCAGACGAAGGAATCACATCGGCACATGGAGATTCCAAAACCGCAGCCTCAGGAGGAGGAGCCTGAACACGGAGATGAAGGGGAGCCTCCACGCGGTCATGAATGGGAGCTGTAACATAGCTGATTCACAGGTTCGGTGAATACCTCCACATAGGTCCGTGCTTTGCCACCGACTCAATCATCATCATGGCTTGGGCGTGTTCTGGTCGCTCGAACATTGAACTTGTGAATAACCTGCACTCGTATGGCCTTATTCGCTCGCCAAGGGTGGTGGAGGTGCGTGTGGCCCCAGGGCACTTTTGACTAGCATGCTGACCCGGTGCCAAGGCGATGCGCAAGGTGGACCGTGCCAAGTACGTTCCGGCATCTGGACGTAGCCGTGCCTACGAGGATTCTCCTCAGGGCATCGGCCACAACGCTACCATATCTGCGCCTCACATGCATGCGCATGCCGCTGAGATGCTCCTTCCTTACCTTCGACCGGGCAACTCTGTGCTGGATGTAGGCTCTGGCTCCGGCTACCTGCTTGCACTGTTTCACCACCTTGTCACAGACGAGAACGCCGGTACCGCTCATGGTCCGGACAGCCAGGATGGTCGGACCAGCCGTGTAGTCGGTATTGAACACATCCCAGAGCTGGTCGACTTCAGCAAGGAGAACCTCAGGAACGACGGGCTCGGGGACGCACTCGCTTCTGGCAAGATTGACGCGGTGGCCGGCGATGGCCGCGCTGGTTCGTCCTTGCTAGTGTAACCGCACGTTGCTGACCTGGCCTAGGCTACCCTGACCGAGCACCTTACAATGCCATTCACGTTGGCGCAGCGGCACCAACGTTCCCGGAGAACTTGGTTCAGCAGCTCGCCAAACCCGGCCGGCTGATTGTTCCTGTGGATGACCCGACTGGCTCAGCTCAGTGCGTATTCCCGGTAACTACGTGCCAGGCTAACAGCAACTCAGGGACATGTGGCAAATTGACAAAGACAAGGACGGCAAGGTCACTCGTACCAAGCTGTTCGGTGTCGTGGTGCGTACACCGGCGGTAATTCGCAGAGCACTTACCAGCCCAGTATGTGCCGCTCACGGACGCTGCCAAGCAAAGGAACCGCTGGTAGGTTTCTACCCCTTTGTAGACAGTGAGTGGAGTAGGCAGCCCAAAGTTCTTTTTTAAATGCGCGCCTCCACCGGTCGCGTCCTGCGTCTCGACGCGTCGAACCGACATGACTTCGGACGCGGAGGCGGCCCCAGGCGTGGCATTGCAAGCCGCAGGTAGTGATGCGGCCCGATTCCATGCTCACTTGATGCCCTTCTCCATTGAATATGATGGGCCGGCGCCTGTTGATACATACATGGTATTTACGGCGCCTCCCAAGGCGGCTGGTGACGAGGCCAAGTCAGACGCAGTCGTCCACCCAGACGAAACGGACGAACTCGAGTCTACATTCCGTGGTAGGCGGATCCACGGGACTAGGATTCAGTTCCCAGATCGATATGCTTTGGGACTCTTTCAGATGCAGCGCAATGAGGCCCGGCCATCCCAGCAAGAAGAACATGACACCGTAAAGCGAGTCGGGAAAAAGCCACCAAAGCGGACACAGACGACGGCGCCACCAGCGCCTGTTCGTGGCTCGCGATTCACGCTTGACGATGATGATGACGAAGAAGAGGATAGTGGTGCCGCTGACTGTGCGGACGAAGAGGCACTTTACGGCGAACAAAACGACCCTGTGGATGATGACGCGGAAGACCAGGGCCCTGGCGAGGCCAGTGCGACACCCCCGGCTCTGCCCACCATGTCGCTAAAGGGAACCGGTCATCTTGGAGATTCGATCTGGATATGGGGCGCAGACGGTCCTGTGGACCGTGGTGATGATGCGTTCGTGCGCACCTGTGGCGAGTGGATCCAGGTGGTAGCACCGGCGGTACGTGATACGAACCTGAATCCGCAAAGAACTGACCCATACCCCCAGCTTCATAGTGCCTGAATGGTCTACTAGCGTGTACAAGGAAAACGCAGCCATTTGTTATATACTATGAATTAGGCAAAGTTCTGTGCAAGTCGGTGGAGCGCATGCGTTTAGTAGCCGCCGCCGTAGCCGCCGCCGGAGCCACCACCGTAGCCACCGCCGGAGCCACCACCGTAGCCGCCGCCGCCAGAGCTGCCGCCGTAGCCACCGCTCGAGCCGCCGTAGCCGCCACCGGACGAGCCCCCGTAGCCGCCACCGCTGGAGCCGCCGTAGCCGCCACCGCTGGAGCCGCCGTAGCCGCCGCCGCTGGAGCCACCAAAGTCACCACCGGAGCCGCCAAAGCCGCCGCCACCACCGTGGTGCCGCCCGCCACTGGAGCCGCCGAAGCCGCCACTGGAGCCGCCAAAGTCACCACCGGAGCTGCCGCCGAAGCCGCCACCGCTGGAGCCGCCGTAGCCGCCGCTAGAGCTACCGTAGTTGTCACCAGAGCCGCCGAAGCCGCCACCGCCGCCGCCGTGGTGGCGGCCACCACCGAGACCACCGCCGGAGCCGCCGAAGCCGCCGCTCGAGCTGCCGTAGTCACCGCCGGAGCCACCGAGGCCACCACCGCTGGAGCCACCGTAGCCGCCGCTGGAGCCACCGAGGCCACCGCCGGAGCCACCGTAGTCGCCGCCGGAGCCGCCGAGGCCGCCGCCGCCGCCGTGGTGGCGGCCGCCGCCAGAGCCACCGAAGCCGCCGCCCTGGCCGCCGTAGCCACCCTGCTCACCAGAGCCGCCGAAGCCGCCGCCGGAGCCGCCGTAGCCGCCACCCTGGCCGCCGTAGCCGCCCTGCTCACCAGAGCCGCCAAAGCCGCCGCCCTGGCCGCCATGGCTACCGCCCTGCAGGTACTCGTTCGCCTTGTTCATGAGCTTACCACCAAGGCCACCACCGCCTTGCTGGCCCTGGCCCTGACCCTGGCCTTGGCCACCCTGCTGGTTCTGCAGGTACTCGCCAGCCTTGTTCAGCAGGTTGCCGGCGAAGCCGTTGTTGCCGCCGTTCTGGCCGCCACCGCCACCAGTCAGATTGTTGAGGAAAGACATGCTGTTATAAACTACAGGGGGCCTCCGTGCACAACGGTTTTATATATGTACTTCTGACAGGCGGGACGCCAGCACGCGTATGCGGAGTAACCTGTTAGGTAAAGCAGTGAAAGCGGGACGCACGAGCCACTTGCGTTATGCGCGAAGTGCATAATATGCAGTTATTCTCGGATATGCCACGCGCAGCGGCGCGCGCGGTAACATAAGCAGACACTGGAGGAAGCCTATGGAAGGAAGCGGGGTTGGTCTGTGCGGGCCAAGCTCGTCTATGCCGCGGTGCTCATGATGTGCGCTATGCCTGTAGCTTCAGCAGGGTTGAGCGTTTTCAGTGCGTCGGCTTCAGAGCTTGGTCCACAGCCACAATCATACGTGCTGTTCAGCTGCCGACAGTCGAACTCGGGCTTGCCTAGCCGCTTGTTGACAATATTGTGTGCGCCGCAGAGCCACAGAGCGGCATTCTTACGGCTCCCCGCCTGCGGCGGGCGATGCTTGAGAAGCTCCTGGAAGTGTGCCGCACAGTCGCCGCATGGATAGAGCAGGGAAAACAGACGAATGAACTCTTTAAAGTCTTGCGACTGCTGCGGCGTGGGCTTCTCGGGGAAGCGCATCGTCATGGTATGCAGAAATCGCCACGTAGCTCGCCCCAGCTCGGCCCTGCAAGGTCAGCTCCACTACTCATGGGTAACATGACGCACTTTGCTGTAGCGTTGCTCATTCGGGGGGCGTACGCGCCTTGAACTGGCGGCTCGTTGGTCTGGTCATTCTCCGACGACCACTGCTTGCCGAGTGCAGCATCGTTCGCAACAGCATTGTGCATCGTAGGCTTAGCAGCCCCTGGCCACTTGTCCTTGAGGTTTTTCTGTACATCTTTCCACACGCTTTTGGCATTGTTCACCGGCCCCACCCACTTCTCTGGGCCAAGCTTGGATGCAACCGACCTGAACTGTTCAAGTGGTAGGATCGGCGGCGGTCCGTGTCCCTGATCCGTTTGCGCACCTTTGCCTGATCCAACGTGAGACCCATCAGCGAGCATCTTACCAGTTGCGGGATTGAACATGGCCACGCTACGCCGATGGGATAGATACACAAAAGCTGGGAGCAGCAGAAGAAGCGCTGCGAGCACAAACATGCGCACGAAGCGGGCCGCCATCCTGTCAAGACCCGAACGCCACACGGACTGGCCAAGCTGCAGCAAGTGTTGGTGCCGCCGCGTGATGCGTGCTCGAAAGCATATTTCCTCAGGTCTGGGATCTATGTATGGGGTTACTTGAGTACTGGGGCTACGGCCTCGGGCGAAGCTAGAGTGAGAGCAGCAGCAGACTGCCCCTTTTGCACCAGATACTCGAGGTTCGGCAGCGTGAGTTCACGCAGTGGAGTGCTCGGGTGGTCAATCCTAGCAGCGGCTAGTACCGCGCCGGTAAATGTGTCTCCAGCGCCGGTAGAATGAACAGGGAGCTTGGAGTCAAGGGCCGGGGCGGAAATATGGCGCGCTTCGAGCCCCTCCTCTGAGCCTGTGCGCTTTACCAACAAAACACCTCGTGGGCCCAGCTTGATCATTTGTGTGTGTGCGATGTGCGAGACACGCAGAGCATTGTCCACCAGTGATGGCGCCGCCTCACCCAAAAAGGCCAGCTGCTGAATCAGCACCTCACGAACTCGGTTCGTACGAGTGTCCGGCTGGTACAGCATAAGGGCAGAAGCCATTTCTGCCAGCTCTAAGTGGTTTGGCGTGATTAGGTCCACGGACGTGGACACTTTGTGGAGGAGTGCAGCATCGACAATACGCCGGCTTTTGGAGATGGACGTGGGTTCAAAGACGGTTGTCCAGCCGTACCGCTGGCACAAGTCAAGCACCGCTCGCAGTGCGGGCGCCGAAATGTTTGCATCCATAGCAACAATACGAGGGATTTGGTTCTTGCCGTGCTGCTCCAGAGCACGGGTAAGGGTATCTGGTGTCAAGGTACATTCAACAGCTTCCATGTCGGCCACGCCCGTGATCAGATCGCCATGGCCATCAAGTACCAGGTTGCAAGTCGCCGGCGATACGTTGCCCATGTGGACAAGCCCCGTGGTGTCTAGGCCGACTTTTTCCAGTTGGTGTGACAGGAATGTGCCTAAAATGTCGTTGCTTGGTACCGGTGCCAAGAGCCGCACTACTCCAGGTTCCTCTGGACACGAGCGCTGTGCAGCAAGGGCGATATTGTGTGCCACGCCGCCTGAGGAGAGGCGCACAGTGCCAGGGACCGTAGACGATTGGTAGGCAGCCTGAGGCGAACGTGCCTGTGCAGTGATATCCACAGCGGCACAGCCGATTACCACAATCTGGAGTCGCGTGCATCAGCTTCTGGCCACTTTGGTGGATATGTCAAGTGTCCGTCGCGTCACGTACCTGTGCATGCAGATGTTGATGTTCTCGCGGTGGCTGAGGCTGGTGGTGATGTACCTTTTGCGGGGATATCCGGGACAGCGAGGCAGCGCATGCTGCTGCCGTGCTGGCATTGTTGAGCACGAGGGCTACGTTGCTTTGGACTGACTCTTTAGCCAGTTCACTGACACGGCGCAGGAGCCACGGGGTCACGAGCTTGCCTTGCCGGTCGATGCCCTGCTCCTTACTCTCTTGAACAGCCTGCTCCACGGCTGCTTGAACCGCAGCACTCTGCGCCTCGTACTGGGATGGAATCGGCACACCAAATAGGAGCCCGTTCTGCAAACCAAGGCGCTCGTTGTGTGCAATTACAGCGGCTGCCTCGTCGATCGACGCAACGGGCGGGACAAACAAGCCCGAGCGAGCCGTGTAAAAGCAGGGGAACTCACCTGAGCTGGCCATTGACATCACGGGGACGCCCTGCGTCTCGAGGTACTCGAGCGTTCGTGGCACATCGAGAATCGACTTGACACCTGAGCTGAAGACGGCGACAGGCGTGCGTCCGAGCTCCACGAGGTCCGCTGAGATATCCATCGATGTCTCTGCACCGCGGTGCACGCCTCCGATCCCGCCCGTGGCAAACACGCGGATACCTGCCAGGTGCGCCAAAGCCATAGTCCCACTCACAGTTGTGCCGCCCACGAAGCCGCGGCCTTTCGCGAGCTGCTGTGCGAGGTTTGCGCGACTAACCTTGGAGGTGCACGCCGCATCGCTATCTGCAACCTGGGCAAGTTGCGAGCGGGTGAGCCCGACATGGGCCACACCGTCAAGGATCGCGATTGTAGCAGGCTCGGCACCAGCGCGGCGGACCGCGTCCTCGGCGGCAGACGCAGTGTCATAGTTGATGGGGCGGGGAAGCCCATGTGTGATGATGGTCGACTCCAGCGCTACAACTGGCCTCCCAGCGTGCAGTGCTGCCTGCACGCCTTCGTGTAGTGCCAGCCCTGCTCTTCGCCACATGCCGTTCAAGGCACCCGACGCCAGGTCGCGTCGAGGTGGAGGGCACGCACACACTGTTCTTTCTAGCCACGTGGCGCCGCCATGCACTACTGGCGTCGAGCCGCAAGGATACCTAGTAGTTTCGCTATGACCAGCTGGACCGAGGCGGAGCTGCCGCCCGGCGCAGCGTACCGTGGTGCTACAGTCGAGGCGCTCAAGCGCCGCCGCGATGCAGAGGGTGACAAGTACTTCCCGAGTGTGTTTAACCCAGGCACGCTTAGCCGCAGGGGTCCCATCCGAGTTGCTGAGGACCGCATCCCGGCCAACAAGTCGCAGGATGGGCGTCCCGGCTTCAACATGTACTATGAGCTGCATGGTGAGGGTCCCATTCACCTCGTGTTTTTGATGGGCTTGAACAACTCGTGCTTCGGCTGGCTTGATCAGGTGGACGAGTTCGGGCATGACCCACGGTACTCGGTGCTGGTACTCGACAATCGCGGCTACGGTAACACAGATGCGCCACACACCCGTTACACTACAAGCGCATTCGCGGACGATGTGGCAGATGTGTTCCAGCACCTGGGCTGGACCGAACCGCGCAGCGTGCATCTGGTCGGTGTCTCGATGGGAGGCATGATTGCCCTGGAGATGTGCCGCCGATATAGCGAGCGCTTTGCGAGTGCGACGCTGCTGAGCACGACGGCGGGCGATGCACACAACCTGCCGCCGATTAAGGGGCTTGGCATGATTGTCCTTTCTGTCAGCGAGCAGATCGTGGGCGCGGGCTCGCCGCTGAACCGCATCAAGCGCGTTCTGGATGTGCTGTTCCCACAGGAGTGGCTTGACGCCAAGAGCCCGACCGACCCGCACGGGCGCACTAATCGGGAGCTTGTGCTGCCCGTGTTTCTGTGGCGCTTCAACTTTGCGCGTCGCCCGACACTGCATGGCGCGCTTTCCCAGATGGCGGCTTCGCTCACCCATCATGTGCCGGCGGAGGAGCTGGGCAGGATCGATAAGACCGTCCCACGCATTCAGGTGATTACCGGTAATGGTGCGTAGACGTGGATACGTGGACGACACTAACCCGGCAGAGGACAACTTGGTGCGCACCTCGCACTCTGTCTTCCTGCACAAGCACATGCCCAACGCCAAGTACGAGGTTTGGGAGGGCGGCGGGCATGCGCTGCACTACCAGTACGTGGACTCAGTGACGTCTATGTGGCTCACACAGCAGGTACCCTGAGCGTTTCAACAGCATGCTTCGTACTTGGATTGAGCAGGGCAAGTAGGGTCCTAATAGAAGGTTTCGTCGTCCTTTTGCTGTAGAGTCGGGCCGGCGGCATCCACCTGCATCACGGACCAGAACCTCCACCTCCGCCGACTTCTTCGCTTTGCATGGCGGAATCGACTGCAGTGCGGGTGGTTCATCCATCGCCCGACGTGCCCAAGGGCGTCGCCTACTGGGAGAGCGTGCCAGCTACAGTGGATGGCGTTCTTGGCGGCTACGGCACCGGCACGCTTCCGCGCGTCGACGCGCTGGGGTCGCGGACATTCCTGCTCCATGCACTTCCGTTTCTGAGCAGCACTCCGCCTGCAGCATACAACGGCTCGCCGCGCGAGTGGCTCGCGAAACGTGAAGAAATGCGCGGTGGGCGCGGCGCGACATATACTCGTGCGCTGGACTGTGGCGCGGGCGTCGGTCGTGTGACGGAGCATACTCTGCTGCCGCTTGTCGACGAGGTGCACCTGGTGGAGCCCGTTTACAAGGTGCGTCTTCTCGTCTATGTACACCCCGCTGACGCTGCAGTTCCTGGAGGAAGCGAAGCGTGCGTCGCCGCAGTGGGCGCCCCTCCAGCAGACCACTGCCTCCTCGCCGTTCCATGCACGGAAAAGTGCCTACTTCCATGTATCGACCCTGCAGGACTTTTGCATTGCTAGCCCGAGCAAGACGCCGGGAGAACACTTGCCGCCGACGTGGATGGGCGATGAGGCTGGTACGCAGGCGCAAGAGCCGCTCCTGTACGACGTGGTGTGGTGTCAATGGTGTCTGCAGCACTTGTCTGAGTCGGACATGGTGCGCTTCCTGCGCGAGGCCAAAGCGTGTCTTCGTCCGGCTGCCGAGCCGCAGGATGAGGCGTCCTTTACATACCCAGGTGGCATCATCGGCGTTAAGGAGAACGTGTGCAAGGAGGAGGCCGATGGCAGCGAGTCGACGTGGTACGACGAGGAGGACTTTTCCGTGACTCGGTGGGCATACCGGCCTGCAGCATTGTGGCTGACGATCAGCTCCCGCAAGCTTTTTGAGCGCATATTTGCCGAGGCCGGCCTCGAGGTCGTGCGGACCGAGGAGCAGCGCAACTTTCCCGAGGAACTTTTCACCGTGCAGATGTAAGCTAGCACGCCGTGGCAACCAGGCTGACAGCAGGTGGGCGCTTCGCTAAGTAATTTACAGTTTGCGCACAGCCGCCCAATACCCGTGCACACGACGCTCAGGACAAGCTTGCGAAGATTGTCAGCCCCTGGTCAGCCGAAGCCTCATCTAAATTGGGCTGGTACTCGCACGTCTACGGGAACTGGTCCTCATTCGATGAGAAGAGCAAGCGCACGGATGCTGGCATGCTGTCGCTGCCATGTTGCGCGGCGACGTCGCCAGTATGTCGTGGACATTTTTGCCCTTGCCATAGCCTGGTAACGCCGGAAACGATCGGGAATTTTACTGACGTTGCGCCGTGTAAGAATAGTGGCTCGCCCCGATTTGCCAAGAGCACCCGCAAGTTAGCGGTGCTTTTCAACACCAGCCATCAAGGGTCCAGTCGTCCTTTGCAGGTTTGCAGACACGGCTGGAATACGGGAATTGTGTGCTTCGTGAGCGTACTGTCCCTGTGGCGGGCGTATCATGATCCCTGTGATTGAGACGGAGCTGAGCCAAGTGTCTAAAGGGCTTGCCATCGTCGGCGGATTCATTGTCATATATGGACTGATCAGTGGCGTCGTTAAGGAACGGCTGTATGTCTCGGAGCCGCTGCTTGCTGTTGCAGTTGGGTACGCTAAGCTGTTGGACTGCACGGATGGCATAATGACCCGCGCAGGATTATCGTTGGCCCTCGCGTGCTGAACTGGGTGGACCCGTATTCGTGGGGTGACCGAGAGGTCTTTGACGATGGTGCGTGGCAATTGCTGGCGAGCGACGAGCTGACAGCGGCAGTAACATACCAGCTATCACGGCTTGTGGTCGGTGTCCAGGTGCTGTTCGCTGGTATCTCGCTCCCAGAAAAGTACCTGTGGCACCGGGCCCTCAGCCTGTGCGCGATGCTCGGCGGTATCATGACCACGGCGTGGTTTGCCACCGCGCTATTCATCTGGGGCACTATTTCCAGCCTCACATTCCTCGAGGCGCTGTGCATTGCGTCGGCAGTCACGCCGACGGACCCCGTGCTGGCCAACTCGATCACCACTGGCCACTATGCTGAGAAGCACGTGCCGGAGAATGTACGCAACTTGATCGTGGCCGAGAGCGGCGCCAATGACGGTCTCGGATACCCCTTTTTCTACTTGGCGCTCTTTCTGATGGTACGCACCAAGGCGGACTACGGCACAGCCATTGGCCACGAGATCTGGCGCTGGTTCTACGGCGTGGTGCTCTACGAGATCCTGCTCTCGGTCGTGTATGGCGCGGTGATGGGCTATGTGGCCCGAAAGGTGCTGCGCTGGGCGTCTGACCGCCACCTGATTGACATGTGCAACTTTTTCAGCTACGGGTTTGGCCTGGCCATCTTTACGCTGGGCACCGCCGGCCTGTTTGGTACGGACGACGTGCTGGCGTGCTTTGTTGCCGGCAACAGCTTCACGTGGGACGACTGGTTCCGCCTGCGGCTGGAAGAAAACGACTTCCAGGAGATTATCGACATGTTGTTCAACACGGCGATCTTTATGTACATCGGTGCCATCATCCCCTGGAGCGAGTACAGCAACAGCGCGATTGGGCTCAGTGGCTGGCGCGTCGTGGTGCTTGGTATTCTGATCATCCTGGGCCGCCGCATGCCGTGGGTCGTTGCCGCGTACAAGCTGGTGCCAGCACTGCGCTCCTGGAAGGAGGCGCTGTTTACCGGCTGGTTCGGGCCCATTGGCGTCAGCGCCGTGTACTATATCGAGGTGGCCATCCGCAAGGTGCCCGACGACAACTCTCGCACGCACGTGCGCCAAGTTATTGCACCGGTCGTCCTCTATTGCGTCTTTTCTTCTGTGGTGATGCACGGTATTACCATTCCTTTTACCTACTACGGGCCGCTCTTCGTGCGGCACACGACGACCATCTCGCAGCTGCCGCTATCCAAGACGCGTGCCGTGGAAGAAGATATGGGCCACCTAACCTTCTCCGAGCGGCTCATTCGCGCGCTGCGTTTCTGGGAGCGTATCGCTGCCTGGCGGCACCATCGGAGCGCGGCGGCGCAAGTATCGGATATTGGTGCGCCTATCGACCCCCGGCGAAAGCCTGAGATCCCTCCGCACAGACACGAGGGCGTGGACGAGGAAGTGTGTGAACACTGCCACTCACAGGCAGCGCTGGACGATGTACGGCATCACCGTCCGCACCCGCCGCATTTGCACCGGTCGCCGCAGCTCTCGCCGGCGCAGATGGGCACGGATGACATCGAGGCGCTGCCGGGGAAGTCGGATCCGTCGTCGGCCTCGCCACAAAGCGGCGAAGCGCAGGATACGCCCGATGTGCCGGACACCACGACCGGGTCCCAGACCAACTCGCGCGCTCCGAGCGTGCGGATCCAAATGCCCGCGCCTGCTGTCACAGTCTCATCGTTTGCGCACGCATCATGACACGCCTCCACACCGCATCCTGGTAGTTTTGCATTAGATGACGATGTAATTTCTGTGCTTGCCTGTAGCTGATTGGCGCGCGGGACGCGTGCCAGCCCGCCTCCACATGGTCTGTCAATACTGCCCCAAGCCCCATCCATCACCGTGCCAGCGAGGCGGTGCGACCATGATGGCGAGCGGCTGGAAGAAGCGCGAGGCGTCGCGTAGTGAGCCGGACGTGGACTATGTGCTCAAGTTCGAGGCGGTGCCCGCTGCGTACATGCGCAAGAAGGCCAAGGTGCCGGAGGAAGAGAACCAGCGTATTGCCGTCGAGTTCGCCAGTCTCATGAGCACCATCCGCTCGGTCGGCCTGCAGTGCACGTCGCGACCCGGGCCGCAGGGGTCCGGCACTGTGTACGTGTTTGTCTCGGCGAGTCCGGAGCTGCTTGAGGACATGTACACGCGGGAGCGTGCGCATGACTTGCTCTACGGGGTCACCTCCTCGGACAACAAGCTCGACAGCGTGCCGCAGGAGCGTGCCGGGGACGCCGTGCTCACCCGCGCCGAGTGTGTCATCTCTCCGGCAACGCGTGTGCGCTACGTTCACCAGCTGCTGACCGCGCCGCGCCCCCGTGGTGACCACGACACGTCCAGCGCACTGGAAATTGCGCATATGCACGGCGCCGAGCTCCAGGTGCGCACCGCGCCGTTCCCGCACCTGGTGGACATGATGCCGCTGCACGACCGCGAGTTCGACAGTACATGGATTAGCGCCTGGTCGCATGTGAGCCTGCGCTCTGTGATGCTCGGCATCCGGGAGAAGGAGCTCGACGAGCTCTGCTTCCACTTTGGCGAGAAAATCGCGCTGTACTTTGGCTTCCTCAACATGTACTTTACCTCGCTGATGCCGGTGGCGGTGCTTGGGCTCGTGTTCTGGGCTACTGGGGAGTCGTATAATGTGGTTTATGCGTCGCTGCTGGTCACCTGGGCGTGCGCCTTTGTCGAGGCCTGGCGTCTGCGGGAGCGGAAGCTGGCGGTGCGCTGGGGCACCACGGGGCTCAGCAACGTGCCGGAGCGGCGCGCCGAGTTCCGCCCGCGTACCGTGCGCAGCGACCCCGCCACGGGCGAGCGCGAGGAGGTGTTTGAGTGGTGGCGCCGCGAGCTGCGCATGCTCGCCGCCGTGCCGGTGATTGCGTGTCTGGCGGTGGTGCTGATCGCAGCGCTCACGGTCATCTTTGCGATCGAGATCCTCGCCGCTGAGGTGTACGACGGCCCGTGGAAGAACGTCGTGCCGCTGGTGCCCACGGTGCTCTTCTCCACCTGTGTGCCCATGATCCTCGCCACGGCGCAGTCAATCGCAGGGAAGCTGACTGACTGGGAGAACCACGCCGCGGTGAACGCGTACGAGACAAGTCTCACTGTCAAGATCTTTGGACTCCAGACGCTTGTGTCGTTCGGCGGCCTGGTGCTCACCGCGTACGTGTACATCCCGTACGGCGAGCGGATCATGCAGTTTGTGTTCGAGCGCGGGCTGCTCGAGGAGCTGCTGCGCCTTGTCTCGCAGCGTGCCGACGTGCACATCCCGACCAAGCCGCACTTCCGCGTGCACCCCGACCGGCTGCAAGCGCAGATGTTCGCGCTCTGCGTCACCGCGCAGGTGACCAACACGTTTATGGAGACCGTGCTGCCCATCACGCTCCGTGTACTGGACCGCTGGCGCGCGCAGCTGAGCGGACTCCTGCGCCGCGACCAGGGGCGTCGCTCTGAGCCGCACCGTGTCTCGTTTGCCAACGACTCGGTGGAGCGCGCGTTCCTGGACCGTGTGAGCGCCGAGTTTGCGCTGCCGACGTACGACACGTTCCAGGACTATGCCGAGATGGCCACCCAGTTCGGCAACATTACCCTCTGGTCGGTCATCTGGCCGCTGGCGCCAGTGATGGGCTTCCTGAACAACTGGTTCGAGCTCCGCTCCGACGCGCTCAAGCTCTGCGTCAACGTGCGCCGTGCGGTCCCCCAGCGTGTGGAGCGCATCGGCCCCTGGCTCGACGTGCTCGGAACGATTGCGCGCCTCGCCGCGTTCACCAATGCGTCGCTCCTTTATCTCTTCCGTGAGCAGCACACACGTAATGCGAGCGGCGTCCTTGAAGTGCGCACCGAACTACGGTCTTACCTGCACCCCGACCTCGGCGCGTGTGAGAAGGCATGCAACGCGAGCTCCGCGTACATCGCACGCATGCTACCTGCGTTCCTGCCGCGGACCAGCACAACCGGCGCACTGGCGGCCGCGTTCCTCGTGGCGCTGCTCTGCGAGCAGGTGTACAGCCTGGTCCTTATGGCTGTGCGCCACGTACTGGAGCGTGCCGCGTGGCGCGGCAGCGCGGAGGAAGTCGTCGTGCGCCGGCAGCAGTGGGAGCGCCGCGTCGGCCTCGTCAAGAAGCTGCAGCGCATGGACGGCGAGGAGAAGACCACCCTGCGCCGCGTCCCGACCGTGATGAACCGGGACAGGGTGCACCCCGACTTTAGCTTCTGGGACGCCTCGCACGATGTCGGGCTGGACTTTATCCTGAGCTCCGGCAAGGTGGCGTAGGCTCATAGGCAAGGAGTGCAGCACATCTGCACTGTTCCTACGCCACCTGCCTCGGTGGCGTTCTGCCAACTCGAAGCGATGATACATCGTAGAACACATTTGGCGCTCAGGCCACCCTGCACAGTTCGGCCGAGGGACGTCGTCGGCGCCCCCGCGCACTCCACACCCGTGCGGCTGTCGCTTTCACAGAATGTCGGTGGCGCAAGTGCGGGCTGCGCTTGAGCAGCACGGGCTCGCTGCGCAGCAGCAGCCCGAGGACGGTGCAATTGAGGCGCTGCTCGCTGTGGAGGATGGTAGTGTGCATGCTGTCTCACGCGCGATCCTCGATGGGCATGCCGAGGAGCGCCGCCGGGACTCGGGCGATTCGCGCCGCAGCGCCGAGGAGCGCTCAGCCGCGCACACTGCGCGTGACCCTGCACCCGACGCAAACGAGCTCTCTCGGCCAAATGGCCCGATGGTCGAGCGCGGTGTGGCTGGCTGGCTCCGCCTGCTCTGGCGCTTTGTGTCTGTGCCCTTCTCGTTGGTACAGACTGTTGTCCTGTTCTGCCTTCGAGCGCTGCGCCTCGCGCAGCCGCGCTACGGTGGCGCGGGGGGAGCTGGCGACAGCTTTGAGATGAGCCGGTTTGCGCAGGACCCGCGGGCCAGCGCGCGCCGGTTCGTCGACGAGCTCGAGAAGGATACGAACGGCACGACGGGCGAGCTCCATGGGCCTGAGGACATGCGTGTGCGGCTCCCAGTATTCCAGCGGGCGAGCTACTCGGACGCTTTGCAGCAGGCCAAGCGCGAGATCAAAATCCTGGCCGTGTTCCTTACGAGCCACGTGCACGCTGACGATGCCGTCTTCCGCTCCCGCGTGCTGACGGACTCGGCGCTCGTCGAGACGCTGCGCAGTGGCGAGTTTGTCGTGTGGGGCGGCGACGTCCGCGACCGCGAGACGCACCGGGTGAGCACGCTTCTAGAGGCTAGCACGTTCCCCTTTGTCGCATTTATTGCGTTACAGCCTAGCCGTCGTCCTGGCGGGTCTCCGCGGGCCGCGGTGCTCTCTCGTCTCGAAGGCTCGCCGCAGTCGGTCATGTCCGCATCCTCGCTTGTCGCGCACATTCTCGAGGTGCTGCTCCCGCGCTCACGCGTGATCCTAGACCGCCAGCGGGCCGAGCGGGAGCACCGCGAGCAGGAGCGCCAGCTGCGCGCTGACCAGGACCGGGCGTTTGAGCAGGCCAGCCTCCAGGACATGGACCGCGTGCTTCGCCGCCGCGCCGAGGCCGAGCGTGCAAGCCGAGAGGAGCGCGAGCGCGCGCAGCGCGAGGCGGCAACCGCTGCGGCCGCGAGCGCCGCGCAAGAGCGGCTGACTGCGTGGAAGCGCTGGGCGCATGCCCACCTTGTGCCTGCGGACGCTGGATCCACGCCGGGCGCCGTCCGGCTCTCTGTGCACCTGCCGGACGGCCGCAATCTGCAGCGGCGCTTCGCGCCGTCGGCGACGCTTGAGCAGGTGTATGCATATGTCGCAACGGTCGACGTGCCGAACGACGGAGCCGAGGCGCCTGCGGCGCCTCCAGCCGATTACTTGCACGAGTACAGCTTCCAGCTTGTACAGACATACCCGCGGCGTGCGCTCGATAAGAGTGCGCTCCAGATGCCGCTCTCCGAAATTGACGCACTGGCACCCAGCGCGAACCTGGTGGTGGAAGGACCTATGGGCGAGGAGAGTAGCGAAGAGGAGGCCTAGGCGTCGGGGTACGTGCAGGACACCTACCGCTGTGCACAATCCATGCAAGCTGAACGCCTGCTGGGTCACGTACGGACTGTTCAGGCTGGCTATTCTATGTAGGGAGCATGGCTTGCCGTTGTCACCCTGTACATCGTTCTTTCCGCACACACTACTCTTCGGAGGGAACGAGCGCCGGACCCCATGGGGCTGGGCTAGGTGGAGGTATGCATGTGCACGTGGCCCCGCTTTGTCTAGGCGTTAGCGAAGCCCAGGCTCGCTGCTCCAGCTTCGAAATGCTGCGCGCTTCCCCCGGCGTGCTTGTGCAGTGCAGAGTGCGGTCCCCACTGTCCTGGGGCGCGCTGCAGCCTGCCGCTCTTCTTGCCGCCCGGCGCGGTTTCCATGGCAGCCGAAGCACTGCACGGGACTCCCGCGTAGCAGCGCTCGATTTTCGCATCTCACGCCAGGATGCCATTTACCGCGCGAGGCTTGCTGCTCTCGAGCAGCTGCTCCCGCTGATCAAGGGGCGCTGGGGCGCGGCCTGGTTTGCCGTGATGCACTCGCTTGGCCTGGGTGCGCTTGCGGACTCGGAGGACTCGGTAATGCACTTTGAGTCGGCCAGGGCTGTGTACCTGCCTGTGTGGGCTGTCGACGCCATCTGGAAGGTGCGCTGCAGTGGCGATGCGGGCTCCGCGAAGGCCACGTTCGTCACGACTAGCTCCACGTTCCCGGGCAACGGCTGGAAGCCAATGGATACAGTGCCCCTATACCCGCCTCCACCCGCCAACGCCGAGGGCAGTGAAGAGACCAGCAACGTGATTAGCGGGATCACTGGGCAGGATGACCCCGCCGAGTACGCACCGTTCTCTGCGGAGCGCCACTTGCATCCCGATGAGTCGCTTGGGCTTGATGATGGCATCACGGTGCTGCCGTTCACCATCTCGCCACGCTCGCTGCCTGCGGCGTTGCAGGAGGCCAGTCTTCGTGACCTGCTGGTAAACATGGCCTCGGATGGCCCCGAGCTGCAGATCAACAAGCGGTTTCGTGTTTTGCCCGGGATCGAGATCCAGGTGGCCAACATGGAGACGCGCGACGACGTCGGCACGAACGCCACCGTGCGCATCGACCGGGGCTCGGTCGAGCTCGAGATGCTCGCTTGCTACCCTGTGCTTCTGCCAATCCACCTCGTGCAGTTCCGCTACGTTCCGCCTGGCTCGGACCCTCAGCGCGCTACGGTTGCCCTAGGGGCTTGGGGCGCGAATCTGCTGGCATATGCCATGCGCACTCCTGCCGGCACCGGCTGGCTGACCAAGCACGGGTTCGAGAGTGCGCTGGACCTCGACATTGTCGACTTTGCGCCGCACGTGCCTACGTCCGGCAGCGGTGGGAGCCAGGGTGGCTCCAAGACGGACACGCGCGTGGTGGATCTCCTTGCGCAGCAGTCGCACTACCAGGCGGTGTTTGAGCACCGGGCCCAGGAGCTGCTGGAGAACGCGGACTGGACCTTCTCCGAGGCCTGGGAGCGCACGGCCGCGGAACAGAGCGGCGTCAAGAGCCCGGAACAGCAGGCGGGCTTAGGCAACCTCGACTGGGACGCCAAGGAGCTGCGCTTCTACAGCGAGGAGGAACTTGAGGCGAACCGCACCTACGCGGCGCTCTACGGCGAGGAGCTCTTCGCCGCACGGCTGCTCGAGAGCGTGGAGAAGAGCCTCAGGACGGGCGCAGACCCCGCACAGCTGAGCACCATGCACCAAGGGCGTTTGATTACTGGCGATGACGCAGTGAATGTGCTACGTGAACGGCTGCAGCGCCTTTCGGAGAGCCGTGCGGCGGAACGGCCAGCATGGCTGGAACAAGCAACCAAACCCTAGGCGCAATCGTAGATCAAGCCATACGCGTGACGTATGCAGAGGCGTAAGACACCGAGTTGTCCGTCGGCACCTTGCAGTGGCTGCTCTGGTCGTAGTGCGTGAAGCGACACATGCTGTTGTAGCCCTGCTCCTTCAGATGGGCCATGATGCCAAGCATCAGCTCGATGGGCACGCGGCCACACACCGTGTTGTGCGTGTGGTCAATGTACGACTGGAATGCGTGCAGCGCCGCCGCCGCGTCCTCGTTCGGGACCAGGAAGCCCGACTCACCGTAGGAAATAGCCTTCATGCCGTACTCGTCAATCCGCCGGATGGACTCGTAGATCGGCAAGCCGTTGGGTGGCGGGGGGAAGCCCAGCCTAAGGTCAAACGCCACATGATTCTCCGAGGCATGGTAGCGCTGGTAGTTAAAGTGCCGGCCCCAATGGCAGAAGTCGCTCGAGACAATCAGCATCGTGTCGGGCTGGGCCACATACGGCGCCAGCTCCTCGGCGTAATGCTTGACTTTGTTCTTGTTCAGGTGGCCCACCATAATCGGGACCACCTTGACGTCGCGGTTTTCAAAAACCTTGCGGATAAGCGGCAGATGCATCTCGAGGCTGTGCTCCTCCTCGTCCTCAACGGCGGTCATAGCGTGGAAGTGCTTAGATTGAAGCAGCTGCTTCACCACCTCCACGTCCACAGGCAGGCTGCCAAGCGGGGTCTCGAGCGACTCAAAGCCGGAAACCTCACATTCGGACATGGACTTGTGGTGCGATGGCCCCAGGAGCACAATGCGCCGGCTGCGGATAGGTTAGCGAGTGACTCGACATCGTGTGACTTCACTACGCACACATTGTCAGGATTCACACAAGCATAAGCCCAGGCAGCCGTACGACCAGAGAAGCGGTAGCCAGCGTGCGGTGCGATGATGGCCTTTGCGTCCTGCACCAGTGGAGCCTGCGCGATGATAGGCTGCTCCACAGAGGACGTACGCATCCCCTGCTTGGTATTGCGCACGGACTCGAACCACGACGTAATCGATTTGTTAAGGGCCTCGGCTGAGCATGCCGTTAGCTCTATTCCATGCACGAGACAATATCACATACGCTCCGCGGTGTACCAGGTGCCAGCGTGAGTCGCGCGCCGTTCTCCAGACATGATGGTTATCGATGTGGTGTGTGCCTTCGGGGGGTGTCGTTATTACGGAACGAACAGCAGTCCAAGCGTTCTATGTGATTGGCCCAGTATTTTCGACCGAGTTCCGGCCTCCATTTTGTGGAGGCGCCACCCAGGCATTGGCGGCGAATATCGGAGCCGCCCCTTATTACAGCCGCAATTTCCGCGCACGTGTGCGCACAGACCGTTTAGGTAAACCGAGGGTATATGGGACAGGAACAGCTAGGCAGTCAGACTATGTGTCCTTGATCATGATGTAGGCAGACGCATAGGATGTGATATGCTGTGAACCCGGAGGTGCACTTCTCACCTCCTTGTAGCCGATAAAGCGACATACCGTTTCAGATCCGACAACATGCATGTATGTCATCATGGTGAGAAGCAGCTGCACGCCCCCACCCCCGCGCATCCTTGCTCCGTTTCTTCTGAGAGTTCTGCTAAATGCAGTGTGCGCCGCGGTTGCATTCACATTGTGCACCAGATCATCTGGATCGCCGTAGGAAATCGCTCGCATGCACGCATCCTGCAGAGCCCGACGGTACTGCGCAATGGTCTCGAAAGAAGGATCCATATTGAATTGGTGAAACAGACTTGTGCCAAAGTTAGACTCTGACAGTATTTGTTTGGCTTCGTCGACGTACATAGAGCCAAAGTCGAGGTCCCAGTCAAGAAGATTGGTCGATACGACAATCATGGTTTCCGGGTCGGCCACCAGAGGTGCTAGCGTTTTGGTCATGCGTTTGAGGCTGTCCTTGGTATGCTTTATCGGGACATACAAGGGCAGCACTCGAACACTGCGCCCCTCAAACACTTTGCGGATAAACGGAAGCTGCACCTCCAATCCGTCTTCTTGGGTTTCATCCTGAAGTTCTTCTTCTTCTTCTTCTTCTCCCATGAATAGAACTTGCGCACCCAGATGTGCATTTGCCCGTGTATCCACGGGCAAAGAACCTAATGGTGTGTCAAGGTGGCGAAAAACCGTCAGATAGCAGCCTGAGTGATAAGCATGAAAGCTTGATGGTGCAAAAACCATGATCCGTGAACTGTATCCGTGTCAGAAACAACTCGCCGTGTGAAACTTGCGTACACTCTATTGGGATCCACGCACGCGTATGCTCGAGCGGCAATGGACCCCGCACTAGTAATGTCGCCATGTGGTACAATTATTGCCTTGCAGTGGCGCACAAGTGGTGACCGTGCAGCTTTAGGCCAGTCACTCGAAGATATGCTTTCCTCAGTCTGACTGTTCCTGGCAGAATCGAGCAGCGACGAGAGGGTCCTGTCCAATGTTTCGGCTGGGCGTGTAAGCACGAGTGAGGCTAATTCTGTCCCAACGCACGGTCAGAGGGATACAGACGCCCCGCGTACGTCGCCGGGCGGACATCCATGCTGCCAACGCGCAACTGTGCGAAACGTGTGAAGTGCGAAACGTGTGAAGTGCGAAACGTGTGAAGCACCTATTGGCAATTAGAGGCCAGACAGTCTGCCCAAGTACATATCGAAAATGAGTCACTCCGGAGATGTGGAGGACCATTCTTAGCAAGGGAGACATCACGGCAGAAAATGCGTCTGTCGCTGGCGCCAGCAGTGACCCGGCTGGGCCGAGCTCACACCGGGCGCCCTGCGCCGCTGGTACTATGCAGGGCTCCATGTCATGGTTACAATTCTCATACGATGACGGCGTCCTTTGTTACGCGGACGCCAGTGGTCGCCCAGGAATCCACCCAAGACGCGCCTGGGAGAGCCGCCATACCCATTCCAAAACTACTTGGAACACAGCAAAAACCGAGCGGACCCACATCTTCCGGTCACGAAAGTAGGTTTTTGCCGAAGCTGCGACCGTACCAGGAGGAGTGCGTCCAGACCTGCCTCGACGCGATTGCCGCAGGTACGCTTCGCCTTGGTGTTTCATCGCCGACTGGCACGGGTAAGACGACAATGTTTACCGAACTGCTGCGGCGGATCCCAGAGCGAAACCCTGGTGCGCGTCAAGTGCTCATCCTTGTGAATTCCGTGGCCCTTGCGCTCCAAGCGTGTACGACGGTACAGCGGGGACTACCATCTCTGGTCGTGGAGCTAGAGCAGGGCACCAAGTACGTCGCAAGCGGGCATGCCGATGTTACGGTGGCCACAGTCCAGAGCCTTCGCAGCAGCGACCGGCTCAGCAAGTATGACCCGACGCGCTTCAAATGCGTCATTGTGGACGAGGCTCACCATGCGGCGGCGCCGAGCTACCTGCAGATCCTGTCGCGGTTCAACAGCGACATTGAAAAGATGCCGGGGTGTGGAGATGGGAATATGGATGAGGAGATCGAGGCGCTTATCGGATCGGCGAATGGCACGCAGCCGCCCTCGCAAGTGCCCGTGATTGGGTTCTCGGCCACATTCAGCCGCCACGATGGCGTGGCGCTCGGCAACGTGTTTGACCAGATTGTCTTTCACCGCGACTTTCTCGATATGATCCAAGAAAAGTGGCTAGCCCCGCTGCGCTTCACCGCGGTCCAAGCGGATTTGGACCTGTCCCATGTGGCGTCGTCGGGCGGGGACTACGTGACCACCTCGCTCGCCCGCGTGGTGAACCAGCCACCGGTGAATGAGCTGCTGGTGCGCATTTGGCTCGACCGAGCATGGCGCAAGCGCCGCTCGACGCTGGTCTTTGCCGTTAACATTGACCACGTCGAGGCGCTCGTGGCCGAGTTCCGCTCCCGGGGTGTGGATGCCCGTGCGCTGCACTCTGGCATCCCCGCACGTGAGCGAGTCGCAGTGCTGGACGAGTTCCACGCCGGCAAGTTTCCGGTGCTGGTAAACTGTGCAATCCTCACTGAGGGCGCCGATGTGCCGCCAATTGACTGCGTGCTGCTTGCCCGCCCGACCAAGTCGCGCAACCTTTTCTCGCAGATGATCGGGCGGGGTGTTCGCCCGAGCCCAAAGACGGGCAAGGAAAACTGCCTGGTGCTGGACCTGGTGGGCAACCTCCAGCATGGTGTGGTGTGCACCCCAACGCTCTTTGGACTCAACAACGCCGAAGGGATCGACGAAGAGACAATGGATGCTCTGCAGGAGCGAGGCCGGCAGCAGGAGGAAATGAGTGCGGCACAGACCGCCGCTGATCCGGACAATGCCCCGTGGCTAGAGAGTGTGCCCGACAAGCTCACGTACGTCGACTACGACAGCCCCACAGAGCTCTTACGGGCGATGCGTGGGCGCTCTCGTGGGTCGCTCTGGCAGCTGTCGCCCAATGCCTGGGTCGACTGCGGGGCACAGCGGTACGTCCTGACGTCCGCTGACGGCAGTTTCATCAGGGTGGAGAAAAGCACTGCCAAAGACGTGCCCCAGTGGTGTGCCACCTACACACAGCGCAACCCAGACCATGCATGGGCCTGGGAGGGCGAGAGGCCGACAGCAGCGCGCGCACCGTACTACAAGAAGCGGGTGATCCTGCGCTCCGACGATCTCGGGCACGCCCTCCGTGGCTGCGACACGTTCCTGGGCCGGGCGCTTACCGGCGCGGGCAAGTCGCCCATGTATCTGCGACGAAACGCACCGTGGCGCTTCCAGCCAGCATCCCCCAAAGCTCGGTCTATGGTTGAAGGCCACCTTCTGCGGGCGGACGATTCGCGCCGTTCCCGGGCGGCACTGGACAATGCACAACGGCGGCTCGGCCGGCTCACCCGGGGCGACGTGCACACCATCCTGACCCGGGTGCGGCACGGTGGGTTGGCCCACTTCCGCCGGCATGCACAGCGCCACAACCGCACGATTGATACTGCGAAACGCGACGAGGACACGTCGCGCCCTGTACAAGTAGGTCCTTTGCCCCGATAGAGCGAACGACTGCGGGGTATGATACCCTCCACATAGCTCGGTCGATGCGGCGCCCTCCACATGTGTGTATGACTGCACGCCAAAATAGAAAAAAGCCGTCATCGTCTCGTCTGGCGACGCGCTTGCTGGTTTTCACGGGCAGGATCTAGCAGGATGGACCAAATTGTGTACCTGCTGAAGCGGCACCGCCGCAGTATTCTTCGTGTGGTAAAGAAGGTGCGTATGCCACGGGTGTGCTCTGAGCTGACAGTGAAGGCGTTCCGGGCGTTCCGCCGGAAAAAGCCTGGCGCGTTCGGCGCTGGCGCCGGTATGGGCGCCGGTATGGGCGCCGGTATGGGCGCGGCCACGATGCAGCAGCCTCCTCCTGGGGCTGGATATGGCCCACCTCCGGGTCCCGGCTACATGGGCCCGCCTGGTGGGCAGGCGCCCAACACGTACCAGATTCTCGGCCCCCACGATATCCACGAGTACGACGACAACAACAAGAACGCGCAGAACCCATACTACAAAGACCTCCGGAACAGGGCACGCTCCGAGGGTGACAAGATGGCCAATGCGTTCCAGGCCAGCAAGCAGGCCTACAACTCGGGTAACGGTGCTCGCGCCAAGCAGCTCAGCGAAGAGGGCCAGGCACACAAGATGCAGATGGAGCGGCTCAACTCGCAGGCGGCCGAATGGATTTATGCGGCCAACAACGACGACAGCCCACCGGGCACCACAGACCTTCACGGCCTCTATACCAACGAGGCAATTGTCAAGGCCGAGCAGGTGATCCAGCAGGCCCAGGCCCAGGGCTATCCGCAGCTGCGCATCATTGTGGGCAAGGGGCTTCACTCGAAAAACCACGTGCAGCACCTGCGCCCGGCCGTGGAGCGCCTCGTGCAGCAGTACAATATTTCGGCACATGTCGACAAGCGAAACACGGGTGTGCTGGTGGTCGACCTCCAGAGCCCGCGTGGCGCCGGCAACGTCGACTTTGTGCGGGATATGATCTCGCAGGGCACGGGAGGAAACCAGGACGTACGTCCAGCTACAGTTCGTCCGGACAGATGCTTACCAGCAGTGTGTGGTTATGTAACATGCCAATGAGCAAGCAGTTTGTGCCTATGCACTACGAAACCATCCGGCGAGCTTCGCACGGAGCGTGGCGCCCAGCGAGGAGCCAGGTCCCTCGGTTCCTGATGCGGACGTCGCCGCGGCTGCCGCCGCCGTATCGGGCCGCATACCACGCAGTCGCGCGCTGGCCGCCTCCACAAGGAACGGCAGCGCTTCTGCGAGCGCCGAGTCGACGAAGCGAGCGCGGTCGTACAGCAGCTTGCGTGCAGACGCCGGGGCGATATTGTTGTAGCGGCGAACACTCTCGTTTAATTGGTGCACCGCCGCGTCGTGGTATCCACGCTCTCCGCGTACCCACTCGGGGTCACGGAAGGCGCGCGCCCAGGCGATCATTGCGTGCTCCCGGTCCGTGCTCGCCTCGAATTCGTAGTCGGCCACGTCCCGCGGCGAGTTCTCCGAGATGGGCGCCCAGCGGACGCGAACTGGCGACAGCGTATGCTGCTTCGGGTCCGAGCTGAGCTGCAGCAGCGCGCGCATGATAAAAGCACGCTGGATGCGCTGCTTTAGCGACTGTGTCTCGGCATGCAGCTGCGCGTTCATCTCCACAAACGGCGGAGCGCCGCCCTGTCGCTTGACCATCCGGTAGACAAAGAACTCTTCACGCCCGAGATGCGGATTCCCCTCGTTAAAGTCGTAGCCCAGTGGCTTTCCACGCAGCGAGTTGTGTGCAAACTGGCCCTTGATGCGTGCTTCCTCGATGCGCCGGTCGGCGATGCTCGCCAGCCCACGTGTGGAGCCGAGCATGGTCATGAGCAGCTGCTGCTCATCCTCCTCCTGCTCGTTCTTGCGCACCTGCTCACGCTCCTTTTGTAGCTGCGCAAGGTTGGTATCGGGAGCACGACCCGCATACTCCAGCGTCTGGTCGCGTGCGCGCACAAGGCGTTCCTGTCCCATGGAGCGTTTCAGTGAGCTCCTAATGTTAGACATGGCCTTTGGGTCGTGGAACGGCAGCTGCTCCTTCGTTACACCCCGCGCCTTGAGTGCCCGGCTCATCTCTGTCTCGTACTCAACGGCACGGGCTGGCATACGGCCTCGGTAGATCTGCGGCTCGCCACCGCCGGCATGCGTCGGCCGCACATACACCGCGTTCCAAGGCTGGTCCGGCGGAGTGTGCGGCCTTGGCTGCGGCGCATTGCTTGCAGGCGGCGGCACCGGGGTATGCCGCTCCACGGGCTTTGGGACCTTTTTTAGCTTGTTGTCTAGCCCCTCGCGCTTGGCATTCATGCCGGGCGTGCGGAGCGGACGATACTTGTCCATGAGCATACGGAGCACGGTGTCCTCGAGGCGCTCGTCACCAGTCCATATGGGATCGTTGACATCACCGCGCGATTCCGCACGAGCTTTTGCCTCGCGCTCGGCCTCCTCCTCGCGTTCGGCATCGCGGAAGAGGCGCTCAGACGCCGGCGTGGAGTACGTGCGGCGTGTGGCAACAGGTTTGCCACGCGCCCATGCTAGGCGCGGCGAAGGTCGCAGCGCTTCAAGCACAGGTGCAAGGCGCGCGGAGTTCTGCAGCATACACGCCCGGTAGGTGTGTCCTGCGGAACCTGAAGGGATGTGGCGAGAAGCTGGTGGAGCTGGGTTATCCGGCTTGGCCCTGATCCTCCACGTCCGCGGACGGACCTCCACCTGAAAACATCCGAAGTGCATCATCTTACATCAGATAGGAGGCTGCCACTCGGCTAAAGCAGTGCGCTCATCAGCGTAGCTGCATGCCAAGGCAGCGCATCGCACCTGACAGCTCATGGAATTAGCCATTTTTCGTCTTAACTATTTACTCGTTCACAAGCTCGCCAACGATCGGGTACTTGCCCGAAAAGTGCCGCTCCCAGTCGAGCATGTTTGTCCTATACGGTCAGCAAAAGCACGCTGATGAAAACAGCTTACCGCTCTGGACCCGTCAGGTCTTCTAGCTTGTCCAGTGGCTGATCGAGCGGCGTAAGCATTTCTGCACAGTCAGCATCGTCCTCAGACCTCGCCCAAAACGCACCAATGGCAAACGACTGCTTCGCCATGCCCCGGGACGCATCGCGGCCAGCAAAGTTGCCGTACGGCCCACCAGGCCCGTAAAAGTTGCGCCCAGTGGTCACGTCAAACACCTTGCCGTTGATCGCGAGAAGAATGGTGCTGCCGTCCCGTCCATCGTACTTGCCTGTCCCGTCGTAAATGGCAAGCGTTCGTGGCGTGTACTTGCTCCAGACATTGGTCTTTGGGTGTTCCGCTGGGAGCATCGAGTACGACACGCTTGGTTCCAGCCTGCGCGCCTGCCCGACTGTGGGTGTGAGCAGCACCGAGTGGGGGTCCGGCTGGAGTAGGAAGGACAACAGCAGGTACACGAGAATGACGCTCAGCGTCAAGTTCACTGGGTTGTACACAATCGTTTCGAGGAACTTTATACAGTGAGCTGCACTGCTCAGGTCGCTCACACCCACCTTGCTCCACATGGTTGACCCAGACCCTGACATATGGCGTTGTTGGAAGATGGACGTGCGCGGCATTATGGATTGTGCTGACTAAGCCCAGCCATCTTGCGTGACACATGCATGTATAGGACACTATGCCCGGTCTTCGACTGATTAATGCACCTTGAAGCAACCATGTCGCATCCAGCAGACCTGCCTGAGCCCACGCTGCAGACCCGCCTCTTGCACTCGGACCAGCTTGATGCGTCCAAGGAGCCAAACTACTCGGTCGCGCCGATGCTCTCGCTGAGCACGACGTTCCGTGCGCCGCACCCAGACTCGGAGCTTGGTCCGCGGATGAGCGAGTTCGCTACCAACCCTCAGGACCCGCCCGTGCACGTGTACAGTCGCTTCACGCAAAGCACCACAGTCCGCACGGAGAAGGTGCTCAGCTCTCTGCTTGGCGCGAACGCGATCACGTACGCGTCGGGCCTGCAGGCGGCCACGGCCATGCTCAACTACTTCTCGCCGAGCACGATTGCCATCCGCCGCGGCTACCAGGGCGTGCACGAGACGATCAAGGTGTACGCGCGTGGGCGCAACGTGCGTGTGATTGACCTCGATGACGAGCTGCCGGACAACGCCGGCGAGCTGGCTCAGGACGACAGCGGTGTGCGCATTGGCGGCACTGTTGTCTGGGTCGAAACGCCACTGAACCCGACCGGTGAGGCTCGCGACATTGCCAAGTATGTCCAGCGTGCACACGCGAAAGGTGCGTACGTGGTGGTGGACAGTACCTTTGCACCGCCGCCTCTGCAGAACCCGCTGGACCTGGGCGTCGACATGGTGTTCCACTCGGCCACCAAGTACATGGGCGGTCACTCGGACCTGCTCGCCGGTGTGATTGCCGTGCGAGAGAAGAAGGAGCTCGTACGCCTCTGGCATGACCGCGCAGTGTCTGGTGGCACTCCCGGCTCGCTCGAGTCGTACCTGCTGCTCCGCTCGCTCCGGACCTTGCCGCTGCGTGTGAACCGCCAGGCCGGCACGGCGGCGCAGCTCGTGCAGTGGCTTCAGAGCCTCACTGTGAAGGAGCAGGCTCCCGCTGGCACGCCGGAGGAGATTTCCAATGGTCGCTTCATCTCCCGTGTGTACCACTCGTCGCTCCAGCCGCGGAACGACAAGGACCCAGCCGGCATCAGTGAGGGCTACGACTTTGACCCGACCCAGCAGATGCCGGGCGGAAACTCGCCCACGTTCAGCATCTTCCTCGCAGAGGAGGCGTACGCCAAGTACCTGCCGCACTACACCACCTACTTCATCGTACGTATATTGTATGCATCCGTGCATGTACTGACGACGGCAGCCTGCGACCTCGCTCGGTGGTGTGGAGTCGCTCGTGGAGCGGCGCGTCTGCTCCAACCCACAGGAGCACCCGAACTTGATCCGCCTCTCGGTCGGTCTCGAGGATTTCGCCGACCTGCAGGCAGACCTGATCGAGGCGATGCTCAAGGCGCGCAAGCACGTCCAGTCCAGCTAGGGTCAGTACGTAGGACAAGGTGCATCTCCACTCTAGACCATATTCACAGACATGATCACGTGACCGAGCTGTGGGTGTGGGGCATGGGGCGCTGGGGCAAAAGTCGTCGCTGAGCGCATACGGAGATTGTACCGTACCGTAACGCTCCTCCATCAGCGCGCGCAGGGTCGTGGCGGCGGAGATGCAACGACTCAACTTGGTTCTGGTCCTCGCGCTTGTGCTCGCGGGTCTCGCCGCGGCCGAGTTCGACCCTCTAGCCGGGTACGTCGTGTCATGACACGTGTTGACGCGGACTGACGAATCCCTAGGATGAACGAGCAGGTACTGCTCCAGGCGCGAGACCCGACAAATAACACTGCGACCGATGCGAAGCCCTCTTCGCCACCGCCTGCATCGTCTCCATCGCAGCAGCAGCAGCCGTCGTCTAGCTCTCCGAACCAGATCGAGCAAACGGGTAGCGCAGCGCAGGGCAAGAATGCTACCATCCAGGCAGACACGCTCAACGGTGAATGCGTGGTGCAAAACAAGATGGACTCGAACCAGCAGTCCAGCTGGAACGAGGAGATCGTCAACACGTGCTGCACGGGCCCCAAGTCCTCCACGTGCTGGTACCGGATCCAGGCCAAGACCGCGCCAGAGGTGGCCTGCAAGATTCCAAACTGTGAGGCGCTTAACTCGAACGACCCGGGGGCCATGCTTGGCTTTCGCCCGCTCTCGGGTACCAATGGCGAGGGCAAGTATAACAACATTTACCCCATCCTATTCCTGAGTGGCGCGGCGCGCCCCGCTATTCCTATTCTACTCTTTATCGGAGCACCTCTCCTTGTTTCTCTACTGGTTCTGTTGTAATGTAGCATTAGTTCGAGCCACAAGCTCTCACACGCACACTTCTGTCCGCATTCGTCGCCTCTCCACATCACCAACACCCATGGGACGGGTCACGTGATCGCATTTGCCACCGCCTCGCTGGGTCCAACACGTTTGCCACAGTGCCACTAGTTTGGATCTGCTACAACACTAGGCAGGATGCCAGTTCCCTGGAAAAAGGGCCTGGCTCACGCTGCGCCGTGGCACCCGGGGCGAGCGCTGCATGGTGCATCGTCCGCGGGGGTCCGCGCGCACGCGCCTGCTCAGGCTGCCGTGCCGCTGCACACCGTCAAGGTGGGTGGCCGGCGCGTTGCGCAGTCTGGATGGGCCGCGCGCCGGAGTGCCATTGCGCGCCAGCTCTCAAAGTGCATTGATCAACTGGCGCCCGTGTGGAAAGGAGCTCTCCGGGTTTTCCTGCCTCAGGCAAGTGCGTCTACGCGTCTTGTACCGCAGCACGCCGCTTCGCGTTTTGGCAGCAGCTTCGTGAACAGCGGCCGCGCGCCGCAGTCGCGCCTCGCACACTTTGCCAACGTGCGCGCGCGTCTGCCGCGTGGCCCTGGACTGGTGCCCATGCCGTCCCACGGTGCGGGTCTGCAGTCCGCCCGCACGTTCTGCTCCGGTGGTCCTGGAGCTCGTTTGTTCGAGAATGCCGTTACAAATGCGCCGCTCGCCCTGCGTGCGGCTGGGTGCAGCTTTGAGGACGACTCTGTGCGCTCCAAGGGAGACGCAACGCCGGCCTTTGCGTATGCTATGCGCGTGCAGCGCTGGGGTGTAAAGTGTTCCATGCACGCCCTCAACGTGGTGCACACGTCCATGAACAGGGCCCTGCGTGCACTTTCGGAGCGCTATGAGGACATGGGTGCGGAGGATGAGGCGGACGCTGTGCTGTCCGAGGCGGGCAGCTTCGCGGTCGCCTCCGCGGATCTGGACCTGCTCTTCCCGGCCTCGGCTCCCGAGGTGCCGTCTCCCTACGCGCGAACTCGGCTCCGGGTGCCGCTGGACCCTGATTTGAGCATGGTCCCCGGTCCACGACATCAACGCCTAGCAACAGACGGGCTTCCTCCTTTGCTGGACGACATGGTGAAGACGGATCTGCAACTGATACGGGCGGCGTACCAGGACCATGCTTTGAAAGTATCGCATCTCGAGACCCTCCTGCGCAAACAGGGACTTTGGCCACATGCACGCGACTTGCCAAAGCTGCTCGTTACGCAGGGGGACGGGTTGAGTGCAAGGACAGTGCTGGAAATTTGTCTGGATGGCTGGTCTACGGAAGACGTGTCCAGAGTCCTTGATCCTGTCGGTGACATTGCCTGGGTTGCTATTGAGGAAGACACGAATCCGGCAGCACTGCCTGACCAGGGCGGCACACTGCTGGATGCATGGTCCTCGGATGATGACCTCGGCTCTCCACCTTCGCCGGGCAGCGAAGGCAGCGACAGCTTCTCGCATGTGCCCTCGGAGCTGGAGGCATCAGACGGTGATCTGGCGGTTATGTCGCTTCCATCGAGCATGCATGTATCGCGCACAGATGCTGTCTAAGCGCAATGCGCCGCACCAATGTCACTGCTCCACTCAAGACCTTGCATTTCTCGTAGCACATCTTTTGTTAGTTGGATTCCTTTGTTCTCCTCCACATTGGTGCCGAACCCGACGCCTTGCAGCAAACGCATTTCAGCGCTGCGACTGGACAAAGTCGGTGTCGCTCGCCACTCTACCCACGATGGTTGCCATTACAGAGGAGCGACCCGATACCGAGGGCTCGTTGAGCCACTTGCTGCCTTTGGACCCGGACTCGCCTGTGTGGGCAGATCTCGTGCCGGTGCCCCAGGACGATGGGCCCCAGCCGCTGTGTCCGATCCTGTACGACCCGTCCTATACTCGCGCAATGGACCTGTTTCGCGCTCTGAAGCAGTCACGCGACGGCGGTGTCGAGGTTTCGGACCGGGCTTTGGCGCTGACCGAGCACCTCGCCCGCATAAACCCCGCTAACTACAGCGTGTGGAACTACCGGTCTCAGGTGCTCATCGAAATGGCGCAGGCGGAAGGTGGGAATGCCCGCCTTGCGGATGAGCTCGAGTTCTTGGATACGCTTGCACATGAGAACATGAAAAACTACCAGGTGTGGCAGCACCGGCGGCTGATTGTCTCCGTCCTTGGCGATCCCTCACGAGAGCTCGGGTTCATTGCTGAGAATTTGAGCCTGGATGCAAAGAACTACCACACCTGGGCCTATCGTCAGTGGGTTCTGGCGCACTTTGGTGGCTCGTCGAACCAGAGCAGAGATACTTGGGTGTGCGCTGGTGCAGGCGAGTTCCCAGAGCTCTGGGACGGTGAGCTGGACTACGTCGAGTCGCTCCTGGACGACGATATTCGCAATAACAGCGCGTGGAACCACCGCTGGTTCTGCGTATTTGCACGCTTCTTGTACGATGACCTGCCTGAACAGACCTGGACGGCCAAGCGGCGGGCCGAGATGGCCTACACGCTCGACAAGATCGCCGTTGCGCCGAACAACCAAAGCGCCTGGAACTACCTGCGAGGTCTGCACCGCGGCCTCCGACCAGTCATTCCCATGCGCGAGACCCGTGACACCGTCTTGTCATATGTATCTCCGAAGGATCACTCTGCCGGGACCGGGCCGGAATCGGCAGACTCTCCGCCCCCGGCACTCGAGTGGCTGCTGGACAGCGTGCTCGAGCAGTACGAAGGGGACAAGGCCAATAAAGAGCTGGCAAATGAAGCCCGTGGCCTTCTTACGCGGCTCACTGCTGTTGATCCCATCCGCGCAAACTACTGGCGGTTCCGTGAGCGGACGCTCTCATAGCTGCAGACCGGTGCCTTAACAGCCGGTGAGCTGTAGTCTAAATTCGTGTGGAGGTCCGTTCCACAACGAGCGCCGCCACTACAGACGGCTGTGCACGCGTCTCGCGGCGTGTCTTGTTCGTTTTGCGCGCCGCTGTGGCAAGTGCTCTTGTGCTTGCACACGATGCAGGGCTTTGGGAGTACGTGGCGCGGTACAACCGCCTTCGCTAACTGTTGTAGTGGGACGATATCGTCCCGCGGATCAGGATCCTGCTAAAGAGTCTTTTAACAGTCGTGCCGGGCGACATCCGCTGGGACACCGAGCCCGGAAGCTAGATCAAGGAATTTTGGTGGTGCGCTTTGAGTTGCCCTTCAATATCTGGTGCGATGCATGCCACAACCACATTGGACAAGGCGTTCGCTACAATGCGGAGAAGAAGCAGGTTGGCAGCTACTATACCACGCCTATTTGGTCTTTTCGCTGCAAGTGCCACCTGTGCCAGAACTGGTTCGAGATCCGCACAGATCCCCAGGTGCGTGGTAAATGTCTTTGTTTCATTTTCTGTGGCTCACCATTAGAACACGCGCTACATTGTTGCCTCTGGTGCCCGCCAGCAGATCCGTGAGCCGGAGAGCGAGCTGGATGCAGCTGGTCCGAGCGCCGCACAAGCGAGAAATGAGGTCCCGCTAGCCGATGATGCATTTGCACAGCTAGAGAAGCGCAAGACGGATGAAGCTGCCCGTGCAGGCCGACAGAGTCGCATCGATGAGCTCTACGAGGCTTCTGCTGCTCAGTGGACAGACCCCTTCGAGCGCAATAAGGCTATGCGTAAAACCTTTCGCGAACAAAAAAGGGCGCGGCTGGACCGCGAAGAGCGCGATGCCGCGTTGCGACAGCGTATTGGCTGGGCAGACGATCGGCTGCTCGCAGGCGAGACTACACAGGATCCGGAGATGAGCACGCCCAATGTGCGCCGCGAATTCCTCAAAGCACGCGCTAAGCGGCGGCAGAGCGAACAGCCCAGATCCGCACAGGACGTGCGGCAAGCAAAGGGCCCAGGCCGCGCGGCCCTGCCAGGTGCGAACCCTACAGCCGAGGCCTTGGCGCAGCGCGTGCTGGTAAGTAGTGGAACACGGCGCACTTCGCGCAAGCGGAATGTATAAAAAGTCTGTACGTGGAATGAGGTGCATTATCCATGCCGGCAAGACTACCGATTACACGAGCTTGGCCTTCTCCTCACGCTCGTAGAGCGAAGGCGCTGGCGCTGCCGGTGCGCTAGGCTGAGGGATCACGCTACTAACCCGAAGGCCAGTGCTCTTCTCAATACCCTCAATACCCGACTGCAGGGCGCCCTGCGTCGTCTTGCTCGCCTTCTCGATCTCCTCCACGCCCCAAGACATCTGCTTCTTCGCGTCGGCCCACCATGCAGCGCGCTTCTCGCTGAACGCCGGGTAGTGCGACCTTTCGAAGGACTCATACCTCTCGGCGCAGTTGAAGAAGGTGCCGGGCATAAAGTACCTGAGCGACGCCGCGAGAACCAGCGGCGGAGTGAGCCAGCGGATGGGGAAAGAACCTGCATCGTCAGCAGATGATGCGCACGGCCCTGCACATACGGTAGCGAGTGAAAACAATCGACGCAAGCGTCGTCACGCCGACGTAGATGCCGTTGGGGGTCAGCGGCTCGTTTTGGGCCACCAGCTCGTTCATAGAGTCTGGGCGTTAATAACCAGACACGCTGCATGCCGCACACGTACTCTCGACGCGGTGCTCGGCGTTCACCACCTTGTTCACGCTGGAGCGCACCGCCTGGAACGAGTCCCGGGTGTACTCCTGGATCGTCCGGCGGATGTTGCCCACCTGGCGCTCAAGCTCAGTCGTCGTCTCGACCACGGTCAGCGGCTTGTCCGCCTCGGCATACACCGACGGCTTCTCCTCCTGCGCGTACACAGGGGACGCATACACGCCCGCAAGCATCAGTCCGCCTGCCGTCGCCGACGCAACGGTCCGCGCCGAGAATACTCCAGTGCGAAAGACAGAGGCCATGAACGTCGGTGCTCGCTGTTGGCAGTTACGTGCACAAACTGGAGCTCTACCCGAATGTGGCCGCGCGGGCGCATCGCTTAAATCCCCAGAAACCTCCACATATCCGCTGATCAATCGATCCGTGCACCGGCTGCTGAAGCGCGTCCGGCCCACTGATACGGTCCGACACGCAACGCACGAACCATGTCCGACGATGACGTACGTGGGATTGTCGCGGGTAACAAAGGCTAATCTGGCAGTTTATGATGGATGATGCGATGGAGGAGGAGGTTTGTCACAACCCTGGCACGGGAGTCCGCTAATCCTGCTAGGACTACGACTTTGAGTACGAGGACGATGAGGAGCAAGACGCGGACGCGGACGTCGAAAACCGCTACTACAATGCCAAAGGTGCGCATTTGCATCCCCACGGATTTATGATAACCCTTGCAGTTCTCAAAGCGGAGCATCCCGATGACGCCATTCGCGAGCTTAGGGCCATTGTCGATGCGGAGACTGAGATGGGCGAATGGTACGTATGCTGCTCACGGTGAGGTAGGGTTTAACGCTTCAGGGGCTTTAAAGCGCTCAAGCAGCAGACCAAGATTAACTTTCACCGTGGCAGGTTCGACGAGGCACTTGACACATACCGTGCCCTCCTTAAGTATACAAAGTCAGCCGTGACGCGGAACTACGGGTACGTGGACCCAGGTGGCTCAAGCCCAGTGTGCTAACGTTGCCAGCGAAAAGACAATCAACAGCATCTTGGACTATGTATCCAACTCGACCAATGTAAAGCTAGCGGTCGTGCAAGAATTTTACAACGCTACACAAGAGGCGCTTGAGGCGGCTCGGAGCGACCGTCTGGGTATCAAGATTAAGCTTAAGCTCGCCCGTCTGTGGCTTGCACATCGCGAGTGGAGCCGCTTGGCAGCCGTGCTGCGTGAGCTTCGCACAGAGGGAGCAATTGCCGACAGCCGAGACGTGCAGTCCCAGGGCACCACGATGTTGGAGCTGTATGCGCTCGAGATCCAGATGTACAGGGAGACGGGCAATCTCCAAAAGGTGAAGGAGACGTACAGCGCATCCATGCGCATCAAGAATGCCATCCCACATCCACGCACCATGGGCGTAATCCGAGAGTGCGGCGGGAAAATGCATATGGCAGAAAAGGACTGGGAAGCGGCGCAGATCGACTTCTTCCAGGCATTCCGCAATTACGATGAAGCTGGCAGTGCACAGCGTATCCAGGTGCTCAAGTACCTCGTGCTCGCCCACATGCTCACCGGGAACGAGATAAACCCGTTCGATTCGCAAGAGACGAAGCCATACCAGGACGAGCCCAACATTGTCGCCATGACGGCCCTTGTCGAGGCATACCAACAGCGCGATGTACAGAAGGCAGAGCGCATTGTTCTCGAGAACCACGACACACTAACAAATGACGCTTTCATCCAAGAGTTTATCAGCGACGTACTCAAGGGCTTGCGTATTCAGTACCTGCTGGACCTTGTGCGTCCGTATGGCTCGGTCAAGCTCAGCATGCTCGCCGAGGTACGTTGCCTGGGCCAAAGCCCTTGCCACTTGCTCACCTCCTGCAGCACCTCCACATTTCTGTGGAAGAAGTGGAGTCACTTCTGACCATGCTGATCCTCGACGGGCGGATCGAGGGAAAGATGGACCAAGTGGATCAAACGCTGGAACTCGCACGGTTCAGCGACAGCGCACTTGGGCGGCGCCGCCTAGAGACAATGCACGCGTGGAGCAACCAGCTGCACCAGCTGGCTATGGCTGTGTCTGCGAAACAAGGTACGTGCATCCCCGCATTAACGCATTCGGTAACCGTGACCCTGCAGCAAATCGCGTAGTCTGGTAGCGATCTTCGCATGACGCAAGCTAAGCAGAGGGGCAGACTCCATCGCAGCTAGAATCTGCCGGGCGGGGGCATTGCGCCTGCCAAACGGTGGCATCACGTGATGTAGCTGTGCGCAGGGGCCTCATTTTGACATGCGACAACATCTACATCTGTATCATTCAGAGCGTCTTGAGCCAGTGAGAAGTGCGCATCGCCACAGTTGAGCATCTACTCCAGAGGAGATGGGCGCGGAGACCGAGCTTGTGCAAAGAAGATAAAATGCGGCTCGGAGCGACGGATGTCCCTTACCCTTACCCTCTCACCCGCTCTGGTTCTGGCAACCGGCACATCCTAACTACCTTACACCCTGGCATTTGCGTTGACCGCAAACACCAGTGACATTCCTTTACACACTACCGAAAGCCTACTACACGTCTGATCGCGATGCAGTACTTCTACCTGCCTGCTCTTGTGACCGCCACTGCCACCGGCATGCTGGCGAACGCGGCCCCGGTGTCGAACGGCCAGTCTTCGAACAAGGCTGCCGGTCAGGGCTTCCAGCCCATGACGCCGGCGTCCACCCGCGCCGGTGCGCCGCTTGTGGTGCAGTGGAAGCCGGACACGTCCGGCTCCAAGGCCTGGAAGAAGATGGACATCTCGCTGGTGAGCATCGGCAAGGATGGTAAGAAGCAGTCGCACAAGATTGCTTCGGGTGTGGACGGCACCAACGCGTCCAACTCGACCATCCAGGCGCACACGCCCAACGTCAAGCAGGGCTCGGACAAGTACTTTGTCGAGTTCTCGCACGCGGGCGACAAGGACCCCAAGAAGTCGCAGCCTTTCACCATCGAGTCCGCGGACTCCAAGTACGCTAAGGGCTCGGGTAAGGGCAGCAACTCGATGAAGGCGCGCCACGACAGCGACTCCTCGTCCACGTCTGGCCTCTCGTCCGCGACCGAGAGCATCCTCGGTGCGCAGCAGCGCATTCCGCAGGACCTGGAGGCGGAGCTGCGCAAGAACGGTGTGTCGCTCTCGCCTGACGGCACGCCGCAGCGCAGCACGCACTCGAGCCAGTCGAGCCAGTCGAGCCAGCCCAGCAGCAGCTCGGGCCTCTTCAACCCGATGGGCCTCTTCTCCAACAAGCACTCTGAGAACGACTCGGACTCGGACTCGGGTAACGGCGGCCGCAGCTCGGTGAGCCTCGGTGGTCCGGACGGCCTGAACATCAACACGGAGGGCCACCCGCGCCACCAGGAGCGCTCTACGCCCGAGTCGCAGAGCCAGGGCTCTCAGCAGGCCCAGCAGAAGCCGGAGCAGGCTGAGAAGCAGCAGAAGCAGCAGAAGCAGCAGCAGCTGCAGCAGCTGCAGAAGATGAAGCAGCAGCAGAAGCAGCAGGAGTCCAAGCAGAAGGGCCAGTCCTCGCAGCAGAGCCAGCCGTCGCAGCAGGGCAACAATGCCCAGGCGGCTGGTGGCCAGTCGGCTGCCGCCAGCGCCCCCAGCGGCTCCAGCGGCTCCAGTGGCTCGCAGTCTGCCTCGCCCTCGGCCAAGAAGGCTGAGCAGAAGCAGAAGCAGCAGCTGGAGCAGATGAAGCAGAAGCAGCAGCAGCAGGAGGCGAAGCAGAAGCACGAGCAGCCCAAGGGCCGCAATGCCGAGGCTGCCGGCGGCCACTCGTCCAGCACCAGTGGCTCGCAGTCTGCCTCGCCCTCGGACAAGAAGGCGGAGCAGAAGATGAAGCAGCAGTTGGAGGAGATGAAGGAGCAGCTCAAGCAGCAGGAGTCGAAGCAGCACGAGCAGCCGCAGGGCCGCAACGCCGAGGCGTTGTCGCAGAGCGACGAGGACCCCTCGCTCGTCTCCAAGACTGTGAACGACAACACGCACGGCTCGGAGCAGGAGCAGAGCCAGGGCTCGGAGCAGTCTTCGGGTGAGAACCTGGACTCGCTCCGCAGCCTGCTGGGCGGTAACAACTCGGACCTCGAGCACCTGCTTGGCAAGCAGCAGTCCACCTCCTCGTCGCCTCTGGTGACTGGCCAGCACTACCCGCACTCGGGTAGCTCGAGCTCCAGCCACTCGAAGCCCTCGGCCTCGCACGGCATGGAGAAGCACCACAAGAGCGACAAGCACCACAAGAGCGGCAAGGAGCACAAGAGCGGTAAGCACCACAAGAGCGGTAAGCACCACAAGAGCTCGTCCAAGAGCAGCTCGGGCTCGGGCAAGTCCAAGTCGAAGAACGCCTCGTCGTCTTCGGCTCCGAGCAGCAGCGCTTCCGCCTCGCCTAGCTCTGCTGCCGACGCTGCCTCGAGCTCGTCTGCGCCGTCGAGCTCTGGTGCGCCTAGCTCCGCTCCTGCCCCGCAGAAGCGCAGCGACGGCCTGCCTGAGCCGCCGACCTCGTCGGGCTCTAGCAGCAAGTCCAAGAGCGCCAGCAGCTCCAAGAGCGGCTCGAAGAAGAGCCAGTCTGCCAAGGCTGCCAAGTCGAGCAGCAGCTCGTCCCCGAGCAGCAGCGCGTCTGGCAGCTCGAGCAGCAGCTCGTCCCCGAGCAGCAGCTCGTCCGGCAGCAGCTCCTCGCCTAGCAGCAGCTCGACTGGCAGCAGCTCCTCGCCCAGCAGCAGCTCGTCCGGCAGCAGCTCCAAGAGCGCTGGCCACAAGAGCAAGGGCAAGGCGCACCACAGCTCCTCGTCGCACCACCGCTCTTCGCAGAGCGTGCCGAGCCGCCACGCTGAGCAGGCTTCTGCCACTGGCAACTCGGACATGCTGATGAACTCGATTCAGCACGCGTTCGCCAACGGTCTGCTGTCCAACACGGGTCTCTCGCCTGACCAGGTGAAGGAGTACCTCAGCAGCAGCCAGCGCTCTTCGCCGAGCGGCCACGAGTCCAGCCGTCTGCACCACCTGGAGCAGTCGCTCTCCAGCGCTGAGCCGTCCTCGACTGGTGGCTCCAGCCGCTCGGGCTCCAGCTCCAGCAGCCGCCCGACGCAGCACTCGCGCCCCCAGATGGGCTCTGAGCACAGCAGCCAGAGCTCCGACCCTGAGGAGGCCGAGCTCCGGAGCCTGCTCCAGCACGACACTGGCCGTCAGCACGCCTCCAAGTCTGGCAGCATGTCCCGCTCGCTCTCCGAGTCGGTTCACGCCCACCGCCAGACCCAGAGCGTGTCTATTGCCTAAGGCCGTCTCGTGAACGTCACTGACCTGCGACGTGGATCCTTCTGTGACTTCTGCTTTTCTTCATTCGTGTGTGTGCTTTGATGTGTGTAAGGTGGGTCCCCTTTGCCCCTTTTCCCCCAAGTCCGACTTGCGCTATACATGCGCCACATTCTTTACCTGGACTGTGCGTCCAAAAGCCGAAAGCCAATGTAGAGCCAGACACTCTCCCACTTAGATTAGTGAATATATTGTAAATCATTCACTATAAAAAACCCAGCTTTTATGCGAAATGTGTGCATTTAATATTTAGCGAGTACTCCTTTCGTCTTACAGTTGTGCGGTGGTGCCCGTGCCCAGGGTGCCAAGGTACGGTTTATGAAGAAATGCTGCAAGGTGCTTAGTGGGTAAGCGGTGTACTTGTAGATAGGCAGTGTAGCGTACCTCGAAGCGGTCTGAGCCAAAGAGACAGAGCGACTTGTCGTCGAAACCACGCGTCGCAATCATCCAGCTGCATGGTCAGTGCTCCGCAGCGCTGGGCAACACGTACGGGGTACCGAAGCATCCCTCATTCTGAACAAGTGCCTGCGCCTCGTTGCTAAGGCGCTGACGCGGCTCTTTGGTTCGGCATTCCTCGACCAGCTTGTCGAGAAGCGACTCGTCCTGCCTAAAAAATGGACGGGCCAGCGTGCGGATATCTTCCGCAGAGGAAAATGTCTTTCCATTGCCCCACGCATGGCTGTAGAATGCCTCCGTGAGACTTTCGAGCATTTCGGGACTTTGATCTTGCACGCTTCGCAGGAAAGCCTGCGTCTGCATGGTGTCAAAGGGGAAGGTTGGCGGCTGGACCATGGGAACTGTCCATTGCGTGAGTATTTAGAGAGTACAATAGAGATGATCCACTCACCGTTGAACATCTTCTTTGCCTGACCCACCTCCTGCGCCTGCATTCGGCCTTTGTTGGGTACCATCATGGGCGGCCGATTGCCTGAGTGCTTCATGACGTACGCCAGGCTAATGGGATGCCAGTCGACACGCATGTCCCATACAGCACGGTACCTTCGGATCACATGGAAGGAAACATATGACCATGGGGAGACGATGTCATAATAAAAACGCACGACGTTGCTCATCGTTGGATCTGACACGCTTGACCCGAGCGTCACGAAGGCGAGTGGGGTCTTAGTAAGCGTCGAAAGCCAGGATGTCGGCCTGGCTCCGGAAGCACACCCACCAACTATGGCTGCTGCTAGGAGCATCCCGTGGTTCGTCGAGATCGGCTCGAACCTGGCCGATCCCATGTACAAGGGAATGTACCATGGAAAGGCGAAGCATGCCGGTATGTTGATGTCGGTGGAAAAGCTGGCGCTGACAAGGGTCAGCGGACATGGACCGGGTGCTGTCCCGAGCGCGCAACGCAGGCGTGGCAGCCCAGATGATCACCGTCGGGAGCCTCTCAGAGCTGGATGAGGCGGTTGAGCTGTCTAGTGCGCATGAGGACCTGTTTTGCACGGCTGGATGCCATCCAACGCGCTCTGGCGAAATGGACACATATCCTGGGGGCCCGTGCGCTTACGTGGATAAACTTGCCGAGTCGATCCAACGGTGCAATCAGCCAAGCCGCGGAAAACTGCCGATTCTTGCAATTGGCGAATGCGGGCTTGGTGCGTGGGCTGGAGGAGAGCCGGGTGGCGGCTGACGTACAGACTACGACCGGCTGCACTTTGCGCCGGCCGACGTGCAGCGGCGCAATTTCGAGACGCAGCTTGCACTCGCAAAGCGGCTGCACATGCCTCTGTTTCTGCATTCGCGGGCAGCACATTCGGACCTGATCGCCATCCTCCGGCGCCACTGGGACGAGCTCGTCCAGACTGTGCCGCAGCAGGATGCCGATCAGGCAAGCGGCAAGGTTGGCGTCGTGCACAGCTTCACCGGCACGGGCGACGAGCTAAGTGAGCTTCTGGAGCTGGGTCTTTATGTGGGCGTGAATGGGTGCTCGCTCAAAACGCAAGAGAATCTGGATGTGGTGCGCCTGATTCCGCCGGAGCGCATTATGCTCGAGACGGGTGCGTCCATGGCGTGCAGGATAACATGGGCTCACGGTACAGATGCGCCTTGGTGCGATATTCGGTCCACGCACGCGTCGGCCCCACTACTGGACGCGTTCCGCAAAAAGGAGCCGGAACTGGCCAAGCTCTATTCTCCGCCCAAGACCAAGCCGGAGAAGTGGAGCGCTGACGCGCTCGTCAAGGGGCGCAACGAGCCCTGCACCATCGGCGAAGTGGCCGCGGTCGTGTCTGAGCTGCAGGGCATCGACATCCGCGAGCTTGCCCGGCACGCGTTCGCCAACGCGAGCCGGCTCTTTGGGCTGCGCCAGGACCAGGCGCCCCCTCCACCATAGGCTTCCGCAGGCAGGTGCAGGTCACGTGCGCCGCGCTCGCGTCGGTCCATGGGCGGCGATCCAGCCACCGTGCAGCGACAACGCCACAGTGGAGCGTGGGGCGATGGACTCGGCGCAGGAGGATGCGGTCACGCATCTAGGCGGCCTTGCGCTTGGCCAGGTGCTGCAGGACCTGGGAGTCGTCGGGAACGACTCTGACCTGCAGCGGCTTGGACTGGGCGGCTCCAAGGCGGCGGCCAAGGCGCTGGACCGGGATCAGATCTACCGGAATGACTTTGATGAGGAGCTGGATGAAGCCGCAAAGGAGGACGAGGCGGCCGACGAGGCGGAGATGCGCGCCGATGCTCAGCAACAGGCGGCGGCGTCGCTCGTGCCGAGTGGCGGGCACTATGCGATCCGCGGCGAGGACGACGAGTTCGACGAAGAGGACGAGGCGCCCGCCGCGGCTCCTCAGGTGAAGCCGGCGCCGGTGTCTCCGCGGGAGGAGGCACGGATGCTGTTCCCCGACTTTAAGCCGGGCACTGTGCTTGACTTTACCGAGCTGTTCGCGACGCGGTCGCAAAAGAGGCGCAAGCTCACAGGCAAGCCGCTCGAGGTGCGGCCGACGTTCCGGGAGCCGCCGCCGCCGGCGCCTTCTGGCGAGGAGATGCTTGCTGCGCGCGGCACCGAGCCGCGTGCGCAGGAGGCCAAGGGTGCACTGGTGCGCCTGGCGCAGCCGTTCCTGGAGCGGCCCGACGACCGGGCACAGGGGACGGGATGCCGTGTCGTGTTTGACGACGACGACGGCACTGGCCCCGTGCGGCCGCATGTTGGGCGCCTGGTGAACAACCTGGAGAATGAGGACTGGGAGCGCTGGGTGGTGGGCGTCAACTGGGCCCGCGGCGAAGCGGCGGGCGCCTCGACGCATCCGGCGCCGCACCTGCCGACCGCGAACGAAGTGGACCGCGCGCGGAACGACGCGCTGGCCAACGGCACGTGGTTTGAGAGCATCATCTGGAACCCACGGAGCGCCGCGGTGCCGTTCGACCGGCTCACGATGGACATGAATGACCCCGAGATGATCCTCGAGAACGAGAAGACGCTGGGCGAAGGCCAGAAGTCGCTGCTGCGGGCCGATGCGCCGCCGGGCCTGCTGCAGAAAGCAAGCAAGTATGCGCAGGAGCTGGACAAGTTCAACCTGTCCAACGACCGCATGTACGAGGTGAGCAAGGAGCAGCGGCACCGTGTGCGCCAGACGCTCGGCCAGCTCGTCGTTCGGCACGCGTGGCCCGCTGTCAAGCTGCAGCTGCCGTTCTACAAGACGCGGCTGTCCAAGCACGAGACGCGGTCGTGGCACCGCCCGGCGATCCAGTTCCCATCCAATATCCCGATCACCTTCTCCAAGGTGCGTTCCTCGAAAAAGTCCAAGGACGGCGAGCAGCGGCGGTCCAAGGACCCGACCGAGGTGCTGCGCAGCACCCGGGATCTGACGCTCAAGGACGCCAGCGGGTTCGTGATGTGCGAGTACTCGGAGGAGCATCCGCCGCTGCTGTCCAACATTGGCATGGGCAACCTGCTGGTGAACTACTACCGGAAGAAGGACCCGAAGGACGACCACATCCCCCGCGCGGACCTGGGCGAGGCGTTTGTGCTTGACACCACTGACGAGTCGCCGTTCATGAAGTTTGGCAGTGTGGAGCCTGGGCAGACGCAGCCGGTGCTGTACAACAACATGACCCGTGCACCGCTGTTCCGGCACAAGGCGTCGCAGAATGACTTCCTCTTTATCCGGAGCACGACGAAGAACGAAGTGCGGTACTACCTGCGCGATATCAAGAACCTGTTTGTCGTCGGGCAAACGTACCCGACGACGGCGATTCCCGGGCCGCATGCCCGCCTGGTGACGAACAACATCAAGTACCGGCTGCAGATGATTGCGTACAAGCTGGTGGAAAAGAGCCATGCGCACCGCATCAAGATCCACCGGGTGATGAAGTACTTCCCCGACCAGAACGAGCTGCAGATGCGGCAGCGGCTGAAGGAGTTCATGGCGTACAACCGCAAGTCGGGCGACCGGCACCAGGGCTTCTGGCGTCTCAAGCCCAACGTGCCGATCCCTGACGAGGCGGAGCTGCAGAAGCTGCTCACCCCCGAGCACATCTGTCTCGTGGAGGGCATGCAGGTCGGGCAGCGGCACCTGCTGGACGCTGGGTTCAGCAAGACCGCCGAGGGCCACGACGAGGACGGCGACGAGAACAAGATGGACATCGAGCAGCTGCTGGCCCCGTGGATCACCAGCAAAAACTTCCTGCACGCGACGCAGGGCAAGGCCATGCTCAAGCTGCACGGCGACGGCGACCCGAGCGGGCGTGGCGAGGCATTCAGCTTTGTGCGTGTGTCCATGAAGGAAATCTTCCTGCGTGCCGGTGAGGACGTGGACGAGCGGCTAGCGGCCGAGGCCGAGGCACGGGCCAAGTCCGGCCACCGGTACAATGTCGCGGAGCAGCAGGCCATCTACCGGTCCGAGATCGAGCGCATCTGGAAGGCGCAGCTTGCCGCGCTCAGCAACCCTGTGCCACCGAAGCTCACGGTGCGCGAGGAGCGTGAGTGGCGTGCCGAGATGGAGAAGCAGGAGGCGGCGCAGCGGGCCAAGGGCTCCAAGCCGCTCGTGGTGCGCCGCCTGGTGAATGGGCAGTGGTACCGGCAGGTGGTGCGGGACCCGTCGGTCATCAACGCCTACGTGAAGCAGCGGCAGCAGATCGAGGAGCAGAGCATCCTCACCGAGTCGCTCAAGCCCACGGGCGACGCGGCGCTTGACGCGCTGCGCAAGAAGCGCCTCGAGGAGGAGATCGCCGCGCGTGTCAAGAACCAGGACCGCCGCCTGCAGCGCAAGAACGCCAAGGCGGCCGCCGAGGGGCAAATCGGCGGATACCGCAAGATGCCCAACAAGACCAACACCAAGCGGCGCTGCGGCCGCTGCGGCATGGTCGGTCACATGTCGACCAACAATGCGTGCCCGCAGTACCCGACCAACAATCCCAGCGGCCGCCCCGGCGTGCCGGGCGTGGGCGGCGCCTCGTCCAGTGTGCGCCCGCCAAGTGTGATGCCGATGCCCAACAGCACGTATTACACCAGTGCGGCGAACCAGCAAAACAACATGAACACGCCGGGCTACATGGGTATGGGCGAAGGGCCCGCAGGCGGCCCAGCGGGCAGCCCGTAGTCGGGCCGTGCGCCCTATGTGTTCATGGACATAGCGTTGCGTCTGTACAAGTAGTGTATTTGCAGCCGGCCGTGCCCAAGGCACGAGAGCGACCCTGAGCTCCGCGCCTCCACACCTCACTCGGGCGGCGGGAGCGGCCAGCGGCAGCTCGGACACTCGTTTTTGATCTCCATCCAGTGCGTCAGACAGTCGGTGTGGAAGATGTGGTGGCACGGCGTGACCATCACGTTGGGCCGCGGCGCATCGCGCCGGCGCAGCAGGCGGCGGAGCGCCGCGCCAAGCGCATGCCACCACCCGTACGCACGTGGCCGGCACCGGAGTGGCTCTCGCGTGCTGGACGACGGCAGCTCGTAGTCGCTGTACTCGCTCTCGTCCCCGTGTTCCTCGAGCAGGCGCTCTCGCTCGGGGCCCCGGGCGTGCCGCTCGGGCGCGCTCGGCACCCGCTGCGCCGCCCACTCGTTGGGCGCGAGGCAAATTGCACAGTCGCCCAGCGGCAGGTGCTCGGGGTCAATGCTGTGCGGAGCGCGCTCCAGATCGCCAGGCACGGCCTGCTGGAGCATGGTGGCGAGCTTGGCAGGGGTTGGGTGCCAGTCCCACGTGGGCTCGTGCGCCATGAGGCAGCGCGGCACGAAGAAGCGCGGGCCGAATACCTGCTGCGCCAGGAGCACGACCATTTGCATCGCGAGCCACGCCACCGGGATCCACACCAGCGCCGTGGGCTCGAAGAAGAACAGGTTCCGGGGGTACTGGAACAGGTCTGCGCGGTGAGCGAGGCCAGCTGGCAGGGCGCACGTACAGAGCGGGAAAAAGACGTGTGCCAGCGTCGTGCCGATCACATACGCCGGCGTCGTGGCGCCCACGGTGCGCTTGCGCACATTGTGCACGATCTGCGGCACCCAGAAGGAGAAGAGCGCCGGCACGAGACACAGTGCGACCAGCCAGGGCGCCACCAGCGTGACGACAAACACGGCCAGAAGGAAGATCATCACTGCAGCGTCAGCAAGGGGGCAGGCCGCTCCAAGCCACGTACGCATCACGCGGGGCGCTCCGGCGCCGAACTCTGAGAAGCGCGCGCGCAGCTCGCTCATCCAGGAGAACCCAGGCTGCTCATTCCCGTCCGGCGCTTGGGCCCCGCTGCCGGCCGGCTGTGCTCCGCCAGCCGGCGGCGGAGGGCCGGGCTGCGGCGCCGGCTCCGCGGCGGCCATCTGGATGCGAGCGCGGAGCACATTCGCAAAGATGCGGTACTCGTACACGAGGAAGAGCACACATCCGAGGAAGCCCACGGCGATCTGCGGTCAGCAAGCGGGGAGTGCACCGAGGAACGCACCATGGGCGTACGCAGCGAATTGGTCAGGGCCATGCCGAGCACCACGTGGAGCAGCGCCACATGGGCGTCGAACACGAACAGGAGGAACACGGACTCTGCCGAGAGCCGCGAGAGGGCGCTGGGCGTCTGCGTGCGCTCGTACAGCGAGGCGGCAAGCAGCAGCTGGAGCAGCTGGAGGAGCATCATGCACACGGCGTAGTAGCGGCCTTCGGCCCAGTGCTGCACCTCGAGCAGGCCTGTCATGCGCCCCGCGTCGAACTGCAGGGCGCAGTTGGGCGAGTACGCCGCGGCGCGCAGAGCGACCTGCGGAGCGTGGAACGCCGTGAGGCCCGTCGGGCTTGCCAGCTCGCGCTCGAGCGCGTCGAGCGCCGGCGCCTGCTCCGGCGGCCCGCTCGGCTCTAGCTGTGCGTAGAGATGCAGGGCGCAGCGCTGTAGGACACGCGTCTGCGCAGCCTCCTCGTCTTCCGGTGGGATGCGCGAGAAGCTGCCGCGGCGCACGAGGTCCATCACCGTGTCGAGCCGCTCCTGTGCCAAGGCGTAGGTCGCGTTCCGTAGCGCCTTGTCGTCGGGCGGGAGCATCGAAAACAGGTCGCGGATGTCGGCGTTGCGCAGCAGGGCCTGCGGCAGGCCCGTCAGGTAGATGTGCCCCGAGGCGTGCACGAGCTCGCCGACCAGGTCGAACTCCTGCTCGATCGACGCGTTGGAATGAGTGCGGCCCTGGACGGCCAGGGTGCCGAGCAGCAGCGAGACGTTGGTCGTGGACTCGAGGCCGTACTTCTTCACGCGCAGGAGCGTGCGCTGCTTGGCGAAGAACCAGTCTAGCCGCCCGCGCTCCTCCGTAACGTTGGGCGCCTTCGCGCTCTTGGGCGCCTTGAGCGCCGACGCATTTGCGACGTCCGCGGCGGTCCAGTTCCCAAGAAAGTAGCCGCTCACGTTGCGCAGGTATGCATGCGGCTCGGCGCTGGGCGCCTGCACGCGGCGCACGGCGCGCTCAAGTGAGGGCACCGCGTCGCGCTGCACGGAAAAGTTGCCCTGCAGTGTCGCGTTGCGCTCGAACCAGCCGCGGAGCTCGTCTTTGTGCCGCGCGAGGCGGTCGAGGATCATGCGCGTATCCTTGTCGGGGACGGCGTTGCCGCCCGCTGCGGCGCCGGCCACCACCGCGCCCATCCAGAGGGCGCAGAGGGCGGCCGCCACCAGCATGCGCCACAGCATCCTGAGCCGCGGCGCCTGTGTGGAGCCGAAAGGCGCACGGCACCGCGGCGGCGCGGCGGCGGCGCTGACTAAGCGCCGCTGTCCTTCACGTCTGGCCAGCGTCCTCTTCTGGACGGTCGAGCGGGTGATGCGTGTGCATGTGGTGGGCGTCGGCTCGATCGGCACGCTGATCGCGGCGCACATGCACGCCGTGCTGCGCCATGGGGCGCGGCGCGGCGCGGGCGCGGCGCTGCCGCGCCACTTTCCGGATCCGCGCACCACGGGCCTTACGCTGCATCTGCGTGATCGGCGATTTGCGCGGACGCCGCAGCGCGGCCTGCCGGGCGGCTCCGTGACGGTGGAGCGCGACGGGATGCGCATGACCGAGTCTGGCTTCACCGTGGAGCTTGCCTCGGCGGCGAGCAGCTCGGGCACGCGCGTGCTGCAGTCGGACGCGTCGGGCGCGCTGCACGATGCGCCGGGCAGCACCGGCGGGGCGGCCATGGTGCCGGAGCACGAGGGCGACGCGCCGTCCGGGCCGGCGATCGACAGCCTGGTTGTGGCGACCAAGGCGGACGCGACGCTGGGCGCGCTGAGCCGGCTCGCCGGGCGGCTCACACCCTCCTCGACGCTGGTGCTGCTGCAGAACGGCATGGGCGTGCTGGACCTCTTGTTCGAGCAGCTGTTCCGCGAGCCGGCGACGCGCCCCAACATTATCCTGGCTAACGCGACACACGGGTGCTATACAAAGCGCCCGCTGCACACCGTCCACGCAGGGTTCGGCAGCATCCACTTTGGCATCGTGCCGAGCGCCCGGGGCGGCACACGGGGCTATGAGCGCCTGGTGCCTGGCACAGCGCAGCTGGACCCGGGCGCAATCCCCGACCTGCCGAGCACGCGCACGCTGCGTGCGACAGTGGCGCTCTTGCTCTCGCTGCCGCTCGACGTGCACTGGGAGCGGATCCGCGAGTACCAGCTGCGCGCGCTGCGGAAGCTGATCATCAACGCGTGCATCAACCCGACCACGGCGCTCGCGGACTGCAAGAACGGCGAGCTGTTCGGCTCGGCGCCGGCCTCGGAGCTGTTCCGCACACTCTGCACCGAGGCGGCGCAGGTGCTCGAGGCGCATGCGCGGGAGGCCAAGGCGGGGCAGGACGTGGGCGAGGCGGACGCGGCACGGCTCAGCTCCCTGCCGCTCGAGGACCTGCTCACCCAGACGGACGCAGCCGGGCTCCCGCTGCTGGACGCGTCGCTGCGCCCCGCGTCGGTGCTGCACGAGGTGGAGAACGTGGTGCAGGCGACCGCGGCGAACTGGAGCAGCATGCACCAGGACCTGCGCACCCGGCGGGGCGGCAGCGAGATCGAGTTTATCAACGGGTATCTGGTGGAGCTCGGCCGCGCCTACGGGATTCCGACCCCCGCGAACGAGGTGATGACCAACCTGGTGCGGCTCAAGTCGCAGCGGATGACCGGCACGTGGGGCGGCGGCATGTAGGGCCGCCCGCCGCTATGCGCGCCGCTCGGGATCCCGCATCCGGTGCACCTGCACCTCCCTGCGGGTCAGCATACCCCCACCGAGCGCATACGTACGGGCCCAGCGAGACGTTGCTCATGTTCTGCGGCGTGATCAAAACATACTGCTGGTCAGCTAGGAGCGGCCGCCCGCCGACGCACCTGGACGCCTGCGGAGGCCTGCGCCGCGTCCACCTGCACGGTCAGCGCGCTTCCTGTGCCTGGCGACGCACAATCATCCGCATCGACACCTTGCGGTTCACCGCGTCCATAAACACGTCGAACTCGTCGAGGCAGCGGATCGGGCAGCCGATCGCCTCCCATAGCGCAAGCAGCAGGCAGATGGTGGCGAACGACTTCTCGCCGCCCGAGAGCGACTTCGGGTCCTTCTCGTACGGCTGCGAGGCGTCCCCCGTCTGCACGCGCAGCTTGAGCTTCTGCGCGTTGTGGTCAAAGTGCAGCGAGCCCGAGAAGCCGCGGTTCTGCAGGTGCATCGAGAAGTTGGCCCGTGCGCGGATCGCGACGAACCGGCGGAAGTAGTGCCACTTCTCCAGCCGCACGTGGATCGCCTGGTCGAGCAGCGCGATGGTGCGGTGCGTGTTCTCCAGCTGCCGCTTGGCCTCCTGGAATGCGCGGTTTTTCTCCCGCAGCTCGCGCACCACCGTGTCGAGCTGCAGCCCCGAGTGCCGGTTCGCCTCCTCGATCTGCTGCTCGATCGTGTGGATCTGCCGCTCGAGCGACTCGGCGCTCCGGCTGGTCTCGACGCGGGCGCAGTACGCGAGCGCCTGGCGCGTCCAGTCGTCCACCTGCTGTGCGAGCGTGTGCTCCCGGCGCTCCGCCTCCTGCGCCGCGCTGGTCTGCGCCTCGAGCTGCGTGGCCCAGTGCGCCTCGTTGTTCCGCAGCCGCAGCCGCTCGGCGAACGTGGTCTGCAGCTCCTGCTCCACGCCGCGCCGCTCCGCCTCGAGGATCTCGATCTGCTCCTGCAGCCGGTCCCGCTGCTCCGCCACGGGCGCCAGCGCCTCCTCGGCGCGCACCTTGTCCGCCTCGACGAGCCGGAACTGCTCCACGACCCGCTCCATCTCGCCGCGCGCGTCGGCGAGCGCCGCCTCGAACGCCGCCACGTTCACCGGCTCGTCCTCGCGCATCTCGTCCTCGACCTGCGCCATGGCCTCCCGCAGCGAGCGCACCTCGCCCTTCTGCGCCTGTGCCGCGCGCTCGTGCTCCCGGATCCGCTGCGCAAGCGCCCGCAGCTCCGCGTCCACGCTGCGCGCCTCCTGGAGCCGCGCGGCGTGCGCCGCGCGCTGCTCACGCAGCGCGGCCTGCGCCTCGGCCACCTCGGCGCTCGTGTCGCGCGCGAAGCGCGGCGGGCCCGTCGCCCGGGTCACCGTCTGCGTCGAGCTGCCCGCCGGTCCGCCGGTGATCTTGAACAGGTCCGCCGAGAAGCACTGCTGCACGTTGCGCAGGTTCCGCCGCATGAGCACATCGCCCTGCGCACGCTCCTGCACCAGGGCGCTCTTCTCGACGTTGAGCGCGTTGACCAGCGTCCGGGTCACGTACGCGTCGTCCACCTCGAGCACGCGCAGCAGTGTCGTGACGCCCGCCTCCGGCTCGCCCTGCGCGAACTCGAACTCGTCGCGCGGCGCGGTGTAGATCTGGTTCCGGCACTGGTGCTGCCGCAGGATCCGGGCGAGCCGCTCCCGGTCCGCGTGGTTCGTCACGCAGAACGCGTTGAGCGCGTCGCCCAGCACGGCCTCCACCACCGGCGCCCAGCGCGCGTCGCGCAGGTGCAGCAGTGTGCCGATCGGGCCCACGGGCACGTCGCGCCACCGCTGCTCCCGGGCGATGGCGTCCAGCACGCGCGGCATCGCCGGGCCGCCAAACGCCGTGATGTGGTTCGCCGCCGCCTGCTCGCAGCGTGCAATAAACTGCTCCAGGTGCGCGGCCTTCTCCTCGAGCGCCATGCGCGCCGCACGCGCCTCGGCACCGCGCCGCTCCAGCGCGGTGCGCTCCTCCACGAGCGAGTCCGCCTGCTCGTGGTGCGTGGCGAGCGCCATCTCGCGCTCCACCGCGCGCTGCCGCAGCTCGTCGCGCCGCGCCTCCTGCCGGGCGCGCCGCGCGGCGCGGTCCTCGGCGAGCTTCCGCGTCTCCTGGTCGATCGTGTGCTGCAGCTGCGTGACGGTGCGCTGGATCCGGTCCGCCTGCTCACTCAGCTCCCGCTCCCTTGTGCGCAGCACCTGGAGAGCGCTCCGCCGGTCGTTGTACGCCCGCACCACCTCGGCGCGCTGCTCGGACAGCGTCCGCTCCCGCTCGCTGCTCTCGCGCCCCCGCTGCTCGATCTCGGCGATGCTTGCGTCCAGCTGCGCGGCGCGCTCCTGGTCCCTGCGCTGCTTGCGCTCGAGCGCCGCACACTTGGCCCGAGCCCGCTCGAGCTGCTCCGCGGTGGCGGCGAGCTCGCGCTCCTTGGCGATCACCTGGCTCCAGACCAGCTCGTCCTTGAGCGCGTTGAGCTTCTCCTGCTCGGCACGCGCCTGCTCCACGAGGCGCCACTTGGCGTTCGCCTCGCGCGCGTCGCGCTCCAGCTCGGGCAGCGTCTCCTCGGTGATGGCCAGTGCGCGCTTCATGCGCTGGATGTTGGTCTGGATCAGCTCGTACTCCTGTGCGAGCTGCGTGAGCTGCGTGCCGCGCAGGAAGAAGCTGTACTTGTCTTCGGGCGCCGAGCTGCCGAGGAACTGCCGCGCCGCGTCCTGGCTCAGGATGTTCATCGGGTTGTCCACCTGGATATTGGCGTGGTCGCAGATCGCCTCGAGCTCCTCGCGCTTCGTCGAGACGACGCGCCCCTCGGCGCTCCGCAGGCGCCAGTGGCCGCTGCCGTCCGCGTTGATCCGCCGCTCAATCACGATCACGTCGCCGTAGGCGGCCGGCTGGTACGCCTCTGGCCCGCGGTTGCACAGGCGTACCGTGATCTCGGCCGCGCTCGCGCCTTCGCGAATAAAGTCCTTGAGGCTGCTCCCGCGGCTCGTGCTGCTCGCCTTTCCGCCGAGCGCAATGGTGAGCGCGATCAGGATCGCACTCTTGCCGCTGCCATTGTGGCCAATGATAAAGTTGATCCGTGGCCCCAGCGGGATGCTCAGGTGCCGGTGGCACATGAAGTTGATCATGTCCACCCGCTCGATCACGCCCATAGTTGCGACCGGAGCGGTATCGTCCGGCGCAGCGTCGGTCGCCGTAGCGCCTGTCGCCGCTGCGTCGGTGGATGCGTGCACGTTGCCGTTCACCGACGGCGTCGCGTCGCCGTTCACGAGGTGCTGGCCCTGCACCGGCGCCCCGCCAGAGCCAGGCAGCGTGATCCCGTTTGCCTGCGCGGCCCCTGGCACCTGCGCTCCGCGCAACGGCGCCTCGTCCGCCGCCACACTGTTTCGCTCGTCCAACACACTGCTGGCATGCCCATGGACCTCTGAAGCGTCGGGGTCACCCGCGTCGTCGTCGCCGTCGGGCGTGTCGATCCTCGCCCGCTTCGACAGCAGCTCAAGGTCGCCGAGCGCCTCGCTGGCATCCGCCGGCTCGGCGTGCCGCTTCGCCATCGCCGCGACGCGTCGCGTTGCCACAGCGCCACCGTGTTGTACTCACGCGCGCGCATATTTCCCGGGCGTTATTTCCCAGTCTGCGGCGCCGTCGCCGGCCGGCGACGGCGGTTCTTTCTCGTCTTTGATCGACGCTAAGGAAACCATGTTTGCTGGTACGTACACCCTGCGTCGGCGGTGCCGCTGACAGCGCAGGCGCCCCTACCCCTTCGCCCCTCGAGCAGGCGGTTGCGCGCATGCAGGCGCGCCGCACGCTGCAGTCGTTCGGTGTGCTGGTCGGCCTGCTGCACTTTGCGCCGTACCTGCTGCACTACGTCGGCGACCTGTTCCGCAAGCTCTAAGGTGGCCGCCGCGCGAAAGCAGGGTGCGCAGCACCTCATAGACGCACGACCCCTGGCGAGTCCAGAGCGCATGGCGCCGATTCCCGGCCTACGTTAACACATTCTGCTGCCGAGACTATGCATCATGTCGCAAAGGCCGCCCAACGGCTAGCTAGCACGCTTGGCGGCATCCACATCGCTGGCGCCCATCTTGACCCAGTCGTCGTCCTCTTCGTTCGGGGGGTGGTACACGGCGTCAATGTCAATCACGTACTTGAGCAAGAACGCGGCGATAATGTCGAAATACTTGGGCTTCACACACGTGTCGTTGTGCGTGCCGTCCGGGAACGAGTGCCACTCCTTGTTCTCCGAGGGGCACGTGCGGTGCAGTTCCACCATGTGTGGACGCGGCACCACCTCGTCCTTCTCCCCGCTGAGGAACAGCACGGGCATGGACGGCGGCAGTTTCTGGATCAGCTCGTACGACGGCCACACCTCCCGGCACAGGAAGGTGAACGGCGCGAGCGCCGGCAGGATGCTTGGAATCAACTGCGGAATACTCAGGAACCTGCGCGGTCAGCTTCGCATTGCCCTGGTCTCCACGCACGTATTCTCGAGGATCAGCGCACGAACCTGTAGTGTCAGCCTCCGTCGGCCGCCGCACATACGCACCGAGCTGGGGTTGTGTGCGGCGAGGAACGTGGCCACGGCGCCGCCAATGCTCTGCCCGTACAGCACAAACGGCGTGCCGGACAGCACCGGGTGCTTCCGGAGCCAGTCCATCAGCGTCTGCGCATCAACCTTGATGCCCGTCTCGGACGGCTCGCCGGACGACCGGCCGTACCCGCGGTACGAGAGCATCACCACATTGCACCCGAGGCGCCGGTAGAACACGACTGCCAGAGGAAGTCGGTGGCCCTGTGCAGCGTAAGTAGTCCGTTCGGCAGGCCGCCTAGACGCACCATGTTGCCGGCGTTGGCGTGGAGCATCACGAGCGTCGGGCGCTCGCGGGCCGTCGACGTGTCGCCGCTCGCGTCCTGCTGCAGCATCACAAATGTCTGGAGCTTCTCATGGTCGGGCGTCTCGAGGAATTCTTCCTTGTACGGCAACTCATACATATCTGGCGTATCCACGACGCTGCGGCTGTCTTCGGGGAATGCAGACGGATATATGATGGACCGCTGGTACGTGTACAGCAGGCCAGCCGCCGAGACGAAGCCCACTGCCACACTTCCAACGATTAGCCGTAGCATCGTGCCAAAGCTCGGGAACAACCCCATTGCTAAGAGGTGGCGGTCAGCACAAAAGTCCCCCGAGCCCAGACTCTCTCCAACCCTGTCCGTGCGCTATCATCGGCTGGGCACTCGGCCGAGTGCCGCCACTGGACCCTCGCTGCCTCGACACACGCACGCTTGGGCCAGAAGCGGACGGAGGTAGATCGCCAGGCATGGCGGCGCCGCTGTACAGTACGTGGCTCGGCACGCCGGAGCGCAGGAACTGACGCACCACAGCGACCCAGTCGGGTCAGCTATTCCATGCGTACGTGCCGCCAGAGCCTGCGCCACCGAGACTGACCAGGGACCAGGGGCAAGATCCTTGTGGCGACAGCCGGGCTACCTGCCCGCGGCAAGACGCATCTTGCGCATGCGATCCAGCGGTATCTGCGCTGGCTCGGCGTCAAGTGTAGTGTGTTCAGCTTGGGGAATGCGCGCCGAGAGGTGCTCGGCAGCGTGAGCGACCTGCCTGACGACTACTTTGCCGACGGCCCCAAAAAGCCGGGCACGCACGAGCTCCGGCGCACTGTGCTGAGCCGGCTCCAGGAAAAGGTGGAAGAGTTCTTCCAGCGCGGCGGACAGGTCGCCGTATACGACGCGAGCAATACGAAGCGGTCGCAGCGGCAGACGATCGTGAAACGGTTCGAGGCGCAGAACGTGCAGGTCATGTTCCTCGAGAGCCTGTGCGACGACCCCAAGGTGATCGAGGACAACATCAAGTACATTGTACAGTTCAGCCCCGACTTCCAGGGCTGGGACACGGACGCGGTGATCCACAACCTGCACAAGCGCATCTCGCTGCACGAGCAGCAGTACGAGCCGATCGAACGGCCCACTGTGCCACACATCCAGCTGCTCAACCTCGGGCAGCGCATCGTGGTGAACAACGTACAGGGGTACCTGCAGAACCGGATCGTATTCTTCCTCATGAACATCCACGACCGGAACCGGATCATCTACTTTGCCCGGGCGGGCGAGGCGCTCATCGAGCACTTGTACAAGGCGGACGCGGAGCTCTCGGCGCTGGGGCACCAGTATGCGGAGGAGCTGTGTCACTTTGTCATGTCTCTGCGGCAGGGCAATGCGAACGACGGCTCCGCCTCGCTCTCGCAGCTGCACAACCGCTCCTGGATCTCGCCGCACACGCAGCCGCTCTCGGTGGTGATCGGCGACGAGAAGCGCCCGCTCCAGGTGTGGTGCTCCGCCCGCCGGCGCTCGCAGCTGACCGCGGAGCCGTTCCGCATGCACGGCTGCCGCATTGTGGAGCGCACGCGGCTCGCCGAGATGAACCCGGGCGTGGTGGACGGCATGAGCGAGGCAGAGATCCGCGAGCGCTTCCCGTGCGAGCTGGAGAAGAAGGCGCTGGAGCCCTACTCGTTCCGCTTTCCCCGCGCCGAAAGCTACCACGACCTTGCGGTGCGTCTGGAGCCGATCATCTTTGAGCTCGAGCGCGCTCGCGACGACGTGCTCATCATTGCGCAGTCGTCCGTGCTGCGCTGCCTGATCGCCTACCTACAGGGCAACAAGCCGCAGGAGATCCCCGAGATCCAGGTGCGCGAGGGCGACCTGGTCGAGATCTGGCCCCAGGCGTATGGCGTCTCGACGCGTGTCTACTCCTTCTGGGACCCGGAGCTGATGCGCGAAGAGCGCGATCGCGAGCTGGCTGGCCGCACGGGCGGAATCGTCACGCCCGAAGGACACAGCTCCCCGGCGCCCTGATCGTCACTTGGCGTACTTGTCGCTCTTGAGCGCTGCTCGCCGGTCGAGCATTGCCTCGCTCAGCCGCCCCTCGCGCTGCGCCCGGAGCAGCTCGCTCCGCGGCCCGACGGCGGTGTGCGCACGGGTGCCGGCATTCCAGCCCTGCCGGGAGCGGCTGAGCCGCTCCTCGTCCAGCACATCGGGAGCGCCTGCCGGTGCGTCCCGCCGGGCTGCTCGCCGCGTCGCGCGGACCGCATGGCGGAACTTCCACTGCACGCTGGCGTCCCAAACGCACGCGTCGCCCAGCTCCGTGGCGTCTGCCCGCACGGACCGCTTCCCCTCGTCTGTCGTCTCGAGTGCAAGCCAGCCGCCGTAGTGCGACTGCAGCGCGATCCCGCGGCGCACGCCCAGCACCGTGTCTGACGGGAGCGGCGCATCGGCCGGATGCGCAATGGCGCTTTCCACGCGCTTAAGCGTCCACTCTTCCTGGGGGCCCCGCGCCTCGCTGTCCGCGTGGACGCCTCCGTAGCGATCGCAACTAAGGAACGTGCCTTGTGTACTTTTCAGTGTCCAGCTGTTGGTCATAGGCATCTGCGTTGCCACCCACACCTGGTGCACGGACTGCGGCGTGATTTCCGTCGCGACGACCAGAGCACCGTCCGCGAGCGCAGCCTCGTCCCCCGGCAGCGCCGGCGGCGCGACGTGCGACACGTCGACCTTCCCCATCGTTGCGTTGAATGTGAGCGCAGCAGCGCCTCCGTCCGCGGCCTGGTGCAGGAACGTCGGGCCGCTCATCTCGGCGGGCTCCTCGGCCGGCACCCAGGCCTGCTCGTCGCCGCCCACAGACTCGACGTCCGACTCGGCGCCCTCCTGCACACGGCGCTTCGAGCGTCCTTCGGTGGTCTTTGGGCGCTTCCGCTTGGGGGCGTCGCCCTTGAATGTGAGCCGCATCGACTTCCCGGGTGGCGGCATGGCGATTTATGGCAACGGTGGGGACAAGTTCGCTCAGTGGAGGTCGCCGCGGCCGGGTGTGGAGGCCGCCGCCGCTCTCTGCTGCGCAGGGGCCGCTGGTTAGCAGTGGCGTCCATGGCGCAGGCTGAGGCCAGAGCAGCAGACGACAGGTGCATCACGCGCCTTGGCGAGGCACTGCACGCTGCACTGCGTCGCGTGGTGCCCCGCACGAGCGTGCACCGTGTCGCGCTTGACCTCGCGCTTGTCGCCACTGGCCTCCGAACTGCGACACTCATCGACGCATTTACGCCGAGCTTTGACGAGTGCGGCGCGATGGCGCATGCCATGAGTAATGTCGACGACAACTGGCTCGCAGGCGTGCACCTGATGCTCTATGCGCCCGCACAGCAAGTGTTTGCTGTGAACACGACGGTCCTCCACGAACGGCTGGACCGCCTGGCCGGCGCTGTGCATGTAAGCGATTCACGGGACCCAGCGGCGCAATGCTTGCCTTCAGAGCACACCTGCCAGGATGCACCCATCTTTGTGTGGGCGCATTCTGGAAGACCCTCGGTACGTCATTCTCCATCTCACGCACCCCTAACGATTAGAATGTACCTATGCCGCGCTATGTTGTTGCAGCTGCAACGGCGGTTGCACGTGCCTGCAAAGAGGCACCAGCAGACGCATCCGTGTGCTGTACGCTCTGCTCCTCGCTCGAGACGCTGGCGTTTGCCCGGACATGCGGCGTGGCGCTCGCTGGGTGGCTGCTTGAATACCCCGTCTGCTATACCCTGGAACAGGACAGCCAGCCACTTGAGCTTTTTCTCGCCAAGAGCACCAAAGAGGCACGGGCTGCCTGGGAAAATGCAGACATTTGGTCGCCGATGACAACCAACCTGGGAAATGAGTCCCTCTTATTGGTCCGTGCCACTTTGCAAGTGGCCCAGGAGCAAAGTATGAATTCCCTCTTCCCGTACGTTGCCCCCAGCTGCACTGCCTTGCTAACAGTGCAGCCACGATGTGATGGCTTTCTCCATCCCCGAAGCAGTACCCCAAGCGTCAAAGCACGCCGTCCGCGAGCAGAGAAAGATTTTGCAGACGCTGGGGGAGCGCCTGCAAGTGGCGGCAGTGCAGCCGAGCACCTCGCCAGCGCTACGTGCCTTGTTTGCGCAGCTCACCCCCCATGTTGACATACAGCACGTAACACAGGATGTCGTCGCTCTGTGAGCCGATGTCAATCTGCAGCATGACAGTCATTTCTTCTTTTCACCGCCGCTTTCTTTGCGTGCCGCTGCGGCCTGCAGACGTCAGTCTTCACCCGCTTATTTTCTCGCCACCTACCGCCTGCTTTGCCTGCATTGCAGCTGCGTCCTGCTCGCGGCGCTTAGCCAGGCTCATGCCCGAGTGATTCTTGCCTTTGTTCATCTCGGCCTGCTTCTTTTGGTTCTTTGCACGAGCAATCTCGCGTGCGTTGCCCCGAGTCATGGCTCCTCCTTCACACCCTAGTCTGCTGTCGTCCGCCGACGATGCGTAGCTGTGCCAGGAGCAGCGGCGGCGGCGTGGATCGTGCTGAGTCAGCAAGGACGCTCGCACTATCTCCACATGCGAGCTTGATATCCTCGTGAACATGACTCATCTCTGCCAAGGCTGGATGAGCGCGGCGCGTATCGGCTCGCTTCTCGCGAGTGCTCCGCGCTGCTCGCTGGCAACTAGCGCCAGGGGCATCCACACGAGCTCTGTCGTGCGCGCGCCCAAGAGTCTGCTGACGCTGGCGGACCTGTCCACGAGCGAGCTCGATGGGCTCGTGAGGCGCGCTGCGGAGCTGAAGGGTGCGCTCAAGCGCGGGCAGCCATCTGTACACCCCAGCCTTGCGGGCAAGTCAATCGGCATCCTGTTCACCAAGCGCTCGACGCGCACGCGTATTGCGAGTGAGACGAGTGTTGCAACGCTCGGCGGTCACCCCATGTTCCTCTCGCCGTCCGACATCCAGCTGGGCGTAAACGAGAGCCTCTACGACACGGTGCGCGTGGTGAGCTCCATGGTGGACGGGATCATGGCCCGCGTTGGTGGCCATGACGAAATCGAGGTGAGCGCCCCGCTGCGGGAACGCCAGCTGACTCGTACAGACCTTTGCGGAAAACTCGCAGGTGCCGGTGATCAATGCGCTCTCGAGCCGGTACCACCCTACGCAGATCCTTGCGGATATGCTTACGATGCTCGAGGTGGAACAAGGAGCATCGTCGCAGGCGCCGTCCCTCTCGTCGCTCGCTGGCCGCAAGGTCGCCTGGGTCGGTGACTCGAACAACATCCTGAACGACATGCTCGTAGCGTACCCCAGGCTTGGGATCCACCTGAGCGTGGCCACGCCGCCGGGCGCCCCATACGAGCGCGATCCCATTGTGTGGGAGACGATGGAGAAGGGCCTCGCCGAGTCTTCTGGTGAGCACGGCTCGGTGCAGTGGACCAACGACCCCGCTGCTGCTGTGCGCGACGCTGATTACATTGCGACGGACACCTGGTACGTTCACACCGTCGCGCTCGCTTGCTTACACGCACAGGATCTCCATGGGCGACGAAGCATCGAAGGACCAGCGCCTGCGCGACTTTGCCGGCTTTCAAGTGACCGAAGCGCTCGCGCAGCGCGGAGGAGCGAAACCCGACTGGAAGTTCCTGCACTGCCTGCCGCGGAAAGCGCAGGAGGTGGACGACGAGGTGTTCTATGGGCCGCGCTCGATCGTGTTCCCAGAGGCGGAGAACCGCAAGTGGACGATCATGGCCTGCTTTGAGTACGTTGTCTATCGCACGGTTGCACAGAGGTGGCTGACACCAGAAGCTGGCTCTTTGGCCAGCAGCAGCTCCGCGGAAATTAGTCACGGGCTTATGGAAACCTTGGCGTTATTTCCACCGCACGGCCCGAGTAGTTTAAAAACCCCCCGCCTCCACGTCAGGAGATTGTTGCCACAGTGCGCAAGTTTGCACAGTTAGCTAGGATGGTGAGCTTCTACGAGCTGAAGGCACAGCAGCCGCAGGGCCAGCAGTACGACTTCTCGCAGCTCAAGGGCAAGGTCGTGCTGGTGGTGAACACGGCGAGCAAGTGCGGCTTTACGCCACAGTTCGAGGGCCTCGAGAACCTGTACAAGACGTACGAGCACCGCGGTTTCCAGGTCATCGGCTTCCCGTGCAACCAGTTCATGCACCAGGACCCGTCCGACGATGCCGGTATCCAGGAGTTCTGCACCAAGAACTACGGCGTGACCTTCCCGATGATGGCCAAGTCTGATGTGAACGGCGAGCACACCAACGCGGTGTTCCGGTTCCTCAAGCACGCCAAGCCCGGTCTGCTTGGCTCGGAGGTTATCAAGTGGAACTTCACCAAGTTCCTTGTGGATAAGCACGGCAACGTGCTGGAGCGCTACAGCCCCCACACCAAGCCCGAGGACATTGCCAAGGACATCGAGAAGGCTCTTGCTCAGTAATTACCCGTTGTACGCTACAGTGTCCCCACCGCTTAGCCTTTATCCGCGTGTAGGTTTCTAATTAGTCTTCTCTGCTTCATGTGTAGCTTCAATCACTGCGGTCTTGCGTGCTACGGCTTCGCACGCGGCGGCCTGCTTATGACGAGGACTTAACCTTCTGGTTCCAGTTGCGCTCCAGGTTGTACATGAGGGACTGGAATGGCGACATGGGCCGTACACGGTCATTTACCGGCTTCCCAGGGCCAAGGTGGGACGACATGGGCTTGTCGTCATCCAGGGCGTGCTCGGCAGCATATGCGCGCTTCCTATCCTTGTTCACCTGCTTCACCACAAAGTAGCTCGCGAAAGTGAGCGAGAACAGGACACCGAAGCTAGACATGTCAGCGCTCCTGTAGAACAGCTAGAGGGGCATACACTCCAAGTAGGCGCATAGGCCTGTGGCGAATCCCGGGCTGCGCCATGTTCGAAGACACCCGGCGGTAGTCGAAGATGGTATCGGTGAAGGAATTCCTCCCAAAATTGCCTAAATTTCTGTCTTGCACAGCAAACCGCACAGACCAGTCGCACACTTATTCAACTTGCCATGTCGGCATGCGAAGAGCTCACACTTTTGCGTGCGAGCCTGTTGCCGGACGAGTTTGAATGGCGCGGAAGCACCGCTGAAAAAGAACACTGGTGCGCGGTCTTGTCGGCCTTTGAAGGCGGCAGCGAGCCGGCTTCGAGTCCCGAGTTCCACTTTGCCGTGCGGCTCGACGAGCAGCTCGGCGTGTGGGTGAATGTCTCGTTACAGTATGCGGGCGAATCGCCGCGGTTCACAATCACCTCGACACGGTCAAGCGGTGTGCCGCTTGCTGCAATCGACCGGCTTGCGCATGAGCGTGTTGCTGACGCAGAGAACCAGGGTCTGAGCCACCGCACTTTCGACCTCGTCATGACGCTCCAGCAAGAAGTACGTGACATGCAAGAGCGCGGCGCGTTTCCCGCCAACCCGGAGCCGTCTTCATCAGAGCCACAGGCTACGGCGCCGCCCAAGCAGCTGGCGATGCGCCGCGTCATCTTTTGGTCGCACCATCTCGTCGCCCCTTCGAAGCGCAAAGAACTCACTGCATGGTGCGTTGAACTCCGCGTATGGGGAATATTGAAACTTGGGTAGGTGTAGCACACCTTGCCTCTAGCTGACAGCAAGATACCCTGGCTTCCTCTGCTTTGAGGGAGAGGCCGACGACGTGGCCGACATGGTCCGTCGCGTCAAGGTGCGCTGGCAGCGCGCCAGAGCTGTTTTTTTTTTCTGACCCCGGCAGGGCATGCAATGGCATGCAATCTCGGTGCGCGTCGAGGTGGACTGGACTGCAGACGTGAGCGATGCGCCATCAGATCCGCATACAGCCGCACTGGAGCGTTGCGCTCTTGCGCTTGGCCGTGCTGATGCTGGGCGCCAAAGCGGTACGCTGCGGACTACCTGCGAGCAGCTCGAGGAGATGCGCGACTTTATCGCCCGGCTGCGAGCCGCCCGGCTGGACGAGAGTGAGATCCAAGACGCCTGTCACTTGCGCACGGGGCAATAAATCTATTCATCAGGTACCTATCAAATGCTCGCAGAGGCAAGCAGTAGGAAGGGAAAAATTGCTCCGACGCCGCGCACCGGCGCTACGTGCGAGCCAGGCGGGCCTAAGCCCTAGTGCAAGAACACGAGCGGCATGCCGTCGACAGCTTGCACTGCTCTAGCACTAGCACCGGCGGCCACAACCGGAGACAAGAGGGCAGAAAGCCCCGCCGCACCTCATGCGACCAGCGCATGCAGCGTACGTGCCACGCTCCTCACTTTACTGTACATTGCTCCGTAGAGCTGGATCGTGTTCGGCGTGCGACGAGAAAGGAGGAGCACAGGAAAGAACACACAGTGGCCGAGCACGGGCAGAAGCGAGTGTCATGGGTCGCAGTGGCCTCTCCTCGCCTTGCAGAGCAGGGCAGTGGTGCTCGCGAGCCAGGCTCGCCTGCCGGCTCTGCGTACGTGATCAAGTTAGGGTTAGACAATGACAACGCTGGGGCCACGGCGCATCCGCCGCCAAAGGCACGCGCTTGGACTCAAGGCGGCACACAGCAGGGCCGCGTGCCCGCCGAATCCATGCGCACTGCGGACACGGCCGCCGCCTCCAAGCGCTTTTCGTCCGGTGGCCACAATACGCAACACGCCGCCTGGCGCCGGGCACGGTAAGGAAAGTGCGTATTGGGCGACGCGTCAAATAACACGTCACGTGTTCCTGTGTGGGGGGATAGGGGTGGGCTACGAGGTGGGGGCTGGCACCTTGCAGAGGGCATCGACGGCTGCCGCGGTACGCTCCTTTTCCTCGCGCTGCTTGTGAGCCATAGAAGCTGGTACGCATACGTACAACGAGCATGGAGATGTGTTTGAAGTGGGGGCTCTTGGCGTCCTCTGCCGGTTAGACGCGGTTGGGCCATGCCGTGACGCACGGAGCAACTGAAACAGCATAGACTCGGAAGTCCCGATGCTAGTGCCAGCTGTGCGCAAAGTCTATTTTGTGTGAGCAACGTATGGCTGTACGGCATGTCCATACGCACCTGGAGCGCAACGAACACCTCACCGAGGTTGCACGAGCTGACGCCGTCCTGCGCAATATGCACGCCGGCGCCCATCTCGAGAAGATTGAGCGCCGTCTGCATTACGCAGATGTGCGACTCTAAAATATAAGTGCCAACATATTAGCGCTGGTGAACATACCGATGCCGCACAGGATGAAATCGGTACTAGCCATGCCCGCGTCCTGTCCGGTGACGTGCTTAAGCATATCTTCAAGCAGGCCGTTGGCCGTCATGGGGAACGCCGTCTTGGGCCGCACAAGACTGTTTGGCGTGGAAGCAATGAGGCGAGCTAGCGGCTCTACAGTGGGACCGAGACCTGTGCCCGTGAGTCCATGAACGCACACACATGGTGGGGATACGTACCCTGGGGATACTGCTCGGTGGCCAGTACGGGCATGCGAAAAATTTGCGCTGCGCGCACCATTTTAGATGTCGTGTTTATAACGTGGTCATAGTTCGTAATCATGCCACTGGGGCTGTCAGTCGAGCTCGCTACGCCAAGAATCTGAGCACGTACCGGAACTGGCCAAGTTAGCGCATTGCGGTGCGCCGCACGCGTGCGCACCCTTTCCTGAACATCACTGTAACGTCAGCTTAGACCATGTGTGTTCTGTGCTTACCATACGAGCAGACACGTCTGCCGGCCTGGGCGCCCCAACAGACTTCGCACGGCCGCCATGGTGGTGGTACAATAAGACCAGCGCACGGATGCATATTGCCACGTGGGTAGTCTGCGCTGCCGCCCCAGTCAGCCAACTATGGCTTGGGAAGCTACGAGTCTAGCTAATTTAGCATGGCCAGCCCTACCGGTACACGGCGGGGACCATGACTGCTCACCGCGCAGCGACGCACACACGTCCATAGCACCGCGGCAAGCTTACTCGTACACCCACTGGTCCACGGCGCGCGTGTACGAGATGGTGGAGTCCTGCTCGCCGAACCAGAGGGCAATCTCGCGCTTGGCGGTCTCCACCGAGTCGGAGCCGTGGCAGATGTTGCGGCCGACGTCAATGCAGTAGTCGCCGCGGATGGTGCCAGGGGCCGAGGCGAGCGGGTTCGTCGCGCCCAGGAGAACACGGCCCTGGAAAGCCGTTAGCAAACAAATGCAGTCGGTTCGTGATATACATACCTGCTTCACCACGTCCTTGCCCTGCCAGACCATGGCAACCACGGGGCCGGACGACATGTACTTGATCATGCCGGGGAAGAAGGGCTTGCCCTTGAGGTCCTTGTAGTGCTAACAGGGTCAGCGAATTCATGGCTGCATTGCGCTCCCACGTACCTGCTCGAGCAGGTCCTGGCCGGCGTGCACCATCTTCATGGCCACCAGCTACACAGCGGGTCAGCATCCTGTCTGAAAGCCAAGATTGGCCTGCAACGCACCTGGTAACCACGCTCCTCGAAGCGCTGGATGATCTTGCCGACGAGGCCGCGCTGGACGCCGTCGGGCTTGATCATGATGTAGGCTGCACGCTCATGTCAGTTTCCCTGTCTGGGCGTGTGCGCAGTACGCACTCTGCTCAGTCGACATGATGGATAGTTTGTGTTGGGCAAGTTTCTTCGAACACGGTGCTGCACCCGACCGTCTCGTCGCACCTTCGCTCGCGGCACGTGCACTGCTCACGTGACAGACGCGGTCAGTCCCTGGCGGGTGCTGAGCATATGCGCGATTGTTCCGACAAGCATGCGCATGGGCCTAGGCGGGTGTGCTGCCCGGCTGCATGGCATGACCATGAGCCGGGGTACGCTCACAAAGACGGTGCCACACTTCGCTGGAATGACCCGCGCGTGCTCGTTGCGTCCTAGGATACCTCTTTCTAGGCCGTTCACCCAGGGGCCGTCCGCCGGCGTCGGGCGAAACTCGCTCCGGAGCCCGCCTCGGGCCATGTGGCTTGTCGGGATCGGGGGCACTGCAACCGCACTCGCTGCCTTTGCTCAGATGCGAAGGCACCATGCTGATGCTGCACAGCGCGATACCACGGATATCGTGGATGCCAAGCATGTGTCGGACGACGAGACTTCGCCGCCGCCACCTGCCACAACATGGCAACATGTGACACGTATCGTGGATGCCTGGGTGTTCGAGCCCATCGGGACGCTGTGTCGCTTCTTTGTGCTTGTGGTGCTGTTTGCGCCTGTGATCCTGGCAGCACCCCTGCTGCTGATTGGGCCCCGCCCACGAGTGGAAGGGCAGCAGCGCGGTTCGGACACGGCGGGCCAGCGGTGGGGTGCGATGTTGTGGTTCAGGCTGCTCGTCGCCCAAATGGAGCGAGCTGGGCCCACCTTCATCAAGCTGGGGCAGTGGGCCGGCTCGCGGCACGACCTGTTTCCCGACGAGCTGTGTGCCCTCTTTGCGCGTCTGCATTCCAACAACAAGCCACACTCGCTCAAGTACACAAGGAAGCAGCTTGAGCGTGTCTTTGATGTGCCATTTGACGAGATCTTTGAAGAGTTTGATCCGGTACCCGTCGGCGTGGGGGCGGTGGGCCAGGTGTACAAGGCGACGCTCCGCGCAGACCTGGTTCCTCCTGGCTACAAGGAGGCCAAATTCGCGCACCCGCACTTGCCAGACCCGGTGGTGCGGATCGGCGAGCAGCTCGCGCTCACCTACAGCCACGAAGGTAATCAGCTCGCAGTTCCGACCTCGTCAGTGGCGATCAAGCTGCTGCATCCCAACGTGCGGCGCACAATCACCCGGGACATCACCATCATGCGCTTTTGCGCCTCGGCAATCAACCTGTTGCCGGGTATGAAGTGGATCTCGATTCCCGAGGAGGTGGACCAGTTTGCGGATCTCATGTTCAGCCAGCTGAACTTGCTGAACGAAGCCAAGAACCTGGCCCGCTTTGAGCGGAACTTTGCCGACTATGGTGGCACAATCTCCTTCCCCCGCCCTCTCCTCGACTTTTGCGCACCCGACGTGCTGGTGGAGGAGCATATCGACGCTGTGCCACTAAAGTACTTCCTCAAGATGGGGGGACTGGACTATGATGCACGCATTGCCGACCTGGGCCTGGACGCATTCCTAAAGATGCTCTTGCTGGATAACTTTACACACGCTGATCTGCATCCCGGAAACATTATGGTCAAGTTTTACCGGCCCACGACCGAGACAGTGGTACAAACAATGCTTGCACGCGCGCTCTCCCGGGTCGACCGAGACTATGTCGCACCGAGCGAGGCACTTGGTGACCAGGACCAGGAGCAGCACGTGGTGGAGAATTTGCTGAAGCATACAGACAACAAGGAGGCATGGCTGGATACACTGCAGAACATGGAGGACAAGGGATACCTACCGGAGCTCATCTTCCTCGATGCCGGGCTCGTGAACGAGCTTTCGCCGATGGATCAGCGCAACTTCCTGGATCTTTTTAGTGCGCTGACCACGTTTGACGGTGAACGGGCTGGCCAGCTGTTGGTGGATCGCAGCCGCTCGCCCGAGCTCGCTCTGGACAAGCCTGGGTTTGTGAAGAAGATTGGCCACATCGTCCACGGTGTCAAGAACAACACATTCAGTCTGGCCAATATGCACATCGGCGAGTTGTTGGGCGAAGCACTTGTTAGCGTACGGGAGCACCACGTCAAGTTGGAACCAGACTTTGTCGACACGGTGCTGAGCATTTTGATCCTTGAGGGGATTGGTCGCCGTCTCGACCCGGATCTGGACGTACGTACCGTCGCGCTTCTGCGTCGTAAAGCTAACCCTGCAGCTCTTCCGCACGGCTCTGCCCATCCTGCGCAGCATGGGTCAGCGGCTCTCCACGGGCGAGCAGCAAAACGTGCTTGGCGCCGACCAGGTGAATGGGCTATCGGACCTGCTTCCTATGGTCAAGATCTGGCTGTACGTGGAAACCCGCTCCATGCTCATGTCGCTCGCCGACTCTCCCGCCATTGTGGACGCATTTGTGCGGTATGGCTGGCTTTCGGAGTAGCTTCATTCTTTTCTGAACAAATGTGCATATGTATGTTCATCCCTACACATTGTCGTCGCTGTTGTCCGAGTCGATCGTGTTCCGGTCCACGTCCTCTTCGTCGTCATCCCCATCGTCATCGTCGTCGCCCTCCACGTCCACGTCGTCCAGGTCGAGCTCCGGCTCTTCCTGGTCGTCGCCGTCATCTGCATGAGCTGCCCCATCCTCGCCGTCAGAGACTCCGTCTGCGTCGTCGTCCGAGTCCGACTGCCAGTCAGCCGCCACGCCCAGTGTGCTCTTCCACGTACGGATACGGAGAATGCCGAGGGGAAATCGGCGTCGTCGATCCCATCGGCATCCGATGTGCGCATCGCCGAGGCGTCCTCGTCCAGTGCATCTGCATCAGCATTCGTGCCGTTCGCAGACGTGCTCGGGCCTTCCGCAGACGCCTTGCGGGCGGCATCGTTCGTGGCCGACGTCTGTGGCGAGTTGCGCGGCGCCCCGGTGGGCGTGCCCCTCGCTTGCTGCTCTGGGGTGGTGCCGGGCTTGACCGAGTCACTTACATCCTCCGCGTTCACTGTTCGCGCCTGCTTATCTTCGGTGCTGGGCCGCAGCGGCGTCTGCGACGCAGTGCGCTTCTTGGGGCTGTCACTGCCGGCCGAGTTGAGCAGACGGGTGGCTACATGGGAGGCAGCTTTGGCGGTGCGCGTAGAGTTCTTGCGCGGTGCCTTGAGGCCCATGCCCATACACTTTTCCAGGTGCGTCGCGTACCGGTTCGACGACACCTGCCGGGAGCACACCAGGCACTCGAACAGCGGGTTGTTGGAGTAGTAGTCGGGCTTGACACCATCGCCCTTGGCACCCGCCCCGTCTTGCCCGAGTGCGCTGCCATCTGATTGCGTTAGCTTGCTAGTCGGTGGCGATGCGAACGACGCACGCTTTGCTGTGCAGTGCTTTCCACAAAGCGGACAGACGCTCCGTGCCTTCTTCAAGAACGCGTGCGTTTCCAGCGCCGTGTCGACGACGATCTCATTTAATAACGAGCTCAAGAGTCGCTCCGCCTGCGCTGGTTAGTGCGTACCCACAGGGGGGCACCACGCACAAAGACCGTCTTGGCGTCCGTGCCCATCTTCTCTCGGTCACGCCAAGGCTGCCGCTCTGGTGCGTGCGAAAATGAGCAGCGCAGGTGGCGCGGAGGCGAGTGCTGACTCAGCATGCATATCAGCTGTCCCCAGAGGCCTAGGGGCGGGGACCTTGTAGGCGGCGGACACGCTATTTGCCACCCGTTCATACAAGACAATCAACACCGCCTAATTGGTATTAGGGCCACCTGCAAGACGCGTACAGGTGTTAGACAGCATGTCATTTACATTGCCGCCGCCGCTGAAGCAGCAGCTGACGCTGTACCGCGACTCGCTCAACAGCCAGATCGAGGCTTGGGCAGCAGAATACAATGTGAACCCGGCGGCTATCCGCCGACATCTGGGCTTCTCGCGAGAGTTTGGGCGGCAGCCTAACTCGTGGAACCAGTACCAGCGATTCCTTGCGGAGCAGAAGCGGCGCAACGCGAACGGGCAGCCGTCGATGCTGGGCGCCGCGATGGAGGCGATTGGCACTGGCACGAATGGCGGCAGCACGCAGGCGGAACGGATCCGCGACGAGCTCGCGCCGCTGTACCAGAAGATGAAGGAGGACCCCGAGTTCCTGAGCCGCACGCAGCAGGAGATCTCCAACTGGGAGCAGGGCCACCGGATGGAAAAGTCGAGCAGCGTCACCCGCGCAGAGTACAAGCGTGCCGTGCGGCGGTTCGAGCAGTTCTCGCAGCAGTGCTCGCAGAACCTCGGCGCCGAGTCGTTTACCATCATCGCGCACCCGAACATCGGTTCCAACCACGTGCAGATTGCCGCGTCGCCCGCAGGTCTGCAGGCGTTCCAGACTGCGCTGGGCGCTGGGAAGCCGCTCGAGACGTTCCAGAACCGCTTCGCGGCATGCATTTGCCTGACCATCGCACCCACGGACGACGCCGGGGCGCTTGAGCGCGAAACGCACCACCTGGACGTGCAGGTGCCGCTGCAGCCGCAGGAGCCGATCATCCTGCCCGAGGACCCGACGCTGCTGACGTCGATCCAGAAGCGCAAGCTTGCGACGCCGCTGTTCCAGCGCCTCGTCGAGTCTGGCCTCGACCCCGTGGCGCTGGCCAACTTCCGCAAGAAGAGCCAGAGCCGCTTCCCGTGGAAGGGGCTCATGTCCTGGCTCCACGAAAACGGATACCGCTTTAATTACTGGCCGAACGACTCGACGCTCTACGGTGTGCGCCAAGCCACGGGAGATCACGCCCTGCTCCCGGCGCATCTGCGCTGCGAGGGCCTCAATACACCCAACTGCTGGAAGTCGGACGCGATGAACGCCATCTTGCGCGCTTGTGTTGATCCTGCGGACCCGCTGCGAGTGGTGCGCTTGTAGTAGTAGTCTGTATAGTATTTATGTACGGAAGCTGTCCTACCTATTTCTTGTGCCACGGCTCAGGATCTACATTCTGCTGCACGTCCCAATGCTCGGCGATAAATCCGTCCTGCACGCGGAACAAGTCGACACTCACGCGGAGCTTGCCGTCGACGCCCTCGGGCGAGCCGCGGAGATGGCTCAAGATCCACACCTGATCCTCGCCGGCGAGCACGCGCTGCACATCCGCGTGGAAGTCTGGCATAAACCGACTGACGACCATGCTAAACATGCCTGCCCACTGCTCTCGGCCCTGGATCGATTTTGTCGCGCGGTGCGAGGCAAAGTCCGGCGTCAGGTACTGGCTGACCGCGTCAAACTTGCGCTGGTTGCACACCTGCTCGAAGAACATGGAAACGAGCTTCTTGTTCGCAGCTGCAGTGCTACCGACACTCACCATTGCTGTAAAAGTGCGCAGAGAGCTGTGATGCAGCGCACTGCTCGGCCATGCTAGGCGATCCGTGCACTATAAATGTTGAGCTAGAGCGGAGGTCCGTCACACGCTCGGAGGCACGTGATCTCGTCCGCGGACGAAGCCTGGGGTGGTGCACGGGCGATCTGCGGACCAGTCCGTTTGCCGCCAATTGGCTACCCTTTTTTAGGCACACCTAGCCCGTGTAAATCATCCGCGCACTGGGCACACACCGATCCGGCGAAATTTTTATTTGAGCTGGTGGCGACACACTACACACCTATCTGAAAGACAATGTCTGGAGAGCCCGAGGGGGGGAGCAACCCGGCCGAACAGGCCGAGGCTGCGATCCTCAGGGAGGGTCAGACGCTTGACGCGCCCAGCCAGCCTGAGCCTACCGTGCTGGAAGATAAGTCGGTCGAGCCTGTCAGTGCGCCGGTCACGCCGTTCCCCTCTGAGGCCAAGATGGACGATCTGGAGAAGCAGGACGCACCTCCTGCGGAAGCTCTGCAGGAGGGGCAGGCCGGCCCCGGCAACCGCAAGTTCGAGGCGCGCACTCGCGAGCACTGGTACCAGTTCTGGCGCTTCAAGGGGGCGCCGCCGCCACCGCCGGAGAGCCTCGAGGATGCGCCTGAGCTGCCGCTCGGCCATGCCAATTTCTTTTCACATATCTCGTACAGCTGGATCGGCCCCATGCTGTTCCTCGGCTACCGCCGCCCTCTTGAGGCGACGGACCTCTGGCGCATGGATGGGCCACGCAAGGCCGAGACGCTAAGCGAGAAGCTCATTGAGTACTGGGAGGCCCGATGCGCCGACGCGAACGCGTACAATGAGCGGATCGTGAGCGGCGAGCTGCGTCCGGGCGTGATGAAGCGCTTTGGCTGGCGGCTCAGCGCGATGCGGGAGCAGGCCACCAAACTGGGCGGCTCCGCGAGCGTCCAGGAACGGATGCAGGCCAAGGAGGCCCGCTGGCGCGCGCCGCCGCCGCCCAAGACGATGGAGGGCAAGTGGGCCGAGCAGGAGCCCAAGTCGCGCACAGACGTGCTGGCCGGCAAGGTGAAGAGCGGGCACAAGCGAGCGATGCTCACCGCGGCCATGTGGGACATTTTCTGGCCCAACATTTACGTCGCTTACGTCTGCAAGCTATTCGCTGATACGGCGTACCTGGTGTCGACGCTGCTGGTGGAGCACATGATCAAGTGTGTGCTTGATAACAACGTCGGCCTGGGCGTCGGCTATGCTGTGATCACATTCGTGATCATGGCGTTCAGCAACTTCTTGTCCAACCGCTTCTTCTACGAGAGCATGTACACGGGTGTGTTTGCCCGTGCGGCGCTCATCTCGGGCATTTTTAAGCGTGCACTGCGAATGCACGGTCGGGATCGGTCCACGGGTAAGCTAGTGAACCACATCAGTACGGATGTTAGCCGCATCGACTTTGGCGCAGGCTGGTGGCTGCTCACCTTCACGGCACCGGTCGAGATCATTGTGTGCCTGGTCATCCTGCTCACCCGGTTTGGCTACTATTGTTTCTCGGGCTTTGCCCTGATCGCCATCGTGATGCCGCTGCAGGTGTACTCGATGAAGTATCTCTTCGACCTGCGTGCCAAGTCGATGAGCTGGACGGACCGCCGCGCCCGGCGCACGCAGGAGGTGCTCTCGGGCATGCGCATTGTCAAGCTCTTCTCGTACGAGAGCAACTTCCTCAAGCTCATCACGGGCCTGCGCCGCGGCGAGCTCAAGTACGTCTTCCGGCTCAACGTGGCCCGTGCTGCCGTCTTGGCCAGTGCGATCAGCCTGCCGCTGCTTGCCAGTGTGTTTGCCATCATCACCTACGTGTACAAGACCGGGAAGGTGGACCCGGAGGTGGTGTTCCCCGCCATCACGCTGTTCCAGCTGCTGCGTATCCCGCTCATGTTCCTGCCGTTCGGCCTGAGTGTGATTGCGGACGGAGCCAATTCCTTCTCGCGTCTCCGCGAGGTGTTCTGTGCCGAGCAGCATGACACCAACGTCAAGTTCGACACGGACCTGCCCGTGGCGCTGCGTCTGACCAACGCCACCTTCCGCTGGGACAGCGTCGAGGAGGACGCCACGCTCAAGCCCGTCCAGTCGCAGAAGCAGAAGCGCAAGCAGAAGAAGCTGTGGGCCAAGCTGCGCAAGGGCAAGGACAAGCCCCCCAAGGCCGAGGGCAAGCGTAAGCGCAAGGGGCTCTTCAAGCGCAAGCCGCGTGATCCGCTCTCGGCGGCCGAGGCGCAGCCGGTGGACGAGGCGGCGCAGTCGAGCGCCAAGCCCGAGGGCAAGGCCGACGACGCCGGTGTCTCGGAGGAGAACCAGCCGTTCGGGCTCGAGAACCTCTCGCTGGAGGTGAAGCGCGGCGAGCTGTGCGGTATCATTGGGCCTGTCGGCTCGGGCAAGTCCTCGCTGCTGCTCGGTGCGCTGGGCGAGATGCGCCGCATTGCCGGCGAGACGCTCTGGTGCACACCGCGGGTGGCGTACTGCTCTCAGTCGGCGTGGATCCAGAACGCCACGGTCCGGGACAACATTGTGTTTGGCGAGCCGTGGGACGAGCAGCACTACTGGGAGTGCGTGGAGCGTGCCGAACTGGTGGACGACCTCAAGATCCTGCAGAGCGGCGACATGACCGAAATCGGTGAGCGCGGTGTGACGCTCTCGGGCGGTCAGAAGCAGCGTGTGAACATTGCCCGTGCGCTGTACTACAACGCGGACGTGATCTGCCTGGACGACCCGCTTTCGGCGGTGGATGCGCACGTGGGCAAGGCGCTGTTCAACCGCTGTATCTTGCCGCTGCGGGACATGGGCAAGACGGTGCTGCTGGTCACCCATGCGATCCAGTACCTGCCGCAGATGGACCGCATCGTGTCCATGGCCGACGGGACTGTGGAGGAGACCGGCACGTACGAAGAGCTGATGGCGCGCCGCGGCAACTTCTACGACATGGTGAACAAGTTCGGCTTGGTGCTTGCGGAGCAGGAGCAGGAGGAGGCGAACGACGCCGACGAGCTCGCCGCCGAAGTCGAGGCGCAGCAGGCGGATCCGAAGAAGCGCTCGCCGTATGCGCACGAGCGGCTGGACCTGACCAAGCTGAGCAAGCCGGGTGTCGGCAAGACGATGGAGTCTGAGGAGCGCAATACGGGTGCTGTCGATGCGCACGTGTACGGCACGTACCTCAAGTCGGGGCGTGCATGGCTGCTGGTGCCCGTGGCGCTTGTCTTTGCATGCGCCATGCAGACGGCGGTGAACCTCTCGAGCTACTGGCTCACCATGTGGCAGCAGGACCACTACCACCGTGGTGTGCAACAGGGCCGTTCGTTCTACCTGGGCATCTACGGCATGCTTGGTGTGCTGCAGCTCATCTTCAACTTTGTGCTGGACGTGACGCTCGGTCTGCTTACCTTCATGGCGTCGCAGGCGCTGCACGACAATGCAATTACCCGAGTCATCTTTGCGCCGATGTGGTGGTTCGATACGACGCCGCTCGGGCGGGTGATGAACCGGTTCGGCAAGGACATTGACGTGCTGGATAACCAGCTCAGCAGTCTGTTGCGGCAGTGTGTCTCGACGGTCATGTCCATCCTCGGCTCGGTGGTGATGATCACGTACATTGCGCACTACTTCATCATCGCGGTGGCTGTGGTGTTCATCTTTGCGTACTTTGTGGCGCAGTTCTACCGCTCCTCGGCGCGTGAGTTCAAGCGGCTGGACGCGCTGCTCCGCAGCACGCTCTACTCGCACTTTGCCGAGGCGCTCACGGGCCTGACCACGATCCGGTCGTTCCACAAGTCGTCCATGTTCCTCAAGGAGAACTACAACCGGATGGACCTGGAGAACCGCGCGTACCTGCTCACCATCACGAACCAGCGCTGGCTCGGTCTGCGGCTGGACCTGGCTGGCTCGTTCCTGGTGCTGATTGTGGGTATCCTGGTCACCTCGGGCGCCACGTTTGACCGGAACGACGAGCACTCGCGGAAGAACGCGGCATCCTCCTCCGGTGTGGCGCTTTCGTTCATCGTGGTGATTGCGCAGTCGCTTGGCTTCCTCACCCGGCAGCTCACCGAGCTGGAGAACGAGATGAACTCGGCGGAGCGTGTGGTGTACTATGCCGAGAAGCTTGACCAGGAGAAGGCGCAGGCGATCCCCGAGAAGGCGCCGCCGCCCACTTGGCCGGACCACGGCGCGGTGGAGATCAACGACGTGTGGCTCCGGTACCGGCCGACACTGCCGTACGTGCTCAAGGGCATCTCGCTCCAGGTGCAGGGCGGGCACAAGGTGGGCATCGTCGGGCGCACGGGTGCCGGCAAGAGCTCCATCATGACTGTGCTGCTGCGCCTCTCCGAGGTGTCCAGTGGCTCGGTGGTGATCGACGGCGTGGACGTGTCCCAGATCGGGCTCGAGGACCTGCGCCGCCGGATCGCCATCTTGCCGCAGGAGCCGCTGCTGTTCAGCGGCACCCTCCGCTCCAACCTTGATCCGTTTGGTGTGTACGATGATGCCCGTCTGCTTGACGCGATGCACCGCGCCTACCTCACGCAGGGTAGCGAGCAGGGCTCGGGCGCCGTGACGCCGCGGGATCCCGAGGCGCCCGGCGCGCCGGGCGTGCCGGAGGACGGCGAGAAGTCCAAGGCGCTCACCAAGCTCTCGCTCGACTCGATCATCGACGAGGAGGGCGCGAACCTGTCCGTGGGCCAGCGCAGCCTCGTGTCGCTCGCGCGTGCGCTGGTCAAGGACAGCAAGATCATCTTGCTGGATGAGGCCACCGCCAGTGTGGACCTCGACACGGACGCCAAGATCCAAAAGACGATCCGCACCGAGTTCCACGACCGCACGCTGCTGTGCATTGCGCACCGTCTCAGCACGATCATCGGGTACGACCGGGTGGTGGTGATGGACGACGGCCGCGTGGCGGAGCACGACACGCCGCTCGCTCTGTTTGACCGGTCGGACGGCATCTTCCGCGGCATGTGCGAGCGCAGCAGACTGACTCGGGAGGATATTATTGCCGCCAAGCTCTGAGCGGGTGTACTAGAGTTTGTTTCACTCGATTATCAAAACGTTGTTGCACCATAGAGATGCACCTATGTGAGTAGCAATTGCCATGGTCATGACAGGCGTGATGCGAACGGAGCCCTGGCGGGAACGGAGGCGGAGCACAAACACGACGCTGGCCGGGAGACGTGGTTGAACACGGCGCTATCGACATTACAGGACCTTCTCCTTGGGGAAGCGCAGCACCGGGCCCACCTGGCCGATGCACATGCCGCCGAGCCGGTGGCCCACGTCGATCGCCACATCAATCGGCTTGCCGAGGATTAGGCCGGCCACCACACCGCCCGCAAAGGCGTCGCCGGCGCCGTTGGTGTCCACAATGTCGGCGGGGTTGATCTTGGGCACCTCGTGGATGTGCGGCTGCGCCTCGCCCTGCACCGCGCGGATGGTCGCCTTGGCACCGTTGGTCACCAGCACGGTGCGCTGGCCCACCTCCGAGGGTGCGTTGGCGATCGCCTGGGCGATCTCGCCCAGGTCCTTGGTCTGCATCCCGCTCGCGGTCGCCCAGGCCTCGGCCTCGGACTCGTTGCCGATCACCAGCTGGGCGTAGGGCAGCACCTGGTCCACCTCCTTCTTGAAGAACTGGGGGATGAACGGCGCCGAGAGGTTGAACGAGAAGGGCTTGTTGGCCGCCTTGGCCCGCTTGGCCAGCTCCACGGCGCTCTCCACACCGTGCGAGAGGAAGAAGCCACCGACGTAGTAGAAGCCTGCCGCGTCGAGCACCGTCTGCGTCTCGGGCGCGCTCAGGTGCGACTTGTTGAACTTCTCCGCGGCGCCCAGGTTGGTGCACAGAGACCGGTCGTGGCCCGTGATCACCACGGCGCAGGAGCCCGTCGGGGTGCCGTCCACCACCTGGTACACGGACTGCACACCCTCACGGTCGTTAGCGGCACGCAGCTGGTCCGCGAGCTGGTCCTTGCCCACGGCGCCGATGTACGCGGTGGAGCCCTCCGGCAGCACGTACTGCGCGCAGCGCGCCATGTTCTGCGCCGCACCACCGGCCACGTATGCAACCTGGTAGCTGTCGACCATCTCCTTGTAGATGCCCTGCTGCTCCGGCGACGCGAGCACCGCGTCGTTCGGCTTCAGGTTGTACTTGTCGAGCAGCGCCTGCCCGTCACGCACCTGCATGTCGAGCAGCGGGTTGCCGATCGCCACCAGCTTCAAGTTCTTCGTGTCCACCATGATCTGTGCCTTGGAAGGAGTAGTACTCTGGGTCCGGCCGCTTTTTCGAAACCCCCCCCTCCGCGCAGCCCAATGGCCAGGCTACGTGTGGGTCACGTGCAGATCGGGGTGATCGCCACGGCCGCGCAATCGCCACCGGCATCCGCGCAGGTACGTGGTGGACGACCAGCATGAACCACGAGAAGCAGGAGGCGGACTACACCGCCGATGTCGACGCGCTACTTCCGCGGCTGGAGGCCGAGGTCAAGGTACGTGTGTGACACGCATGCGGCGTGCGGCTAACCGTGCAGGCGGGCCGCTCGGGCGACGCGCTCGAGCAGCTGGCGGCGCTCGAGAAGAAGGCGCGCGGTGCCGCGGACCTGCTGAGCACCTCGCGTCTGCTGATGACGGCCGTGCTGATGATCCGCACAACGCCGTCGGTGCAGCAGACGGACGTTCCGCTGCTCTGCGAGACGGTGATTGCCTACTCGAAGAAGCACGGGCAGCTCAAGCAGGCCATCACGCGGATGGTGCAGCAGATGATGCTGTTCCTGCGGGACCCTGAGCCGAATGCGCTGCAGGCGCCGGCGTCCATCTTTGCTGTACTCGGCAAGGACTCGCTCACCGGCACGGAGGAGCCGATGACCGACGCGAACGATGCGGCGGCGACGCAGGACACCGAGATGCAGGAGGCGGATGCCAAGCCCGCGGAGAAGCCGAGCGAGGCGAAGCCCACCGAGGACGAGGAGCGCGAGGGCAAGGAGGACGACCGCGTCTCGGCGCTCTTCCAGCACGCCAAGGCGATCGGCAACACGGGCCTGGACAACGACGCCCGGCTGCGGATCATCGAGTCGCTCCGCGAGGTGACCGAGGGCAAGGTGTTCGTCGAGGTGGAGCGGGCGCGTGTGACGCGCATGCTGTCCGACATGCTGTACGCGCGCGGCGAGGTGAACAAGGCCGCCGACACGCTGCAGGAGCTTGCCGTGGAGACGTTCGGCAGCCTGGAGCGGCGCGAAAAGGTCGAGTTCATCCTGGAGCAGATGCGGCTCAACCTGGAGCGTGGCGACTACCACCGGGTAAACGTGTTTGGGCGCAAGATCCAGACGCGCTTCTTTGCGGACGAGGCGCAGCAGGACCTGAAGCTGCACTACTACGACCTCATGATCCGCTGTGGTACGCACGAGCGCAAGCACCTGGACGTGTGCAAGTACTACTGGGAGGTGCTCGACACGCCCGTGGTGCGCGACGACGAGAACCGCGCACGGGACACGCTGCAGAGCCTCGTGCTGTTCCTCATCCTTGCTCCGTTCGACAACGAGCAGAGCGACCTGATGGCCCGTGTCGAGGGCCTCGACCGGATCGACTCGGTGCCGGAACACAAAAGCCTGCTCAAGTGCTTCACCACGCCCGAGCTCATGCGCTGGCCGGGCATCGAGGCGCTGTACGGGCCCATGCTGCGCAGCACGCCCGTGTTCACCCCGAACGACCAGGAGGCGGAGGAGCGCTGGCGCGAGCTGCACGCCCGGGTCGTCGAGCACAACATCCAGGTGGTCGCCAAGTACTATACCAAGATCCGCGTGCCGCGCCTCGCGCAGCTGCTGGACCTGACCCCCGCCGAGGCGGAGAAGTCGCTCGCGGACATGGTGGTCAAGCATGTGATCCACGCGCGGATCGACCGTCCCTCGGGCCTTGTCGACTTCCAGGCACGCCAGAACGACGCCGAGGTGCTGAACAACTGGAGCAGCGACATGGGCAAGCTCCTGCGCACCGTCGAGAAGGTGTCGCACCTGGTCGAGAAGGAGTGGGCGATCCAGCGCGCGGGCCTCGTGGTCAAGGCGAACGAGTAGCCGCCCACATAGATGCCGCACATAGGCACCTCTGTATCATGCTGCCGAGTGGGGGTCGGAACGCCGTCACGTGACTGGCCTGAGCGCGCCGGGGTGGCGGCGCTGGCGCCGGGCTGACGCCACCAGCGGCATGGAGGACCTAGGCGTGTCGGAGGACGTGCTCCTCAATGCCTACGGGCTCTCGACGCTGAACCCGGTGCGCTGGGAAGATGACACCCGCGAGCGCGCTGACGGCGCTCCGGGTGCGTCGCCGACGCCCGAGTCTGCGCCCGCGGAGCCCGCCGAGGAGCCCGTCGACCCGCTTGGGCTGCGCCCGGTGATTGCCGTGCGCAACCTGCGGCCGGAGTCGCGGGGCAAGGTGGCGATTAGCAGCAAGGCGTTCGACCCCAAAGTGTTCCTCAATACGGTGCATCCCGATGCCTCGTTCGCGGAGCTCACCCGCGGCCTGACGAATCTCAAGGGCAGCATTGCGCAGCGGTCCGAGGCGCTCAAGGTGCTGGTGAACGAGAACTTTGACCGGTTCGTGAGCGTCAAGGCGACCACCGACGGCGTGTACCGGGAGATGTGCGACGCCAGCGCGCACGGCCCGCTTGCGCCCGGCGCGGACTACGGCGTGGCGTCGCTGCGCTCGTCGCTCGGCAGTGCAAGTGCCAAGGCGGACCAGGTGTTCCGCCCGGTGCTGGAGAACAACCTCAAGGTGATGAAGCTGCGCAGCACGCTCGCCGTGTTTGAGCGCTCGCACTTCTTCTTCAACCTGCCCGGCTCGCTGGAGGAGAACGTGGCGGCAGGCCGGTACGAGGCGGCGCTGCGCGACTACCTCAAGGGCAAGTACCTGCTCGAGAGCCGGCCGGGTCAGCTGCTTCCGCTGCAGCCGATCGACTCGACGACGGGCCCGCACATCAGCGAGGCGCAGCTGGCGCAGCAGCAGCGCATCTTCAAAAAGGTCTGGGACGCCGTCGAGAGCATCATGCAGGAGATGCGACAAAAGATGCTCGCACACCTCCGCGATGCGCAGCGCAGCGTCGAGGAGCAGGAGCACATCATCGAGGTACTGCTCGAGCTCGACCCCGAGAGCGACCCCGTGGCCGTGTTCCTCGAGTCGCAGCACCAGCACATCCGCTCGCTGCTCCGCGACGCCTTCACCCGGGAGCTGGGCGCCGTGCAGCGGTCTGCGGCCGCGGCGAGCTCGCGCACCTCGGGCGACCAGCCGCTGGAGCGTGCGCGGGACCTGCACGAGTGCATCGCGCTGGTGCGCACCAGCCAGGGGACCAAGCCGTCGTTCCCGCACGCGCTCGGCGCGCCTGTCTGGCAGGCGATCGACGACATGATCGGCAACGTATGCCGCACCGTGCTGCAGACTGTGCCGACGTTCTGGCGCATCGCGCGCGACCACGCCAAGGGCAAGTTCCAGCGGTCCAAGGCACGGAACGCGAACGCGCCGATCCACGAAAAGTCGCGCGTCTGGGCCGTGGAGAGCATCCGGGCATTTGTCACCCGGCTCACGGAGTTTTTCGAGCTGCAGAAGCTCAACTTTGACGCCAACCACGCGGCGCTCAGCCGGCTGCCGTCCTGGGCGCCCGCGCAGTGCTGCTCACTGAGCTCGACGCACTACATGAGCAGCATCCTGAGCACGCTCACCGAGTCCGTGCAGCAGCTCAAGGCGCTCCAGGTGCCGGACACCAGCGCCGAGCTGGACGTGCTCGTGTTCAACACCCGGTACCAGTTCACCGGCGTGCTGTGCTACCTGTGGCTGCAGGACGCGGCGCTCTGCCGCTACCTCGAGACGTGGGCGCCCAATGCGCAGCAGCCGGCGACCACGGCGTACCTGCGGCTGCTCTCCGTGTTCAACCGGTGGAATGCCCGGGAGGCGTTCTACATTGCCGACAGCCGCGTCAAGGCCAACACCGCGGCGCACGGGCGCGCCGAGTCTGAGATCCACCCGGCGTTCGCCAAGCGGATCGGCGCCACGTTCGTCGACGCGCTGACCGCGTTCCTGGACGGCATCGCGTATGTGGCGATGCTGCCACACGACGTATCGGAGCTGCGCATGGCGCCGCACCGCGGCTCCGCCGGCGGCGAGCCGCGGGACCGCGACACCCGGATCCTGCTGAGCGTGTCGAACCTCACGTACCTGCGCACGAGCATCATACCCGCGTGGATCCGCCAGTTCCAGGACGCATACCAGATGTCGCTCGCCAAGGAGCAGACGACGATCCTCGAGGCGTGCACCCGGCGGGACCAGGAGCTGTTTGACGACTTTGTGCAGCGCAAGTCCGCGAGCGTGATGGACGTGATCCGCCGCGGCGTGCTCGAGAGCGGGATCGACTGGAGCAACCTGCCGAAGCCCACACACGTGCACCCTTACGTGTACCAGTCGCTGCTGATGCTTGTCCAGGTGCATGCGCAGCTGCGTATGACAGCGTCGCAGCTGGTGCCCCGGGCCATCACGGCGCTCGTGGAGCTGGTGGCGTCCGTGTGCCTCAGCTCGTTCACCAAGGTGCCTGCGTTCAACATGGGCGGCATGCTCCAGGCGACGCTCGAGATCGAGTTTGTGCACCAGACCATGGCCCAGTATGTCTCGCCGCATGCGGCGGCTACGCTCAAGCGGGTCTACGAGACGATCAGCGAGCGCTACTCGAGCTCCGCGGCCGGCATGCCCGGCGACATGAACCAGGGCCAGCTGCTCCAGCGGGAGCTTGAGGGCGTCAAGGAGACGCTCGTGGCCAGCCGCCGGGCGACCGCGCTCGAGTTCCTCTGCTTCCGCCGGCCCAAGGGCGAGGCGGAGAGCAAGTCGCCGAGCAAGGCACCGAGCAAGGGCTAGATGCGTCCCTTGCGGCGCCTAGCGCCCACGGATAATGAGATAGAGGTACATCATGGACGTGAGTGCGGACAGCGAGAACCTGGTTTGGTCAGCGCGCATCTATGCCGGGTCCACGTACCAGGTGATGGCGTACTCCGCATGTTGGTTGCGCAGCTCGATCTGCGGCGGGCGGCCGACCGGCACGCCGCTCTTCACCCGGATGGACGCCTGGAGCGGCGTGCCGTCAAACACCTCGTCGAGGAAGATGGGCAGCACGGGCCGCTGCTCGGCCGTGCTGGCCGACTCGGCGCCGAGGCCAAGGCGCTCCCGCCAGCTGGTGGCCGGTGCGCCCTGCGCCCCGGCCGACGCAAGACTGGCCAGCGGCACGGTCGGCCCCGGGTGCGTGTTGAGGTAGTCGGCCATCTCCTTTGGATTCTGGAGCATCCAGTGGTTGTCCTGCGGCGCGTTTGGTATGGTGGACCACGTGGGCGGGGATATACGGGGCATGAGCGTCTGGATGGTCACGTCCTCGTTCACGCCGTCGGTGATGGGCACCCGCAGGTGCTTGCCATTGCGCTCGCCGAGCACGTTGCGCAGCGAGACAAACCCGCGGTTTACCAGCACGTCGTCGCCGCCGCCCGCGCGGCGGAAGGGCATCACCACCTGGTAGCCCTGCTCGCCGTCCCGAGAGCGCGGGCCAAGGAACATGGTGCGGCTCGGGTCGAAGCGGCCGCGCAGCTCGACGAGGCGGTACTCGAACTCGGGCAGCACGTCCATGTTGATGTTCTTCGGCAGATGCAGCGGCGGGCGGCGCAGCTTGTCGTCGATCTCGTCGATCAGATTCACCTTCCAGTGCAGGCGGCGGATCTGCCAGCGACCGAGGAAGAAGGTGGTGATCGGCACGGCCGCCAGCAGGTACATGACTGGCGACTTGTACCAAGGGCGCGGCTTCTTGCGCGTAGGCCGGTTCCACACGACCTGCTCTTCTTCCTCCGGTGGCTCTTCTGGCTGCGGGATGTTCATGGGCAGGTTGCTCGGCCGCGGCTCCGTGGCGAGCGCACGGGCTCCGGGGCGCGCGCACGGCGGCACACACGCCAGCACGCGCGCCGCCGCCGCGCGGAGCAGCGCGTGCGGCGGCGCGGCGAGGTGGCGCCGGCACGCACTCCCGAGGACCATGCGCTGAGCCATTCTGCCGATCGCGTCCGATCAACCGTGCGCTTCGCGGACGTGCACGCGGTGTCGGCCGGGAGGGGCATTTTTGCAATTGTGCACTTTAGCATTTGCACGATTCTGGTTGGCCACAGACGGAGGAGGGGCGTGGCGGCGATCGAGTGCAAACAGGTTCCCGAGCCACACCATTCCGACGATGCACCGAGTCGCTACAAGTCGCTCTGCAGGCGTCGCTGCGGCGGGTATGCGTGCTACGCTGCCGCGCGTGCCCGCGCGTGGCTTCGCGAGCGTGACCGATGCGCCGAAGCGCACGCACGGCGGGCTGCGCGACCAGGACCGCATTTTCCAGAACCTGTACTGTGAGCACGACTACCGGCTCAAGGGCGCCAAGGCGCGTGGCGACTGGCACCGCACGCGCGAGATGGTCGAGAAGCCGAACACCTGGATCATCGACCAGATGAAGGCGTCCGGCATGCGCGGGCGTGGCGGTGCTGGCTTCCCGACCGGGCTCAAGTGGAGCTTCATGCTCAAGCCCGGCTGGGAGCAGGACCCCCGGCCGCGCTACCTGGTGATCAACGCCGACGAGGGCGAGCCGGGCACCTGCAAGGACCGCGAGATCATGCGCGGTGACCCGCACAAGCTGCTCGAGGGCTGCCTGCTCGCCGGGCGTGCCATGGGCGCCAACGCCGCCTACATCTACATCCGCGGTGAGTTCGTGCTGGAGTCGCACCACCTCCAGACCGCGATCAACGAGGCCTACAAGGAGGGTCTCATCGGCAAGAACGCGTGCAACTCGGGCTACGACTTCGACATCTACCTGCACCGTGGTGCCGGTGCCTACATCTGTGGCGAGGAGACCGCCCTGCTCGAGTCGCTTGAGGGCAAGCAGGGCAAGCCGCGTCTGAAGCCGCCGTTCCCCGCGGACCGCGGCGTGTTTGGCTGCCCGAGCACGGTGACCAACGTCGAGACGGTCGCCGCGGCCCCCACCATCATCCGCCGTGGCCCGGCTTGGTTCGACAGCTTCGGCCGCGACCGCAACAGCGGCACCAAGCTGTTCGCCATCAGCGGCCACGTGAACCGCCCGTGTGTCGTCGAGGAGGAGATGAGCATTCCGCTGCGTGAGCTGATCGAGCGCCACTGCGGCGGTGTTCGCGGCGGCTGGGACAACCTCAAGGCGGTGATCCCGGGTGGCTCCTCCACGCCCATGATGCCCAAGGAGGTGTGCGACCACGTGCTGATGGACTTTGACTCGCTCCGTGACAACCAGTCGGCGCTCGGCACGGGTGCCGTGATTGTGATGGACAAGTCGACCGACATGATCAAGGCCATCTCGCGTCTGTCTACCTTCTACGCGCACGAGAGCTGCGGCCAGTGCACGCCGTGCCGTGAGGGCACCGGCTGGGTGGCCAACATGATGAAGCGCTTCGAGGAGGGCCGTGGTGACCTCCGCGAGGTCGACATGCTCTGGGAGCTCACCAAGGAGATGGAGGGCCACACCATCTGTGGTCTCTCTGACGCCGCCGCCTGGCCCGTCCAGGGTCTCCTGCGCCACTTCCGCCCCGAGGTGGAGCAGCGCATCCGCGACTACGAGGCCCAGTACGGCCCTGTCATGTACGGTGGCCGCCTCGCCAGCGAGCGCAACCCGTCGCTGGCGATCCCGCAGAACTGGTCGCACCCCGACCAGAGCACGTTCGACAACATGCGTCCTGGCACGGATGCCGCTTGAATATAGCATGTAGTTCTGCAGATGGAACTGGCGAGCAGTCCAGGGAGCGGTGCGGGTCTGCCGGTCGCGGCCGCCGAAGTGGCGCAGACATGCGCGCACGCCGAGACGCAGGACAAGGACGCCAGGCGAAGACAGACGACGCCAGGCGAAGACGGACGACGACTGGCAAGACGACCCTCTTCTAGCTGCAGTGCGGCCGCCGGTGAGCCGGCTTGTGGCGCCGCTAGTCCTGCTTTTCTTGTCCCCGGCGCAACTCCAGCACAAACCTGCGTGTGAGCGTGGCTGGCGGCGTGCCCACGTACCAGTTGACCGAGAAGAACAGAGCCAGAGACAGCACGAGGAGCGCCAGCACATGCACATTGCCCCACGTCAAAAACAAGAGGGCCAGCAGCGTAGCAAACAGTGCGTAGAATGCGGCGTTCATAAGCCGAAGCGTAGGCGTGTTCACGCCCTCGGTGAACACGCCCTCCCAGACGCTCTCCAGCAGCGACGCCATCGCACTGCCCGCTTGGCTGACTACGCTGGTGGAGGAAGAGTCGGATGACAAATTTGGGCCGAGACACGAATAGCATGATTTACTCCCAACCGCCACGATGCTCCGGCTCTGGTCTTGGGCAGGCTTCAACGGCAAGATCGCACCCAGCGTGCACGTGGACTGGTCCTACTACGGTGGGGCCGAGTCCCTGCCGCCGGAGCGCCGCGAGGCGCTGGCCCGCGAGGTGGCTGGGGCGGCCTGGATGCCCCCCATTGCCGACAAGCCCCAGCCGCACGACGACTTCCTGTGGGCGCTGAACGAGGAGCCACACCGGACGCGGCGGATGGCCATCCTCCGCGCGCACCCCGAGGTGCGGCGGCTCATGGGGTACGAGCCGCTGACCAAGTACGTGGCGCTCTCGGTCGTCACGCTGCAGATCGCCGTGGCGTGTGCGTTTGCCTTCGCGGGCTTCCACCCGCTCGACTGGCGCCTGGTGCTCACGGCGTACGTGCTTGGCGGCACGGCGAACCAGAACCTGTTCCTTGCAGTGCACGAAATCACGCACAACCTCGCGTTCCGCAGCATCGTGGCGAACCGGACGCTGGCGATCGTGGCGAACCTGCCGATCACCATCCCGTTCGCCATGATGTTTAAGCCATACCACATCGAGCACCACAAGTACCTCGGCGAGAACGGCATCGACACGGACCTGCCCACCCAGTTCGAGCTCATGTTCCTGAACAACGTGTTGGGCAAGACCTTCTTTGCCACCTTCCAGCTGTTCTTCTACGCCTTGCGCCCGGGCTTTGTCCGGGTGCAGCGGCTCACTCGCTGGCACGCGGCAAACTTTGCTGCGCAGCTGGCGTTTGACGCAGCGCTCTTTTACCTGTGCGGGCGGACATGGACGCCGCTCGTGTACCTGCTGCTAAGCAGCTTCTTCGCCGGCTCCCTGCACCCGCTCGCCGGCCACTTTATTGCGGAGCACTACATGTTCAGCAACATCCAGCAGGAGACATGGAGCTACTACGGGCCGCTCAACTGGCTCGCGTACAATGTCGGCTACCACAACGAGCACCACGACTTCCCCTCGGTGCCATGGACCCGGCTCCCGGCCCTGCACGAGCTCGCGCCAGAGTTCTACAAGCCACTGCCATGCCACACCTCCTGGACGCTCGTGATCCTCGAGTTTATTTTCTGTGCAGACGCCGGCGTCTTTGCCCGGGTCAAGCGCCGCGCAAAGCAGGCGAGCAAAACCGGCGACGGCGCCCCGGAGGACAAGCCCGGCAACGTCGGCTGGGAAACGCGGTCCTAAGCGAGATGTGCCAGGTACGCTAGTGGCGCGGCTCTGCCGCCGTACATACACCCCTCGTATACCAACGCATGATCATCAGCTAGCACCTGCCGCGCGGGGACACACCTCCATCGAGCACGCTATAGCATGGGCCAAGCGCATGGGTCAGCATTCAACCATGGTGTCCCAGCTGCCGGCGTGGCCGCCGGCCGACCTCCTGGACGGCGCGCGCCTCGAGGCGCTCTCGTCTGACGCACGCGATTATGCGCTTACACACGGACTGGTGTACCGTGCGCTGCCTGCGGCGCAGGGGCAGGCGCCGCCGCCCGACACGGCCATCCACGCTCCGCTGACCCTGCTTCCGTCGCCGCTCCCCCGTGTGCTATACGAGCACGCACAGAAGCTCCAGCCACTGTTTAATCAGCTGTACGCTAAGGTGGCGCTGGACGACGCATTTCTCGAGCAGGTGATCGGCGGCGCCGTGGCCAAGGTGGACGACTTTCAGCGTCGGCTGTACGAGATCTGGCTGCGTGTGCGTGAGGAGGGCGTGGTGCAGAATGCGCACCTCGGTCTCTTCCGCTCAGACTACCTCATGCATGCCGAGGAAGCGTCTGGTGAGCTCGAGCTCAAGCAGGTCGAGATCAACACCATTTCCTCGTCGTTCGGGCCGCTGTGTGTCCAGGCGTCGGGGATGCACCGCTACCTGCTGGCAAAGGGCGCGTACGAGGGCGCGGACCCACTGCTTGCCGCGGCCAACATGCCGGAGAACTCGGCGCTTGCCACGCTCACCAGCGGGCTCGCCGCGGCGCATGCACACTACATGGAAAAGACCCGGGCTCAACGCCCAGTTCAAACGCATCCCGTCGTGCTGTTCGTCACGCAGCCCGAGGAGCGCAACTCGTTTGATCAGCGCGCTCTCGAGTACGCCCTGCTGGAGCAGCACGGGATCCGCACCGTGAGCATGAACCTGGAGCAGCTTGGTCAGACCGCGTCCCTGCACGGACCTGAGCGGGTGCTTTCCGTGCTGTCCCCCCCGTCGCACATGCCGATGGAGGTGTCCACCGTGTACTTCCGCGCTGGCTACGGCCCCGGCGACTACACGAGTGAGGCACTCTGGGACACTCGCCTGCTGCTGGAGCGCAGTCTCGCGGTCAAGTGCCCGACGGTCGCCCTCCAGCTTGCCGGCGCGAAGAAGGTGCAGCAGGTGCTCACGGAGCCTGGCGTGCTGGAGCGCTACATCGGGCGCAGTGCCGACATTGTGCGCACCACATTCACCCAGCTCTACCCGCTAGACGAGCACTCGCCGCTCGGCCGCGAGGCATTCCGGCTCGCACATGAGAACCCAGAGGCGTACGTGCTCAAGCCGCAGCGGGAGGGCGGCAGCAACAATATCTACAAAGGCGATATCCCGCCGGCGCTCGACGCGATGGAGCGCCGCGACCAGGAGCGCCGGGAACGCGACGAGCAGATCGCTGTGAAGGAGCGCGAGGGCTACATTCTCATGAGCCTGATCCGCACGCCGCCAGAGCGCGGCAGCATCCTGCTCCGAGCCGCGGGCCCGAACGGCGAGAGGCCCCAGGCGGTGCACGTGCCCAGCACGGTGAGCGAGCTCGGTGTGTACGGCGCTGTGCTCTTCTCGCCAGACCAGTCGGGCGGAGCGCATTTCCATGCCGACACGAGTGGAGGCCACCTGGTGCGGACCAAGAGCAGCGAAAGCAACGAGGGCGGCGTGGCGGTCGGGTTCAGTGTGATTGACACGCCGCTGCTGGTATAGCTCTACGGGGATTGCGCTTGTTCCGCCTCGTGACGCCGCAGGGCAAGCTCACGCTCGATAGCAATGAGATTCTCGTCCACCTCGGCCCTCCGCGCAATGAGGCGTTTCTTGTAGTCGTCGTTGCTCAGCGGCTGCAGCGGGCTGTACCGCTTGAGCATCGACCAGATCCGCGACTCCTGCGGCGCATCCGCGGGCGCTCCGTGCGATGCGCGCGTCTCGGCGCCGCTAGCGATCGCATCGGGCGACGCACTAGGCTGCGAGGCCGACTGCTCCAGCTGATGGGCACGAGCCACGGCGGCGGCGCTCGCCTTAGCGCCCGTCGCCGCCTGCGGAGGCGCCGGGTTCGACCCGGGGCGGTAGCCAGACAGGATGCCAAGCTCATTCACAAACAGCTGCACGGTCGCGCTCATCAACGACAGGGTCACGACGCCAGAGCGGATCCGGCGCTTGAAAAGCGCCGCCGCACAGCCGCCGACAAATGCGCCTGTCAGAGTCGTGGGAAACAGCTGGTACGTGTGCCCCGACGAGATGAGCTTGGGCGCAAATGCGCGCGTGTATGGCATCACGAGCATCTCGTGCGCACCAAAAAAACAGAAACCGAAGGCGAACATGTTTGTGCCGATCCGCAACACCATCTCTGGTGTCCGCCCAGGCGGCGCATACAGCACGCCATACGTGCCGGCCCCGAGGGCGCCGACCAGCCCTGTCGCCACGGCGCCGGACGCCACCTCGAGCGGCGCGTTCGGACTAATGTGGTACAGGGGATTCCGCTGCTCACGCTCCGACACCATCGGTGCTGGCCACCAGGCCAGGCGCACGGCCGCGGCAGGGCTTCGCTGTCACGTGACCACACACCCTGCCGTGCGGCGGCCGCCGAGGCGATGGCGCACCGAGCGGTCATGGTGCGTGAGGAAAGCGGCGCGGTATGCGCTGACCATGCAGGCGAACATCTCGACGACGCCGGCGCAGACGACCATTCAGACACTGGAGCGCATTGGTGCGCACTCGCATGTGCGTGGGCTGGGCCTCGACGAGCGCCTGGAGCCGCGCGACAATGCGCAGGGCATGGTGGGCCAGCACGCTGCGCGCAAGGCCGCGGGCACGATTGTCAAGATTGTGCAAGCGGGACGCATTGCGGGGCGCTCGATGCTGATTGCCGGGCCGCCCAGCACCGGTAAGACGGCCATCGCGATGGGCATGGCACAGACGCTGGGCGCCGATGTGCCGTTCACCAGTGTGTCCGCCGCCGAGGTGTTCTCGCTCGAGATGAGCAAGACCGAGGCGCTGATGCAGGCGTTCCGCAAGTCGATTGGCGTGCGGATCAAGGAGGAGGCCGAGATCATCGAGGGCGAGGTGGTCGAGATCCAGATCGACCGCAGCCTGACTGGTGCGACCAAGACGGGCAAGATCGTGATGAAGACGACCGACATGGAGACGGTCTACGAGCTCGGGAACAAGATGATCGACGCGCTCCAGAAGGAGAAGGTGACCGCGGGTGACGTGGTCTCGATTGAAAAGTCCAGTGGACGCATCACCAAGCTTGGGCGCAGCTTTGCGCGCTCGCGTGACTACGACGCGATCGGCAGCGATACCCGCTTTGTGCAGTGCCCTGAGGGCGAGCTGCAGCGCCGCCGCGAGGTGGTGCACACGGTCTCGCTGCACGAGATCGATGTGATCAACTCGCGGACGCAGGGCTTCCTGGCGCTGTTCGCCGGCGACACGGGCGAGATCAAGCCCGAGCTGCGTGACCAGATCAATGCCAAGGTGAGCGAGTGGCGCGAGGAAGGCAAGGCCGACATTGTGCCCGGGGTGCTGTTTATCGACGAGGTGCACATGCTAGACATTGAGTGCTTCTCGTTCCTGAACCGCGCGCTGGAGTCAGAGCTCGCGCCGCTCGTGGTGATGGCGTCCAACCGCGGCAAGGAGCGCATCCGCGGCACGCGGTTCATCAGCCCCCACGGCCTGCCGATCGACCTGCTCGACCGGGTGCTGATCATTGCGACGAAGCCCTACAGCGAGGACGAGGTGCGCCAGATCCTCGCGATCCGCGCGCAGGAGGAGGAAGTCACCCTCAAGGACGAGGCGCTCAGTGTGCTCACGCGCATGGCTATGGAGACCTCGCTCCGCTACTCGATCAACCTGATCACCACGGCGAACCTCGCCGCGCGGCGGCGGAAGGCCGACGAGGTGGACGTCGCCGACGTGCGCCGTGTGTATAACCTGTTTGTGGACGAGAAGCGCAGTGTGCAGTACCTGCGCGAGCACGCCGCCGAGTTCCTCAGCGAGGTCGACGAGCTTGCCCCTGGTGCGTAGCTAGCTTCGTAGCTGAACGTGCGCATACTCGGCCGAGGCGAATTCCCCCGCGATCGCGACGCGCATGCATGTGGAGGCCACTGCGCCACGTCTGTCCACTGCATCCCCTGTGGCGTTTGCGACGCCAGGGAAGCTGGCTGCAACCATGGCAGGCGGGAACGCGCTGCTGCCATATATCTACCACGGTGCGTAGGTGGCGAGTGCGGGCGCTTGTGCTGACCCGGCCGCAGAGCGCCAAAACGAGGGCAGCATGCTCTGCGCGCAGCATGCATTAAACAACGTGCTGCAAGGACATTTCTTCGATGCCACGCAGCTCGGGCAGATCGCCGCCGAGCTCGCCGCCTACGAGGCGGATCAGCTCGGGCTCCAGCCCGGCGTGGGTGATCTCGGCTCGCGCCACATGGACGACACCGGCTACTTTAGTGTCGAGGTGCTTGACCGGGCGTTCCGGACCTGGGATATGCACCTGGAGCGGTGGCGTCCGCATGAGCGTTTCAAGGCGCGCTACGACCATCCTGAAAACGAGTTTGCATTTGTGCTTAATCTGGGGAGCCACTGGTTTGTTATCCGGGGTTTCGGCACGCGGAACCGAGCTTGGTACGCTTTGCTCACGGGCCGCCAGAGTCTGACCAACCAGGTTCAACCTAAACAGCTTCCTGTCCGAGCCCCAGTGGGTCGGCAACGCATACCTTGGAACACTGCTGCAAACCGTGCGTAACCACATGGAGCTACCGTCGCTAACCTTCAGGCACAGCAGGAAGGGTACTCGGTGTTTGTGCTCGAGCTTGCCGACGGCGTCAAGCCGCCAGAAAATATTGCAGACGATGTCGCGGATGCACGTGGTGCGGATACCGAGGAGCCGGCGGCGTCTGCGCCGGCTCACGATGAAGACGATGATCTGCAGCGGGCACTACAAGCCAGCCTCGCGGAACAAAATGGCGAGCTCCCTGGCCATACTGCCGGCCTCTCTGCTCCGGCGCCGTCAGGCAGTAATGTCTCGGTGGGTGCAGGAGCGCTGCAGCTGAGACTGACTTGCAGACACCCACTCGTCGACGCCGCGCCCGACAGCCCAACTCGGACTCGGAGGAAGAGTCGGATGCACACGTCGATGCCATCGCGCCGCAACGCCATCGTCTGCGCAACAATGCCCAAGAGACGGACGACCGACCTGCTCGCCAGCTCTTTGATATACCACCGAGTGGTCGGCGGCGCCGTGGGCGCCGGAGCGTTCAGAATGCTGAGGACGACTCGCTCGAGATCCTGCGCCAGCTCAGCGGCGGGCGGGACACGAACGAGGACGACCAGCGTCTGGGTCTGTCGGCAGAGGAACTGCCTATGCATCGCTCGCCTTTCCTGCACCCGGTTGCGTCGCCATTTTTCCAAGACGATGAAATCGAGGTGATGGACGAGTCCAGCAGCGAGCCGGAAATCACGCATGTGCAAAGCCGCTCCGAGCCGCCACAGCCAGCACAGCCAGCCGCTCAGCACGATGACGATGACGAACAGCTCCAGGCCGTGCTGGCAGCGAGTCTCGGGCAGCCGTATACACTCTCGGAAGAGGCCAGAGAGCGTGCTCAGCGTGCGTTCCAGGGGCGGCAGCCGTCTGAGGAAGCCCCTGTGCCTGCTGACGTGGAGCGGATCCGCCGCATGCGTGCCGAGGGCAACGCCCCGAAACCGGCCGAGGAGCCTAAGCCACAGCCCGCTGCTCCGCCAGCCAGGCCCAGCTCGGATTCGGAAGACTCGGGCTCGGAGCCTGACGAGCCTCAGCTCTCGGCTGAAGAGATGCGCCAACGCCGCTTGGCCCGCTTTGGCTAATCCGAAATACTATACAGAGTCCACACGACTATTACGAGGTCATATTCTCGATCGTGTGTAGTAGTTCACTTAGCTGCTGGTGCAGCTTCCGCAGAACAAGCTGATCCAGCGGGTTGACCCGAAGGCTTTCTCCCTTAGGAACCAGCCCCTGGATGCTCTCGACACTTGCCGGGGTACACGCGAGCCGCGAATGTCTGGCTGTGTCGCACACACGGGCCAGGGCACGTTCCAGGTCGTACAGCTCGAGCTTCATGGCGTATAGAGCGATTTTACGCGAGTTGATCGGTGACGGAATAAAACCGCCGATTTGGACATCGACGATCGATGCACCGCGGAGAGCGCCAGATTGGCTCTTGCTGCACTCGCAGTGAGTCGAGAGGCACCGACAGCCATCTGAGGAGCACTTGCGAGATCCGTCCGTCACTAGCACCTCCCGAAGGATCCGCAGTGCTCGTGCGTAAATCTGAAGAGCGGTGGAAATCAGCAGGCTAGCCGAGATCTGCTTGGATGGATCCCGCTTGCATGTCGGGCAGTCAGCACTGCACTGACACTGGCGGGCGACTTCCCGGCTGCTCGACAGTGTAAAGCGCAGAGTCGACGCCGCCTTGGCCGATCCGTCGGTTTGTAGCGGCGCATTGTCAAGGTCGCGCTTTAGGTTGAGCAGAGCCACACCCGTGTCACACTGGCACGTGCAGCCGGGGCCGTTTGGATTCGGAACACAGTGCACCTTTCCAGCGGGCGATGAAGCGGTGCCACTCACGTTACTCATGCTTGCACTTTCTGGAGCTTCGTGATGAGGCCTGAACTTGTATTCTTGAGCATCTTCTTGGACTCTGTTAGCCGATTTTCCCTCGTGCTCAGAAATGCTCTTGTAGGCACAGCACGAATGGGCCTGCGCTTGGTGCTCGTCCGCGGGCCGCAGCGGTGGCATTGGTGCCTGGGGATGATTGCCAGGCGCAGGTAAAATCCCTGGCTTCTCTTCCGACACAGACACACTTTCAGAGCGGTCTTCGGAGCTTTCCGGCTCCTCTGCAGATGGGAAAGACCAGGCCAGATCCCACCAGCGCAGATCGGAAGGCACGGAGTATGACAGGTTGTCCTGCAAAAAGGCCGACTTGGCAAATCCCTCCCCCTGCTCGGCTCGAAAATCGCCAGGTATAGAGGGGCCCTGCATAGGCAAGGAGTTCGCTGGTTGCTGCTGAGGAGAGAGCTGACTTTGGGATGTCGTTTGCGCCGAGTCAGGGGACAGTCCTTTTTCCCCGGCTGCTACATTCGCCGTCTTGTCCAGCAGGCCTTCAGGAGAGAGCATCGAAGCTGTGAGGCCATCGGAAGGCGCGATCTCCAGCGTATACATCGACTCCAGGAATGCGGCGAGGGACAAGTCAGACAAGGAGGACTGCGACGCGTTAGACCCCGGTGAAGTGGCTAGCTCCATTGCCGCCGGCGGCATGGTCAGTCCAGACATCTGCATCTCGCTCCTAGGAGGAAGAATCCCCGTTGGATCGGTCTGCGAATCAAGCCCCTGCGCAAATATCGATAAGGGGTCTTTCCTGGGTACCTGCAATGTTCTCGGCTCACCACAGCAGCTTGTCTCGGAGAGCATCCCGTCCACCGAGAGAGACGCATTTGCATCTGGGAGATGCCCGTTTGCACTGAGGTACTGCGGAGAATTTTGATCAGCGTAGTGTGCAGTGCGACGTTTCCGCGAAATGTCGGAGCCCTGCACCAGCTGGTGCTTTGGAGGTCTTCCAGACGGGGAGCGCTCCACTGCGGCACGTCAGCCTAGTCCCTGATGTCCGTGTGCATACCAAAGAAGCACTCGGTTCCATCCACAGCACACCTACTGCAGGCATGCGCATCGTCAGAGATGCCTGAGCAGGCGACTTTGCGTTTCCGACAACGCTCACACGAGCTGCGGATCACAATCCCTTCCGACTTGGCGTCGGCCGGTGATAACCGCCGTCCGTCCACTGCACAGATCGTGAGGGGCGGAGCAGCGCCATTTCCGGGCGTATTCAACCCGCTCATCTAGGGCACCACTTTACTGCCGGATGCACAGAGGCTCGGAAGGAGTTCTGAGCCTTGGCCACCACGGTTTGTCAAGCTCGCTCGTTCGTGCGATACGTACAGTACCTGGCGCGAAAAATCGGCGAGTGGAGGCGAAATGCTCCGATAACATGAGGCGTGCCTGCTAGGCCGACCCTCTCTGACATCGCCCGTGTGGAGGCTCCAGGCCTCAACACGCATCTGAGACGCGTGCGCGACACGCATCCAAGGCCGGCGGCCAGGATGGCAAGTGACGAGGTCGGCGATGCTATCGCACGTCACAGCATCTCGGACGAGGGTGGCGAGGATGCCGCGGCACTCTTTCGCAATGTAGACACGTCGCACAAGATGCCTCATGCTGCGCATGACCACACAGGGCAAAGGGACAGCGACGACTTTGCGTTCGCAGACTCGATCCTGCGGTTAAATCCGACACAGGACCTTGACGACTCGCGGGATCCGACGTGGACTGAGCATAGTGGAGGGCAGCCGGACAGCCGTCGCATTTCCCTCCTTGATGGTGAGCTACCCGGCACGGTGGATCGACGCTGACACTATCAGCGGTCTCCCTAACAGTGGGACTTCAAGTCGTACGTATACCACCCTGCCAAATCAGCACTGACCGGCTTTTAGGGAAGTGGCATATTTTCATCTCCAGGGGTTATCACCGCGTACACAGGATCGGTTGGATGCAGCATCCTCGTCTGGCTCATTAGTGGTGCCCTGGCCATGACCGGTGCCAGGTACGTCTGTCGTCCGACCGGCGGTACTGACCCCGTGCAGCTCGTTCGCCGAGCTGGCAACGGCAATTCCACTGAATGGTGGTGCACAAGCCTACCTGCAGGTGCGTAGGCTACCTGGTGCGCTTTGCTCACCTGCAGTACTCGATGGGTCCACTCTTTGGATTCCTCTATTCCTGGACAACCATCGTGGCCCTCAAGCCGAGCTCAGGTGCTATCATTGCTTCTATCCTGGGTGAGTACGCAACACGGGCCATCCTGCATATCCTGAATGGGCCCAGTGGCGGCTTCCACAAGTATGACCGTGGCGACCTGCCTGGGTTTGGTATAAAGACCATCGCAGCGCTGTCCATCCTTTTCATCTGCATTGTGTTGTCGGTCCATCGGAGCCTCGGAACGCGGTTTCAGCTTGGAATCACTGTGGCTAAAGTGGCTCTGCTGTACTCGATCCCTGTGGTCGCCATTATCGTCATGGCTCAGGGCCGCATGCCCACAGAGTCCAAGCACGCATTTGCAACATTTTCCGGCCTGTTTGAGGGATCGACAAAGTCGCCCAGCCGCTACGCTCTTGCATTCTACAGTGGCCTCTGGGCATACGATGGCTGGGACCAGTGCACGTTCGTTGCTGGTGAGATCCGCAATGCGAGCGTCAACGTGCCCCGCAGTATCCGGCTGAGCTCCGTGCTGGTCACCGTGTCATTTACTGTCACAGTGATTGCTTACTTTGCCACGCTGCCACCTGCGCTGGTTGCAGGCACCAACTCGGTGGCTCTCGATTTCGGGTCTAACGCACTTGGTCTTGTGGGCGGCATCTTGTTTGCTGCTGTGGTGGCCATTTCGTGTTTGGGTGCTCTGAACGGCCACCTGTACACGTACTCTCGGCTCATTTTTGCAGCAGGCCAGGAGGGGTTCCTTCCCTCCTTGTTCGGCGCCCAGAATGGCTATTTCCGCACCCCGATTAATGCAACCCTACTGGGGACGGCACTCATCCTCAGCTTTGTCGTCTTTGGCTCAGGGTTCGTGTCACTTGTCAACTTCTGCGGTGTCTGTGCCTGGTTCTGGTACGGCATGACAGTCCTCGGTCTGCTGGTGCTTCGGGTTAAGGAACCGAATCTTAAGCGACCGTACAAAGTGCGTCTTGGCGCTTTATGTTTCTCACTGACACAATGCAGACCTGGCTGATCACCCCGATCGTGTTCGTCGCTATGGCCATGTTCCTTCTGATCATGCCGATATTTGCTGCCCCACTAGAAGCACTAGCAGCATTTGCTTTCATCGGCGCAGGAGCGCCCGTCTACTTCCTCACACATCGGAATGGACAGCGCTACCTTTACCGACTCTTCCCTTCATCCTGGCGCCCGCAAGAAGATGCGGCTGACGCTGAAGAAGCCTTCGAGCTAACAAGAGACGAAGCACATGAGCCGGGGCACAAATAAGAGAGGAGACATATTATTTACAAGAGGGTCTAGATACATACCCGTCAGAAGATAAATGCTATAGCAAGATCACGACACAGAAAAGTGCGCAGCGAGACGTGCAGGCAGCATGCGGTGCAGCGAGTTCAAAAGCGGGCGCTTGCGCTCCGCACCTGGCCCGGTACTTGTGCTGGCTTGATCGTCCGAGAGAACCAGCTCCGGTATATCTTCAGTGCTCCGTGCCAGACGGTCAGTAGATTTGTCCGCAGTGGAAAGGGAAGGAGACAAGGACGCTGCCGCATACTTGGCTGACTTCTCAGCACCACTCAGACTCGGAGAAGAGCTCGCCGAGGATGTGCTAGCAGCCTTCAGTCGGTCAAAACGCTCCTGACGCAGCTCCTTTTGCAGCATAGGCTTCACCCTGTCAAGCTTCCACCAGATGTAGAGCGCAATCGCCACTGTCACTAGGGCAACGGCCGTCATCACGCCGGCCTGCGTAGCCTTCTCACCCGGTGACTTGTGCTCGCCTCTCATAACCACACCGAGGTAGACGACACTCAAGTGCTTCGGCAAAGACAGCAGCGCGGCCAAAAAGTACACCCAGAAGCCCATACCCACGGTAGCAAAAAGGGCTGTGGTCAGGTGCCCGGGAATTGCAGAAAGACGAAAAACCAGCGCAATCTTGCAGCCACCTGTAACAATGATTCGTGCCATGCAGAGGTAGAACAAGCTAGTCCGCTCTGCCTTGCGAGCCGCGCGTTTGAGCAGGTAGCGGAATGCGTAAAAGTTTCCCATCTCACCGAGCAATGTGCCGAATGCGACGATGCCAAATCCAATCCAGACACCATAGACAATCCCACAGAGCACAGACACAATTTCACCGCCAAAAAGCGGAGGGAAAGAGCAGATGAACAGGAGGATCACGGGAATGATCCAACCCCAAGGCACACTCCGTACCTTTTGCGATACAGGCTCCAGCCAGTTGATAAGCTGATCATGCATAATAGAGATCCACGCAATGAGTGCAATGACAAGCGCCAGGATGATATAGTAGTGTGTATACCGCCACTGGCAGCACATACGCACGTACTTGCGCCAGTCAAGAATAATGTGCCAGATGTCGCCCAACAGCCCGCGAACAGGCGAGTCAAGGTCGTCCGGATACTCTTCCGCGATTTCTTTTTGTCGTTCGTTGAGAAGCTCCATATTAGGCGCCCTGTCGATGTATATGCCGTCGTCCGGATCCAAGCGCGAAATTCGGCCGTTGCTCTCTTTGTCGAGACTCGAAATTAGCGACGGCGGTCGAGATCCGCCTTCGGTCACGTCATCACTAGTCCATGTATTCGACACAGACAGGTACACTGGAGGAGCGTCATCTGGAATAGCGGCTGGCTCAGGCGATAGCGGTAGAGCCGTGGCAATGAACTCCGGTGTGCCATGGTGCGCATCGCCCGTATCGCAAGTGATGGCCACGGGAGACTCGACTGTTTCTGAGCCGAGGATCTGCTCAGGGGGGCAGTGCGTAGATGGGGAGTCTACTGACCCGACCGACACATGCAGCTCCGGTGGACCAGTCGGGGCAGTCGCCTCATCGGTTTCGTAAGGGAGCGAGCTCCGTGGATACAGAGGCGTTTCCCGACCTGGCGCAGCCTCAGCCAGGGACGAAAGCCGATGTGCAGCACCAGACTGTGATCGATGGCCCGAGCCCCCTCCCTCTAGTGCGCCACGCTGCAAAGGTCCTGTTGAGCGGCGCCTCCGGAAATGTGTGGTAGAATGGAGCGGTGACATGGAGCGCACCTGGATAGGCGTACCAGAGCGACCATCCACATCTCCGCTAGGCCCTTCCATTTGCGCAGGTGACGAGCTTCGGAACCAGCCTTGCTCCAGCGCCATACGGGCCTCACGCTCACCGTATGAGCTAGCAACCGGGTTCCGTTGCTGCATGGTGTTACTGTGTCCAGCAGCACGGCGCCTATCGCCGGACATCCGATGTTGAAATTAACTGTTGCAAGGGTTCCGTAGTAATCCGACGCGCACAGCCGCGTGTTATTCGGCGGTGCCGGCGGTGCTGATTACATAAGCTTCTGCGCATCTACTCGCTCCAGCCAAGGCTTACACACAATCGTACATCTCTGAGTAAGTGGCACTCCTGGCTCGGCAGATAAGTTAGGTGCTCCCGCAGCCGTAGACAACGCATTTAGAGCCTTCTCCCTTCTACGGGGGCTATATTAAAGCGCGATACTCTGTATCCCTACGCAACGTATTAGGCCTCAGAAAGCTCGCTTGTCCAGTTCAAGCGCTGGATCTGAACATCCAGGTCCCGCAGCTCCTCGGAAACCGAATCTGCCTCTGACCGAATATCGGACACGGGAAGCAGGGAGACATAGGCAAGCTCAGAGCGCATTTGCCGAGCATACACCGAGTCACGCCCGGACGCGGCGTCGGCGGCATCCGTGAGCATCTTGTGGCGCATGCGGAGCACGTCCCGTTGCGCAAGTGCATCTGTCATCGAGCCAGAGCCAACCCGCACAACCGTGTTGGTCTTGTTAATCCGGCCGATTAGGACGACCAGCTCGTCGAAAACGCGCCGAGCCTCGCCCAGCAGTGCGGCTGCATTCTCAGAGGGCTCCTCGCCCTCCTGGATGCGCGCGTTGCTTGTGATGCGGGAGCGCAGCTGCTCTATACGGCGGACTGCGTCAGCCCGCAACGATAATGCCTCGGCCAGCTGCATGGATTATGCTACTCGCCGTTGGTGTTACTTGCGTGGTGGAAGCCGCTTTTATGCGCTTGGGCCGGCTACGGCGCGAGTCACCAATGGGAGATTGAGCCTACGCGGGTGACTCGTCCAGGCCGCAGGTGACACGCCCTAATGGGTCCGGATCTTCATGCGCGTCGACATTCCTAACCCGAATTTCGCGGTCTGACAAACTGAGGAAGCGCGGGGTCGGCCGAACGCGTGCCACAGCCTCAGCTGAGTCTGCACGGGCCACGAGTAATGACGTCACGCGCAAAGTATCGTGAGGCGACGGCCCTCGCCCGCCTTTCCGCGCAACCGCAAGGGACCATGGCTCAGCACTACATGGGTGAGGGATGGTCGGATCGGAATAAGATTCCGACCGTCCAGGGATACCGCGAGGAGGTCGCGGACATGGAGCGAGAGAGCGGTGAGCAGGCGAAGCCCTCTGGTGGTGCCAAGGGTGGCGACGAGCTGCTCTCGGCGCTTCACTCGACGGACCACTATGTGATGCAGAACAAGACGAGCGACGGGCGCCCCACCGGCAACACTGGCGCTTCTGCAGCTGCCAAAGGCGGTGCTGCAGACGCAGAGGCGCACTCGGTGCAGTCTGGCAAGGCCGGCGCGAGCAGCAAGGCGAGCTCGATCAGCAAGAGGAGTCCCAAGAGCACCTTCAGTCTCAGGAGCCACAAGGACCACGAGCCGGAGAGCGAGGAGGACGAGGAGGACGAGGACCTTGAGGAAGAAGACCCGGACAAACCTGCGGTCACGGGTGCGGGCGGCGGTGAGGCGGAGAAGGAGCGCATCAAGAAGCAGTCGCAGTCGAAGCCGAACCCGCTCGAGTCCTTTAAGAGCAAGTCCAAGCGCAAGGTGCACGACCCGGTGACGGGACGCCCTGTGATCATCAGCGATGGCAAGGACGACAAGAGCATCGACCCGAAGGCCCTCGACTCGCGCTACCCGGGTGGCTTTTCCAATGTCACTGTGGAAGACAGGGCCAAGTGGCACGATGAGAAGTTTGTGAACCCGAGGCCGGCACAGCCGACATCGGTGCTTCTTTACCCATTCCCCGAGCCGGCTGACACGCACGCGCTCAGCAAGCTGCAGAAGACGTTCCACACGCTCTCGCTGACCGTGCTGGGTGTATTTGGCGTGGTGTGGCTCTTCTCGGCGTTTGGGCGCGGATGGCTGAGCTTCTTTGTCCGCACGCTGGTGATCGGCGGTGCGGGTGTCTCGGTGGCCATACTCGTGGAGCTGGCGTACAAGAAGATTGAGAAGCAGTTTGAGGAAGTGCGCGCTGGGATGCAGAAGCAGCGTGGGCAGAACTTCTCTCCGCCGACGCCTGAGAGCGTCGAGTGGCTCAACGCGGCGGTTGCGTGCATCTGGAAGCAGATGAACCCGGACATGTTTGTCTCGATGCTGGATATGGTCGAGGATATCATGCAATCCTCGCTGCCAAGCTTTGTGGACTCGGTCAAGATCTCCGACTTTGGCCTCGGCGAGCACCCGCTGCGGCTCATTGCTCTCCGTGGTCTGGCCGACGTGATGACGGACCCGAAGTACCCGCGCAAGACATGGATTGAAAAGAACGAGGACCCAGACGGTACGCTGCACGACAGCCAGAGCGGCAAGCGCGAGGAAGACAAGCAGAAGCCGGAGCATGAGCAGGACCCGGAGACGGTCTCGCCTGAGGACTCGGAGAAGGCCAAGGAGGATGAGGCCGGCGACTTCCTGAACATGGAGGTGAGCTTCTGTTACTCGGCAATTCCCGGCGAAACGTCGAGCAAGCGGGCACAGAACATCCACATGCTCATCGAGTTCTTCCTCGGCGCGTTCAACTGGGTCGAGGTCCCGCTGCCGGTGTGGGTGCAGATTGAGCGTATTGTGGGTACCGTGCGTCTGCGCGCGCAGATTGTGTCGGAGCCGCCGTTCCTGCGCAACCTGACCTTCACCCTGATGGGTGTTCCCATGGTGGGCATCAGCGCCATCCCCATGCTCCGTGTGCTGCCCAACGTGCTGGATCTGCCGATCATCTCCAACTTCGTGCAGACCGCGATTGCGGCGGCGGCCAACATGTATGTGGCGCCCAAGAGCATGACCATGAGTGCGTAGTTGCGACGGACGCGTGCCGATGACTGACCCTGCAGACATGACGCAGATGCTGAGCGGCGACGGTGTCAAGAAGGACACGGATGCGGTGGGCGTACTGGTGGTGCACGTGCAGTACGGCGACCACCTCAACTCGCAGGATGCGAACGGCAAGTCGGACCCGTACTGTGTGCTGTCGTTCGCCAAGTTCGGCCGCCCGCTGTACGCGACGCGCATTGTCTTTGAGGACCTGAACCCGGTGTGGGAGGAGGTGGCCTTCCTTCTGGTGACGCAGGACGACCTGCGCTCCGAGGAGAGCCTCTCGCTGCAGCTGTGGGACTCGGACAAGCGCACCGCGGATGACATTGTCGGGCGTGTGAACAAGCCGCTGCGTGAAATCTCCCGGACGCCGAACCGCATGCTCAGCCACTTCTCCGACCTGATGGGCTTCGAGGACGCGGACACGATGGAAGGCAAGCTCAAGTGGAGCGTGGGCTTCTTCGAGAAGACCAAGCTGAACCGGAAGCTGCGTGAGCAGCGTGAGGACGAAGAGAAGGGCCAGAAGTCCGAGGTCGAGCGGGAGGCGGATGAGCGCAAGCCCTCGCCGGTGGACAGCGAAGAAGAGGCTGGTGCCCTGAGCATCCCGCCGGACCCCGCGTACCCGAGCGGTGTGCTGAGCGTGATTGTGAAGCACATCTCCAACCTGGAGAACCGCGAGGTGGAGAAGGGTGTCAAGGGCAGCGAGCGCGAGGGCTCGGCTGGCCAGGACGTGGACAAGTCGAGCGGCAAGCTGCCGTCGAGCTACTGCGAGCTGCTGCTCAACGACCAGATCTTCTACAAGACCCGGGTGAAGCAGTACAGCAACATGCCCTTCTTCAACGCGGGTACCGAGGTGTTTGTGCGCGACTGGACCAAGGCCAAGCTGAACATTGTGGTGCGCGATGCGCGTCTGCGTGAGCACGATCCGATCATGGGCATCGTCGACCTGCGACTGGCCAACCTGTTTGACCGCTCCTCGCAGGTGGAGCAGATGTTCAGCCTGCAGGACGGCGTCGGCTACGGCAAGGTGTACTGCAGTCTCGTGTACAAGTCGGTCAAGCTCACGCTGCCGCCAGAGCTGCGCGGCTACGACACGGCCATGCTGGAGATCACCAACGGCATCACGGTCGAGAGCAGCGACCCCGAGTGGCAGAAGAAGCTCCAGGGTCTCAAGATGGGCGTCAACGTGGGCGAGTACATCGAGAAGCTGCCTGCGCTGCGCAAGCAGTCTGAGATGGGCGAGGGTGACCAGGCGTTCCTGCGTATCCCGGTGTACGACCGGTACAAGAACAACGTCGTGTTCCAGTTCGGCCGGTCCCCGGTCCCGATTGCTTTGATCAACAAGCCCGAGGCGCTGGCTATCCTGCCACTCGCGGAGCTGGTGGACGAGCAGCTGATCGATGTGACGCTGCCCATCCTGCACGGCCCCGAGATGCACGCGCTTTCTCGGAACACGATCAACGCGCAGACCAAGAAGACGCACAACTTCCAGGAGGTCGGCACCATGAGCATGCGCATTCGCGTTGTCCCCGGCTTTGGCGAGGAGCACCGCGAGATGAGCATGGGTGCCAAGGACCGCCACGAGTTCGAGGTCTGGGAGCGTCTGATTGGCCTGCCGCAGCGTGCCGAGGTCAACTCCCATGCCAATGACGATGGCGTGATCACCCGCCAGGAGCGCAGGGCGATCGAGCGGGCCAAGACGCAAGAGCTGCACGTGCGTCACCGGGGTGCCATGGGCTATGCCCCGATCCGCACCGCCGTGTGGGCCAAGGGTACGTGGACGCGACAAGAGGGTTGGGAACTAACCTGGGCAGACGGTCTCCGCGAGCGTGTACGGAACATTGGCGATGCCGTGCGCGGCAAAGAGAAGCGTACGTGGTACTCCGCGAGCCGGCACAAGCTCACCCTACAGGCGACCAGACGGTGCAGTCCGAGACTTGATCTATCTTCACGCTATTTGTCATGGGGCGTCCCAACGACGCCACTATTCTACCACCACCACGATCCGGTTTCCGCACATAGACGACTGTTTGCTAGTGAATTGTGCTTAGTAAAAAGCGCCCGGCTTGCGCCTGGTGGTGCGTTGGCGCAATTGGTGGGCCCCAGTCCAACACCTCCACGAGGCTGTTGCCACCGCACCGCAAGGCAATATGTCAGCCGCGTGGCTGAAGAAGTCGCTCGGGCGGCACACGTCGACGGTGCAGGAGAACAAGGTGCCCCTGCAGGTGCGCCTGCGCGACTGGACGGGCGACTACCGCGATGAGGCCAAGTTCTCCGAGGGCTACCTTGATCAGCTGACGCTTCCCGGCGAGGTGTCCGCGATGGCCTTTGAGCCGGGTCTCGGCTTGCTTGCCGTCGGCACGGCGGCGGGGTCTGTGCACGTGTACGGATCGCCGCCTGTGCGCGTGCAGTTCATGCTGCGCCCGGCGCAGCGGGTGAAGCACCTCGTCTTCAAGAGCGACACGTATCTGTTGGTCTGCGTCGACGAGAAAGACAATATCAGTGTGTATGACCTCTCGCGTCGCGACCCTCAGAGCGCGGCGATGCGGGAGGCTACTGCCTTTGCGAACGTGCGCCGCGGCATGTCGGGCGGTGCCGTGAACCGGAGTACCCAGGTCGCCGATGCGCCGATGCGGGTCGGCACCCACAGTGTGCGGAACAACGTGCTGTGTACCGAAGTCTCGCCTAGCCACAACCACCTATTTCTTGGCCTGGCGGATGGCACCGTGGACACATACGACCTGGAGCGCTTCTCCACATCCCCATATCGCATCCCGAACCTCTGGTGGCAGGAAGAAGAGGTGCTCCGGCGCTCCGGCGATCCTGACGCACCCAGCCGGCTGCATGTGCCGCTGATCATCGACATGCAGACACATCCCCGTGACATCAATGTCTTGCTCATGTGCTACGAGGGCGGTGCAGCGCTGTACTCACTCAAGGACCGCTCCGTGCTCCGCACGTTCCAGCTGCGCCTCCTGCCCGGGGCGCCGGGTCCCTGTGCAGATGCGCCATTCGAGAGCATCTGGAGCGAGCGCCTGTGTCCCGCTACTGCCGTGGCTTGGCACCCCGATGGCGAGGTGTTTGTCATGGGACACGACAACGGATGTATCTCGTTCTGGAGCGTGAAGCAGGAAGACAAGCCCCTGCTGGTGCGCACGCTCGATGAGGTGGACGTCGATCGGCCCGTGCCGCCCGAGGAGCTCGAGCGCCTAGCTCCAATGTCGGCCGGACCACGTGAGCCGATCTTTAAGCTGGCCTGGTCGGGCTTCCCGGCCGGCACATGGCTCGACTACTCTGGCATGTGGGGTGGCGCCGAGCAGCACCAGCAGCCCGCTCCGGCCCCAGCACCAGAGAGCGACGCGTCCACGCCGACCGACACGATCCTCACCGTGATGGGCGGTGCGCCATACGTGCGTGGTGCTGGTGCAGCGCTCCACTGCCTGCACCTGCCCGCGCATGCCGCGTCTACAGGCCTCTGGTCCAGCACGACGCCCGAGGCACTTGCCCGTGAGCGTGCCCTGCTCCGTGAGAGCGTCATGGCCAAGTCCGTGTCGGTCTACCGAACATCCAGCACGGTGGACGACTTCCTCCTGGCGCCCAAGCTGAGTCCGCACTGCGGCAACGTCTGGGACCCGTACGCACTGGTGGTGCTCGTCGGCTCCGACGAGTCGCTCCCGCCCATGGCGTCCCACACGACGCGGCGCGGGCTCGAGGCGTACTCGTTCCCGCCCCGCGCTGGCTCAGCGCATGTGTACTCCCCGCTGTATATGCCGCTGCCGCTCAGCTTCACAGGCCGCGGCACGGTGCTGGGCGCACGCTTCGAGACCGTGCCGCTCGGCACGTACCGCAAGCTGGTGAGCGCCCGGCGCGAGGCGCATAAGGGCACGGGCTCCATCGACCCGGGCAAGTTCATGGGCGGGTACGCCAAGCCCACGATCGTCGGCGGCACAATCGCGCACGCCGAGGGCATTGCACGGCGCCAGCGGCCACGGATCTTGGTCACCTGGCATCTGGACGGCAGCGTGCGCATGCACGACGTGAGCCCGCATCTCCTGCTGCTTGGCCCGCGGGACGACGAGTACGGCCCGCTGCTCACCCAGCCGTTCCCGGCGCCGCTGCCTGAGCTCACCGTCTCGCTGCGGGAACTCGCCGCACAGCCAGAAGCCGCCAGCGTGCCGGCACTTGCTCACATGCGGCGCAGTCCCACGCAGCTGCTGATCACCGACGTCCACGTCGGCTGGGAGGCGACGGACCTGGCGGTGCAGCTCGCCACGGGGCACGTGCTCCACTTTGGGTACGCCTACGCGACAGGGCCGCCTCGTGCCTCCGCCCCGGGGCTCGACGCGAGCATGGCCGCAGCGTTCGGCGATCTGGACGTGCGCAGTCCCCCGGGCGGTGGCACAATGTGGCAGGACGAGCAGGAGATGTCGTCGCTCGAGGGTACCGCGGACCCCAGTACGACAGGGTTCAAGCCCAATGTGGTCCTGCGCTCGCTGCCAGGCGGCTCCGGGTGCGTGGCGCTCTCCGACATTGGGCTGCTGGCGATGGGCGCCGGCCCACAGCTGCTTGTCGTGGACTGCCACTCGCAGGATCCCGTGCTGCGTGCTGGGTTCGGCGCGCAGGACTTTTACTCGCACCAGATTGGCGATAAAGAGTCCAAGCTCGTGGCCGCCGAGGCAAACAGCGAGATCGTCTCGCTCACGTTCAGTGTGTGCCGGATTGCCGAGGACAACACGCTCTCGCCGCGCCTGCTGGTCACGCGTGCCAACGGTGTGGTGACTGTCTGGACGATGGAGCGGTCCATGGACAGCTGGCTGGCGTTCCGCACCTGCACTACGCGTGTGGAGTTCGCCGGGCGCGTACTGAGCACCAGTGTGCTGGACGCCAGCGGTAACCCCGCCGAGGCTACCAGTGCTGAGATGCAGCGCGTGGAAGTGGAGCAGAACAACATGGACCGGGGCGTAACCAGGGACCTTGCACTCGACTTCCACGTGCTGCTCGTCGTCTCGCAGCGGCTCGTGGTGCTGCGCGACCGCGTCACGGGCACCCGTGTTGGTGTCGCGGAGCTGCCGGACGAAGCGCTGACCGCGCACATTGTGGAGCGCAACGGCTGCAAGGTGCTCGCCGTCGTGTCGCAGAGCAGCATCTTCCTCCTTTCCCTGCCGCGGCTCGACAACACGCTGCGCCTGCAGCGGCATGCGCCCAGCGGGAATGAGGTGGTGGCCAGCGTGCCACAGGTGAGCATCGAGCTGCAGGGCGACTTTGTCGAGGTGGCCGACGGCGGGCAGCTGCGCCTCTGGACCATGTTTGGCACGCAGCCGCACGGCGAACGGCCGAGCATGTGCTTGTACACGCCACGGGCGCTGCCGGTGGCCCCCGGCTCGGGTGCAACGGGCATGATCACCAGCATCGCCGGGTGGCTCGGCACTAAGGCGGCCAGCTCGATCTCCTACGGGGCACAGCTCGACGCTGTGCTTGCCGGACCGCGGCGGCCGCCCGCGCCGCAGCTCCCACCGCGTGCGGAGCCCGAGCCGGAGATCGTTGTGGCGCCTAAGGAGCCCGAGCCGACCACGCTCGCGCCGCCGCCACCACCAGAGCCGGCGCGCCGCAGTCCGACGTGGTACGAAAGCTACCAGAAGTCGGCCGCCTCGGTCAGCGACGCGGCACGCCGGCAGGGCCTGTTCAACCTGCAGCTGCTGCACAAGCGCGACGAGATGCTTGCCAGCATCGACAACGGCATGGCGAGCCTCGAGCGGAGCACGCGCGACTTTGTGCGCAGCACGCGCGACGCGGCTATCAAGGCCGCTGCCAAGGACAAGCTCGACCAGTATCTGTAGCCATGTGGAGAAACGAACCACCTGCGTGTCACGTGCACCGAACGCGCACGAGCCGCGAGTCGATCTCGGCGAGCAGCGTGCTACGATCGAGAGCGATGGCGGCCTGGGCGCATGCGCCGACTGCAGCGCAGCTAGGGGACCCAGGCGCGTGCGTCGCACAGCTCGCGCGGATCATCGCGTCGATCCGCGCGTTCGACGCCGAGTACACGGCGTGGAACGCCGCGTCGCCCGGCTGGCAGCACGGGCCCGTGCTCGAGCGTGTGCCGTCGCGCGGCGGTCAGCCGCCCACGGTGAGCGGCGGCGACCCCGCGGGCGCGTGTGCCGCATGGCGTGCACACACTGATGCAGGCGTATACCGCGTTTCGCCGACAGGCGTGCGCCGTGCGCAGGCGCCAATCCTGTGTGAGGAAACCGAGATGTATGCTGCGCTCGCCGCGCCGGCGCGCCCGCTATCGGGGCTTGCCGCCTTCCGCCGCGTGGTCGAGGCGGAGCTGCGCTATGCGGAGCGGGAGCAGCGCGCGCCGAGTGGGCATCAGCTCACGTCGAATATCGGCTTCCTCCAGTGCTTCTGGGACGAGGTGCGCCATGCCGCCGTGTGTCACAGTCCAATCACGGCACTTGACGCCGTGGTGCCCGGTGGCGCCGGCGCCACCTGCACATCTGACGTAACCATGCCGCGCGTGGACGCGTCGCCGCCAGGCGTGCGCATCAACATCCTCGCAGGCGGCGGCAGCCATTGGCTCAAGCTCGTGCCGACGCGCCCCGACGCGCTCCTTGCCGAGTTCCGCGAGTGCGACGCCACCGAGCAGGAAGTGCCAAGCGCCGTGGACGAGGCGGTGGAGCAGTGCAGCCTCTTGCGCATCGCCCGCGAGCTGCGGCAAGCTGCACAGCAGCAGAGGACGCCACCCGAGTGCATCGAGCTGGTGCTCCCCCGGCTCGGCGGCCTGCCTACAGGCGAAGATGGGCCTCCGCCGGCCTCAGAGGCATACTGGGCCGCTGACGAGGCGGAGCGCTCGGCGTGGCGCCTCGCCGCTGTCCTCCGTGCGATCCGGGCGCTGCACATCCAAGTGCGCCTCGAGGGCAGGCGTGCGCCAGACGTGCGCGACGCTGCCCGTGTCTCCTGCACCGCCCCGCTGCCGCCATCACCGCCGCCGCCGGCGGTGCGCATTACGGCGACCCTCAATCTGGATGTCAGCGTCCTGGTCGCGCTGGCCAGTGACGTGACGCACACCGCCACGCTGCCGGCCGGCACGCCCATGAACCGTGCGCTGGAGGAGCAGGTGGCGCACGAGCTCGACGGGGAGCATGGCTTTCTGCAGATCCTTGCAGAGACGCGCCGCGCAGCTGGCGCGCGCCAGCTCGCCCTGGTGACGACGCCGAGTGCCAAGCAAAAGCTGCGCGAGATCGCCGCGGCCATCGGCACGCCGTCCGAGCGGGAGCGCATCCACCTCATGTTTGACAGTGCGCCAGATGCAGCCGCCCGCTTCTGGGCGCTCTCGCCTGTGTCCCAGGGCGGTCAGCGCGATGGCCTGGACAGCTGGCTGCGCCTACCCGTACAAACGCTCGACGAGCCGCCGGCTGCCAGACCGCAGCACACGTACAAGCACGACACGCCCGTGGCCGCGTATGCAAAGCGGTGCACCACCATGCTCGACAGGCTTGCATCACGCGAGGCTCGGCCCAAGTCGCTCAGCAGCTCGCTGCACACGGTCGAGTCGCTGCGTGCTGGCGCCCAGCTCAATATCACCACACTCACCTCCCATGCGCACGGTGTGCGCGAGCTTGCCCAGGCGATGGGCGGCGAAGACTTTGGTGTGCCAGAGCAAGGAGCAGCGCAGCACGCATTCGTCTGGCTAACGCTTCCACGCTCGCTAGCGGGCACGAGGGCAACGGGTGGCGGTTTGCCCTCTGGGACATCCGGCAGAGAGACCCCCGGTGACGACTCCTTGCTCAGCGCAGGGAAGCCAGATGTTGCCGTGCTGGAGCCATCCTCAAATCCAAGCGAGAATGGCACTGAGCGGGACACAGGTGCGCTGGACGGGGACGCCACTCTTCGGGACGCCAGCTCATTTGCGTCCAAACAAGCGCCAGAGCATACCGGCGGGGCGTACGTTCTCGAGTCGCCCAGCGGATCTCCCACTGCACGGATCACACCTCCATCGCCCGCCTCCTCATCTTCCTCGGAGGCTCCCATCCAGCCACACGAAGCGGAGAACCGAGCGTCGCGGTTTTTTACCTGGCTGAGCGGCCCGAACCCGCCAAAGGTGCATACTCTGCGGCACTACCCATGGTGGCCGTTTGAGCACGTGGAGCGCGCTTGGCTGCGCCTCACGTCGCGTGTTGCATGGCGGCAGCCGCCGCCTGCCTCGCTGCCCGCATGGTACACGGCCGATGATGCAGAGCAGCACGAGCTCGCCACGTTCTCCTCGAGCACCACGGACGCGGCGCCACTCTCGCGAGCGCGTGGGTTTGCGTGGCTCAGTGCGGTGCATGCCGAATGGCGCGTCAACAAACTCCACTGGCTCCTGCTCGCTGCCGTGTGTGTTGGCTGGCTCTTCGGCTTTTCTGCCATTGTGCACCAGCTGTGGTTTAATGCGAAGGTGCACACGGAGCATGGCTGGTCCACGCCGGAGCACCTGAGCTGCACCGATGCGTTCTGGGGCCGCAACGCCGAGTGTGCCACGGACGGCGTGGGCTGTGCCCCGTTCGACAACGTGAGCATGTCATTCCGGTGCCCCGGCGGATGCAGTGACGTGACGCTGCTCAATCCCCGGACTGTGGGCACGGGTCAGTACAACTACATGCCGCTGGTGGTCGGCGGAGCGCCGGCACCCAACGCCATGCCCTTGTACCGCGGTGACTCGTTTGTGTGCTCCGCAGCGCAGCATGCTGGCGTGCTGGGCCCCAATGGCGGCTGTGCACGCCTGAAGCTCGTGGGCCCTGGCGCCGACTATAAAGGCTCGGTGGCCAACGGGATCCGGAGCGTGCCGTTTGCCCCGCCGTTCCCGCTCTCGCTGGTGTTTGAGCCGGCCCCTGACTCGCAGAATTGTGACGACCATCGGTATCGTGCATACGTGCTGGATGTGGTGCTCAGTGCATTCGTCACGCTCGTGCTGCGTCCGCATCCGCTCGTGCTCTTCTGGGTCCTTGCCATTGTCGGGTTCTGGCACGTGCCGCTCGTCTCCGAGCTACGTGGCTTCCCGCCAAAGGTGGGCGCCGCCGTGGGCGACTTTCTGCCGCACCTGTTTGTGAGCTACGCCATTTGGCGCGTCGCACTGCGCTATCTCTGGCCGCCGTTCGCACGCATGCCGCTCGAGTTCGGCATCGCGACCCTGGGACTCTGGTGGATCGGCGTTCTGCTGGATGTGGTCTTCAAGAACGTGCCGCTCCAGCGGCTTGTGGCCCACGACATTGCGCAGCAGCCAGGCAGCCTGGTGGCGCTCATCGTCGTGCTCGTGATCGCCATCATCGTCGGGGTGAATCAGATCCGCGTGATCCGCGCCGCAGGCTGCCTGCCGCGCTACCTCGCCTGGTACGTGGTGGGCGGGGTGCTGATCGCGCTGGGCACCGCAGTGCCCGGCGAAGGTGTGCGCATCCACCACTACATCATCGGCCTCGCGTTCTTGCCAGCATGCGGCTTCCCAACGCGGATTTCACTGCTGCTCGGCGCCTTTCTGTATGGCATGTACACGAACGGTGTGGCCCGCTGGGGCTTTGCAGGCATCCTGCAAGACGCGCGCGAGATCCAGGGAGACGCCACGGGCAACTCGCTGCTACCGAAATTTGCCATGAGCAACGTCTCCCTGGGCACCGGAGCACAGCGGATCGTCCGCTGGGAGGGCGTGCCGGCCAGCGCCGCAGGCACGTGGGACACGTTCATGCTGCTCGTGGACGATGTCCTGCGTTACGAGGGGAGCAACACCGAGTTCAATCTCAGCTCGCTGCTCAGTGATCTGCCCGGGAATGCGACCAGCTACGCGCTCGGGCTCGTGCACCCCGAGCAGCTGCGTGCATCGCTGCAGCACGGCGTACACTATCTCCGGCTCGCCTATGCCAAAAACGGGCAGGCGGGCGACTTTACGATGCCGGCACAGGCGTGGCTCAACGGGACGTGGATCCCACCGGCGCCTGGACGCACATAGTGGAACCCACATGAACTTTGTATAGTAGCTGTATAGACAACGGCGCTAGGAACAAGACGCGGCAGCCGTCGACTGATATATCTGGCAGTATGCCCCACCCTTAAAGTGCACCCTCCACCGAGGCAACCCGAGCGAGCTGCTTCGACTTAAAATGGGCAAATTCCTCCACATGTCGCGTCTACACCGCGCCGTCCTCCACACTACCAATCGCATCGTCTTCGCCACTGACCGCCATGACGGAGCCCGGCGGTGAGAGCTGCGAGGAGCTGCTGAATCTCTTGCACCAGCGGCTCATCGCCACGGGCGAGTGGTCTTCCCTCCTCGGGAGCCTGCGTGGCATGCTCGAGGAGGATGGCTGGGACACGCGGCTCCGCGAGCACGCTGAGAGTATGTTGTGGGATGGCTGCGGCTCTGCTAACCCGCATAGAAGAGGCCCTCGCCCAGGAACAGCTGCACCTGCCTACACTCGTGGCGAAGCTCGGCCCGTACGCGCAAAGTACGTGATCAGCAGGCTCGTCTCCTGTCGCTGACCGCAGAAACACTGCCGGACTCGGTCAGGGTCGCGCTGACGGCCAAGTTGCGTGACTTCCTGGAGCGCAACCTGGAGGACGCGTAAAAGCGCAATCAGCGCCCTCATCCATGTAGTTATACCGCCCATGCTGCACTCGGAGCACCGGCAACCTAACCCCAGTCCATGCAATACACCATGCATCACCCTATGTGTGCTACTGGACCAGTGGGACTTCCTTCCAGTGCTCATTCTGATCCTCTCCCTCGCGGTGGTAGAGCACCCGCTGGTTCTTGTCCAGATCCAGCACGTCGACCTCGTGTGGGTCGATCACGACCAGTCCAAAGCTGCACGTCAGTGGCGCCGCTCACCATCCCGACATACCTAGGCGGCACCTCGTCGGTCACCTGCGGCGGCTCCGTGCTGGGCACCTCGGCGAGCGGCACGCTGGTTGGCGGCCCCATGAACGAGGCGCGAGTGCCCATGCCGAGGCTGCGCCACATGCGGCTGCGCTCCGCATCCCAGTCGAATGTGGCATCCGACGAGCGTGGCGCGAGGCGGGCGGCAGGAAACAGGGCATGCAGCGGGCTCTCGCGCCCAGGGAGCACGTATGCCGTGCCGCGGATGCGGAACTGCGCCGTCAGCCGATTAGCCCCGGCGTGCGGCACCCACCTGTAGCTTGGCCGGGTTGATCCACCAGGCGATTTCCACAGGCGCGTTGGCCACGTCCGCGAGCTGCGCGGCCTTGGGAGAGCGCACGTCCGTGGTGGTCAGCAGTGCGTTCGAGTCACCAAAGCGTGCGTCGGCGCGCTGGCCGGACAGCCGGTGCCCTGTGCGGTCCTCATTTAGAAAGCCACGGTGCACGACAAAGCGCACGTGCGGCGTCGGTACGCCGCTTTCGCCCGCGGCCGCAGTGGCGAGTGCATAGAACCCTAACAAGTTAGTGCGAATGCGCGGCGGCCCTGACACGCACCCGTCGACTTGTCCTCGGCGTGCCGCTGCAGCTGCTGCTGGAGCCGCTGCTTCCACACGGGTATGTTCATTTTTCAGGTCAAGTGGAGGTCCATTCTCCGAGTTCTCTCGGTCGTAAATGCCGGGTCCGGCGCGGTGATAAGTTCATTGGCCGCGCATTTTTACAGTTGTCCTGAGCGCGCCTAGATCACTCGTGCTTAATCTGGGCTTCTTCCCAAACCATGGTGTTCCGCTCACGGTTCAACGAGTTGCGCTTCCCGCAGAAGTACACGCTGCCCGAGTTCATCTTCCGACCGGACTCGCCGCGCTGCGACACCAAGGTGCTGTTTCCATCGCAGGTGTGCGAGCGCAAGAAGGCCCAGCCGCTCTCCCTCAACGAGACGCGTGAGTACGCCTACGGATTTGCCACAGGGCTGCTCTCGCCGGACGTTGGCGGAGGCGCGTGGAAGAAGGGCGATGTGCTGTTTGTGTTCTCCGAGAACCAGCACGACTACATCGTGTATGTGCTCGGCGCGTTGCTTGTCGGCGTCGTACCGGCGCTGGTGAACCCGCAGTACACGTCCGAGGAGGTGGTCACCATGTTGAAGCATGTGAACCCGCGGGCGCTGATTATGTCGCCCGCCACGCTGGAGCGCGCAAGGAAGGCGGCCAAAATGTTCGAGGAGCAGAGGAACCTGAGCAGCTCGCTTGAGTGTTACGTGTTTGACGAGGACCACGAACTGAGTCTGCCGAAGCGGATCTTAGAGCCGGGGCTGCAGCTGCGCGCGAAGGGCGACCGCAGTGTGGAGCAGGTCAAGATCGACTTGGAACGGGACCCGGCCATCTACTGCTTTAGCTCCGGCACCTCGGGACTGCCCAAGGTGGTCCAGCTTTCACACGCCAACTTCGTGGCCAACGTGGTGCAGACCACGATCATGATGGCTGGGCGGGCGAACCGCCCGCTGTTTGACGATGCCAACTGGTACGACCAGCCCACGCTGCCGCTCGACTGGGACGAGCACCATCTCCACGTGAGCATCCTGCCACAGTTCCACTGCTATGGCCTCGTGATGGCATTCGTGTGCCTGCACACGGCAACACCAAACGTGGTGTTCTCGCGGTACCATCTTGAGCACGTGCTCGAGGCTATCCAGAAGTACCGCGCAACCTTTATGTTCTGTGTGCCGCCAATTGTGCTGGCGCTCGCCACGGCGCCCGAGGTGGACAAGTACGACCTCTCGACGCTCGAGTCGGTGGCCTCAGGCGCTTCGGCTCTCTCGTCTCAGCTGCGTACCATGCTCAAGGAACGGCTCAATATCTGGGTCACAAATGGGTACGGCATGACCGAGATGACCCCGATCGTGGCGATGCAGACGCTCGCTGACGTCGGCCGCGAGTGCAACGCCAAGGAGGTCGGTGCGATCGTGGCCAATACCGACGTGCGGGTCGTGGACATTTCCTCGGGCAAAGGTATGTTGACTATCTGACCTGCAGCGCTGACCGGTGCAGACCTGGGCGTCGACCAGTGCGGTGAACTCTGGGTGCGGGGACCGCAAATGATGCTGGGGTACCTGGACAACGATGAGGCGAACCGCAACACATTTACGCCGTCGCCTGAGGACCCGGGGCACTATCTCAAGAGTGGCGATCTTGTCTCGATTGACAAGAATGGTACGTGCTCACTCAAAGCTGCCTAGCTGACCCGGCAGGCTACGTGACCATCCACGACCGGCTCAAGGACGTGATCAAGTACAACGGTTTCCAGGTGGTGCCCACCGAGCTCGAGAGTACGTCCAGCTACCGACTGCGTCCGCTGACCGTCCAGCCGAGGTGCAAGCATTGCCCGGTGTGCTCGAGTGCGCCGTTGTTGGCAAGAAGGTCCGTTCCTCCGTCTTTGAGAACGAGCTGCCTTGGGCATTTGTCGTGCCACAGGAAAAGGACGACAAGTCCGACGAGGCCCGCAGCAAGGAGCTTATGAGGGTTGTTAATCAGCGCGTGGCCGGCTACAAAAAAATTCGTGGCGTAACCTGGGTTGAGAAACTGCCCAAGAAGTGCGTTTTATCCGTGGCACTTTCTCATCTGACGTGCAGCTCCTCGGGCAAAGTCCTCAAGCGCGAATTGATTGATCGCGAGTAAAAGAGCGAAGAGCAAACAAAGAGAAGAAAAGTTATCTTGATAGGTTACGATCTCAGCATTGAAGGCTTTATGATGCGTGTAACTCTCGCTTACAGCATCTCTGGGTATTGCACGTCTACAGAATGCGCCCTTCAGCTGCTCGGGTATACTTGTGCGTAGTGCAGCTGGCTGTCCAGGTGGAATCAGACGCCGTGCTGGTCAATCATACGCAGGGTGGCGACATCAGGCACCACCTTTTTCTGCTCCATCAGGTACTGAACCAGATCCCAGGCCCGTGCGCGTACCGCGGCACGGAGCAGGGATACGTCCAGGGTGCAGCGGTCCGCGAGACGGCGGCGCTTGGCCGGCGCCTGGTCGACGGCCGGGGTGCGAGCGCCTGAGGCATGCGCATGGAGCGAGTGAAGCCGCAGGCGGGAGAGGGCAGACAGCTCGTGTGTGATGGCGCGGAGCCGGGTGTGCCATTCCTGCTCCAGCTTATCGTCCCGCTCCACTAGGAGGCGCAGGGCGCCAAGAGAACCTTTCTTGGCAGCGATTTGGAGGGCGATGCCGCTTTTTTGCCGCGGGTCCGCACCACATGCAAGGAGAATGCAGGCCACTGGCGCACAGTCCATGTAGATGGCCATGGCCAAGCCGAACCCCTGGTTGGAGTTAGCTGAGGCATGGTGCAGCAGGAGCAAGCGGAGGAGCAGCTCGAGCTGATCGAGCGACGGCCGCCGGACCACGGCGTCGTCTGCGGCGAGTTCATGCGGCACCAGCTCGTGCACGAGCCGCAGGATCCGTGCGAGGTGCGCACGCTCCGCTTCCGGCGCAGCAGCGAGCTCTTTTTCTGCGCTGCGCAGCCGCATGCTGCGGAACACGCGCTCTGGTACGACATGGCAGGCTAGGCGCACGGGCACGAGCGCCGGCACGCCGTGCGCATCCAGCGTGAAGATGCCATGCAGCTGGCACACGTTACCGCACAGCCGCGTGCGGATGATGCGCTCCTGCGCAAAGACGAGCTGTGCAGCTGTGCAGATACCGAAGCGGGCCACGTAGGAGAGCACATCGCACGTGGCTGCTCGTCGCGGCGCCGCGGTGCCGGACGGCGGGTAGGACGTCGGCACAAACTCGGACGCGAGCGCAGGGATGCCCGCATCCGCGAGCGTGCCCTCGGTGAACCGCAGCGCGTACGAGTCGAGCCAGGAGCAGAGCATGAACTCTGTCTTGATGTGCCGCGGCGCCTTAGCGCATGTTTGCCACAGCGCGCGGCACACGAGCGGCAGCGCGCCCGAGCGCGAGAGAAGTAGGATGCGCCAGATCAGCTGCACATGTGTCAGCCTTGCCGAGTGTGGGTCTGTATGAGACGCACCTCTGCCGGGAGCCGATCCAGCGACATGCGGACATTGTGTAGTGGCTGGGAGAAAAATTTTGTGTGGCCTATCATCGGGCAGGCATCATGTGGAGGTGCCTAGACCGCTCAGCCTGGCTTGGCGTCCGGAGCACGCCAGCATCTTGTACAGCCACAATAAAACGGCGGATGCGTGCAGCCGTACGCTGACCTTGGTGGAATGCGCGCCGGATCACTGCAGAAGTGGCCATGGGCCACACGTCTGCGCGAGCTGGTGCGCGGTGTTCTGCCGGAGCTGCTGCTGAGTATCGCGCTTCTGCCGTTTGTCTTTGTGGCGCCGGTGAACCGATGGATGGGCCGGCGCGCGTTTTTCTGCTTTGTGCTTGCCCACATCGGCTTTTTTCCCGCGGGAAACACGGTCGGCGCGCACTGGCAGTCGGTGCTGGTCGGTCTGGTCAGTACGCTGGCCCTGACGGCGATCGACTACCTGGTGATCTGCTGCCAGGTGTGGATCGAGCACCCGAACCGTATCTATTCCAGTCCACGCTCGCGTGGCCTGGGTGCATGCGCGATATTTGTGCTCTTCTTCTGCACGGGCTATGTCTGGAGTCGCTGGCCACGTCTTCGCACGGGCATGCGGGTCGCCATGTTTGTGCAGACCTGGGCGCTCACCGGGTCACTGAGCGAGATCAATGTGGCCAACTTCACGAACCTGTACTACCCCGTCCTGGTGACGGGTGTGCTGAGCATGCTGACTCTGCTCGTCTGGCCGCGCTCAGCGCGCGGCACATTTGAGGGGCACTTGAGCCGTGCGCTCGGGCTTGCCGGCACGGCCATACAGCAGGCCGCCGAGGACTTTGAGCACGAGCTTGACGTGTGGAGGTCGCGTGAACAGAGTGCGCGTGGGTCGCAGGGCCGCCTTGGCGAGCCGCCGGCGCTGCAGAAATCGGGCCGCATCCTGGAACTGCGCAACGCGATCGACAGCGCCCTGGCGGAGATTCACGTGGCGCTGGATGCGGCGAATTTCGAGGTATCATGGAGCCGGGTGCCCATGTCGGAGCAGCGTGCGCTGCTGCCGATGCTGAGCAGCCTGCGCTCCTGGCTCGGCTGTGGATTCGGCATGCAGATGCCGCCCTCGGCGCTCGAGACCATGCTCCAAGAGAGGCGGGGCCCGGACGGCCGCCCGCAGGGCCCGCCAACCAGCGATCCCAGCATGGACACACTTGGCGCGCGCAGCGTGGGAGCGGACCGCGGCGAAGCAAGTGAGGAAGGCAGCCCCAGCAACGAGAAGGCCGCCGAGTCACCGGGCGACGAGCACGACGCGGGCGGCACGCCGGGCGAGAAGGGCGCCACTGAGCGTGCAGAGCAGCGCGGTGGCTGTGTCCGGGAGGGTACGGTTGGCAAGGACGGCGTTACGGAAGACGGCGCGCCTGAAAGCGCCAATGAGCCCGCATCACCTGCTGCATGGGAGCTTGGGCCCCATGACCCGGCACTGCGCCAGCTGCACACCGAGCTCGTACAGAGCATCACCATGCTTCGTGCGGTGCATGACACCGGGTGCAATGCGCACATCTCGTATGATCTGGACCCAATAAGTCAGAAGCTGCTCGGCACACTGCACGAGAGCCGGCGGAACAGACAGCGCGACGCGCAGCCGTGCACGGCCCTGGTGGCGGAGCGGCGCACCGCGCTCCTGGCGGCGGTCGACGAGGCTCGGCAGTCACTGCATGCCCTGGTGATGGCCCGGGGTCACCTGGAAGGGTGCGCCGCGCCGGTAGGGACGCCACGAGGAAGCGCCACAGGCACGCCCGAGCCGGGCGTGCGGTTCGCCATGCTGAGCGGCCCGTCGCTCTTCCGCACCGAGATGTACGCTACCTGTGCCTACAGCGTCTCGCTGATCGAGGTCGCATCGAGCGTGGAGCAGGCGCTCAAGAGCACCGAGGAGATCGTCGCACACTTGTTTGCGCCGCGGCGCAAGCTGTATGTGCCACGCTTCGACTGGTCCCGCTGGTTTACCTCTAGCGGCGGCATGGGCATGTTCCAGGCCGGGGTCGGCGCCACATCGCGCACTGGCGTGGACATGGGCGACGTCGAAGATCCCAACACACCAGGGGCTGACGCCGAGCAGGTGACGCCCGAGCATGCGTCGCAGATCCACCGCAGTATCTTTGATGAGGCCCCGCGCACGGACTGGTACAAGACGTACGCGATGGGCGTGGCACGGGCCAGTCACCAGCAGCACCAGCACCGCGAGAGCCCAGGGATACGTCCGCCGTTTCTCAAGCGAGTGCGCGGATATGCGAGTCGAGCGATCCACCGCGTCTCACGCGACCGGCGCATGATCACCGTGCGCATTGCCGTCTCGCAGACGCTGCGTGGACTGCGGCATTCCCGGCATACACGCTTCAGCTTCAAGCTCGCCGCCGGCGTGCTGCTCCTCTGTGTGCCGGCGCTGCTCAACCCCGAGGGGCGCGCATGGTGGAACTCCCAGCACGGACAGTGGATGGTGATTACTTACATCTGGTGCCTGGAGGCAAGCACGGGCGATTCGCTGCGGATTTCCCTGTTCCGAACGCTGGGCACCATAATGGGCGCTCTGCTGGGCTTTGTTGCGTTCGAGGTGAGCCGTGGCGAGAAGTATGCGCTGGCGACGCTGGTGGTGGTCTTTGATCTGTTTGCAACACTGCTACGTCTGTATACGCCGTACCCGCCCATCGGAGCGGTGATGGGGCTCACCACGCCGATCGTTGCCCTGGTCCCCTACCTGGGTATGAGCCAGTACAGCGCACCGCTCGTGGCCCTGGTCCGCGGGTACATGATCCTGCTCGGGATCTCGGCGGCGCTCGCGATGAACCTGATTCTCTGGCCGTACCATGCGCGGGTCAAGCTCATGCACGCCTTGGCCAACACCAGCATAGAGCTGCAGGCACTCTACCTGAGTCTGGCGCGGCAGATGCTCTATTCGGGCTTCCTCTCCACGCGCCAGTCCCACGAGACGTTCACCGTGCTGGAGAAGAGCATCGCGGCGCGGCTCACCCGGTGCCGGGCGCTGCTGGGCATGATGCGTGGCGAAATCAGCCTCGTGCCCAAGCCCATGCACCTCCTCGAGCAGCTGGTGCGCCGCCTCGAGAACGTGGCCGACGTGCTGATTGGTCTCCGCATGTGCCGGGAGCACGGCCTGCGCACCTTGCGGAAGAAGGTGGTCACCGACGTCTCCGACATGCGTGGCGAGCTCGTCTCGGCCGTGCTGCTGGAGCTGTGGATCTTTGGGCAGTCGATGCTGAGCCGATCGCGCCTCCCGCAGCTGCTGCCGTCGTCCCGCCGGGCGCTCAGTGAGCTCACCGCGGCACTCGCGCTGCGGTATGGTGAAGTCTTTCCCCAGGACGACGGCCCGGCGAGCAGCAGTGTCGCCTGGATGGACAGCGATGCCACGCTGCGGTGCATCGCGCCACTGCGTGACCGACAGACGGCAAGCACTACTGAGCTGCCTGCCGTCGGCGACGCGGTACCGGCGCCGGCGTCTGGGCTCGAAGCGGAGGCGGACAGCATTGTGTACTTGCTCTCTGAGCACGCGCACCTCGCGCAGCTCACCATAAGCACGGACGCCCTGCTCCAGCTCACCCGTGTGCTGCTCGGAGAAATGCGCTTTGTCGGACTTCCGTCGCTGGTGTCGGTGGATTAAATTTTCCGTGGTATCGATAATATACTGTAGACAATTCTGTGCAGGGACCCGGGCCACTAGCGCTGAGCCGCCGAGCGCACGCGGCGTCCGCGGAGGGGCTCAAAGTTCTCCCGCGCGGTCGCCAGCCCGATGCTCGACTGCATGCTTTTCAGGTACAGTCGTCCCTGCTGCAGCAGACCCTGGATTTTGTCCTGCGTGTATTAGTAGGCGCTGTAGCGGGGCCTCACCTACCGCGTCACGCTCGCCCCGCGACCGCTCAAACTCGTCGCGGAACCAGGCGATCGTCTCCCATCGCGCATCCCGAGAGGGGAGCGCTGCTCGCGTCAGTCGGACGTGCTGGCCCGCCGTACGTACGCCTGGTCGCGCGGACAAAGCCACGGTACAGCGCGATCACCTTTGACCGTGTCAGGAAGTCCTTGAGCGAGAACTCGCCAGCGCCAGCGCCGCGGAGCATGCTGTGGCGACAACGCAGGCCACGCTGCTCAGCTGCGCAGGGGCCTCTTGGTCACGTGCGCGCGCGCCTGGCCTTCGTGCGCCGGCGGCGCTTTTTTCTCCTCGTGCGGCAACGGCGTCCTCTTCGTGTTGCTCGCCGGCGTACAGAGGTGCGGAGTCACCGGCGCATCATGCATGCGCACAGCGTACCGCAGCATACTGACCTCCAGACTTGGTCTCTGCCCGTCGCCGGGGGGCTTCAATGGGCGCCCAGAGGTGCGACTCCAGGGGGATCGCCATCCCTCGTGCCTGTCCTGCAGGCCCGCGCGGACATCTTAGCACCCTGGCGCTTGGTCCCGTGGCCAAGCGCGGGTCGGGAGTCCGTACATTCGTAGGTGGTGAAGCGTGTATATGTATGGTGTTTTTCGAGACTGGGTATTGCGATGCACACCCGGCTGGACCGAGATCTGACGCTCACCGGGTCTGTGCGAACCGGCTTGGACGCGCGCACCTGCTCTGGGAGCGCAGTCCTGGCATTATGCCGCAATTTCCGCGCAGTCGACGATAGTGGCGTCATTCTTTTCGCACACAGCCCGCACGGGTACTCGCCACCTCCACCTTCCGCTACACTGACCACCATGGAGCCGATTCCTGTGGCGGTAATCGGCTACGGTTGGTCGGCGCACACCTTCCACCTTCCGTTCATCACCTCGCTGCCGGACCTGTTCCGGCTTGCGGTGGTTATGCAGCGGCCGCGCACCCCCGAGTCCAAGGGGCCTGTCGCCGCGGACGACCTGCCGGACAGTGTCAAGGTTACCCCTGATATCGAGTCCACGCTTAAGGCACTGCCCGAGGGGCCGGCGCTGGTGGTCATCACAACGGACAATGTGTCGCACCTCCCTTATGCTAAGCTTGCCCTTGAGGCTGGGAAGCATGTCCTGGTCGAGAAGCCCATGACCATTCATGTTAACGAGGTGCTCGAGCTTGCGCAGCTCGCTCGTTCCAAGGGGCTTGTGTGCACCGCCTACCAAAATCGCCGGTACGATGGTGACTTCCTCACTCTGCGCTCGCTGCTTCAGGGCTCCGATGGCCAGCCGGGCGCCCTGGGCGTGCCGATGTTGTATGAATCGCACAAGGACCGATTCCGTCCCTTTACGGTCGGCGGCATGCGCGAGGACTGGGACCCGCTGGAGGGTGGCGGCATGCTGATGGACCTCGGTGCCCACCTCGTGGATCAGCTGCTCACGCTGTTTGGCCCACCCGAGTCGATCACCGGATTCGTTCGCAACCAGCGTGGACAGACGAATCCGACGGCCGACGACGACTGGCTCGCGGTGCTCATCTATCCGAGCAAGGGGCCGCTTCCGCCGTATGCACCGGCAGCTGGCACCCAGATGGCCGGCCTGCGCGCTATCCTTGGGACGACCTGCATGTCGACGCACGTTCCCGAAGAGCAGCTGCGTTTCCGCGTCGAGGGCACCAACGGCTCCTACGTCAAGTACGGCACGGATCCACAGGCGCCACAGGCAGAACGCGGCTGGACTCCGCGCACACACGGTGATGCTTTCGGAACGTACGAAGAGAGCGATCCTGCTTCAGCGCGCTTTGGCCACCTTACCGTGGTGCAAAGCAATCAGTCGCCTGATGGCTCGGCTCAGCCTCCGCCACTCGCCGTGCGGGATATCCCCACGCTGCCTGGTCGCTACATCCACCTCTACGTTAACGTGGCCGAGGCGATCCACACGGCCGACGCCGCGCACAAGCGTGGCGAATCTCCCGAGCAGGTGAGCGCTGCGGCCGACAAGGTGCTCGAGGTCACGCTCGACCAGGTCGCCACCACCATGCGCGTACTTGCGCTCATCCGCCGCAGCTCCGAGGAGGGTCGCACGCTACCGTACACTGCCTAAGTGCAATTCTCCTACTTTCCAGGTCTTACAATTCGTAGCCATACTTCCGTGCCTGAACTTTAGACTTTATGCAATGCCCGATCGCCCGATAGCCGCCACCAACACCCGCCACGCGACGCGCCTCGTCGTTGCCAGCGCCTAGCTGGGGCCTTCCTGACGCTCGTTTCTGCCCTCGGATGGCCCTGCCTGGTGCCTTGCGTGTGGCGGCGCGTTGGAAAAGCCGGTGTTCTGGGATGGCTTCGCCACCGCGCGCGAGCGCACTTCTCGCGCTCCTCGATGAGATCCCCGGCCCTCCGCGATGTCCGGTCCGGACCGCCACGTCACGAGCGGCACAAGCTCCGGCTCCGGCGCCTGCGGCTGACATAGGGGAAGCATCACAGCCGCTGCCAGCGTTTGAGTCCTGGAAAGTGGCCGAGCTTAAATCCGAATGCAAGCGCTTGGGCCTCGTCACTTCGCGGCCCAAACATAAGCTCGCCGAGCTCCTGTACCAAGCTTACGCATATCGGGATCAAGACACGGTCCGGTGCCCACCAAATGCTTCGAAGGTACCGGAGCCAATCTGCATTAGCGACTCGGACTCCTCACCAGCTGCTCCATCAGCGGGCAACTCGAGCGACTCGGATTTGCAGTACCTGGGTGCCATCCCGGCAGCACGGCGCTCACATGGCCGCTCCAGCAGCGAGCCTGCGCTAGAGGAGCAAATCGCTTCCCTTTCCTTGGATAAAAAGACGCACCAGCGGCGCACGTCCCCAACCAGGGCATGCCCGCGCCGGCGGAGAGATGCAGCTGGTCCGCCATCGGAGGCGTCTTCTGACGCCGAGGTGCATTCAGATATCGAGGCGGAAGAGGCACCAAGAACCGATGCTTCTGCGGCAGAAATCTTTGACAAGCATGCTAATACCCTCGATGTGCCCATGAACGAGGCGATCATGAGCAATGTGCAGCTGTACCGACGCATCCTCTTGTTCGAACCTGTGAGCCTTGACGAGTTCATGAGCCTCGCAGCACGAGCCGGATGCACTACCGGTAGCAGCGCACGCGATCGGTCACGAATCAGTACGTGGCTCGATACGCAGGGCATCTGCTTCTATGAGGGAGAGCTATGACGTTTATCCTATTCTTCCTTCTGCTCGTCCTTCTGCTCGTCCTTTGGCTCATTGTTTGGCTCATCCTTGGGCACCTTGGACTCATCCTTGGTCGCCGTTGGCTCATCCTTGGCCTCCTTTGGCTCCTTGGACTCATCCTTGGTCTCCGTTGGCTCCTCCTTGGTCTCCGTTGGCTCATCCTTGGCCTCCTTGGGCTCATCCTTCTGCTCCTCTGCATCCTTCTGCTCCTTCGACCCTTCCGCCTTGTCCGCCACCTTATGCAACTCAAATCTGCTAGGTTAGCAGACTTCATACGACGCAATTACGAACTGGACGACAAAGAACACCTGGTCCGTGTGACGGTGCTTGCAGACATAACGCACAGGCTGGCCATCCCAATAGCGCTGCACTGCACAAAGTTAGCGCTGCTGTACCACATGACAACGTACGGTCAAAGTTGAGCACGCCGCCATAGGGAAGCACCAGGTGCAGACTGCGATGCGTCAGTGCGCCATGCAGGATGTGCGCGATACAAACGTGTTAAAGTCAATCTGCAGGTTAGCACGCATCCCGAACCTTCCGCTGACCATACATAGCCATTACAAAAATCGACCGTGAGAACGTCGTCTGGCGTCACTTGCAGCTTGGCTCGGCGCTGCTGATTGCCGAGCCAGGTGGCACGGGCACGTTCAGCGTGCTCGTGCTCTCGGCCATTCAGACGCTCGACGGCGCCTACGTCGCTTTCAATGTCCTTCTCTAGCTCCTTCTCCCCTTGTTCGTTCTTGCGGTAAAATAGAGGCGAAATGTCGTCGACCGCGTAGTGTGGCTCCGTGTCATTCTCTGGTGTCGGGAACGCAGGCCAGGCATCATTCTCAAAGCATGCTTTGGCCGAGGTGCAGTCTTTGTATGCGTTCTCCGCGCCGCGGTCCGCCCGGCACCGGAATACCGTAGAGAGCAACGGTGAAAACGCCCATGGCTTGTCCGCGTACAAATCATGTTTAACTGGCAGGGTCAGTCCGAAGATAAGCCCGCATAGTTTACACACGGTTCGGGTCCACAAAACTCACAAACCGCAGCGCAAGGCTTGTACCATACGGGAGTGAGTTCTGTCGTCGTTAGCCCAGCATGCCATCATTAGCACGTACGCGGATGGGGCGATCGAACGCATTGCCAAACACCAGGTCGTCCGCACTGATCGTCTCGGAGAAGCGACCTGTCATAGTCAGCCGGATGACACCCGTTCAGTACACGCACCCTGCATCTGGATGCTATACGTCATTTGCGATCCATAGGGGGCGTCAAAGTACGGCGCAGCGGACTTGGGCTCCAAACCATCAGGCACATCACCGCCATAGCCTTTGACCCGCACAGCGATGCGCCCGCGAAAGGCTTCCGTGTCAATCACGACGGCCTCTTTATCGTAGTTGACAGGCACGGGCACGAGGCTGTCCGCATTAGCACCAGCCTTGATACTGAGTTTCACGCCGGGCGCCATCTTGTCAATGTGCTGAGCAGTCAAGTGGATTTTCGCCAGGCAACTGATCCGTGTTTTGCGCACGGGCCAAACATCGGGCCAAATCGCAATAGTCCGGCCGCACTTGGCCTAGCTCCTCACCATCATGCAAAAGGTACGTCTCCCTGTGAAAAATACTCTTTCGCTAACCGAACGCAGCTCTTAAACAAGATCCAGGACAAGATCGAGGGTGGCGGCGGCGACGTCAAGGCTGCGAGTGGCGATATTCCGGCCCTCGGTGAGCAGCTGAGCCCCAAGCTGGTCTACCGCTACCGGAAGCAGCGTGGCGTCAACCTTGGCTCTTGGTTCTCGCTCGAGTCATGGATCACCGGCAGCGTGTTCTCCCAGGCTTCCGATCCGAAGGGAAGCGAGATTGACGTGCTTCGTGGACTCGGGCCGGAGAAGGCTCGCAAGGCGCTGGAGAACCACTGGGACAACTTCATCAACGAGGGTGACTGGCGCTGGATGGCCAGCCATGGCGTCAACACGGTGCGTATCCCGGTGGGCTACTTCCACGTGATGGCTGGATCGGATAACGCGGAGCTGCGCTCTCTCCTCAAAGGCACCGAGTACGCCGAGTTCGCCGAGGTATACTCTGGCGCTTGGGGCCGCATTGTCCGGGCGATCGAGACAGCAGCCAAGCACAACATCGGCGTCTTGGTAGACGTCCACGCGGTTCCTGGTGCCCAGAACAAGGATGGACACAGTGGCTTGAGCACCGGCAAGGCCGGTCTCTGGCACGGCTTGCACGCCAGCGGCAACCAGCGCAAGACGATCGAGATCCTTGTGCACCTTGCCTCGGCTGTGGCACAGCATGAGAACGTGGTCGGCCTCGAGCTGATGAATGAGCCTGAGAACAACGAGAAGCTGGAGGCGTTTTACGACAAGGCCGTCAAAGCCATCCGGACCAACAGCTCGCCGGCAGCCCAGTCGATCCCGCTCTATGTCGGAGATGCATGGGCCACCAAGAACTACGCCGAATGGGTCGGGTACAAGTCGAACGAGTCCAACTTCCTCGTGCTGGACCACCATCTCTACCGCTGCTTTACGTCGGGCGACCATTCCACCGCGGCTGATGCGCACGCCGCGGCCGTGGACCCGGGTCAGAACGGGCACTCGGCCAGGTGGCTCCAGGACATTTCGAATAAGTGCAATGGCTCGCTGATTATCGGCGAGTGGAGCGGTGCACTGAACCCTCACTCGTTTGAGAAGAGCTCGATCAAGAGCAAGCTCGAAGCACGCACCCTTTGGTCGCAGGCGCAATGGCGCGCATTTGAGGCGCACACAGCAGGCTACTTCTACTGGACGCTCAAGAAGGAAGGTGGACCAGACCCCGGCTGGTGTCTCTACACGGCCATTGAGAAGGGCAGCATGCCTCCTTCTTTAAACCCACTCTTTGCTCGTGGCGGTCAGTACCCAGACCCTCAGCGTATGGCACGTCACGTCGATGAGGCGCTTGGGCCGTACATGCACGCGCATGTCAGCTACTGGGATCAGCACAATGGCCATTTCGAGCACTGGCGCTTTGAGGCTGGTTTCCGCGCCGCCTGGAACGACGCGTGCGTTTTTCTCGCGAGCGGCTCGGAGGTCGGCTTCAGCGGCCAGCTGGCTACCCTGCGCTCTGCCGCACACAAGAAGGAGCAAGGTGACTCTAGCGCCGTGTGGGAGTTTGAGCACGGCTTCAAGCAAGGGATCGAAGCATTTCGTCGTGGTCTGTATGGGTAACCGAACAGCTTATAGGCACTAGCCATGGTATCTATATGCATCGTGATTTACTCCTCCTCTTCTTCATGCATGCTGACCGTGACGCCGACACCGGACTCCCCCTGCTCGACCGGGTAGGGCACTGAGGGTGTGCTGCTCTGTGGCGGCGCAGACGGCATACCATGTGCAGCAGGTGGGAGCGACATGGACGGCGGAGGCACAAACGAGGCAGAGGCGCCACTAATGCTCTTTTCCCAGTGCCTCTTTGGCTTCGGGATACGGTCTGGAGTGTCAGCAGAGTCACCCAAACGATCCAACATACGCAGCAGGCCGTATCCAACGCCGCAGCCCAGCAGTCCCTCGCCCCACTCCCGGTTCGGCATAATGATCACCTCCCGCGTATGGTCGTAGTCACTGTTGTAGACATACAGCGCCAGGTTCCGGTTCTCATGGCGCTCCACAAGGTCATAAAAGTCGCTCTCCTGTCGAAGAGGGCCGCCGGTCCAGCCAATCACATAGTCGCCATACGGGACTAGCCCCCCAAGGTCCGCAGGAGATCCTTCAAGCACATCAAGGATATGCCACACGTGGCTCACCGCCTCAGCGGGCGCACAGAGCCGGAGCGTCAGTCCAAGTAGTGACGGCTGCGAATGGGAATCCGCAGCAGAGCCCTCAGACCAAGCACGAGACGGCACAATGTGCACATCGCGGATCTCCTGCCTCTTGGAGTTCCAGACAGCGATCGTGACTTGCTGCCCCTCCTTGTTCTCCAGCGCCATCCACGGTGCAATGCCGGCGTCCTGCGTCCCGGCCGGCATTCCAGGCCGTCGCGGGCCAAGCTCGGACGCCGGACACAGCGGCCGGCCGTCCAAGCCCACGCAGAAATCGAAAAACGGCTCACTGGCGTACGGCGTCAGCAAAAAGCGGTCATATCCGCATCATTCACGTACAAGCCGGCATGTTGTGCTGGGCTGCCCTGTGCGACGCGTACAACATGGTAGCCCCAACGTGGCGCTGCGTAGCTAGTCAGACGCTGGAGGGGATGCACGCCAAGTTACGCACACGCTGGCTGGTCGGGCGCGAGCGAGCGGCTCTCACTTGCACCCATCCTGGACTGCTGTCACCGCTCAGTGCACAAGTCACAACACTCCACCGCTACCCAGCCGCCCGCACGGAGAGTTTGGAACAGGTGTCACGTGCTGGGGAATGGCTCAATGCCCAACTGTTTAGCTAGCGTTATAATCTATATATGCTGAGGGGTGAAATGTCTTGAGGAATCACCCATCCCACGAAATCCTAAATGTACTGGTTTAGTTGCCCGACGAGAGGATCAGCTCAGCGCCGATCTCGGCGATACCGTAGGTAACGGACATCAGGTGGGCCGAGACGGAGAGCGGGGGGACGGAGGCGTCGATGACGCGGAGGTTGCTGGTGCCGTACACCTTGAGGTTGCTGTCGACGACACCGCCCTGGTTGCGCGGGAGCATCGAGCAAGTGCAGCTCGGGTGGTACTCAGTGTTGCCGTTCTGGCGGATCCACTTCTCCCAGTCCGCGTTCGACTGCACGCTCTTGCCAGGGTTGGTCTCGTAGTCAATGTGGTCGCTGAGCGGGGACTCCTGAGCCACCTTGCGGATGAGCTTGAAGGCCTGGCGGAGGATGGTCAGGTCGCTGTTGTGGTCCAGGTAGTTGGCGTCAATCGCCGGGGCCTGGAAGGGGTCCTTGCTGCGGATCTTAATCGTACCACGGGACAGCGGGTGCTGGAGAGCAGCCTGGATGTTGATGTTGCCGAACATCACGTTGAAGAGAATCTCGACCGGGCCGACCTTGCTGGTGAAGATGTCGTTCACCTGCGCCTTGTAGGTGCGCTTGTAGCCGGCCTTCACCTCGGACGGCACGTTGGCGCTGTTGATCACCGAGCTGATGTTGGACTGCAGCTTGTTCACGTAGCCGCCAGGGTTCTTGAACAGCTTGCCGAAGTCGACGTAGGACACGGCGGTGTTCACGAACGAGTCCGTCTTGGCGTTGCCCGTCAGGCTGGTCTGGCCAGCGTCACTCTTGCGCTTGGGCTTGAACGACATGCCGGCCGACAGGTGGTCCTGCAGGTTCTGGCCAACACCGGGCAGGTCGACCACCACGTCAATGCCGTGCTTCTTGAGCAGGCTCGAGTCACCGATACCAGAGAGCTGGAGAATCTGCGGGTCGTTGATGGTACCACCGCTGAGGATCACCTCGTGGCGAGCGTGCACGTTCTGGCGGGCGGCACCCGAGCCAGCAGCGTACTGCACACCAGTGGCGCGCACCGACTTCGAGTTCGAGCGGTCAAAGTTGACGCGGGTCACCTGGTGGCCAGTGAGCACGTGGAGGTTAGCGTTGTTCGCGTTGGGCTCCAGGTAGTCGCTGCGAGAGAAGCTGCGGGTCCACTTGTTGTGGCGGTTGATGGTGGCCAGCGACACGTAGGTGCCCCACGACTTACCGTTGTAGGGGTCCTTGTTGATCGAAGCCAGCACCTTGTTAGCCGCCTGCATGAAGGCACCCACCGGCGGGTACGTCACCGCAGGCCACGTCGTGTGGATCGGGCCGTTGTGGCCGTGCGAGCTCGACTCGTAGGAGATGTGGGCCTGGTCGCGCACCGACGAGAGCGGGGGAGAGAAGTTCTCGCTCTTCTTCATAGCACGGAGCAGGTTGTCCCAGCCCCAGGTCTTGGTGTCACCGGTAAGACGGGCCATGGTGTTCTGCTCAATCTCGCTGTTGCGCACGTAGTAAAGACCGTTGATAGCACTGCTGCCACCGAGCACCTTGCCGCGAGGCCACGAGGGGCGACGGCCGCGGTTGCCGTTCTGGTCGAGCAGCTGGTGCTGGGGAGTCAACTTCCAGTTCCAGTCGTACTGAGTGTTCACGCTCGAGTCGTAGAGGTCGGCAGCCGGGGTGATGAACTTCTGGTTGTCATCGTAGCCCGTGGCACCCGCCTCGATCACGGCCACAGTCTTGTTGGCCTCAGCAAGACGGGTGGCAACCACCAGACCGGCAGTGCCACCACCCACAACGACGTAGTCGTAGGTCTTTTTGTTGAGATCCCAGCCGTTGGTGGTCTCAGCGCGCTTCACGAGCGCGGCGACGTGCGTCGCCGCCAAAAGGAAAGGCAGAAGCGTGAGAATAGAGATGCTCAGCTTCATTGCGGAACAATGAACTAGGCGTCGGTTGCTTGAAGGAGAGGAAGCAGCCGATAAAGAACGGTAGTGGCTGTTGGTGAAGTTCTTATAGAACCCACTCCGGATGGTGTAAATACCCGTCGGCGCGCACTTCCGTGGAACACTCAACGCCCTCTGGCATGCATACTGAGGCGTGCAGCGGGCCAATTATATTGCGGCTGATCCCTGACGCGCTGACGCGCGGCGCAGCACTGCATGTAGGACATATGCATAGCCAGAACTTCTATGCACGTGATACTCCGGTCCTGCATGTTACATGGTGTAAATGTGATCTATATCAAGTATCACACTTATAACTCCCAGGATGACGTGAACCCGATTGAGTGCAGCCTCTTCAGTGGCTGTTCCTAGCACTAATTAGACAGTCCGGCACCGGTCAACCCGGCTCCTAACAAATCGGACAGGTGGCACACCCCACACGCTTTCTAATACGGATTGTCCAGAGTAGTATTTTCAGCTACAGGGAAGTCCGGAACAGTGGTGAGGATATCTCATGAAATATTAGTGTCATCATATGACCAATTTACGCCATCAGAAGCGTCGCGAGGCCCAAAGCGGAAAGGAGTGTACCTGCAACAGAGAGCTGTGCACCGCGAGTCGCGCTGTTTGAGTCAGAGGAGCCCTTGCTCGAGTTGCTCGCATTCGTAGAGCCGGTAGAGCCCGGGCCGCCGCCGCTCTTACCGCCCGAACCACCGTTGCTGCCCGTACCGCCGTTGCCGCCCTTACCGCCCTTGCCGCCGTTGCCGCCGTTGCCACCCTGGGCAGCGCCACCGCCGCCGAACTTGTTCTTGTCCTTCATCACCAGCTCGGCGCCGATCTCGGCAATACCGTAGACGACAGACATGAGGTGGGCCGAAATGGAAAGCGGCGGGACCGCAGCGTCGATCACACGCAGGTTGCTCGTGCCGTAGACGACGAGGTTCTTGTCCACAACACCACCCGCGTCGCGGGGGAGCATAGAGCACGTGCAGCTCGGGTGATATTCGGTGTTCACGATCTGACGGATCCACTTTTCCCAGTCCGCGTTGGACTGCACAGAGTTGCCAGGCTCGGACTCGCTGTCGATCATGTCCTTGAGCGGAGACTGCTGCGCCACCTTGCGCGCAAGCTTGAAGCCCTCACGAAGGACCTGGATGTCGACGTCGTTGTGGAAGTACTGCGGGTCGATCTGCGGCGGGTCGAAGGGATCCGTCGAAGAGATCACGATCGAGCCACGCGAAAGCGGGTGCTGCAGAGCAGCCTCGACCTGGAGGTTGCCAAAGGTCATGGCATGCAGCAGCTCCAACGGGGCAACCTTGGACTGGAACACGTCGTCAATCTGCGCCGTGTAGGTAAGGTTGTAACCCTTCTTCACGTCGTCCGACACATTCATCGAGTTCAGCACATTGGTCAGGTTGTTCCGCACGTTCTGGATCAGCTTGTTGTAGCCACCACCAAAGAGGGTCGTGGTGTTCACGTAGGACACAGCCGAGTTGGTATACGAGTCCGTCTTGGCGTCCTTTGTGACCTTGGCAGGGGCCATCTCGGACGCGTTCTTCGGCTTGAACGTGATACCGCCAGCAATGTGGTCCTGCAGGTGCTGGCCCACACCGGGCAGGTTCACAAGCACGTCAATTTTCTTTGACTTGAGCAGGTTCGCATCGCCGATACCCGAGAGCTGAAGAAGCTGCGGGTCGTTGATGGTGCCACTGCTCAGAATCACCTCGCGCTTGGCGCTGACAGAGTAGGTCTTCGAGCCAGGCTTCTTCTGGAAGTTGACGCCGGTGGCCGTGATGCTGCTCTTGTTCTTGGTGTCGAAGTTGATTTTGGTGACCATATGGCCCGTGATCACATGCAGGTTGGGACGCTCCGTGAAGGGGTCCAGGTAGCCTGTACGCGAGAAGCTGCGGGTCCAGTTGGACGGGTTGATGGTGGAGCCAGCCACGTAAGTGCCCCAAGAAGAGCCAGAGTCAGGGTTCGAGTTGATTGGCGCCGAGACCTGACCGGCGCTCTGAATGAAGGCACCGACAGAGGGGTATGTAACGCCGGGATAGGAGACGTTGATGGGGCCGCCAGAGCCGTGAGCCGACTTCTTGTACTGGATGTGCGCCTGATTGGCAATGTCCTTCTGCGGAGCGGTAAAGTCCTCGCTCTTCTTCATGGCACGGTACATGTTGTCCCAGCCCCAGATGTCGTCCGCGTTGCCGATCAGCTTCGCCCAGGCGTCCTGCTCGGCCTTGTTGTCGCGCACGTAGTAAAGACCGTTGATGGCACTGCTACCACCCAGCACCTTACCACGCGGCCACTTGGCCACGCGACCGGACTTGCCGTCTGAGCCAGTAAGACCCGACTGGGCAGTGGTGTTCCAGCTCCAGTCGTACTTGGTTCCCACCGCACCGTTGTACAGGTTCGCGGCCGGAGGCAGAAGCATGTCGTTGTCATCGTAGCCAGACTCGCCGGCCTCGATCACAGCCACATTCAGCGAAGAGTCCTCGGTAAGGCGCGAGGCCACCACGAGACCCGCCTGGCCACCGCCGATGATGACGTAGTCGAACGTCTTGCCATCAATGTCCTTCGGCTTGCCCGAAAGCGAACGACGGACCGGGGCAGACGTCGAGGTAGAGAGATCGTTCGCGCTTACAAAGAGAGTGCTGGCCACAAGTGCCAGAGCGACACTCGCCTTGCTCAGCAACATCGTGCTCTATCCGGGATGTCGGAGGTTGAAAGGTTGACTCGCGTCGCCGCTGAATGAAGAGAAAGTTATGTCGCGCAAGTGGCGCGTTATTAGCATCTAATAGAATGCCGGAGAATGGGAAATACGTTGGCTATGCCCGTTGAAGATACACCCTTACAGGAAAGGAACATGATTCGCCCCCGTTATGCAGGTACCTGCAGCTTTTACTACGGCCTTCCAGAATACTCTGCCTATGATTGGCCACACACCTCGTGGAAGAGCAGCCCTTGACGCCCCATTGTAAGATGACGGGACCAGTCGCTTCATATTCACGAAGCCGAACGAATCAAAAGGGACTCCCGGCAACAGGTGACAAGCGCGCGTTTGCGGGGCGTAGTGCTAGCGTCTGGCGCGCGCGCCTGACGCGCCCGCGTTTGCAGCTAGCGCGCCCGACTTTTCCAACGCGTCCCGGGCCGCGCGATTGATTTGCTTGAACCGGTCGGGTCCCAGCTGCACGCCGCCAAACCAACGCGTGACAACGACCAGGACATTTTCGACATTCTAAGCGAGACATCATGTCAGCCAAGTGTGCTTGGCGCCAAGCATGCATACACACCAGCATGGAAAGCAGGTGGGCTAAACGCCCACCTGCAGCAGTCTCGCCGTCGTCGTCACAGTCTGGACTTGGTAAGCGCCTGCATACCCCCATAGTTCTTGTGGCCTTACCGTGATGAAACACGCCATCTGGTGTTCGACAGACCCACGCGTTAATGATCGGGTGCGTTGCCCGCGCTACGCGCTTGTCCGACTCGACAATGTGGCTTAGAAGGATAGGCACCTGGTCAGTGAGTAACAGGATGCGGAATTGCGACGACGAACATCTTCAGGCCGGTCAATGCGCGCTGCATGTCCCAGGAACTCCGATTTGCGCTCGTAGAGCAGCTCACCGCGCACGAGGCGGCTCACCAGCTGCTCGTGCTCCCGCGACCGCGTGGACTCGACGCGCTCGGCTTTCGTAGACTCTTGCTTTGCCGCTGATGCCCGCTTCTCAGAGTCCTGCGCCTTGGGTTTGTCCTGTCCTTTTTGGCGCTCTTGACGCGCGGCTTTCTTGTCATGCCAAGAGCGGATATGTTCCTGCACAGACTCGATGCCCTCAAACAGCATCGGAGCCCCAGGCTCCCAGATATAAGGCGCACCCGACACCTCGGAGCCGTAGATGTGCTCGGCGTATTCGCGGAGATCATCCGTCACGAGAAACGCGCCGATGTATTGGTTCAGGAGTTCGATCCGCGGCGCCGCCGCCGACTTTGGGTATCCTGGCGGCAGATGCAGCATCAGCCGAACGTGCTCGCTCTTACCGCGCAGCTCCGGGTTGGTAGTGAGCTCAAGACGCGTCGCGCCGTCTTGGGGCGATGCGGCTACGTGGAGTGTGCCGTCCGTGTAGATGGACTGGATCGCAGTGAGCTCCTGTGACAGCTGCTCGGCCGCCTCGGCCCTCTCACCCGAGCCTCCGGCGGCCTCGCGTTCTAGCTCCTCGATAAAGCCCTGCACCGACGTCGTCATGCCACCGTCTGTCGAAGGATGGTCAGGACCGCATCACGTAATCGGTGTCTTTGTGTACGTACCAACACGCAGTGTGCCTCTCCACCTGGTAGCCGAAAGCCAGCGCCGCGGGGGAAGATGGCGACGCTCTGGAGTCAGGCGTCGGCCTATCTGTAGGTAACAGGGTGGCGCCGCAATGCCGCTGACCCGCCGCAGCGGCCGCACGAACATCACGGCAAATTATGAAGTGGACGAGTCGCGCTCGCCGTGCGTGTTATACGTGTTCATACGCAAAATACGCTGACACACCCAGGGTCCAGGTGGGACTATGGAAAATTCACGCTGCATCGCGTCGGACGGGGGCCGCCTCGGCGACGGGTGCGGCTGCTGTGACAGTGAACCGGGGCACTGTCTCACTCTGGGTACATGAGTTTACCGCTCGCGGCGCTCGGCGTGCCCGAATTGTCGAGCACCTCAAGCGAGGCGTCTCGGCCCTCTCACGGCTCCGCCATCCGTGCATCCTCGAGGTGGTGGAGCCGCTTGAAGAGAGCCGCACAGAGGTCATGTTTGTCACAGAGCATGTCTCGACGACGCTTGCCGCGGCCATATCTCCGCATGCACGTCCCGAGATCCAGCTCGATGAGGTCGAGATCCAGAAGGGCCTGCTCCAGGTACGTTGGATCCCAGGCTGTGCATCGCTTACCGCGGAAGACGGCGCGTGCACTCGAGTTCTTGCACGACGCCAACCTTATCCACACCAACATCACACCCGGCACCATCCTAGTAAACGCCAAGGGCGACTGGAAGCTGGGCGGATTTGCTTACCTCACCTCGCTCAGCGATGACAGGGGCGGTGGTCCTCGATGGGCCCATGACGATGATGGAGATGGCTCAGTTCCAGCGGTCCTTGCGCGCGATATGGACTACGAGGACCCGGCGTACCTGCTGGACGGCCAAGCGGGTGCCCCGAACGACATGTACTCCTTGGGCGCGGTGATCTTCGCCATTTTCCATGACGGAAGACCACCTGTACGTAACCATGGAAGCCTCCATACGCTGCGTGGCAATGCCGAAAACCTTCCGGGTGTGATTCGCAGCGAGAAGTGGGACTCACTCGGCCCGGACCTCCAAGGTACGCAGCCCGTGAAGCAGGTGAGACACTAACCTGCAGATATCCTCTCTCACCTTGTATCGCGGACGCCAGCTGCCCGGTACGATGCGAAGACATTCCAGACACTGCCGTACTTCAAGAGCCTGCTCGTGTCCGTCCTCAAATTCATGGAGCGGGACAGCTTTGCGGCACGGACCAAGGAGGAAAAGTGCCAGTTTCTCCGGGGCCTCTTGAAGGTGCTGCCACAGTTCTCTGCCCCACTGCAGCGGCGCAAAGTGCTCCCGAGCGTGCTGGAGCTAATGACGGACCGCTCCCTGTTGCCGTACATCCTGCCCGTCGTGTTCGCGATCGCCAAGAACGCGTCTTCGATCGAGTTCACGAAAAGCGTGCTCCCGCGGATCAAGCCCCTGTTCAACATTAGCGATCCGCCGCAGACGCAGATGCTCTTGCTCAATAACCTGGAAGTGTTTGTGACAAAGACGTCGCCATCCGTGTTCCGCAGCGGTGCGTAGGTGCGCTGCAGTGACAAAGCTGACCCACCAGAGGTAACTCCGCTGCTCTACTCTGCGCTTGACAGCCAGTACATCGCCGTGCAGGAAAATGCACTCCGCCGTGTACCGCGGATCTGTGAACTCCTCGAGTACTCGCACGTCAAGGACACGCTGTTCCCGGCACTCTCCACACTGTTTGGCAAGACCAAGACGCTTTCGGTCAAAGTCGGAGCTTTGGTGCGTGGCAAGAAGAGCTAACAGTTACTGACCTTGGAAAGATTTGCTTCCATGCTATGGTGCCAGTGCTCGACAAGGTAGGACTCGGTCGAGCGACGCATCGTATTAACGCGGCTGCAGAACACGCTTACCGACAAACTGGTACCTACGCTAGCGCGGATCAAGACACGAGAGCCGTCGGTCATGGTGCGTTGAATGCAGTCAAAGCCTGAGACTAATAGACAGGTGGCTACATTGGCGGTGCATGAGGCACTGTCCAAAAAGGTGGGCCTCGAGACGCTCGGCACTGCCGTGCTTCCGCAGCTCTGGACCATGTCGATGGTGCGTTTCTCCCGAGAGCATGAAGATAGCTGACCCTTGTTCAGTGCCCGGCTCTAAACGATGTCCAGTTTGGGCGGTTTATGCACGCGATTCGAGAAATTGGCTCCCGTGTCGAGCAAGAGCGTATGTAGTCCGCGCTCTTGGCTTTGCTGACCTGCAGATATGGCTTACCTGAAGGAGCAAAAGAGCCTGCGCAGCCAGGCCGACGAGATGGCCGGCAACCAAGGCACTAGTACGCCGCGTGGGTCCAATACCGGCGTCGGCGCTTCCGGCGAGATCGACTTTGCGTCACTGGTGGGCCATGCCAAGAAGGAGGATGCTGCGCATGGACTGGATGGTCTGCTGTCCTCTGGGCCAAGCACGCCGGCGCCCACTACCGAGGCCCTGGACTCACTGCTATCAGCTCCGGTAAAGCGCCCCGTGCAGTCGGCGCCGGTGCACCAGCCGGCCGCGCTTTCTCCGGCGAGTACGGGCGCCTCGACGGGCAGCAGCTCTGGAATGAGTTCGTCTGTGGGCATCTCGACGGGTAGCTTCTCGGCGCCCTCTCCGAAGCCGACGCAGCGCACACCCAGCATCACCTCGCCACCCAGACGTACGCCCAGTGGCCTCGCCCCACCGCCAGCACCGGGCGGGCGCCCAGCGGCGCCTGGAGGTACCGGCATGTTTGATACGCTCCTTGCGGGCGACAACAGGAGCCGTACTGTCCCCCAGCCAGCGCCGGCCGCGGCGCCGACGCTCTCGATGCCGCCTGCGCCCGCGCCATCTGCTGCCCCGCCGCCGGGCTGGACCGGCGGCATGCTGCAGCCAGCGTCCACTACAGCAAACTGGCAGGCGGCCAAGTCGTCGGCACCGACGCAGGATGCATGGGCCGACTTTGATCCTCTCAAGTAGCGTGCTGTTGTACAGTAATAGGACTAGCTAAGTCACGCGCTTTCCTGGGCAGCGACATCCTCGCACGCGTCGATCCACTGGCTGCACACGGTAAGGACCACGCTGATTGGCACGGACAAACGTACGAATACACGTCGATCGGCTGCGAGAGCGTGTCCGTGTCCGCTGAGAACTTTTGGCCACAAATCTTGCAGCTCAAATACCCAATACGCGCCTTGTCGTCGCTGCGGAGGCGTCAGCGGCTCACCGACGGGCCGGGCAGCACCCACATTTTACACGAGACGGCCTTCTCGTGGTTGCAAAACAGGCACGTAAAGACGGTGTCTGGGAAGGTGTCAGAGGTGCTCCGCTCCGCGCGCACACGCACCGAGCGGTGGCGTCTTCGGCTTGCCAGCCCCGGGCTTCCGCGTCGACTTCTTGCGCTTGCCCATCGTTGCACAAGGCCAACGCCGCAGGGCGTTGGAGAGCTGTGGTCGTCCGCCTGCTCCACACATGTCACGTGCCGCTGGCGCTTTGCGGCCAGAGGCACAGTGCATTGACCGCCACAGCGCGACGCACTGCAAGATGCCAGTTGCGGTGCCGAACCGCGAGGAGATCCAGCGGCGTATCGCCGACGGCGCCAATGTATGGATCGCCGCGGGTGACGGCGACATTGAGCGCGTGCGCTTCCTCATGGAACACGACGGTAAGTGCCGCGCGGGATGGCCGAGGGACGTGCGAGCTGACGACCCAGGCGCGAAGCCGACGAGCGCCGATAACGCCAAGTACACGCCGCTGCACGCAGCAGCATCGTATGGCAAGATTGATATGCTGTACGTGTTTCGAACCATGGTGCAGAAGCTGACCGTATCAGGCGCTTCCTGCTGAAGGACGAGCCGGCCGAGTCGGTCAACGTCGGGGACATGGACGACGAGACGCCGCTCTTCTTCTGCGAAGACCTGCCGGCGGCGCGCGTGCTGATTGAAGAGTTCCGCGCGGATGCAATGCGGAAAAATATCGAGGGGCTCACGGCGTCTGAAAAGGCGGATGTGAACGAGTACCCGGAACTTGCCGCCTACATCCGCTCCCACACGGGAGAGCAGCCGACGCCGCGTGCCGAGCTGCTCGCCCGCATCGGCGAAACGGACGAGGCGCAGCAAGAAGAAGAAGGCGGGGAGGATGACGACGACGATGGGTCCGACGCGTCGCTGGACGAGCGGGTCGACGGCATGGTCGACGCAGTGGACGAGATCATGCGCCATGCCGAAGAGACCGGGACGGACCCGACCGAGCGGCTCCGCGAGGTGGTGGGCGCCCATGTGGTGCACCAGATCCTAGAGGGCTACAACAAACAATCATAGTCATTCCCATATATTTAATCTTCCGTCTGGGCAAGCTCAAACGCCTGCGTAATGAGCTTGGAGATGGCGCCCAGGTGCTCGTCGCCAGGCTCGTTCCGGTACATGAACAGGAGCGACTCGGAGAGCGTAAGCACCTCGTTGCGGGTAAGCTTGTCCTTGCCGTGCGCATGCAGGCGGAAGAACCACTCGGTGGTCCCGGCCAGGTCGCCGTCGAGGAACATGATGTCGCTCAGCCCACTGACGATGTCCTGGAGCGAGAGCGTGCCGCGCTTCTCCGAGTCCCACATGGCAAAGAGGCGCGCGGCAAACTCCTGCTCCGGCACCTTGCGCTCAATGCGCTCCTGCAGGCCGTTGGACACAACGTACTGGTCCCGCGCCCAGGTAGCGATCTCGCCGAGGAACAGGCGGAAGGTCTTGAGGTCGATGCGCATCTCCTTGAGGTCCTGGGCGGGCTCCGTGGCAGGCGCGAGGACGTGCGGCTCTGCCGTGGCGCTCTTTTCCGGGGCGTCACCGCCGCCAGCAAGGGACGGTGGCGCATGGCGCGCACGGTAGATCGCCTCGACGACGTGGTCGTAGATGAGGCCGACCTGCTCCTTGGAGAAGCGGCCAAAGTCACGCAGATTGCGGATCGCACACCGCTTGGCAAACGTCTCGATCTCGTCCACAATCTGCTGGCGGAACCGCTTGCGCTCCGAGAGGATCGTATCGTTGGTGATGATGCTGAACTCGCGGAAGGCGACAACGAGCAGTTGCTGGAAGCGCGTGACCTGCTGCCGCCGCGGATCCGGGCTCTCGGGGTATGCGCTGTCGCCGAGAGTGCGGAAGTAGTTCTTCAGCACGCTGATCAGTGTTCCGTCGTCCGTGACCCGGAGCAGCTCCTCGCCGTTGAGCTTGAGGATCGCGAGCCCGATCTGGAACAGCACCCGTGCGCCAAACGCCATGAAGCAGTCGATGATGCGGAACGCAAACACCATCGGCATGCTGTTGATGTACAGAGAGAGCAGCCACGGGAGGGTCACCACGCTCAGCTGCATGTCGTGCTGCACAAAGTGCTCGTGTAGGATGGGCATCGTGTGCTCCACCAGGTCCTCGAACACCTTTTGGTCCAGCAGCGTGCCGGACATAGACTGCGTGTAGTAGCCAGGAAGCAGCCGGTCGCAGAGCGAGTCCAGCAGCCAGAAGCACTGCTCCTCCGACAGGTAGATCAGCAGCGCAGCCACCACAATGTTCATCGCCTGGCAGTACCCGAGCTCGCGGTTCTTCCAGCTGTACGCGACGAGCACGCGTCGGAGCGTGTGGATGCCCTCTGGCGTCTGGTACGCCGAGTACTCGGGCAGGCTCCGGTTCAGGTCCTTTTCGATCTCCTCCGTGCTCACGCTCGAGATGCCCTCGTACTTGCGCACCAGCTCCTCGTACTTGCCCTGGTTCGCCAGCCGTGCGTAGATCGAGCCACTCGCGTACTCCCAGATCTCTCCACGCAGCCGGTTCGGCAGGCCCACCTGGACGAGGCGGGTAAACTGCGGGTACCGGAGCAGCGTCAGGTTCCGCCCGTGCAGCAGCAGGTATTCGCGCCAGAGACGCATCTTGCTGCGGTCCTTGAGCCTGCCGGTCAGCACCCATGTCAAGCGCCGGGAGGACGTACTTCTTTGGGTCGCCCGGGAAGCCGAACTGCGCACCGAGGCCCATGTGGTACGGCGCTTCCCCTTCAACGGTTGTGCTGGACGCATCCGGCGGCTCCTCTTCCGTGCCGCGGTCCTTGCCCTTCCCGACCTCGTCAGGGTGAGCGAGCAGGTGTTCGCTGTAGCAGGTGGCGAGGAACGGCTTCACCTGCTTCATCGCGTCCAGATGCGCGCGCAGCCGGTCGCGGAGGGCGCCACAAAACACATCGCAGGTGGTGCGCAGCGCATTCAGCTGCAGGATGAGCTGCATCCCGTGCCAGACGGTGATGCTCAGCGCAAACACGGAATCCCGCGTGTTGAGCCGCTCCACGCGGCGCACGGTGCACAGCGGGAGCGACATGCGGCAGCCGCGCCCACGGTCACCGAGGCTCGCGAAGCACAGGAACGACTGGGTGAGCGTGAGCCGCCCGGCGTACACGAGGTCCTCCTGCCCATGCGTGCTTCCGGGGTTGGACAGCGAGAGGACGCACGAGTCGATCTCGGCCTGGTTCCCGTCGGCGTCGACGAAGGGTGCCTCGCCCTCGGGCAGCGAGAATGCAATCGCAAACTGCTGCGCGCGCGTTGGCGAGCGGTACTCGCGCAGCGAATGCACAATCGTCGACATGGAGGCCCGTGCCAGCCCGGATGGCAGCGCTAGCGGTTGGCCGAGCGGTGCGGGGCGGAAATGCAATTTATTATTCCGCCGGCATCGGCGGGGCGGGCAAGAGTCCGTGGAGAAAAGTCCAAGGTTAGTTGCCTAACAAGGGGCTGGCTACGATACAAGGAATGGTGGGAGAGTCATGGACCATACATTTAACTACTGCACCTTGGCAGCGTGCGCCTCGGCGGCCGCCTTGCGGCGGAGCTCCGCCTCGCGCGCGCGCGTGCGCTGGTAGCCCTTGTCGGTGCCCAGGCAGAAGTCCCACCAGCGGAAGCTAGTGGAGTAGCAGCCGAGGAAGGACATGTGGTGGTAGTCGTGGTGGTCCGCTCCCGCCCAGAACGGAATCCAGTTGTGCAGGCTGATCGGGAAGTCGTAGCCCGAGTGCGCGTCCACAGCCTGGAAGAGACGGAGGGTGACCCAGATGTACACAGTCGCAATGTGCAGATCACGGGTGAAGTAGCAGAGCAGGAACGGGGAGCCGATGGTGCCGAGACCGAGGACCAGCACCTCGAGCGGGTGCGCGTACTCGGCGGCAAGACCAAACGGCGCGCTGTACTCGTGGTGCACCTTGTGCACGTACTTGTAGAGCGGGCCGTAGTGCATCGCGCGGTGCACCCAGTAGTGGAAAGTGTCCTCCATCACGAAGAAGAGCGCGATCTGCCAAAGCATCTTGGTCCACGGCGGGAAGGGCACCTGGTAGGTTTGCAGGCCAAAGTACTCGCAGATCGGGTGGAAGGACCAGATCTGCGGCAGCTCCACGGTGAAGTGGCTCAGCAGCACAAGCTTGGTGCACGCCCACTGCTGCTCCGCGGTGGGGATCTTGGACGGCTGCAGCTTGTACTTGCGCATCGACGGCATGCTGTCGATGATGATCCACGGGATCGAGCGGCCAAAGTACACGATCTCGTGGAGCATGAAGCTCATCACGCCGGTGGCAATCACCGGGTTACCCCAGAACAGATACCAGTCCATCCAGAGGCGCTCGGGCGAGGTGAGCTGCGTGGTGTCCGTGCCCTTGTAGAGCTCAGCTGCGGACGTCGGGTGGCCGGTAAGCCGGTCCGTCAGGGACGTCAGTGTCTGGTTCCACGACTGCGCCATAATGACAATCGAGGGAAGTGTCTTCGAAAGTGGCGTGCGACCGACCTGATTTATTAGTCGTGCAGGGTGTGGCCCAAAATCGCACGATTTCTCCCTGCACGTGCCTCCGTCCCGATCGGCCCGATCACTGCGTGGCCAGGGCGCCCGCCACGTGGCGCCGCGCCCTATGCGTCGCCGGGCGCTGCTCGTTTTTTCTTCAACGCTTACAATAGACCCCGGCTTCTATAAAAGCACCTCTTCAGTGAGAGCCGGACCTCCAGACATGGAGCGTCTGGCGATGAGTGTGTGAGGTCGTAAAGGAGCCGGAGATCCATACCTGCCTTCGGGCGTGGGACGATGGGGCTGGGTGCGGCGCTCTCATGACGGGCCTTCGTGCCGTCACATGAGGAACGTCGCAAGGTCTCGTTGTACATATCATAGTGACTAGACTACCCAGGTTTCTTTACAGATGCGGGGGCGGGCGGCACACGGGGTCGTGTGGGGGCTCCGAGCCGCTGAACATGGACGAGATCGTCTGGCTGCCTGCGAACACCACGCAGAACACGCCAAACACGGCCAGGCCCAGATCCAGCAGCTTGGCACGCGGCGTGCGTGCACAGGCGCGGTAGTGCAGCAGCGGCGGGTACACAAAGCACAGCGGCACGCAGGCCACCGAGCCGATAAGGCTCACAAACTTGTCCAGGTCGTTGGCACCCATCCATGCCAGCAGCGTGCTCACCAGCACCAGCAGGCACCGGAACAGGTTCTTGCGCATCTTGGTCGGCGCATGGTACTTGCCACTGCGCGTAAAGAGGCCCAGCTCCAGGATCGAGAGTGCGGGAAAGAGCTGCAACGGCACCGAGAGGAAGATGGCAATCGAGTACAGGCACTGGATCGCCTGGACAAACTTGGACTGCTGCGGCAGGTTGGTGATCACCACCGTCTGCACCTTGCTGCCGTACGCCGCGTAGGACAGCGCACCGGCAGAGGCGAAGAGCGCCATGACGCCCACCAGTACGCCGGACAGCGCCTTGGGGAACCGCTCCGGCTCCCGCATGCTCTCGGTGATCGGGATCACAAGCCCGATCCCCTCGAAGGTGAACACGGCCGTGCCGATAAGCAGCGGGAAGTCGTTCGAGTTGAACATGACCACATCCGCCAGACCGTGGTGCAGCAGATGGTCCATTTCAAAGTAGAACAGACACACGAGGCCCATGAGGATGAACGCGTCTGCCACCAGCGCCGTCGACGACAGCTTGGCGATGCGCCGCACCAGGCTCAGCGGCACGAGCACCACGCACTGCAGCAGGATAAGCACCAGCGTCGAGACGTGCCGCTGGCACTCGGTCACCGCGAGGATGAACGCCTGCAGGTTCTGCGCGACAAACACCGTGTACGCAGCGACAAAGCCCAGCTGCGACAGGACGATGGACGAGAGGATCGCCATGCGCATCCGCGGCCCGTACAGGTGCCCGCCCATGTCGCCAAAGCTTTTTGGGATGGCAAAGTGCACCTTGACCAGCAGCAGGAAGGACCAGAGCGACACCAGCGCAATCACGCACATGACCACCACCGAGAAGAGCAGGCCTCCGTTGAAGAAAGCCTTGCCGAGGAACAGGATGCCGGTGCCGACGAACGATTTGAGCAGCATCAGCACCGCCTCGGTCACCGACGCCTCGCCGTGCTTGCGCTCCTTGCGCGAGCGCCGCGGCACCGGGCGCAGCCCGGTGCCCTCGTCCGCAAGCAGACGCGAAGACTCGGTGGTGCCTTGGCCCGCCGGCCGCCCGGCGGGGCCGGCCTCCTCGTCCTCGGCCTCGCCGCCCTCCTCGTCCTCGTCCGCCCCGAGGTCGTCGAGGTCCTCACCGGCAAAGTGGCCATACAGCGTGAGGAAGTCGACAAAGCTGCGCAGCGCCCGAGGCGGCGGCTCACCACGCGACTCGGCCTTACGCAGCATGAAGAAGCGGCGGAAGCCGCCAGGCTGCTTGATTGAGTCCATGTCGTGCGGGATGTCAATGTGGCTCGTGCTCGGCAGGTGCATGCTCTCGCTGCGCACCCGGCGGCCGCGCCGCTTCTGGTGCGCCCAGCGGTAGACATCCTCGGTGATGGCGCCGCCCTTCATGGCGTGCGGCCCCAGGTACTCCTCCTCGGGCGCGCGCATGGAGAAGCCGCTCCGGTTCGAAAAGTACGACTGCGGGCGCCCGTCCTCCTGCTCCGTCGGACTGCGGCCCAGCGACGCCTCTTCGCCGTTCTCGGGGCGGGCTAGATAACGCTCCACGATACGCGCCTTGTCCTCGTCCGGGATGTTGTGCACGTCGAGGTCGCCGTCGCCATTGCTCGACCGCTGCGGCTCCGCCTCGACGCTGCTGCTCGTCGATAGGCGGGCGCCCTCGGGCGCCTTGCCAGCTGCCTTGTCGCCATTCATCGCAGTCCGCCGACACAGCGCGGAGCATGCGAGGAGCGCGTGGACAGGTGTGCTGACTAAGCAGGAATCGCCGGGCACCCCCGCACGGGGCGCAGCGCATCGCAGCAGTGGCGGATACGGCGATGACCGAAGAGCGGCGCTGGACGAGCGAGCCGCTCACCGCGCGGCAGCGCGGCTCCCTGGCGTTCCTGCGGGTGAACACGCCACTGAGCCTGCTGTTTGCGGTGGCGGCCGCCATGTTCGACCTGATGGCCACGCCGGACCTGGAGAAGAGCTTCCGCAGCCGGCCGACGTACCTGACGCCGTCGCCACAGATGTTCATGGCGTATATGCTTGCCGTGTTCTCCTTCCAGATCGGTTTCTGCACGCTCGCGGTGGTGACACAGAACTCGCACACGCAAAAGTGCATTGTGCAGACGACGGGCTCCCGCCTGGCGGTGAGCAACTACATGTTTGCCCTCTGGCTCGTTCTCCGTGTGCTCGACACGCCGCCGACGCTGCGCTGGGGCATGATCGCGATGAGTGTGATTGCGGTGATGCAGATCATCAACGGCATCGTGCTGCGCACCGCGTACCGGCCGCGCTGGATCCATCCGTTCGAGATGCTCCTGGTGCATGTGCCGAACAAGTGCGTTATTCCTGCGTGGTGGCCCTGGGTACTGACCTAGCAGGCTCTACTTCCTCGTGGTGATGCAGGTTCTTTTCTGGCAGCAGCTCTTCTTCACCTTTGGCTGGGAGCGCACCCGGGAGGACGGCGACCGGTACCTGACGGACGCCTACTGGCCCACGGTCGCTGTGATTGTGCTGATGGGCGCCGCGCTCGCCGTCTGGGTGAGCCGTTCCTGCGACATTTTCGTGTACGCCGCATCCATGTACCTGGACGCGTCCGTGCTGGCGTTCCGCAAGATGCCTGTCATTGGCCCCCGCTCCCGTCCGTTCACCCTGTCGCTGCTGATGTTCATCTCTATGCTGGTCCGCACGCTCGCATTTGTGGTGCCGATCCTCATGGGCGAGAGCTGCCTTACTCGGCGCCACGAGCAGATCGTGCATGGCGATGAGCTTCCGCAGGACGCAGAGCAGCCCGAGCACCGAGACGAGCGCAATGACATCGAGCAGCCAGGCGGCGAGCGCGAGCGGCTCCTTGGCCCGGGCGGTGCGCCTTCCTACGGGTCTACAAGCCCGGCGCCAGAAGCGCGACGCGAGCAGGCGTCGCAGCAGGCCGACCCAGCTCGTGGCGAGAATGAAGTGAGCCTCGAGCCGTCCGTGGACCTGCCGTCCCAGGCCGAGGTGCTTCCCGGGCAGCAGGCCACCAAGCCCAAGCCGCCACAGCAGTGACAGAGCAGTCCGCACACGAAGACTGTTAATCCGCGACTGCGGTCACAGAGCGTCTCATCTGCCGTAACCGAGACCTGGTCCCATCTCATTTGTCTAGAGGAATTAGCCGACGAAGCGGAAATTGTCCGCCTGGATATAGTACTTGGCCACCGTTTTGCTATCCGCGGTGTCACCACCCTTGCCCCGCGGGGCGCCCGAGCCTTTGGACGGTGTCCAGACAAACGGCACGCCGCCCTCGGCCGCCTTCCCGGCGCCGTTGACGAGCACAAATGTCTGCGAGAATACACGGGGGTGCGACTCGATTGGAGCATCCGCGTCAAACTTGCGCTTGCCGGCACCTCCGGTGGCGGTCGCCGACTTGGGTGCGTTGGACGAGTTCTTTGCCAGGCTCTCGGGGGTGTAGTGTCCGACGGTGCCGGAGACGGTCACCAGGAGTGACGGCGGCTCCGTCTGTCCATCTGAGCGGTGAGTAGTTGCTCAGTGATCGCATCTGCAGCGGCGTCGCAAACACAGGCTCTCCATGTAGGCTCCTCATACTACTCGGTGGATGGCCATCCTCCGGCGCACCGAGTCCTTGCAAAAGCCGCCGACGCACACGTGCTTCGTGCGCCGCCTGCGTTTATCTGGCCCAGGCAGGGGACAGGCGGTGGGAAGCCACTTGCCCCCGGCTGCCATGTGGGCAAGGAGCGGCCCCAAGTCCCGCTTGCGCCGCCTGGGCAAGCTGCACTCTGGCCTGCGCGCCGCTGCAGCCATACGTACCTTGTGTTACACACGCACTGAGTGGGTGGCAGTCAAACGACTGGATCTCGTGCTTGGACCCCGGCTGCGCATCAAGCAGCTGTCCGTACTGTGCTGCACCGCTAATGGGGTTGCCGTTCCAAGAGATCGACGAGGTCGGCAGGTATAGAGACGGCAGCAGCTGATGGTGAGCCTCGCGCCACAGCCCGTGTGAGCGCACCTGTGTCCGCTGCGGCGAGTCAGACGCCGCGTAGTATGCCGTGACGAACGTCTCGGCGGCGTTGGACGTAAAGTCCATCACCCACGCCGGCGTGCTCATCCGGCCGCGTCGATCCGCCATGGTGGAGAGCGACGCGGTGGAGTGGAAAGATGGCCGAAAAAAATAAATTGGGCCAATATTCAGCTAGCGGAGGGCAGCCTTGACGGGTGACGCTACGGGGGACACTACAGCTCCTCAATCACCAGGTCTTCGTCGCCCTCCTCATTGTCCTCAGCACCCACATCAACCTCACCGTCGCCGGCTTCATTCATCGACGCTTCCGATTCGTCGCGCTTGAGGATGTTGACCAGGCGTACGACCGCCTCGGCAATCTGCAGGTTAGCAACATGGCTGTGCGCACGGACAATACGCACCTCGTCGTTGTTTTCCGCCAGGTGCGCCTCCCGCACCACCACGTACACACCGCGCGCGCGGAGGCTCTGCCGGCCGTACAGCGACGTGCACAGCAGGAGGAGGCACTCGATCAGCATGAGGCGGAGCGCCGGGTCCTTTTCACGCGGCTTGTCTTCGCTCACCAGTTGGCAGGCCTCGGGCAGCGCCTCCTGGTCCTCGAGGTCCACCTTGGCGAGCTCCTTGCCATCGATGAGTGGGAGCAGCAGGTACGGCAGCACGTCGAGCGGCGACGGCTCGCGCTCCATCACCACGGGCGCTCCAGCCACCACAGCGTCGCCGTGATGCGCCGGCGCCGGCGCAAGCAGCAGCCGGTGTGCGTGCTTGATGAACAGGATGTTTCTGTGGTTAGCGCCGCGCAACTCGTAGTCAGACGTACTTGAGCGCACTGACGACGCCACCACGGCGGATCAGGTTCGCGTGCTCCGTGTAGATCATGAGCCGGCTCACCGGGTATGCGTCGCCGAGCTTCGGGTCCATGCCCTGGAAAGACGTCACAAAGAATTCGCGTCCACGCGGAAGCTGTGGTCAGCAAAGTAGACAGAATTACGGCAACGTACCACCGTCACATTGGCAAATACACTGGCCAAAAAGTCGCAGTTGGAGCGCCGGCGCACCTGGGGCCGACCGTCCGCGTCCATCTCGACTGGCCGCGCCTCGCCGGAGGACTCCTTCTCGGCGATGCGGCTGCGCATGTCGGTGCCGCTGGCTGCCGAGGTGGCCACCGCTGCACCCTCCTCAAACGCGCGGATCAGCTTGCTGAGCGCCGGTAGGCGCTCCTGTGGCGCCGCATGCATCGAGTCTGCGAGGCGCTGCGTAGCCAGCTCGACCGTGCGGCGGCGCTCCTCGTAGTCCGGCTGCGACGGGTCCGCGTCCAGCCCACTGAGCGCCGCCTGCAGGTCCTGCGGCGAGAGGAACGAGTAGAATGGACGGTCCTCCACCTGCAGCGCGAGCAGCTGGGCAGCGATGGGCTCCAGCTTGGTCAGGTTCGACAGGAGCATGCACGCGAGATCCGCGAGCAGCGACACGTTGTCCTACGCGGGATCAGCAGGCGCCAGTGCGCGGGGCATCACCTACACCGATGTATGTCACGAGGAACTCGAGAAAGGCGTCGTCGGCAATGCGCCGAGATACGAGCACACTGTCGGACAGGTTGATGAGCGCGCTGAACGCGTCGTGTGCGGTGAGCTGGCGCGTGAGCAAGCCTTATTCAGAGCACGTACGCACCGGCTGGTCGCGACACATGCTCTTGAGCCGCTGCAGCACGTCGAGCGGCTCGCCGTCGCGGCCCTGGAGCGGCTGACCGTCGGGCTGCTTCAGCGGCTCGACCAGCAGACGCCGGTAAGGGCTGTTCTGCGCAGAGTAACCGACAACGGTCGACATGGCGACCTTGCGAACCTCGGGGTTCGGGTCCTGGAGGAACGTGAGCACCTCGACATCGGGAGACAGCGCCATGTTGCCGATGACGAGTGCAAGTCAAAAAAAGTGGCCTACAGAATCAGTGTGGAGGCTGTCCGCCGGTGGAGCGAAGAACAGAGAAAAAGGCGGCCTGTAGAGCGGCATCTGCAGGCGGGCTAGGCAGTCGCCCTGTGCTGTTGGGAATGACCAACACGGCCAGCGACCGTGCTACAAAGCTACATGTAGTCAATGCGACCGCATCCGCGCGGGCTAGGCGGGACTACGAGGAGGCGGTCGTCGCACCTGGCCAGGTGCTCCTTTTTTGTTTGTCCGTGCCGGCTGCTCCCGTGGAGCCGTGTCGAGCGGCCAAACTTAGTGAGAAACGTGAACCTTGCCCTTGGCACGGCGGCGGGCCATCAGCCGCCTCCCAGTGCGTGTCCGCAGACGAGCGAGGAAGCCGTGCTTACGCTTGCGCTTCCGCTGCGACGGCTGGTACTCGCTGCCGTAGGTGGTAAAGCGCACCCCCGAGACGGACGGTGCCGTAGCTGCACTACGCCACAGCAGCGAAGGCGCAGTGCCCAGCAGCGACCCAGAGCGCACGGGCGCCGCGCACACGGGCTGCTGGCGCACCGTGTGGGCGACAGGCAAAGAGGCGAGCGCGGCGCGCTGCGCCGGCGGGAGGGCCGCCTCGCGCTGCGGCACACGAGGGACGTTGACGCGCGAAAGCACTGGCATCTGCGGCAGTGCGCGCACCTGGCGCACCGCGGCGAATCGCGGCAGCCTCGCCCAGGTCATCGCCGTCGGCTGATGGCGGGCGTTGCAGCAGCGACGGCGCGCGTTGTGATGAGCACGTGACTTTGCCGGTGGCTCCGTGCGCGGAGCTCGTGCTTGACACGTAACGTTGATGAAGCTGCCTGCTTCGCTGAAGGGACTGATCGCTCGGCCGACGTTTGCCGCACGCAAGTCTGCGGTGGACCCGACGGTGACCATCCCCGGCGGTCGCGCCGGGAAGCCGGGGCCTGCGCCGCGTAGCGATATCCTTGCGGCGCTCTTTGAGCGGATCACGAGCGATGCCGGGCGCAAGGGCATTGGCTGGGGCGAGTGGCTGAGCATCTCGACGGTGACGCTGTTCACCCTCGACTCGCCTGGTAGCCTGCGCTTCATGCACCGGTTCGTAATGCACGACGGGGACAAGCTGCGTCCGCTTGCAGAGCGTGTGGAACGTGCGTGCCTGATGCGGGAGGCGGGGCTTGAGTGTATCGGGTTCATCGGCATCCCAAAGACAATCAACAACCTGGCGGTGATCCGCGGCGAGGTGGACAAGGACACAGAGCTGGCCAGCGCGCTGCCGACCACGCCGCGCCGCGTCATGGACGGCGCTGGCTTCGAGCGCGCCCGGGCAGCGGGCAACCGGCTCTGGGAGAGCATCTACCAGGAGAAGAGCGAGCGGCTTAAGGAGGTGCTTTCACACTCGAATCCTGACCTCGGCGTCTACATCATCGACCACGGCTACGGCTCGCTGTTCTCCCCGCCACACAACTACAGCGCGGAGCGGACCGAAGAGCCGTCGTGGGAGGTGAACCGGCTGCGTACGAGTCTCACGGCGATGAGCTCGCTCCGTGCGCAGGGCGGCGTCGGCCCGCAGGTGACGAGCCATGTGTACGGCCTGCTGCGCGCACGGCAGTACCTCGCAGCGACGGACGAGACGCGGCGCGGGCTCGAGTTCCTCACCACGCTCGAGGGCGCCCAGTGGGTGCTCGAGACGGTCGACGAGATCTGCCGCGTGGTGGACGGCTGCGAGCCGCAGGACCGTGAGCCGGATGCAAACGCGCGTCTCTGAGGCTGTGTCCTGCAGCATGCGGCGACACACCACACGGGGGCTGCTACCTCGCCTTTCCACAGTCACCGGATCTGATGAGGTAGGGTGCTGATAGGGCGTGCCGAAGTGGAGGCACGAGTTAGGCTACTTCTGCTCCACCGCAGCGTTTCTCGATTGCGTCCAGGATGCCGTCGGATGCCATCGACGAGCTGCACGCGCTCGCGCAACGGGGCAACCTGGACGGCATTCGGGCGCTCGTGCGCAGCGGGGCGGTGCGTGCGTCCGACGCGGCCGATGACCGCGTCACCGCGCTGCACTGGGCGGCGATCAACGCCCACCTCGACTGCGCCCGTTTCCTAATCGAGCAGGGCGCGGACGTGAATGCGGCGGGCGGCGAGCTCGAGGCCACGCCGCTGCAGTGGTGCGCGCGCAACGGCCACCTGGACATGATGCGCCTGCTCCTCGCGCACGGCGCTGACCCGTGCTATGCGGACCGCCAGGGGTTCAACACGCTCCATGTCGTGACGCACAGCAGCCTGGTGATGCCGCTCGTGTACATGCTGCAGCTCGAGGCTTTCTCCACGCCGAGCGGCATCGACGTGCCTGACCCCCAGCGGCACTCGGCGCTCATGTGGGCCGCCTACCAGGGAGACGCGGTGTCGGTCGACGTGCTCCTGCGCCACGGCGCCAGCGTCCGCATCGCCGACGACGCCGGGCTCACGCCGCTCCACTGGGCGGTGGTCGGCGGCAGCCGCTTATGCATCCGGCGCATCCTCGAGCACGGCGGCAGCGTACAGGCCACCGCACACGACGGTAAGACGCCGCGGGAGCTGGCCATGGAGCTGCACAGCCTCGTGGCGTACCACGGCGCACTCGGCGAGCTCGGCCGCCACGAGGACGGCCGCCCGCGCCGCCGGCTCGTGCCGCCGTCGATGCGTGCACAGACCACGTTCCTCGTGCCGTTCATCGCGCTTGGCGCGGCATTTGCGCTGCTCCCGCACGTGGCTTGGTACCTGGTCCCGTTCGCCGCGGTGGCCGCTCTGGTCGCCATGCACGTCTTCGTGGTCAGCGGCGTGCTCGACCCGATGCAGCGGGACCAGGTGCGCCGCTCGTACCACTTCTTCGGCATCGTGTTCGCCACCATCGCCTGGGGCACCATCATGTGGGCGCTGCACTTGGTGCTGAGCCGCCCGTCGCGGCCCACGTGGAACGCGGTGATGCTCGCGCTGCTCACAGTGGTCGTCCGGAGCGCCGTGGTGTGTGCGAGCGTGGATCCGGGGTACTGCTGGCGCCCCAGCTCAGCCGAGGAGCGCCGGCGCGAGGTGATGGCGCTTGCCGAGCACGGGCGGCTCAATGGGCAGGGCTTCTGCGTGCCGTGCATGGCGCCGCGCCCACTGCGTGCAAAGCACTGCCACGTGTGTGGCCGCTGTGTGGCCCGGGCGGACCACCACTGCCCGTGGGTGGCCAACTGCGTGGGCCTACGGAACCACCGGGCGTTCATTGTGCTGCTTGTCGCGGCATGCACGCTGATCAGCATGTTTGTGCAGTCGTCGTACCTGTACTACGAGATCAACGTGCCTGCCTCGTTCGGGCCGCTGTTTATCGCCGAGTGCGTGCGGCTCAACGGCATGATGTTCTACACGACGTTGTGGGCGGCCCTGGTCAACTTCTGGCTGGTGCTCCTGCTGGTCCTTCAGGTGGTGCAGATATGCCGGCAGCTGACCTCGGCAGAGGCGAGCAACCTCGGCCGGTACGGGTACATGGGTGGCCCTGGGCCCAGCATGACCTCGCAGACTGGCTACATCCAGCAGCAGACGGAGCGCATGTCCGCCGCCGGCATGGACCGCGCCGAGATCGATGCCCGGCTCCGCGGGCGCCCGGTGCGCCGCCGCGGGCTGGCCGCGGCAGCAAAAGGTGCGGGCAACTGGCTGCTCTCGATCGTGGGTCTCGACTTGTTTACCCGGGGCATGGCCGGCCAGGGCCTGTCCCGGACGAGCGCGGCGACCAACCCGTTCGACCACGGCGTTCTGGCCAACGTGCGCGACTTCTGGACGTGTGGCCGGTACTACGGACTGGACTACATGTCCCTCTACGAGCTGCCGCCCGGCGGCGTGCACCCGCCACAGCGCCCCCGGTCCACTGATCGAGCCTAGCGGGCAAGCCGGTCCACCACATCCTCGAGCGTCTGCTTCGCGGCGGCCTCGTGACGCGCGGCGCTGCGCCGCGAGCGCGAGTAGCCGCCGAGCATCTGCGCCCACGCCTCTCGGTCGTTCACCTGTGCGGCCGGGCGGGGGGCGGGGTGCGAGAGGCGGCCGAGACCGTCGATAATCATACTCGACACCTGTGACGACGGCAGATCGTACTGCGGCTTGGGCGCCGGCGGCGCGGAGGCGCCGCCCTCCACGGGTGGCTTGGTGGTGCGTGCGCCAGCGCCGCCGCCCAGGTCCGTCACCGTAGTGTGGTGCGAGCTCGCCGTGCCGTAGGGCGACTCGGCCTTGCCGAGGTAGGAAAGCACATCGCCCTTGGTCAGCATCCCGTGCGGCCCGGTGCCCTTGATCTTGCTCTCGGGGTCCGTGATGCCGTGCTCGTGCGCGAGGCGCAGCACCGAGGGGAACACGGGCTTGCTAAAGTGCACCTCGCCGCTCTCCTTGGCGCCGGCCTCCTGGGCCGGCGCCTGCTCCGCGGGCTTGGCCTCCTCGGCGGGCTTGGCCTCCTCGGCGCGCTTCTCCTGCTTGGGCGCGGGCGCGCCCTCGTCCTCCTTCGGCACCTCAAGGTTCGAGATGTCGTCGCCCTCCTCGGCCAGCAGTGCAATCGTCTTGCCCACCGGCACGTCCTTGGCGCCGGCCTGGACAACGATCTTGCCGAGCACTCCGTCGTCCGTCGCCTCTACGTCCATCACCGCCTTGTCCGTTTCCTACCGGTCAGTGCCGCCGCAGAAGGCTTCCCACGCACGATATCCAGGATCACGGAGCCCGCGCTAAAGCTCTCGCCCTCCTTCACCTTCCACTCGACCAGGTTGCCCTCGCTCATGGTCGGGCTCATCGCGGGCATGGTCATCTTGGAGATCGCCGACCACCGCGCCGAGGTGGACATCACTGCGCGGTCAGTGTGTGTGCCGCACCGGTGCTGTAAACATACGTCGCGCGGTGCTCGGCAAGGAGCGTAGCGCAAATCGAGCCGCCAGCATACCAGGCATTTTGGTGGCAGGTCGCACCGTCTCGGTCGGGACAACCGCCTCCACATGCCCGTGCGCCCAAGGCACCCGCCCTATTTTACTTTACCCATCATCACACTATCCTACACCTGCAGGGCAGCACTCACCCAGCGCGCGAGCGGATCCCGAGCGACTGCAGCAGCGCACGGTTGCTGCGCCCCCCCTTCCTGGCGGGGCCGAGCCCGTGCCGCGGTGTCCACGGCCCGAGCGACGCGTTCGCGTAAAAGTCCATCGGATAGTCCTGTCCGCCCTGGTCCCGGCCCTGCTCAGGGCGCTCCGAGGCGGGGTACCGCACCATGCCAAGGTCACGCGGCTTCTCGGTCCAGATCGGCGCCTTGCCCACAGCCGCTGCCGCCTCGTAGGGGCTCAGCAGTGGCTTGGGGAACGCCGAGCCCCAGTCAATCGACAGTCGTGGGCAGCTCGTCTGCACGAACACCTGGAGGTGCTCGCCAAACAGGCTCACCTTTTGCGGTGACAGCTCTGAGAGCAAGATCGGTACGTGGGGAACGTGCCCCGCGCGCTCCTCGAGCGCTCCGCCGAGGTAGTCGAGCACCTTGGTACTGCCCTGGCGGCCAAGCGTGCCGAGCACGAGGCCCCAGCCTGGCGTCTCTGCAGCCTCGCTGCACTCTGCGCCAGGCTTCGGCGCCTCGATGGTCGCCTGTGCCTGGCGGATAGCATCCTTGCGCAGCGAGCGCATCTCGGCATGGTCGTACAGCTCCCGCTGCAGCCGCTTGGTATACGGGTCGTAGCGGATGGCCGGGATGCTCGGGTTTGCGATCATGATCGACTCCAGGTGAAAGCGCCCGTCTCCCACATACAGAATGGCGTCCACACTGTGCGCGTCGAGCCGTGGCGAGGTGCATCCGAGGATCTCGCCGGGGCTCAGCGGCTTGATCTGTGGAATGGTAATATCGTACGCTCCCCTGTGCCACATGGGCGCCTCGCTCGGCGCAGACGCATCAGGCGCCGCTTCAATCGCCGGCGCGCCGGACGTGTCCGCGTCGGACGCTCCCTTGGTGAGCTGCTCACGCATCTCCTGAAGCGCCGCGATGAACTGCACGGTGCCGACCAGAGCGAGGTGCGTCCGCCCGCCACGCGGCGCATCAACAGCGACCTCGACGGACGGGTCGCTCCGGTGCTCGGGTGCCTTGAACACGGTATTGTGGAACTGGGCCTTCTCCGCGGGGAAGTTGGCTCGGATCGTCGAAAGCAGGTGCTGGGTATCGACCCGGATCTCGACAAACACGTAGAGCGTCCGGATCATAGTCTGGTCCACGGGAATCAGACAACTGTGTCCGTAGTGCACGAGCATGTCACACCCCAGCGCCATCGCCGTGTAGTCGTCCACGCAGCATGCACCGTAGGTGACGTCGCCCATGATCACGGTCGTGGCCGATGTAAACCTGCGCATTAGTCCACGCCGCCCCGGGACGCAACATACCGCTCAATAATGTCGCAAATGGCCGTTGCCCAGAGCGTGAGGCCCTCCGGCATCTGCAGTGCCACGCACTGCGCATTGTTTTTCCGTATATGGTGCACGGTCTTGTGGATCTCAAAGTTATAGTTGCTCGGCAGCAGTGAGTCGACTGCCGCGTTCAAAAGTGGGTCGTGTAGGATCTCGTCCGGCACGGCACCGGCGAGCGACGGCTCGTTCCCCGTGTCGCGCCGCACAAAGCGCCGCCGCGGGTTCGACGCGTCACTCATGGTGACTGGTGGCGTAGCTCATTTTTTTTCTGCACTGCGCTAAGGGCGCCGCCGATCGGTCACACTCCACATCTGTCTCTCCCACCCTGCATGATCCCCTTGGATGCGCTCTTGGCGTTCCGTGGGCCGACAGTCGGGCAGCTGCCCAATGTGCCGCCAGCAGACGCCCACGTCTTGGTTACGGATACCCTGGATGCATCTGGTTCCTTTGTCCTGATGCACTACCTGCAGAGTACGCTTCAAACGGAGGTGGAGTCAGAGACGCCTTCGGCCAGCAGCGTGCTGTGGCTTGGCTGCCATGCGGACGGCCTCGTGCACTGGGACAGCATTGCAAGGAAGGCGGTATGTGCGCAACAAGCCACTTCGGACAGCCGCTGACAGTGACAAGGGCATCTCACTCGCCAAGTACGCGGACAGCAACAGGTTCCGCTACATGGACCTGGCTTCACGTATTGTCGCCGGCGAGACACCCGCTGACGTGCTGAAACATGTGCGCACATACCTTTCCGATCTCCAACATGGGGAGTGCGGCGGGCAAGCCACCACGGCTAGGACCGTTGTCCTAGTGGATGACCTCTCTGTGCTTCAATGGTGTCTGCCGGGAGATGTGGATGCAAGTTCCCGCGCGGCTTGCCGATGGGTCAGTGCTCTGCGCCACGTCTGCGCAGACGCCACTGCTGCACTGGTGACGCTGGTGCACGCAGACACCGCTTCGGTGTCCAGTGCTGCCGGGGCGCTTGACGCCGGCGACGAGAACTTGTTCCGCCACCTTTTGCGCACAGCCGACATTTGGGTGGCTGTAAACGAATTGAGCAGTGGCCGTGCTGCGGACTGTGATGGCGAGGCAAGCTATTTATAATGTCTGGTGACGTGCTAACCTGGCAGATCTGCGTCCATCCGCTTACCCGCCCGGCGCTCGCTGCGACTGCCAGCGGCGACTCGGCGCTCGCGGCGTTCCAGCTCGACCGTTATCTCAGTGCTGCTAACACATGTCTCTACCGCATTGTACCGGACGGAAGTGGTGTGAAGAACGCAAACGGAACGCGCTCATTTGTGCGAATTTGGCCCCGTGGCAGCAGCCAGGGCTTGACGTAGCCATGTATAGTACAGTACAGCGCACCTCAGATGCGCTTGGCGACCTCGATCGCGCCCTTGCAGCCGCCCGCAACGATCGCCGAAAGAAGCGCATGAGCAGGTGCCTGCTGCGCGTCGTGCTCCACGGCGGTATCGAGGTGCTCCAGCTCGTCATCACGGAACTCGGTCAACACGCCCCTGAGCAAGTCAACGGCCGCATCGATCTTCTCCGTATCACGGCCCTTCTCCAAGAGCTTCGCCCGGATCTGTTCCAGTTGTGCCAGCTGATCGTCATAGTGCTCGCCAATGGCCGTCTCGACAGCCTCTGTACAGGCCATGGCACTCTTCGGGCCCAGGAGAGCTGTGGCGCCGCCCAGCACGCGGCCGGCAATCGACCAGAGCGGGACCAGTGCAGATGGCCGCACCTTGTACACGTCCAGCATCTTGCTGGTGGCAGCCAGGTGCTTCTTCTCATTGTCCCACATTTCCTGCGTGTGAGTGGAATTTTAGGCCGTCTGCTGCCACGTACAAGAATAAGCTCCTTCGTCGACGGATCGCCTTGCGCGCCAAACACATCGGCCTGCGCCTCATAGATCGTGTTTGCAGCAATCTCACCCGAGTGGTCCACGCGGATCATAGAGCCGACAGCCTCCTTGTCGTCCACCGAAAGCGCCTGGAGCAGCTTGGCCACCTCGGCCATGCGCTCCTGGCGCGTACTGGTCTCCTTCGTAAACGTATCTGAAGCAAGCGGGGTATTCTGCGGGACGCTGCTCGAGTGTTCACGCACACCAAGCGCAAGTGCACGCGCTTGTGGCTGCAGCACACGCGTCCTCCGCACCAGGTGCACGATCATGGCAAATCGGTCGTTCACAATGCTCCCTGGTGGACCGTTCACGCCACGCTGACTAAGCAGCCAGGCTTATCTTTTGCACTTCATCGTGGGCCTTGCAGCTAGCACGGATTAGGCAGCGACTCGGCGCGTATCGCAGCCGCGTCCATCCTATTAGCATGCTGGGGCGAGCGCTCCTACTTGTACTGCTGCCATTCCAAGCCGTGCTGGCCTCGTTCTTTGTTCCAACGCCCGCAGGATTCGAATCGCGGCCTGGCCATGCTAACACGACCGTGCGCTTCAAGCGCGTACCCCCCAATATCTGCCACCAGAACACTCACTCGAAGAGCTACGCTGGATACGTGGACCTGAGTGAGTATGAGCACATGTTCTTTTGGTTCTTTGAAGCAGATGAAGAGCCGGAGAAAAAACCACTGACGGTGTGGTTCAATGGCGGACCCGGCTCGTCTTCTATGATCGGCCTGTTCCAGGAGAACGGCCCCTGTACAGTTATGCCAGATGATAAGCTTCGGACGAACCCCTATTCATGGACGCGCATTTCCAACATGCTGTACATTGACCAGCCGGTGGCGACGGGCTTTTCATACTCTCACGTTGGTCCGGTAATCAAGAACAAGGCCAAAGCCACCGTCGAGCCGCTAGCATCGGCAGAGTGCCCCAAGAACCTGACCAAACACGAAGTGTGCGGGACATACTCTTTGCCGAAGAAGACCAAGGCACCCTCCACCACCGCCGAGTGTGCACCTGCTGTGTGGAAGATGCTGCAGGGCTTCATTGGCGCCTTCCCCGAGTACGGCAAGAAGAAGCTGCATTTGACCACCGAATCGTACGGCGGGCATTATGCACCGGCGTTCGGCAGCTACTTTCTAAAGCAGAACGAGAAGAACCTGTCCGGAACCGTGCCGATGGACTTGGACTCGATCATGATTGGAAACGGCTGGTATGATCCTCTGGTTCACTACGAGGCATACTATAACTTTACCGTGCATCCTGGGAACACATACGACTTTCAGCCCTTCAACAAATCGATCAGCGAGAAGTTGTACAACAACCTGCATGGTGAGGGCAAGTGTCTGGAGCAAATCCGCAACTGCTATGCTACTGGGGACAACCGTATCTGCCGCAAGGCCGACACTTTCTGTGCCAACAAGGTAGAGAGCGTGCTGGACAAGTATGCGAACCGCGACGAGTACGATATTCGGGAGCTGATGCCCGATCCATTCCCTTACGAAAACTTTGCCAAGTACCTGAATACACCCAAGGTGCAGCAGGCTATCGGTGCATACCAGAATTACTCCGACTCGGCACCGCAGAATGTGATCAGTGGGTTTACGCGCACGGGTGATGACGGGCGCACGGCAGGCTCGGTGAGGCATGTGCGTCACCTTTTGGAGAAGGGAGTCAAGATCACCATGCATGCAGGCGACGCGGACTACAACTGCAATTGGTTTGGAGGTCACGTCATTGCCGAAAAGATCGGCGGCGAGCCCTTCGCAGATTCCGGTTACGCAAACCTGACTGTGAGCAATAACACATACGGACAAGTGCGCCAGGCTGGTTCTTTGGCCTTTGTTCGAGTTTACTACAGTGGACACGAGGTGCCATTCTATCAGCCATCGGCGGCCCTGGCGCTACTCAATCGCACCATTGAAGGCGTGGATATCGCGTCGGGCCAGCGTAAGACTGCCAAGGATTTTCACACGGTGGGTCCCAGAATTACATTCCACCAAGGAAACGGGACCGTGCAGCACAAAGTGCTTCCGCCTTCGGCAACCTACAACAGAACCACACATAGGCCGAATCTGCGCCAACCCTGACCTGCGCGGTTCCTAGTATGTGGCAGTGCATGCGATCTAAACTTGCATCATGACGGTTAATTTCACTCTATTTTCGGAAGTAGACCCGAGGGGACAACGCCAGTTGAACAAATGAAAGGCGTCCCATGCTGCGGCAGTCGCGTGACCGGAGCAGTAGCTCGCTTCCGAATAGTTCCGTTCACTTACATAAGTCAAATTCATGCATTATACACTGGATCGACGGGGAAATCGAGTGGAGGAAATTTCAGACAATGGAGATCCGGTGACTGATGAGCTATGCCTGGGTCATAAACTATCATGGCGAGGAATGGAATGTCTTAGAGGATATCACCCTTAGCGCACAGTGCTAGAAGCGATCAGTTCGTTGATGCTTGGAAGCCGCGGCAGTTGCTTCTGCGCGCGGGGGGTAGAATGAATAGGTGGCAACGCTGGCTGAGAAGGCTCTTGCTTCGGCCGCTCAGCGAACCTTGCTGCTGAGCTCGGCAACGTCGGGTGGCGTGAATGGAATGAAGTTGCTGGGGGTCTGTGCTCGTAAGGGTGGTATCGGGCAGCGTCGGTCGTATATGGCGAGAACCGCTGCCGGTCCATCAACATTCGGGGTGGGGACAGAGGGTGCATGCGCTGCTCGCGCATCTGAGCACTCATGGGCTGCCAGGGGTTTACACGAGCGATGTCGGAGGACACTGGCGGCCGTGCCATCGGCGGCGTCCCGGATGCAGTGCTTGTATGGCTCCGGGAGGGCGGGGAAAGCGGCTGGGGCCGCGTAGGGCGGTAGGTGGTGGAGCTGCTGTTCTGCACCATGCCCCGACGACTTTCATGTGCATCGATCGGCTCGGCAGCAGGGGCCGTCGAGGAGGACATAACCAGCGCGTGCTGAGGCGGACGAGAAGCGTTGTTCTTCTTCCGCTGCTTTTGCCGCTTGTTCTGGAAGAAGACCTGTACCTTGCGTGGCGAAAGGCCCAGCTTGGCAGCGACTGCCTCGCGCACCTGTGTGGAAGGGAAGCAGGTCTGCTGGAGGAGCTCGTGGAGCACACGGCTCTGCTCGGGCGTCAGAAGCGTGCGGGCACGCTTACCCGTGCCACTCGAGCGGTTGTTGGAAGCACGCTCAGTGTTGCCGCGCTGCGTCTCTTCCTCGGCCTGCTTGTTCTTGGAATCACTTCCGCCCTCTGCATTCACATCCGGCGAGTCGGAGAGCGAAGACACTTCAGAGGCATTTGACGTGTCGTAATCCGCTTTGGCGTCGTACGTCGGCAGCATCTTGCCATCTTGGACCGTGCCATTGACGGGCAGCATCGACTCCTTCGTGTGGCGCACGTCCGTGCGAATATCCTTGTCTAGATCAGTGTGCAGGGCAGTGCCAATGTCCGGTGTCTCGCCGTGGATTTGGGCCTCAGGCTCACCAAGTCCTCGCCGTGGGCTCATGAAGGTGGGGGGTTGATAGATGCCTGGAAAATTGCACCAGTTACTTATACGTGGAACATGAATTGCCGAGCGCAGGCTGGTATAAATCCGCAGCCCCGAATTGTGCGTGATATTCCGGTCTGCTTGTATCTTGGCAGGAAAAATTATTCAAAAACATACACGCAATGACGTATTTCAGCTAGGGACGCAGAAATGCGCGGGCTGATTCTATGGATATGAAGCGACCAAGGCCTTATTATTTTGAAAACCGTATTATCTCTCAATTTTGATTCGCCCGTGGATGAGAAGAACACCAGAATAGGCACAGCCCACGCAGTGCGGTCCACTTTCATTTCCATACCGGCTGCGCGTCTGCGGCAAAATACCCGCCGACTTGGGGTCGTTCCATTGGCTCCGCGGACCCCATTCATATCCCATCGTATGCAAGCCGACGTCCTGTACTGCGGACTGGTATGCACTGATCGAGCGGGCAAATGCGACGAGGGCCAGGAATCGTGGCGCTAGAGCGGACGGCGCAGTCGACGGCGCAGTATTCCTCGCTATCAGAGGAGCTCAACGAGGCGCAGCTAGATGAGCTCCGATCGCAAGTCGATGCGTTTGCACGTGCTCTCCGCACGTTTGCTGTAAGGCATCGACGCGAAATTTGTCGAGAGCCATCGTTTCGACAAGCGTTTCAGCGCATGTGTGCAAGCGTTGGGGTAGATCCGCTGGCCGGACATCCGGCCACGAGCCTCGGCGGCACACGGTTGGGCAAAGTGGCGGACTTGTGGAACGATTTGCTGGGTTTCAGCGACTGGCAATATGAGCTCGGCGTCCAAATCGTGGACGTGTGTGTGAGCTCGCGCCCCCACAATGGCGGTCTCATTGCTATGGACGAGCTGATCGATGGCGTGATGCGCCTGCGCCTGGGGTTGGCGGCCTCCGCTTCGATCGTCCAGCAGAGCGAGAACTCAGACGTGCGGATCACTGAAGATGACATACTGCGCAGCCTGCAGGCGCTGAAGCCGCTTGGGTGCGGGTACGAGGTGCTCAGGATGAATGGCGTTACATTTGTGCGCACGATGCTACACGAGCTGAACGCGAGCACCGTGGGCATCCTCGAGGTGCTCACAAGCAGCGGTGCACAGACGGATGCGCTGGGAATCCCGTTTGTCTCGGCTACGCAGCTCGCCACCACTCTACCTGGTGCCGAGAACCAGCTGCGTGTGCGACGGGCACAGCAGGCGCTGGACGATATGACACAGGGCGACGGCCTGTTGTGGGTGGACGTGGTCCCTCCAGAGGTTGCTGTGAAAGACGGCGAGCGGTGTCGGTATTACTCCTTGTCCCTTGCGGAGAAACCGCTTTCTATGTCTCATGGCGTTGGGGATCACGCCGCAGAACTTGCGGACGGCTTATCGCACACCCAGCTGGCGTAGGCGCCAAGCATCTGTACAGGATACCCCGTTCGTACGTCACGCGCACGGCCGTAATGACCAATTGCAGCCCTAGTAGGTCGGGATCTGCAGTTTCATTTTTTAGTCATCATGTACGCGCGCATCTATAGCCGGTGGATGATTAGCCCTGGTGAGCCGATTCGCGTTCGCCTTTGGCGTTACGGATCTGTGGTCAGAATGGCGCCCCCTCCGAAAAAGCTGTCGTGGTCGAACATTGCCGTGGGTGCAGTGATGAACATGTTCGAGGTCACGACCCTCGGCCAGCCGTTTGAGGTGATCAAGACCCAGATGGCGTCGAACCGGTCGCAGACCATGATGCAGGCGCTCAAGACGGTCTGGAGCCGTGGCGGTGTGCTGGGCTTCTACCAGGGTCTCATTCCTTGGGTATGTATAGCGCTGCAGATGTGCCTGTGCCTTGTACTGACGTATACAGGCGTGGATTGAGGCGTCGACGAAGGGTGCGGTGCTCCTCTTCACTTCTGCCGAGGTCTCATCGGTGTCTCGCTCTCTCGGTATGGGCCCGGGCGCGAGCGGCCTGCTCGGTGGTATGACTGGTGGTGTCGTACAGGCGTACGCCACGATGGGCTTCTGCACCTGCATGAAGACCGCCGAGATTACTCGTGCCAAGCAGATGCAGGCCGGTATGAAGCCGCCGTCCACCTGGGCCATGTTTGCGGACATCTTCCGCCGCGAGGGTATCCGTGGTATCAACAAGGGTGTGAATGCAGTGGCTGTGCGTCAGTGCACCAACTGGGGCAGCCGTATGGGCTTTGCCGGTCTGGCCGAGGCGCCGGTGCGCACCGCCGCGGGCAAGTCGAGCACGGACAAGCTGAACCCGCTGGAGCGTGTGTTCTGCTCGGCGATCGGTGGTGCGCTCGCGGTATGGAACCAGCCGATCGAGGTGATCCGCGTGGAGATGCAGTCGCTCGCCAAGGCGCCCGAGGGCAGCCATCGCCCGGCGAAGCCGACGATCCTCAACACGGCTGCATACATCTACCGTGAGAACGGTCTGGTGGGTCTCTACCGGGGTGTCTCGCCGCGTATTTGCCTGGGTGTTTGGCAGACGGTATGTGGAGCTGGCGCTACGGGATCGGATATACTGACCTGGCAGATCTGCATGGTTTCCTTCGCTGACACCGTGCGTGACTGGATCGGTAATAAGTAGATCGATTTGCCTCCTACAGAGCGCCATGCTGTATGCGCGACGAATCTGTTCCCTCCACCATGTGTACTAGTAGTTTGCACGGGGTCTGTGCACGCGCCGCGGGCGGTGCTTTGCCAAGACGCTCGGCGGACAGCGAGCTCTGCTCCGTGTGCAACTTCCTACGTCACGCGGCGGGCCCGCGAAAGGGTCACGTGAGCACCAACGTGAGCATGGGCCATGCGGCTTACCCGTGCGGTGCGCAGGCGAATCCTGGGTTTTCACTACTACGTTGACGAACCATGTCGACGCAACACGTGTTTGATGATGCGAACGGTCTTGTAGACAAGGCGCTCGCCGGTACTGTGGCTACGAACCCTGCTCTTGGACTGTACGTATGAGGGAGGCGCGGCCAGTGGTGGATAAGAGTGGGACTGACGGGTCCTTTTCAGGTACCCGCCGCACAAGGTGGTGTACCACAAGACGCACGCGCGTGACAAGGTGGCGATCATTGCGGGCGGTGGTGCAGGCCATGAGCCGTCGTTCTCCGGCTTCGTTGGCCAGGGCATGCTGACGGCGGCTGTCTCGGGCGACATTTTTGCGTCGCCGACCGCCGCGCAAATTTGCTCGGGCATTGACCTGGCGCCGAGCGACAAGGGTGTGGTGGTGGTGGTGAACCGCTACACGGGTGACTGCCTCAACTTTGGTCTGGCCTCGGAGAAGGCGCGCTCCGTGTTCCACGCCGAGGGCGACAAGCGCAAGATTGCCATGGTGATCGTGGGCGAGGACGTGTCGGTGGGCCGCACCAAGGGAGGCCTTGTGGGCCGCCGCGGCCTCACCGCCTCGCCGGTGCTCTGCAAGCTGCTCGGCGCGGGCTCGGAGCAGGGCATGGACGTGGAGACGCTCGGCAAGTTTGGTAACGCGTTCGTGGAGAACAGCGTCACGGTGGGCTCTTCGTTCGACCACTGCCACGTGCCCGGCCGCCCGACGGACCCCGAGGAGCGTGGTGCGATGCGCCAGGGCGCCGTGGAGATCGGCATGGGTATCCACAACGAGCCTGGCGTGAAGCACCTGGAGCAGAAGCCCAAGCCGCAGGACCTGATTGCCGAGATGCTCGAGCTGCTGCTGAAGCAGGACGACAAGGAGCGCGCCTTCACGCCGTTCCAGGAGGGCGACGAACCGATCCTTGTGGTGAACAACCTGGGTGGCATGAGCTCCCTGGAGCTCGGTGCCGTGGTGGACGAGGTGCTGAGCCAGCTGCAGAACACGTGGAAGATGCCGCCGGTGCGTGTGCTGGCCGGCACGTTCATCACCTCGCTCAACATGCCGGGCTTCGGCATCACGCTGGTGAACCAGAAGCGGCTGAGCAAGGACACGGGTGTGGACGTGCTCAAGCTGCTGGACGCCCCCGTGGACGTGGGCGGCTGGCACGGTGTGCGCTCGGGCTGGAGCAACAAGCCCGTCACCGACACGCGCGACGGCCTGGAGAAGGAGTCGCAGGGCACACTTGAGAAGCTGCACGACACGGGCCACAGCGTGAGCGGCAGCGCGATGAAGGGTGCCGCGGCGTCCAACGGCCCTGTGAACAGCGACCCGCAGCAGGTGGCCAAGGCGATCGAGGGCGCGTGCAAGGCGGTGATCGACGTGGAGCCGACGCTCACCAAGTACGACACGATCGTGGGCGACGGCGATGCGGGCGAGACGCTGCGCCACTGCGGCGAGAAGATCCTCGAGGCGCTCAAGCAGGACAAGATCCCGCTCGACCGCGCCACGGCGACCGTGCTCGGCATCTCGCAGGTGGTCGAGTCCAACATGGGCGGCACCTCGGGTGCGCTCTACGGTATCTTCCTCACCGGTCTCGTGCAGGGCCTGCTGCAGTCCACCAAGGACGCCAAGGAGCCCGCCTCGGTGAAGCACTGGTCGCAGGCTGCCGTGATGGGCTTCAAGAACCTCGGCAACTACACCCCGGCGCGCCCCGGCGACCGCACGCTGGTGGATGCGCTGGAGCCTTTCTGCAGCACGCTCAGCGGCCAGGCGTCCAGTCCGGCGAAGCAGGCGCTGGACGCCGCGGTCGCCGAGGCCAAGAAGGGTGCCGAGCATACCCGCGACCTCACCGCTCGTCTGGGCCGCGCCACCTACGTGGGCGAGACCAACGAGAAGGTGCCCGACCCCGGTGCGTGGGGCGTCTGGGCTCTGGTCGATGGCATTTCCAAGTGTTTCTAAGTGCCTCCTCCTATAGCGCGGATGTGGGAATTAACGCCGTGTGGCGATTGCACTGGCCTACACCGCCCAGTCGCCCGCCGCGTCGCCCGCGGCCTCGTCCGCGGACACGAATGGCTGGGTGAGCTGCTGCACGCTCAGTGCGCACGTCGGGCAGGCGCCCGCCACGATCGCGTTCAGCTCGTCGCGCAGCGCGTCGATGCGCGCCGCCGCGGCGGCGTCCGCGGCCGGGCGCGGCGGCGGCGCCTCGGGCGCACGCGCGGGCAAGCCGGTGCCCGCCTTGCCGAGTGGCTCGCCTGCGGCGCGCACCCGCGGCTCGACAAAGGGGTCGAGCGGCGCGAGGACGCGGCGGCCGCTGGCCATGCCCATGTTAAGCCCCGTGCTGATCGCCTCGACGATCGCCTCGGGGCGCACGTGCTCCCGGAGCCGGTCGAGCTTGAGCGTGGAGCCAAAGCCCGAGGCGACGCTGGCGCCCACCTTGGCGGTGCTGGACAGCGCCGCGGAGACCACGGACGGCTCCGCGGCGGCGGGGTCGGCCGAGCCGCCCGCGCCCGCGGAGGCTGCGGCGGGCTGCACGAGCGCGGAGAGCTCCTCCTGGAGCTGGAGCAGGCGGCGCAGCAGGCCGGGGGGGAGGTGCCGGGTGACCTCGGTGACGAGGCAGTCGGCGTGGAAGCCGTGGCGGCACGGGAAGATGTACAGGTGGCGCTGCATGAGCGGCTGCGTGCACTTGCTGCACAGCTGGTCCGGCTCCACCAGCACAAACCGCTTCGAGAGCTGCTGGATATCCTGCTGGATGTGCTCCGCGGTGTGCGTGGTGGCGTCCATCTCCTCCTTGAGGGCATCGATCCGCGCCACGTACGACTCGAGCGTGTCGCAGATCTCGCCCTTGAACTCGTCGATCACGGTAAAGTCCGGGAAGAAGGGCAGCACGTCCTCGATGGTAAGCAGGTCCGTACGCTGCAGGAAGGCGATTACCGCGTGCATGTCGCGCTGTGTGTGCACCACGTGCTGTGCGCACTGGAGCCAGAGCGCCTTGCTGAGCGCCGCGTCGCCTTTGCTGGACGCCAGCTCGACGCAGCGGCAGGCGAGCTCGATATCGTCCGCCTCCAGCGCCAGGTCCACGGCGCTGCCGAACTGGTCCATGCGGGCGTGCAGCCGCACGCATGCGTCCCGCAGGCCGCGCCGGGTGCACAGCCGCAGCGCATAGTTGAGGTCAAAGCGCGGCGGCACCGCCTGCTCGCCCGCCTCGATAAAGCGGAAAAGCGCGGCGTGCACCTGCTCGTCGTTGGGCGCCGCCGCGGCGCGCTCGGCGAGCAGCGTGACGAGCAGGTTGCCGACCGCGCGGTCCATGCTGCCCTGCTCGAGCACCACGTGCTCCAGGTAGGCGATCGCGTGGTGTGGCTCTGGTGGCGGCGGCGCGCGGTACTGCAGGAGCGCCGGGATGAGCTTCCGCGGGTCGAGCGCCGGCTGCCGGCGCCAGGCCTCCACGGTCTCGGCTGGCGCGTGCCGCAGGAGCGGCCCGGCAAACGTGTAGTACACCTCGAGCGAGGACTGCCGGTTGATGGCGTCGATCGCGTCGTGCCAGCGCTGCTCGCGCACGAGGCGGCGCACCACGCGCCGCTGGTCGCCGACGATCTCGGCAAAGTGGAACCACATGTCGGCGCGGCCGTGGCGCGAGATCAGGTTGAGCGTCGTGTCCGGGTCGAGCGCCGTGCGGTAGGTCCGGAACAGGTGCACGAGGTCCTCGGAGAGCAGCCGCTGCTCTGTCTGGTATGTGGCGACCTCGCCACTGGCCGCCTGCGTCGCGGCGAGGTCCTCGAGCTGGTTCAGCTTGCTGAGGTGCATCTCGACGAGCCACGTCGCCAGCATGAGCCGCTGCACCCGCTGCGTCTTGGGCGTGCGCTCCAGGCGCAGCGTGACAAAGCACCGGAGTGCGTCCTGCGCATCCCGCTGGAGGAATGCGAGCGCGATGCTCTCGAACGAGCGCTGCGTGGTCTGCGCGAAGCACTGCGCGGCGAGCATGTCCTTGCCCTGCGCCAGGTGCTGCTCGCCCTGCTGCTCGAGCACCGTGCCGCGCTGCGCCGCGGTCTTGGCGTAGCGCTCCGCGGCGTCGTAGTTCCGCCGCTCCAGGTAGATCCGCCACACGTCGCGGTCCTCCTCGCCGAGCACCAGCTCAAAGATGCTCCGCGCGGTGTACACCCAGCAGGTGCCCGTGGCCGCGTCCAGGTCGCCGCCGAGCACCGGCCCGTCGGGCACCGGCTCCTCGTATGCGAGGTGGCCGTCCAGGGCGTGCAGGCAGCACACCCGGTCCGCATACACGAGCACGACGTGAAAGTCGGTGCGCAGCGCGGTGAGTGGCGCGCTGGCGGGAGCCGCCGCGGGCGCCTCGGACTCGGAGCTGCTGCCGCAGCCGCCGCCGGGGTAGGGCAGCACATCCGCCTGCTCCAGCACGCTCTCCCCACTGGACGCCGCACGGCAGACGAGCTGCGCGTCAAACACGCCGGCGCTCGTTGTCCAGTCGACCGCCACGCGTGGCGGCTCGGCATGGGCGAGCGGCGCGACGCCACGCACCGCGAGCGCCGAGTGGTCCACGCCGCCGGGCAGCTCCGTCTTGAGGTGCACCAGGAGCTCGTCCCGGTACGGGCGGAAGAGCGGCGCAAACCGGCTGCCGCCCGGCGCGCCGAGCTCGCCGGCAAACTCGTAGATGCGGGTCGGCGTGCTGGCCAGCACGAGCGCGCTCCGGCTGTCGGCGATGCGCTCCACGTGCACGCCGGTGACCGGCTGCCGCTCGTCGAAGAGAAACGCGTGGTGCACCAGGCGCTCCGTCACGCTCTCGGACGGCGCGCTGCCCGAGCCGCCGGCGCGGCGCGCGAGCCGGTCGAAGAACTCGCTCTTACCCGGCGCGGACCCGGCGCCGGCGTCTGGCACCTGTGCGTCCAGGACGAGCTCCAGCAGGGCGCCGTCCTCGGTGCCGAGCAGCACGCTGCCCGTCGTGCGCCAGTGCCGGTGTGCACTGGGCGGCGGGAGCATGGAGCGCGCCTCGGCGGCGTCGGTGCCCCACGCGGCGCTCTCGACGCGCACGCCCGCGAGCCGCGGCACGGGCTGCGCACACGCCCAGCCGGGCGTCCAGTAGAGCAGCTCGCCGGTGCGCAGGCTCAGAAGCACGTGCTCCGCACTCGCGTCCACAAACATGCGGTGCAGCTCTGGCGCGCGTGGCGCGTCCGGCGCGCCGCGCCGCGGAGCGCGCCCGGGCGCAGTGACGAGCGCCTCCGCCGCGTGCTGCGGGTCGTCCAGGTCGATGCACACGAGCTTGGCCGGCGTCGCGAACGTCGTGTCGCCGGCACGCGAGACGCCGGACCGCAGGAACACGACCATCTTGTTTGCCCGCACGCACAGCTGCGCGACGGGCGCTGAGAACGCGTACTGCACGCGCGCGAGGCGGAACACGGGCGTGCTCGCGTCCGGCGCCTGCGGCCCGCCCGCGTCGCCGAGCAGCGTCTGCTCCCAGGCGTCGCCCGGCGCACCGCGCTCGGCGCCCGGCGCGTCGTGCTCGTACCCGTCCGCGAGACTGTCGCGCGCGCCGAGCCGCATGCCCGCCGTCGACTCGACCACGTCCTCGAGCGCATCGCCGGCGGCGGCCCACGGGCGCTGCGCCTTGTCTCGCCAGGCCATGATGACGGCTTCCTGGTCCCACGTGGAGGTGCACGGCGACGCCCGCGGCCGATCGGCAGGGTGGCAGCAGCGCACCTCCACATACAACCGGGGTCTGCGCCGTGTGGCGGCGCCCCATCTGAACACCACTATGCTGAAATTAGTCTAGACAAAAGCCACCCTACGTCAACAGCTTGGCAATGAGGAACTTGACACCGACCAGCGAGGCGGCAAAGTCGCCGGACGCAATGGTCGCGAGCTGCACGTGAAGCTGCAGCGCACCCTGCTGGTCGCGCGCGTCCATTGCCTGGCCAAGCTGCTGGAGCAGCGGCACGGCGCGGGGGTCCACCAGCTCGTTGTTGAGCAGGTCCAGCAGCAGCTGCACCCGCCTGTCCGCGTCGTCCAGGATGCGCTTCGGCTGCGCATTGATGCTGTGCAGCCGCTGCACCTCGCGCTGCAGCGACTGCACCACGGGCCGCACGGCCGGCGAGATGTGCGCGCGGTCGCCCGGCGGGTACTTGAACCCGGGCTTGGCGTGCTGCCGCGGCGTGGGCGGCGCGCCGAACCCGCCGCCGGCGGGCGTCGCGGAGCGCGGCGTGGGCGGCACCGAGCTGCCCGGCAGCCGCCCGCCCTGCCGGCCGGGGGTGCCCGGCACGAACCCGGGGCGCGGCGACACGGGCGGCAGCGGCACGCCCGGCGGCCCGGGCGTGCGCGGCGTGCCGTGCGCCGCGGGGCCCGTGTGCTGCGCGCGCATCGGGGGCGCGCCGTGCGGCGCGCCCGACGGGCCGCGCATCGGCGGCGGCGGCATCCCGGGCCGGGCGCCCTGCGGCGGCGGGCGCATCGGCGGGCGCATCGGCGGCGCGCCGCCGTTCGGCTGGTACGCCGCGCCCTGCGGCACCGCGGGGCTCATGCTGCCCGGCGCCGGCTCGTACGGGTTCGGCGGCGGCCGCACGGCGCCCACCGGCGCGGCGCCCTGCGGCGCGGCGCCCATGGGCTGCGGCACGGCGCCGGGGCGCGGCGGCGGCGGCATCGCCGCGGGCGGCGCTGCGGGCGGCGGCGGGCGCGCACCGGGCGTGGCGCCGCGCGGCGGCGGCGGCATGGCCGGCGGGCCACGCGGCGGGCCCGGCGGCGGCCCCTGCGGCGGCCCCTGCGGCGGGGCGCCGGCGCCGGGCGCGTACGCGGGCTGGTTCGGGAAGGGAGAGGTGATGGCCGGCGTGTGGGCGCGGCCGGCCATGCTGCTGGGCGCGCGCTTGGGCGGCTCCATGGTGGGCACGTCGTTCCAGCCGCCCTTGTCGCGCTTGAGCGGCGGCGGCGGCGTCGGCTGTGCCATCTGCGCGGGCGGCGGGCCGGCGGCGGGCGGCGCGGTGCCCGGCACGCTCGGCGGCGCGTACGCGCCGCCGTAGGTGGCGGGCGGCGCCGCCGCCGCGCCGTACGGGCCGGCCTGCGGCGGCGCGTACGGCGACGGGCCGGCCGCCGCGGTCGGCTCGGGGGTCGGCACCATCGGCACGGTCGGCACCGCCGGCACCGTCGGCGGCGGCGGCGCCACGGCAGGCGGCGGGCCAGACGCGGCGGGCGGCGGCGGCGGCGGCTGCGCCGCGGCGGGCGCCGAGCCGTAGTACGGGTCGTACGCCGCGGCGGGCGGCGCGCCGTACGCGGGCGCGGCACTCGCCGCCGGCGCGTAGGCGCTGCGGGCCGGCGCCGGCTGCGTGTACGCGGAGGCGTCGCCGGCCTGGAGCAGGCGGTCGTGCGCCCACTCGCCGGTGGTGGAGATGCGGCGCCCGGCGCCCGGGACGTAGTCCGCGGGCGTGTATGCGATGAAGCGGAGTGCCACATCCACGAGGCCCTGGTCGGCGAGCAGGTCGACGTACTCGAGGATGTAGTCGTACAGCGCGGCGAGCTTGAACTCGCGCGGCGGCACGCTGCCGTCCGCGTTGGGCATGGGCGGCTGCAGCTCGGCGTCCTCGTAGCCGACCGCGGCCTGGAAGACGGCGATCTTCTCCATGAACGTCTGGAGCGCCTCGGCGTGCGCCGAGTAGAGCGACGCCTGGTCGGCCGCCTCGCTGTTCAGGTCGCGCGCCTGCGCGCGGATCGCGTGCTCCTCCTCCTTCATCTCGTCGATCCACATGCCGGTCACCTTCTCGAGGCGGCCCGCGGCGAGGTAGCAGAGCACCGCGTCCTTGCGCAGCTCGCGCACCTCGTGCGACGGCTGTGCGCCGCTTGCCGCGCGCTGCTGCAGGTAGCGGTCCTCGAGCCGCTGCCCGAGGCGCTCCGAGAGCGCGTTGAAGTCCTCGGCACGCGCAAAGGTGCACAGCACCACAAAGATCTCGTGCCACTCGCTCAGGTCCGCGTTGGCCACCACGTCGGTCAGGTCGCCCAGCACGATGCTCTGCAGCAGCCGCAGGCACGGGTTCTGCTCCGCGTGCCGCTTGAAGAAGGCGCGCTGCGTCTTGGCCAGCAGCTCGGGGCCGGCGCGCGTGGCGAGCACGAGCGCCTCGGCGAAGCGGTCCTTGGACACAAAGAGGGACACGGCGCTCTCAAAGTCGCCCAGCACCAGCGCACGGGTGACCAGGTGGTCGGGGTCCTGCTTGCCCTGCGGGTGGATGCGGAACGGCGAGAGCGCCGCGGCCTTGGCCGCCGCCGGGACGGGCGCCGCCGCCGGCGCCGCGCCGGCGTCTGCACCGCCCGCCTGCAGGTTGTCGAAGAACGCCTGCCCGCTGTCGCCCGCAGCGCCGAACAGGCCGCCGTCCGCGCCATCCGCACCCTCGGCACCCGGCGCGGGCGCCTGCGCGTCTGCCGACGCGTCCGCCTGCGGCTTCTCCTCCTCGTCCACGTCACCGAGGCCCAGCGCGCCGACGGCCTCGGTCACCCGCGCGGTGAGGTCCTCGCGGTTGAAGCCAAGCAGGGACACGAGCTCCTCGCGGGAGCCCGCCTGGAAGAGCGTCTGGAGCGCTTTCCAGTTCGGCACGTCGTCCGCACGGGTCTGCGGGTTCTGGCTCTGCTCGTGGCAGAACTCGGGGAGCGCGCCGCTGCTGAGCGCGGCGCTCAGCCGCTCGGCGCGCTCGGCAATGTGCGGCTCCGTGCGCACGTGGTGCAGGTGCACGTCGAAGCCCGTGGCGCCGGGGCCCGGCTGCCGCACGCTGACCAGCTGCCCGCCGAAGCCGAACGCGGCGCTGGTCGGGCGCCGCAGCCACTTGGGCGGCTGCGTGAGCGACATGACATGCGCCTCGACCTGCGGCTGCTCGCCAAGCGCGCCAAACAGGTCCGCGCCCTGCAGATGAGCGGTCGCCTGCGCCTGAGCGGCGCCGCCGTCGTCGGGCGCCGTGTTCTGCAGCGAGTGGATGCCGATGTGGCCGTCAAAGCTCGCCGTGGCAAGCATGTTGGGGTTGCTCGCGCACCACTGCACGTCGAACGCCCAGTTGTTTGCCGGCGGCATCTCGGCCACCAGCTCGCACGTCTGCGGGTTCCAGCATGTGGTCCGGTTGTCCTTGCCGCACGCGAGCAGGAGGTCCTCGTCCTGCCGGCACCACGAGAGCGCCAGGACACCCTTGTCGTGCCCGGTGAGGATCCGCTCCGGCGCACGCGAGTTGCGCAGGTCCCAGAGCATGATCACGGGACTCGCGTCGTCCTCGCTGGCGGTGGCCACACGCGTGGCCACGCCGGGGTGCCACGCCACGGCGCTCATCCCGCGGCGGCCGCCCGCGGCAAGTGCATTGGCATTGTATCCCTGGCCGCCGAACCCGGTGCCCGCCGTGCCGGCGCCGCCGCCGTAGGCAAGCGCGACCACCTCGCGCTTGTGCCGCAGGTCCCAGACAGACGTGAACCCATTCAGCGAGCTGGTCGCCAGCACGTGCGACACCTGCGGGTTCCACCCCAGGCTCGAGATCTCGCCGAGCCGCTGCGAGCGCGACCCGGGTGTGTACGGCTTTTGCGGCGCGTTCAGGTCCCAGACGTACACCTCGGCGTTCACCGCACCGCTGGCCAGCAGGTTCGGCTGCAGCCGGTTGAAGTCGAGGCCGCGCACGGGGCCCGTATGCACCGAGTTGCGCAGCTGCTGTGCGCCGGGAGCCGAGGCGGCATCCGAGAGCGCCTGCGCATCCCACACACCCAGCTCGCCGTTCTCCAGACCGCCCGCGATCAGGCCGCGCGGCTTGTTTCCATGCACATAGCCCCACGCAAGCCGGTTGAACCGCGCACTGGCGGTGACCGAGCCCAGCACCTGCGGCTCAGCCGCCTGGCTGCCCTCGGCCGCCGGCGCCTGGCCAACCGGCAGCTGCCACAGCTCCAGCACACTGTCGCTGCTGAAGCTTTCGTCCAGCGCACCGGCCACCGTGCCGGTGGCCATCTGCGGACTGCTCGAGTACAGGTTGTACGGCGACCATGTGAAGGCCGCCGTGCGCGGCAGCGATGCCTTCATCCTTCGATCCGAGCCGTTCGGGGGGAGGCCCGGGGGAGCGCCCGGCGCGTGGCATTCGCTGGCAAGTGCACGTGCACTCCACGTGGCCACGCCCGGCGGCTCGGCCACGCGTGCGCGCGAAATTTCGCTGCGCTGTGGCCGCCATGCCGCCACGCGACGAGGAATACGTGGAGAGTGCGGCGATCGACGACGAGTCGATCGACGGCGAGGAGGACGTGTCCGATGACTCGGAGGAGTACCATGCGCTCCCGTCGCTGCCGTCCATGCCGGTGCGCACCGCGCTCGCGGAGCGCACCGCCTCGCGCACACGAGGCAGGGGCGACCCGGACGGGCCGGGCGCCGGCGAGCACGACCGGGGGCGGGCGCCGGACAGCGCCAAGCGCCCGCGGCGCGGCGGCGTGATGAACAAGTCGGGCGGGTACAGCTGGGAGGCCGCGTACAAGCGCAGCTGGGACCAGGTGCACGAGGACGAGAGCGGGAACCTCGAGAGCGCCGTGCGCCATATGCTCGAGAGCAACAAGCGCAAGCGCCGCCTGCACGACGCGGCGCCCATGCAGCGCGGCATCATCCGCCACTTTGTGCTGATCCTCGACCTGAGCGCCGACATGCTCGAGCGCGACCTGCGGCCGAACCGCTTCGACCTCACACTGCAGTATGCGCGCCAGTTTGTCGCGGACTACTTTGACCAGAACCCGATCGGCCAGCTGGCCATCCTGTGCACGCGCGACGGCCTTGCGGAGCGTCTCTCGCTCATGGGCGGTAACACGGTCGACCACGCGAGCGTGCTGCGCAACCGGCGCCGCCTCGAGCCCCGTGGCGAACCGAGCACCCAGAATGCGCTCGAAATGGCCCGCAGTGCGCTGGCGCACCTCCCGAGCTCCAACACCCGCGAGGTGCTGTTTATCTCGGCCTCGCTCACGAGCGTGGACCCCGGCAACATCCACAACACAATCGACCAGCTCGTCGCCGACGGCGTGCAGGTGTCGGTCATCTCGCTCGCGGCCGAGATGCACATTCTGCGCGAACTCTGCGAGCGCACCGGGGGCGAGTTTGGCGTGGTGCTAAACGAGGACCACTACCTCGAGCTGCTGCAGCGCTTTGTCCCGCCGCGGGTCATCACGCACCGCCCGCAGGCCCAGGCCGCGGACACGGACGCTGCTGACCTGTTTGTGATGGGCTTCCCCCGGCGCCTGCCATTTAATGCGCCGGCGGCGTTCTGTGCGTGCCACGGCCGCATTGTCTCGGCGCGCAAGGCAAGCGACACGCTTGACGCCGAGTCGGCACCACGCGGGTACACATGCCCGCGGTGTGCTTCCAAGGTGTGCCAGGTTCCCACCGACTGCCCGGTGTGCGGCATCACCATCATCATGAGCACGCACCTCGCTCGCAGCTACCACCATCTATTCCCCGTGAAAAACTACCTGCCCATGGGCTGGGGCGCAGTCACCGCCACGGCGGAGCCCGGATGCTTTGCATGCAACGTGCCCTTCCCGCCCAAGCCAGACTCGGAGAAAGACGCGCCGTCCGAGGCGCCCACGGAGGAGGCGGCACTCGCCCCCTCGTCGCGCTATCGGTGCCCGCGGTGCAAGCACGACTTTTGCCTAGAATGCGATGCCTTTATCCAGGAGCAGCTGCACCAGTGTCCCGGCTGTACATAGTCGATCTATATACCCACGTAGCAAGCCTTGGCGGCTGCTTACAGCTACATCTTCGCGCCTCCACTCTGGAAATCGGGGGCGAGGAAACACAGCCACGATGTTGTAACATGGGCGCACTGGCCTACCAGGCCCAGGATTTCCGCTCCGTGGTGCCAGGGGCAGGATGCCGCGAACCTGGATTGGCTGCCCTGCAAGTGGCTGGTCGGATAGCCACCCGATTAACTGCTGCCTGCAGCGTGCAGGCCACATTTAGCCTAGGGCCGTCTTCAGCCTTCGTCGACACCGTCTGCTCACTCACGAGTCTGGTTGATACACTGTAGGCGGGTGCCTGAGCGGGACTGGTATGGACTACGACCCGGATGCGATTCCTCTGGACTCGGCGGGCTCCTACCGCCCGCGGCCAGAGTCCGAAATCCTCCAGGCGTATGCGGGCGAGCCTGATCCGACCGTGGCGGGGCACGACCGCCCATCGGAGAGCACCGACGACACCCGCCGCTTCTCCGGCTCGGCTGACGCCACGCTCACCGAGAACATGCCGCAGTCCGGGTACATGGCTCATCCTGCTCCTCCGGTCGAGGCGGTCGGCACCGCCGTGCCTGTAGCGGAGCATCCACTATCGGGTGGCGAGAAGGCCCCGTCTTCGGACGAGCAGCGTAGCGGCCGCGTGCGGTTCACCAGCGGGCTGGATGTGCCGCAACGCGATCCGGGCTCGGGTGTGCGCCCGCACGGCACGGGCCCCACCGTCACAGCCCGCCGCGTGCCATCCCAGAGCAGCGGCAATGTCCGCACCAGCGAGACCGGCATCCGGCGCAGCAACCACCCGGGCTTCATCAACCTCGCGGGCCTGCGGCCCCAGTATGACTACATGTCCGCGCCACACAATGACCCAGACGAGAGCGGTGCAGAGCCACGCACGGATGCTTTCGAGCTCAATGAACAGACCGACGAGACCCGGCACCTTAACTCGCTTGCCGATGAGCTTAATGACCTCGAAGACGACAACGCCAGTATCGCTGCGCAGCGCATTGCAGACCAAACGGGGCACGGCGTCGTCTCGGACTCGGCATTCATCCCCGGCGTCACCGCCCCGTCCGAGCATGGCGGCTCCGACACGGACGACGCCGCGTTCCCCGGGCTCTCCGCGAGCAGGGACCCTACTACTGCTGGCGAGACCACCTCGGACAGCAGCTACGATCCAGCGCAGGACGAGCAGCTGAGCCACGTGGATCTCGTGGCGGGTGAGACGGACGGCATGCCGGCGCCTCCGCCGCGGTCCGTGCGCCACCGGATGAAGGATGCCCAGGAGCGCGGCGGTGGCTGGTTTAAGCTCCGCCGCTTCATCGGTATCCCTACGGATGAGCAAAAGCTCTCGGAGGACTCGGAGAAGGGGCTAACCAGCGGAGAGGACGGTCCCACGAACACAAAGAGCGTGCCTGTGCGGACCTCCACGGGTGTTCGCGGCACGCTGGGACGCTCTCGCCCATCCAAGCTCGAGCGCAAGGCAGCCAAGCTCGTGCGGAACCAGCGGATCATGATGGGTCAGGCTGCCGACAGCAGTGACGAGACGACGCCGGACCCAGAGGAGGTCAGCAAAAAGAGGCGGGTGCCTGCGCCCGACTCGGAAGCATCCACTCCGGACATGCTGGAGGTGCAAGACCGCATCGATGCCCGTCCGGTTGCTACTGGCGGTGTGCTTGGCCAGCTGCTCAAGCTGTACGAGCAGCAGCAGCGCGGTGAGCGACCGGCGCCTACCCCGGACGTTGCCACACCGGCCTCAGAGACTGGGACGCCGGACATTGGCGCCGGCGTCACTGTTGACGGCGAGAACGTCACGGATGCACACGGGAACCAGGTACCCGTCGAGTCGCTTGACCCGACGCTCATCCGCAACCTCGCTCAGGGTACTAGCGAGGGTGTTCCCCTGCGGTCTCCTCCGTCCGACTCGGAGAGGTGTCGCTATATCAGCGGTCGTCCGATCTCTAACTATGGCGGGGCCATCTACGGCGGTGCGCAGAGCTCGTCCAAGTTCCTCTACCACGGTGGTCAGAAGGTGATCAAGGGCGTGGCCAACGAAGCCGGCATCGACGTGATGGACGAGCGTCCCAAAGCGGCTCGCTCGTCGGCCGGTGTGTTTGGTGCGCTCATCGCCACCACAGGCAATCTGATTGGTGCCGTGAGCCCGAACCAGGCACAGCTTGGGCCCAACCCCCAGCGCCCTGGCTACACGCTCGACCGCTACCTGCTGCCGGAGATGAATGCCAAGACCCTGCGCCGCACACAAAAAATCATTGCCGAGTCTGGGCCGCTTGTCTCTGGAAGTGGTGCCCGCGGCTCGGACCGCTTCTCGCCGCCGAAAGGCAAGGTCAGCGGCGAGTCGGACCCGTTCTTTGCCGGGAGCCCCTCGGAGGGCAAGACCATCTCACCGGACGCCAAGACGGGCGCTGCTACGCCCATCAGCTCACGCCCTATCTCGCGGGCCGAGACACATCCCGAGGGCGTCGCTTCGGGCGTCAGGGGCACGGGCAAAAACCTCATGGCTCGGTCGCTCAAGGCCATTCCCGGTGTCCGCACTCCCGATGTGTTTGCTGGCCGGGGCGGCGACTACTTCGGCAGCGACTCCGAGGCACGAGCCAAGGCTGAGTGGCAGCGGAAGCTCAAGAAACGCCAGAAGCAGCGCAAGAAGCAGGAGATCTACATTACGATGCACGTCGCTGCCATTCTCCAGCGGCAAGAGTTCCTCATGAAGCTCTCGCGTGCACTCATGATGTTTGGCGCGCCAACGCACCGGATCGAGCAGCAGATTCAGCAGACGGCGAACATGCTGGACATCAATTGCCGCTGCATCTACTTCCCGAATCTTATGATCATGTCATTTGGTGATGACTCTACGCAAACGTCGGATACCAAGGTTATCAAGCAGGGCAGCGTGCTGGACCTGACCAAGCTCACCGATATGCACGCGGTCTACTGGAAGGTGATCAACGACAAGATTGGCGTGGAGACGGCGTCCAAGCAGCTCGATGCGCTCATGCGGAAGAAGCCCTTGATCGGCAAGCTGCCCAGCGTCATTATCGGCGGCTTTGCCTCGGCATTTATCTGCGTTGGTGAAGCCGGCTTCGGCGGCACGTTCTTCGACTGCATGGCCTCCTTCGTGCTGGGTGCGTTCCTCATCTTCTGCCAGCTGAGTATCACGTCGGACGTGTACTCGAGCGTGTTTGAGATTGTATTCGCGACGTTCAACTCGTTCATTTCGTTGGCCCTGCACATGATTCACGACAGCAAGGGACGCTACTTCTGTTACAAGCCTGTGGTGTCGGCTTCCATTGTAATGATTCTGCCCGGTTTCATTGTGCTTACTGCTGCACTGGAGCTCCAGTCCAAGAACATCGTTGCTGGGTCTGTCCGTCTGGTGTACGCAATCATCTATGTTGTCCTGCTCAGTCTGGGTATCAGCATTGGTGCGTCGCCACTGATGGGCCGCAAGGAGGATCCGGACGACCCGTGCTCTCCTCTGAAACAGATGTACAAGTGCAGCAAGGAGTGCCGGCCGAACTACAAGGCAAGCAAGGATAATAAGCCGTGGGCTGTGATGAACACACCATCACTCTACTGGGCGATCCTCACGGTCCCGGGCTACGCTGTCTCCCTTTCGCTGAAGAATCAAGCCAAGGTGACCCGCAAGGAGTTCCCCATTATGGTGGTGATCGCCATTGCCGGCTGGGCGGTGAGCCACTCTGGCACTTTCCTGCAACAGACTATCAACACGAAGACCAGGAAGGGTCAGCCGATTGCCCAGAAGATGTACTCGGCAAGGACGGCGCTGAACCAGCCCTACCTTGTGGCGGCGCTCGGCTCGTTTGTCGTTGGCATTCTCGCCAACATCTACGGCCGTTTCTCGGATGGCCGCAGCTTCGTCGTTGCTGTGCCCGGCATCCTATACCAGCTGCCTACCGGTCTCACCAACACGGCTGGTGGTAACAGTGGAACGCTGTTCAACTCTACCGCGGCCAACAGCTCCTCCTCTTCGCCTGGGCTTGCGCTGAACAGCAGCAACATCACCAATGGGTTCGAGACTGGCCAGCAGCTCCTCAGTGTCTCGCTTGGTATCACGATCGGCCTTTTCTCCGCTACGATTCTCATGTACATGCTTGGCGGTCGCAAGATCCGCGGCGGTGGTCTCTTCTCCTTCTAAGCGACTCCACCGCGGTACCTCGGCTGTCGCTACGGATAGCATGATCAACCCAATCCTCAGGATGGCTAGAAATGCAAATGCACATTGTACCTAGGCTTCCAGGTCTCTGTCAGCTGCACTACGGCATAAAGTACATGGGAGCATCGAGAAAGGAGTTTTTCCGTCGCAAACACTCAGTGCTCGTGACGCTCCTGTTCGTAGCGGATCCCACAGTACGGGCACGCCTTCGGACCGGGCTTGTCCAGGTTAATATACACGCGGGGGTGACCCAGCGGACCGACACCACCATCGCACGCAGCCACACGCTTGTGCGTGTACTGGATCGGGTGGTTCGCAATCAGCTCCATGGCAGAGAGCGAGTTGGGCTGCACATCCTGGTCCATCTGCTCAAAGCGCGGGCCGCGGTAAGCCTCGCTCTTGGGGCGCTGCGAGGGGCTCCAGATCGTCGCAAAGTTCGGCGACTGCTCCACGCCGTGCTCCAGCACCTCCGGCGGCGTCTGCGGCTGCGCGATGGGCGAAGTCACCGACGTGACCGCCTCGTTCCGCTGAAGACGCGGGCGCTGGAAAGCACCACGAACACGCGTGCGCACGGCGGGCACGTCCGACTCCATGCGCGCCACGCTCGTGGCCAGGCCACGGGCGCCGATCGTGCGGGGAGCCTGGCGCATCGCACCAGGCGTCTGTTGCATGAGACGACCAAGCATGGTGGCGACTGTCGGTTGGCTGGACTCGGGAGGCAGTACCCGCCGAGCGCCGCCACGGGTCACGTGCCTGCTCTCTGCCTCTAGCGAAAATAATTTCCAGTGGCGCCGGCGCAGCCAACTTTTTTGCCAGACCGGTGGAGCTCGCGCAAGCATCGCTTGGGCTTGCGACTACACCATGACCGGTTCCGAGAAACAGCGTGTGCCCAATGTGTCCGAGAACATTTCGGGGAAGAGGAAGACTACGAGCTGGGACGTCAAGATGGAGCAGCGCCAGCGCATGCAGGCTGTCAAGCAGCGTGAGCGTGAAATGAAGCAGGCCCGCGAGGACGAGGCCCAACGCAAGCGCGAAGTCCGTCGGGAGCGCGTGAGGAAGGCTGAGGAGAAGGCCCGGCTCGAGGCCATGGCCGCTAGGGTATGTGGGCCGCAGTGGCTAGTGGGTGGCCCTTGGCGGTGGACTGACCGATGTGCAGATGAGCCGCAAGAAGGCACTGCGTCAGGCTCGCCGGATGGGCCGTACCAAAAAGGTCGCGCATTGAGTATCCTTATTTCAGTGTGCCTCCCATTGGCTGCTCTTACGAAGTCACTCACACGATCTTGTGTATTATCAGCGCTCGCTGGACGACCCCCAGCGGCGCCTCCCGTATATCGTCTACAGTGTAATACTAGCAACTACCATGGCTTACCGCCCAGCTGCAGCGGCAGTGAGAACGCTACTGTGCCGCTGGAACAGCCTCCTGGCTGTGTCACGAGGCACGGCTGTAGCTCCTCGCAGTCTCTGCGCTGAATTCGCTAAGCCTCCACACCTGGGGAGAAATACTTGTCTAATAACCGTCATTGCACCCGTCCGTCTGCACCCATGTCGGGAAACGCATCCGCTGGCGGCCGCGGTGGTGCTAGCAGTGGCAAAAGCGAGCCACTGTACGACGCCGATGCTCCATACATTGTGGAGTCGTACCAAGGCGACGGTAATGCAGACGACGGGCTCAACGCCGAGGGACAGCCGCCCGCCTACTCGTACACCCACAACCCCGGCTCGAGTAGCAGTGCTGCTCCGACGCGCTCGTGGGATGACGCAGCCCGTGCAAAGCCGAATCCAATTAACACTCCTGGTGGCCACCAGACGAGCCAGCCGCATGCGTACGTGGACATGGAGGCCGGTGGCATTCCTGGCGGCTTCCCCGGATCCATGCCAGCTCCTCTGAACACAAGCATTACCGGGTACGCAACAGCACATGGCTGGGACCTTGGCAAGCTGTGTCTTGCATGCTATGTCTTGCCGCCATTCACCAGTGCGATTGTGCTCATTTGGGAAACGCAGAATGTGCGTGCGGGAAGCGCTGTTCTAGAGTGTCTAACATATCCCAGGATCTCGCACGTTTCCACGCGTACCAGTCGGGTGTCTGTGGCGCCCTGGCCATCTGCGGCCTTTGGATCCTGCGGCGTATTTTTGGGCTAGGAAGCCTCGTCACGCTCCTCCGCGTCGCGCTCCTTGGTCTCTCGTGGTATGCTGGGTACGTTCCCCACATCGCCGATGGTGCATGCTCACAGGGCAGCTATATCGCGAACAAGGCGGCGGGCTCGCTTGAGCGAGAGCCATTTGTGCCGCACATCGGCACCTACGCCATCAGCTGGGTCGGCGAAGAGTAGCCAGAGTCAAAGCCATATCATGCATACGTATGGACGAATAAAGGTGTTATGTCTTAGTCGTGCGCTCTGCAGGCACGCCGAGCTTGAGCCGGCGCATCACAGCCGAGAGAACGAACACGCAAAGAGCGGCCACCGTCACGGCAATCGGTTTGCGCAGGTGGTCCAGCAGCGAGATTGTGTACTCGATGTACACTGGCTGGGCTTGCAGCGCAGTGCACTTCGCACGCTCAAGCACCACGGCCGGACGCCCAGTCGTGTCGAGGTAGGTCGTGTGCGTGCTGGTGGTCACCGAGTCCATCTCGAACGCGGGGTACACGCTAATCTGCTTCGCACCCTCCGGCAGCACCACACGGAGGCGGGCATGGTCCACGGCCGTGCTTCGTATACCGGGAAGGAACGGCACGGTGATACGCACGCGATTTGGACCCTGTGCAGGAACACGCTGAGCAATGCCATTCTCGCTCAGCCGCTGGTTCCAGCCAAGCATAAAGGTATAGTTCCAGCCACCGGCGAGCGGGAAGCGCGGCGTGACCTCCAGGCGAGACGGCCGGGTGGAGCCGCTCGGCTCCGCACGCAGGGCCGAGGTGGAAACGTTGCCGATATCGTCCACAAAGTATACGTCTTGCACACCCTGCGGCAGCTGGAGTATGGTGGACTCGAGCATGAACGTGTCGGGCTGCTCCATGAACTTATCGAGCAAGTGCTTGGACCGCACAAAGTGGCCGTTCAGCTTGGCACCGTCGTTACGCATCCAGATCCGGTCCTCGGTGGCCATGTTGTCGCCCCAGTGACTCACCTCCACGTGCCGCTCAAAGTCAACGAAAGTGATGAGCGGGCGGTTGTAGCCGTAGTGCACCCGGGCGAGCGGCGCGGTAGATGCGGCCGTCCAAGGCGCGACATTTGTGTAAGGGCCGAACGTGACCGTAGTGCCAGACCGCGAGCTCTTGGGGCTGGTCGAGACAATGTTGTTCGTAGGGCACTTGACATGCACCACGCTAGACCCGGTCTCGTACGGAGTGCGCACACCCGCATCGCCCTCGTAGAGAAGCAGCTGCTGCTCGCCCTGGTCGATGCTAGCCGGCAGCGGCCGGGTCGAGTGCACAAGGCGGGCCATGGCCTTGATCGTGATGGGCTCCATGCCGTTCATCAGGTCGCGGGGAATACCAAGCGCGTACATAGCCGTCTTGTTCACCCCGTCGATCTGGCCGATGGACTTGGGCCATTCGAACCGCGCTGACGTCGAGCCTGCCGGGGCGCCTGTGGCCGGCTCGGCGACTACGACCAGCGACGAGAGCGCGTTGTGCTCCTCCTCAGACAGATACAGCAGGTACGGCACGTCCTCGCCTGTCTCCTTCTCGATCGACGCGGTCGGTACCACGACGGCCTCGAGTGACAGCGCCGAGACGGAGCCGGCCAGTTCCACACCCTTCACGAGCGACTTTTGCGTCCAGAAGGAACCGGTGTTCGCAGTATTGCCTGCCGCCAGCACGGTGCTACAAAGCACCGTTGCTACAACGCCCAGGCACCACGCGAAGAAGGTCGCCCGCATGCTCGCAGCAACGTCGGTGTATAGACAGGACCCCGGCCACTCCAACGCTGGGCCGAGCGTGACCAGGTGGAGTATGTCTGGAAATAATTTCCTAGTGATCGACAACGCGAGCGCCGTGGCCGTTGCGTTTCGACGCCAGCATTGGTTATTGACAATCGCGATGGCGGCCCCGAACGACACGAAGCGGAACGACGCCCCCGCGCAGCCGGAGAAGAAGGACACTCCGCAGGAGCAGTCGAATGTACCAACGCTTGGTGCGCTGGATGAGGACGACGAGTTCGAGGAGTTTGAGACGGAGGGTATGTGGCGACGGTGTTGGCGAGCGAGACACGTACTGACGCGCCTCAGAGTGGCCTGACCAGGATACTGAGGTGCAAAATGCTGGTGCTGGGACCGACTCGGCGTCTGCCGCGCTTGACATGAGTGGCGCCACGCGCGCCGGCGGCGACCACCTTTGGGAAGACAACTGGGATGATGACGACGTCGAGGATATCTTTAGCAAGGCCCTTCGGTGCGTGTGGCATGCCTGTGAGTGCTGAAACTGACGATGTATTAGGGCTGAGCTGGAAAAGACCAGTGCCCCGGAGGCGATGGCTACCTAATTGATACCCTCGGCGTGCAGTGTTGTGCTTGAATGTGGCTGTAGTAGCCGACCAAGTGACAGGTCCCCTGGCGTATCTTGCCGCATCCGCACCCTGCCTAACAAGTAGCATTGTAGCTACATACGCTCCTACACCCTCGCAACCCGGCCCACACCACGCACAGGCCGACGACGCGTTTCCCTTGGAGCGCCAGGCGTCCTCGCCAACAGGTCACGTGCAACCCCGTCGTCGCCGCCACTTGTCTTCGCTAGAACAGGCAACTCGCTGCATCGAGGATGTCTGGGGAGAACGTCGGCGAGCACCAAGGGCTCGACGAGGCCGAGGTGGCTCAGTACGATAGCGCGTCTGGTGCTCAGCCCGAGTCGGGCGCCGAGCCTGGCTCGGAGGATGCTGAACTCGAGGCAATGAAGCAGCGCGTCGCCGAGATGGAGGCGGAGGCGGCCAAGCTGCGCGAGATGAACGAGACCGTCGACCGGGAGATGGGCGGGGCTGCTGGCAGTGCACCGACGGAGGAGGAGAAAATCGAGGTGGACAACCGGAGTGTCTATGTGGGCAATGTATGTTTTGTGCTTGAATGCCACACTTGCTGACACCTTCCAGGTCGACTATGGCGCAACGCCCGAAGAGATCCAGCAGCACTTCCAGAGCTGCGGAACCATTAACCGTGTAACTATCCTTTGTGACAAGTTCACAGGCCACCCGAAAGGCTACGCATACGTCGAGTTTGCGGACCCGAGCGCAGTGGAGAACTCCTCAGTACTGAACGAGTCTCTCTTCCGTGGGCGCCTGCTCAAGGTTACCCCCAAGCGCACGAATGTGCCAGGCATGGGTGCCCGTGGATTCCGTGGGCGCGGTTATCGCGGCTACCGAGGCTTCCGCGGCAGCTTCCGTGGCCGCGGGTCCAGGGGCCGCGGCTTCCGGGGACGCGGCCGTGGCTGGTAAGTGCATACTGCTAGCACTTGCATTCCATTCTTTGTCGGCGCACTTTTTGCGTCCATGATACGATGCACTATTTGGAGGCTTGACACAGTAGTATTGTCGTCTACACCACCAGCTGTATAGCAGAACTCAGCCCGGTTCCTGCATGGAGTCGGAATAGGGACGGCGTGGGCCACAGCGAGCCGAGATCGGACAGAGGGAGTAGGCAGCCAGCGTCCAGGAACGAGTGCGCACTTGAGCCCGTACCCGAGCTGCTCGGAAGCGTTCCAGTTGCTCGGCGCACGTCGTTGATGATCGCCCCTACGCGATCTGTGGCCCATGCGCGCACCTCTGGAGATGGCGTCGGCTCATCACCGTCTCTCCGCTCCGCGGTGCCCGACGAGTCAGACTCACTTACATCGCCTGACTCTTCCTTCTTGGCAGACTTGTCGTCTTCCTCCTCCAGTGCCCAGCGCATTTCGTTCGGTAGTTTCTTCGCGTCATCGAGCCACCCATGCTTTTCAGCAAGGGACCACAGGAGCTGCAACGAGCGTGCAAGTGTCGCGTAAGTGGCCGCAGGAGACTCGATCCCGTGGCTCAGTTCGCTTTGTTGGTCTTCGTTGTGCGTATCAGTCGTAGTGCCAGTTTCATCAGCTGCACCGGGGAGTGTGAGCCCTGGTGAAAGGCGTTTCTCTAGGCGGTCGACTTGCTCCCGCAGGCTTGCGATGTCGTCCGAGATACGATCACGCGCATTGTCCCGACTTCGCTTACCTCGGTAGGATTCACCGATGATCACCAGGGCTGCCACCAGAAACAGGAACCCCTCGGATATCGCATTGGCCCCGTTAGAGATGGCCTACGATGGTCAGTACACTCACTGGCAAAGTGACAGCGCACCTTGGCATCATTCAGTGGGCGAACCTTGACTTCCTTTCCGATGATAATGTTCGACCGCAGGCGCATCTCGGCTCGATGCATCCCCTGGGCCAACGAGATGCATAGCTGGACAGGTCAGTGCTCCGTGCATCCACCCGCCACTGCGCGTACTTTGCGGAACGACTCGTGCTGCTCCGCCTGATGCTTAATACTAGTGGCAATAGGTTTGGCCACAGTGCGGATCGCCAGACTAGCAAGCTTTGCGGACGCCATATCCACCGGGTTGTTGGTTCCAAGTTCCTAGCAAGCTGGGGTGGCGGGGCGCGTGTTCGCCCGGGCACCTCCACACCCGATCACACCAAGGCGACCCAAAGCTTTTCCGACGTGATGCACTTAAACACTAAACTATATAGCGAGCCTAGCCTAACCAGCCCATTCGATCGTCTTCAGGTCGATGCCGTCCTGGACCATCTCCCAAAGGGGACTCAGGTCACGCAGATGGTTGACCACCTGCACAATCTTGTCACAGACAAAGTCGACCTCAGCCTCCGTGGTGAAACGGCCAATACCGAAACGCAGGCTCGAGTGCGCATTCTCGTCGTCGAGACCGAGCGCACGCAGCACGTACGACGGCTCAAGCGATGCCGAGGTACACGCAGAGCCAGACGAGAGACAGATATCCTTGAGCGCCATAAGAAGCGACTCACCCTCGATGTACTGGAACGTCAGGTTCGTGCAGCCGGGGTAGCCCTCCATGTCACCGTTGAAAAGCACCTTTTCAACACGCGACATGATGTTCTCCCTCAGGCGCTTGGCCAAGCGAGAGACATGCGCATGGTCATACTGCCAAAGTCAGCGTTCTGTCACAATCAATCCGCCGAGCACCCAGCGCAGCGGCGACCTGCCGCTCTCAAGTTCCCTGCAGTGACAGCCCCCACACACCGGCCGCCGGGCGCCAGGCGCCCTAGCAGAGACGCCTTCGTGTTTGTGCACGGACCGAATCGGTGCACCAGGGACGACGGCATACACCGTCTCCCCGGTCACGGAGCCGGCACCGCGTAGCATGCGATCTGGGGCGGCGAAGGTATCATCTTCGAGGCGCACCGCCACGCAGGGTACTCGTCAGTACTTACCGCCATCTCGTTCTTGGCAATGCGGGCCGCCTCACCAAAGCCCACGACAAGCGGGGTGGCGAGCGTGCCGCTCCGCAGACCACGCTCCTGACCGCCGCCGTTGATGATAGGCTCGAGACGCACACGCGGGCGACGGCGCACAAAGGCGGCGCCGATACCCTTGGGGCCGTACAGCTTGTGGCTCGACATGCTGAGCAGATCGATGCCTGCGGCATTCACATCGATCGGGATTTTGCCGAGCGCCTGTGCGGCATCCGAGTGGAAGAAGGGCTTGGGCGTGCCCTTGCCCAGCTGCTTGGCGAGCTCGGCGCCGTGCGTCTTGATGATATCGCCGATCTCCTTGATTGGCTGGATCACACCAATCTCGTTGTTGACCGTCATGATGGAGACGATACCGGTGGTGGGGCGCAGCGCAGCCTTGAACTCCTCCAGGTCAATGCGCCCGTTTTCCTGCACCGGGAGGTAGGTCACCTCGAAGCCCTCCTCCTGCAGGCGGCGGCACGAGTCAAGGACGCACTTGTGCTCCGTCTGCGTGGTGATGATGTGGTTCTTCTTCGACTTGTAGAAGCCCGCCACACCACGCAGCGCCATGTTGTTCGTCTCGGTGGCGCCGGAAGTGAAGATGATCTCCTTGGAGTCCGCGCCGATCAGCTCGGCAATGTGCCGGCGCGCTTCCTCCACGGCCGACTCGGTTTCCCAGCCGTAGGCGTGGGTGCGCGAGTGCGGGTTGCCGTACTGGTTGATGAAGAACGGCATCATCTTGTCCAGCACCCGAGGGTCGACGGGCGAGGTAGACTGCGCGTCCAAGTAGATGGGACGGTTCGCAGGGCGCTCCTGCTTGTCGTTTGCGAGCACGCTGGCCAGCAGGTCGCTGGTCTGTGGCTCGGCAGCACGCACCGCAGCATCCACCTCGTCAAAGTCGAGCACATTGGTGCTCTGGTCCTTGTCGACCGCCGTGGCCATGGGCGTCGACTTGGACGACGCCACATAGCCACGCGCCGCAGACGCAATTGCGCCACAACGCGGCGACGCTCCATGGCGCACAGCCAGCGGAGCGGCGCGCACGCCTCGCCTGAGTGCACTCTGGAACATGGTCGTGTGGCAAAGCTTCTGTGGCGCAGCGGCGGAGATGTACCAGGACCTGGATCTCGGCCGAAGGATCCCACGCACAGCGGAATTCTCGACTTTCTCCGCTTCCCTCCACCTGTAGCAGGCGCTGCTATGGGTGGCCTATGTGGCTCCGTTACAATGCTCAGAATGTTTCCGTCTCGTCGAGCGGCTCAGGGTGCTGCGGGTCAGCATCTAGGTGGATAGGTGGATCGCGTACCTCTTCGCCCGCAGCATCAGGCAGCTCAAAGCCCTCCTCAGTAGTGTACAAGACGGTCTGGATCTGCTTGAGCGTCTCGGCCTCCGTGGCGCCGTTCGGGTCGGTGAGCTCCTCCTGGCCGCCAGGCTCAGCGGGCGCCCGGATCAGATCAGCAAGGCGCTCCTGGACAATCACCTCGACGTCGCGTAGCTTGCCAAAGTAGAAGTCGCGCTCACGCTCCAGGCTGTCGACGCTGACCTTCATCTCGTCCATTTCCGCCGTGAGCTGGTTGATCGTCTCGTTCGAGATGGCGGCCGAGCGCACCGACCCCGACCTAGGGGCCATCGATGCACGAGGCGCACGCGGTGCGACCGACTCTCGCCGCGCTGCCGGCGCCGGCGCCTGCGCCGGACGAGCGGCAGCCGCACCACAGACCGAGGGGCGCGGGCCGGCGGCCGAGGGGCGAGGACCCACGGCCGACGGACGAGGGCGCACAACAGATGGGCGGGGGCCGGCGCCGCGTGTCGGAGTCGGCGCGTGCGAGAGCACAGAGGGCGTCTTGCGGGCGCCGGCGCTGGACATACGGCCGGCATTGGCAGACGGACCACGCCGCGCTTCCGCGTCGTAGGTACCATCGTCAGGATAGTGCATATCGTGGAACTTTTTCAGCCACTGCAGGAACTCGAGATTGTCCTGCATCTTGCACCGCACAAGGCGGTCCACGGGGATAGGTTTGTCAATGCGGTTCTTGGCAAACACATTCTGGAGGATCTTGTAGTTGTGCACAAACTCGTACTCATGCTTGGCATCGAACTTGATCCTAGACATGGGCACGTTGCCTGCCGGCGGTCAGCGTCGCGCATCGGCGCCAATGCCGACATACCGTAGATGGAGTCAATCACCTGCGCATATGCCGCGCCTGACAGTCAGCACCGGCGGGCAGCGCATTGCTCACGCACCTGTCCCGCACTGCTCCACCTTGGTATAATTGAGCGAGAGGAGCTCGTTGATCCACGAGATCAGCTCGGTGCGCGACGCAGCCATCACGCTACAGAGTTAGGCTATCGCCACTCGAACACACCGGCTGACGCCAACAGGAGCAACACGCCCCACGCGTAGTGTCACGTGCCGTAGGTGCCTCCACGTGCATTACACTATGGCATTCCAAAGAGCCAGATGGGCGGCGCCCGGGCGGCCGCAGCGGCACCGCCGGCTGCCGTACCGCCGGAGGACGCTTCCGTGCCGCTGTATGCAAGTAGGTTTCGCGTTGGGTGCCACGCTAGCGCATTGATTGTCGCTGGAACAGGCAGTGTGTGCGCCACGCGCCCGGTTGCGGTGGACATCTGCGCACGGGTTAGTTGGCTCGCGCATCGTACTGGTCATACGTACAATAGACACTTCCGGATCCTCGCCGCCGCATGCGAGCCACTCGCCGTCGTGAGAAAAGCCCAGGGTACGGGCGGGGTATTTCAGGGAGGAGAACACTTGCAGATTGGTCCAGTCGGCCGCCTCCCAGAGGGCGAGGGTGCTGTCCGCTGCAGCAGTCGCCACATAGCGCGCCGAAGGATCCCATTGGATGCAAAAGATGGCTGCAGGGTGCGACGGCTGCTCCAGGACCCGCTCCCAGTTGGTGATCGCATTCTCGTCCTCTCCAGAGCCGGGCGCCGCCCCCGAGACCGCTTTGGGTGCACGCAAGAAGCTCACGGAGCCGTTGCCCATCGGCAGCAACAGCAGCGAGCCATCGGGAGACCACGCCAGCTCGTTGATCTCCTGCCGGTCCGCCATGCCGTTTTTGATGGTGTGTGCAATCTTGCCCTGGGCGGTATCGATGAGACTCACCGTCTCGTTCTTGTCGCCAGCCACCAGGTAGCGGCCATCGGGGTGGAACGCCAGATTAATATTGCTCCCGGGGGTGCTCACCACCTTGACGGGCTTTGCACTCCGGATGTCCCACAGCCGCACGCTCTTATCGTCGCTGCCGGTGGCGACGAGCTCGGGATGCGCCGGATCGCACGCGATCGCGGCAATATTCTCCTTGTGTCCGACAAGCTCGCGGGAGGCGCGCATATCGTTCCCGCGCTCACTCTGCCAGACCCGCGCGTTGCGCTCGGGCCCGCAGCTGATCAGCGCATGACCGTCTGCATTCCACGCGAGCGCACGCACGCCGTGGCGGTGGACACCGCGTAGTTCACGCGGCGTGTGCGCCGAGAAGGAAGGGTACTGCTGTGTGAGACTCGCATCCCGGGCGCAGGCGCGCAACGCACAGACAGCCCACGCCGGGCGAAAATGGTCGCATCGCTTAGCGGCTCGACGAGCGAGCCGACGAACCCGTGCGGCTGCTCACCCGTGCTCCGCGGCGCCGCCATCCACGGTCAACTCCACACGGACGAAAGCTGGAGGCACTAGCGGCAGCGGTGGGCGCGTCGCGGAATTCGGCCGAAGTGATTCACCTACATCAAGGTGGACCCTGCGTCTATAGGTACAGAAGATCATATAGCAAACGTGGACGTGATGCACAGTAGCGTCACCTCACGGCCCCTTGGCCGCTAGCGCGCGCAGCAGGTCCTTGGTGTCTGCCGGTGCTGCGGCAGCCTCCGGCCCGTCCGCGGCCCCGTGCGGATCGCGAATACCAGCGAGTAGCGCGTCGAGCCGCCGCTGATGCTGCGCCTCTTCACTAGCCTCGTCTGTATCACGCGACGCAGCCGCTGCACCCGAGAAGCTCGCAAGGCCGGCAGATGTACGCTCCTGCAGCGACTGCGCAGCACGGCCCGAGACCGCGGTCAGGAAGCGTTTGGCGAGCTCGGCCAGTTGCACGACCGGATGCAGCCGCGCGTGTGCACTGTCGATGGTGAACTCGAGCCCGGGCACGCGGGCGTCCAGCTCGGTGCCCGGCCGCTCGGCGTTTGAGGTGAGCGCGGCATTCAGGTCCTCGGCGGCGTCGAGTGTAGTGCGGGCATAGTCGAGATGCTGCCGCGTCTGCTCGTCGAGCTCATCGTAGCGCCACGCCAGCGGCTCCGGCACACTCGCGTCGTCCTCGTCACCATCGCCATCGCCAGTCGGGTGCGACGTGCCTCCACGGAGCACGCGCTCCACCTCCTCGTCTAGCGCGGCTTCCTCGTCCGGCTCGCTGGCTCCTGCCCGGCCGCGCCCGCCACTCCGGGCGCTCCGCTCCCGCACTAGCGCGGCGGCCGCCTCGATCTTTTCTGTCTCGCGCTCGAGCTGAGCGACGGTGTCTTCCTGCTCGTGCCACGCGCGCAGCTCGCCGTCAAGCTGCGTCAGCATGCCCTCGAGCTGCTGTGCGGCATGCGCATTTGACTGGTTCCGCGGATGCGGCTGTAGCGCCTTGTCCTCCTTCCCGTGGGACTGGTGCAGCCAGCTAATGCCAATGAGGCCCTCGTTCAGATCACGCAGCGTCTCGTCCAGCACCTTGCGGATCAGCGGCGCGGCCTCCGCGAACATCTGCCGCTCCTTGTCCGAGAGCGGGCGCGTTGCGCGCTCTGGCGGTGCGGCAAGCAGTGACTCGGTGTCGCCGGCATCGTCGTGGCTCCGGGATTTGGGCCGCGGCACATCTTCCTCGCCTAGCGCCTGCGCCATAGAGCGATGCAGCGTCCAGCCCAGCAGGTGCTTCATGCGTACCACCGGCGGTGCCTGGTCGCTCAGGTGTCGGTACAGTGAGTCGTCCGGCACCTGGGCGTGGGGATACGCCGGCGCACCGTCCCGCAGACTGGAAACGCGCCGCGTCCCCTTGACGTTAATACTGCTCCGCCGGGCGACCGGCGGGCGCGACGCCCGACTCCCGGCCGCACTCGTCCCAGGCGCAGGCCCGAGTCCAAGGCTGGCCTCAGACGCGCCCGCCGTGTCCTGCGCACGGCGCCGCCGCGCCCGGGCTGTGCCCGGCGCTTCGGGCTCCCGGGTGAATATGAGATCGTCCACCTGCTCCTCCCGCAACGCTGCACGTCAGTCAGCACCAAACCGACCATCTGCATACGTTACGCACTCTTCCGTGGTCGCCGCGTGTCGCCCTGGGAGCGGGCCGCACGCTTGCGCGCCGCGCCGCGGCCCGGCGCAGCTTGCTCGTCATCGAGGATATCTTCGAGCCGGCGCTCGCCGCGCGCAGGCGACGGCTCGCGCCCACGCGCACGCGCACGCTCGCCCTGTGCTGCTGCTCGGTGGCGCGGACTTCTGCGAAGAGCGTCCGCCATACAGAAACCCAAGCTGCGCACAGCGCCACACGCCTAACGTGTCCGTCGCGCTGCGCGACGAGCGCGCGCGTGTTTGGGCACGACGCGGATATCACGTGACGTGTGTGACCTCGAGGGCTAATTAGACTATGGCCTAGCTGGCGCTCGTCGAGGCGCGCCAGGAACGCTCGGTGGCGTAGGCGTCGAGCAGCTGGACGATGCCCGTGGTGAGCATCTCGAACTCGCGCGCCTCGCGCGGTGAGATGCTCCGGTCGCTCTTGTCCACGTCAGACGGCTCCTCCACGTCCTCGTCCTCGTCCTCATTGTTCTGGTTCTGCGAGCCGGGCGTCGGGGTGGGGAACACTTCGTCCTCGGTGTCTGAGCTCCAGTTGAGCGTGGTGTTCGGGTCTGCAAGACCCGCGGCGGCCTCGCTCGCCGCTGCGCGTGCGCCGTCCACGGTGGGGGCTTGCTTGGCGCCGCCCTTGGCCGCGGTGTCGTCGGCCTTCTTTTCCTGATCTGCACCGTCGCGCTGCTGATCGTCCGCCTCGCGGCGTTCGCCCTTGTTGCGCGCCTTCTGCGGCGGGCGACGCTTGCCGATACCCTCAAAGACGCGGAGCATGCAGCTGTCCATCATGGCCTTGAGACGCTCCACGCTGTCGAGCGCATCGTAGTTGCCCGTCACGGGCAGCCAGTCGTCGCACTCGAGGCCGTCGCGGGAGACGCGCGCCTCAGACGCACCAAACAGCATGTACGTGAGCGGGTCGAGGCGCGTGCAGCTGCGCAGGAACGTCATAGCGCCGCCACCGCCCGAGTTGGCCGTCTGCCGGGACGTGTTGCGCACCTTCTCGGCAAACGCAAACAGCTCCTTGTCGCCGGTGGGCGCCTGCTTCTCCGGCGCGTTCTTGGCAAACTTGGCGTGGCACACGCTGGACGGGTGGATGAAACACGTCTTGTCCTGCGAGGTGCGGTATGCCTTCTCGGTGGCCCGGATCGCAAAGTTCGGGGAGGAAGCCACGGCGATCAGGGCACAGAGCAGCGGCGTGCTGCCCGAGTTGACGTTGAACTCGGGGTCCGTCTCGCGCACCCGGACGCGGTAGCGCGGCACCGTGCCGGGCTCCGGCGGGGTGCGCACCACGTCGATGATCCCAGCCTTCTCCAGCGTCTGGAACAGGTTCTGCTTCACCTGCTGGATCTGGAGCATGGTCGGCCGGCTCAGGAAGTTGTTCGAGAGGAACCGGTTGGCCGCCGAGGAGCCCTGCTGCGACTGCAGCCGGGTCCACTCGTAGAACACGTTGAGCACCGAGAGTGGATCGGAGCGGAACACGACGGGCGACCAGCTGTCCTTGACCATGTCTGCCTCGCGCTTCAGCTGCACGGGCGCCATGAACGGATCGCGGTTCGTCAGCACCGACGCCAGCGAGAGCACCGGATCCAGGCAGCGGAACAGCGCGCCGTACAGACACATCTTGCCGATCGACACGTCCAGCGGCAGCTGCTGCAGCAGGCGGCCGAGCGACGTCAGGTTCCGGTGGAAGTCGAGCGCGCCGACGCGCTCCAGATCGATCATCGCTGCATGCACGCGCTCCGCGGCGGGCGGCTCGATCGCCGCGGCCAGCACGTCCTCGACCTCCATGCCCTGAATGTCGAGCGCCTTGATGTGCATCACCACGTTGGTCAGGTCCACGCGCTTCATCTCCACCGTCTGGTGCACGTTGAGCTGGTCGTAGCGGGCCTTGCTCAGCACACCGTAGTACTCACCGGCACGGTGGCGACCGGCACGGCCCGCACGCTGATTCAGGTTCGACGTGCCGACCCAGGCGGAGACCAGGCTCGAGAGGTGGCGCTCGGGGTCGTAGCGCTTCTCCTTGACGCGGCCCGTGTCGATCACGTACACCACATCAGGGATGGTGATGGACGTCTCGGCAATGTTGGTCGCGAGGATGATGCGCCGGATGCCCGGGTGCCGCGGCGGCTCAAACACCGCCTGCTGCTCACGCACCGGCACGGACGAGTGCAGCACGTGCACCTCGTACTTGTCCGTGTCGTCCAGCGGCAGGTTCAGCAGCGGGCGCTGCCGCGTGTCGAGCAGGATCTGGTGCACCGCCTTCATCTCGTCCCAACCGGGCATGAACACAAGCACATGCCCGTCGTCGGAGCGGGCGAGCACGTCGGCGATCATGAGCGCGATCAGCGGGTACGGCAGCTCCAAATCGTCCACCACGTCCTTACCGCGCGACGCCTCGTCCATGCGGATCAAGCCGCCGCGCTGCGTGATCTCACGCTCGATGTAGTCACGCACACTGCGCTCCTGCCACACCCAGCCGCCCTCCCGCGGCGGCAGCGCAAGGTCCCGCAGGTGCTGGTACGTCTCCTCGAGGAAGTGCCGCTCCACGGGGAAGCTGCGCCCGGGAATGTCCACCACGGGCGCCGGCCGCCCGCTGGGCGAGAGCTCGGCAAAGTAGTTCTGGAAGAGCGTCGGGTCCACCGTCGCGCTCATCAGCACGACCTTGATCTCGGGCTTGCCAAGCGCCTTGCGCTGCGCAAGCAGCCGCTTGATCACCACGAGCATCAAGTCCGTCTCGACGTCGCGCTCGTGCACCTCGTCCATCACCACGTGGGTGACGCCGTCGAGGAACGCGTCGCCCTCGCCGTCCGTCTTGCCCTCGTTGGTCTCGCTCAGCGCGCTCTGCAGCCGGCGCAGGAACACACCCGTGGTGCAGAAGGTGATCGAGCCGTTCGGCTGCGGCGGGCGGTGGTCGAAGCGCACCTGGTACCCGATCGTCTTCCCGAGACTCTCGCCACGCTCCGCCGCCACACGCTGCGCCACACTGATCGCAGCGATACGCCGCGGCTGCGTGCACACAATGTTGCACTTGGACCCGCGGTTCCCGAGGATGTAGTCGTCCAGCAGGATCTGCGGCACCTGCGTCGTTTTGCCGGAGCCAGTGGCCGCCATGCACACGGTCACCTGGTTCAGCTCCACCTTGACCAGCACGTCGCCGGCGCGCTGCATGACCGGCAGCGCGTAGCGCTGCTCACGCACCTTGCGCACCGAGTCCGCCGTCTGGTACGAGCGCAGCTCTTCGAGCATCCGCGCCGACTTGGCCGCATGCTCCTCCTCGCTCAGCACGCGACTGCGGCGCGGCGCTCGGCGCTCGGGCGGCGGCGCCGCCTCCTCGCCATACAGGGCGTCCCTCACTGGCCGCTTGGCGTAGAGCTCGCTGCGCCGCGTCATGTCGTACAGGTCACGCATGTGCTCGTCGAGTTCCTCCGAGACGCTGAACACGACATGCGGCGCCTTGCCGACCGGCGCGCCCGGCTTGTGCGTCGTGTCAAACTGGCGCCACAGCTGCTGGTCGTGCCGCTCGAGCGCCGCGGCCGTGTCGAGCAGCGCCGCATGCTGCGCCGCCTTCTTGCTCGACGCCTCCGCCTGCCCGAGCTTTGCCCCGCCGATGGTCACCTCGGCGAGCCAGCCGGTCTGCACCGAGGAGCGCCGTCCTCGTTTCTGTGCGGGGGATACTACCACCTCGGGCTTGCCATAGTGCCCAGACTGGCAGAAGTAGTCGATGAACTCACGTGCGCGCTCAAAGTCGATCGTCGTCCCGGACGAGAGCGTGACGTTCTCGCCCTTCTTCTTCGCATCGCCAGGCGCAGCGGCCCCCGGCGCGCGGTTCGCCGACGGTGGCGGGGGGTTCGTGATGTAGTTGTGACCAAGGAGCACGAGCATGCCATGCAGGGCGGCGGCCTTCTCGGCCTCCTTGTTCTTCTTGCCGTCGCCCACAACCTCGATCCCGAGCTCCGGGTCCAGGTTCAGCGTGCAGCGCACAATTGTGTCGCGGCGGCCAGAGATGTAGCCCTCCTGGCACTCGTACTTGGGTGCAGTGCCGAACCGATGCTGGGTATACGCCACCACCACGTTCTTCGGGTTCTCGATCCAAGCCTTCTTGGCACGGTCCAGCAGCTCCGCGTACTGCAGACGCACATTCACCTCCATAAGCAGAGGGTGCGTGTGCGTCGGAAGCACCTTGGCGTCGGCCTTCCCGCCGCCGCCGCCTCCGCCGCCGCCGCCGCCCCTCCTCTTGGACTTGCCGTGGCCGCCAGACTTGGACGAAGTGGCGCGCGCGGCGCCGCTCCCCCAGTGTATGCCGCCACCTCCACCGGAGGGCGCAGTGCCACCGGTCCGGCGCACTCGCCAGTTGTCAGGGTCTGCCATGCTGTGTATCGGGCAGACGGTCGGCCGCGAAATGCGGGCGTGAGAAGCCAACGCAACTGATGCGACGCGTCTGCAAGTAGAGAGTGGTTGTCCAGCAGTGGTGCGTACTGGGAACCACAGGCGCATTAACTGGCCTGCTAGCCAGTTTCAAGAATTGTAGGTCGCGCTAGCTAACTGAAGCGCGGTGTTCGTCGTTAGAAGCGTTCGTCACCGAGCGAATTTTTTTTCTTTACATGGCGCAGGGCGCTGCCGGTGTCCACTCAGATCGGCACCGTGCACGTGGCGCATGCATACCGTGTGGAGGCGTCTATAGCACGAGGGCCACCTGCTGACAGAGCGGCTGGCCCAGGGCAGCGAATCCATCCAGGGCATGCGTACGTGGAGGCCCTGGCGTCAGCAGCGATAGGGGACATAAGCCGGGTGTGTCCGACCGCACGACCAGTACTAGGCACTCGTCCGCATATCGCGCAAAGGCCTCAGGTGCCTCGATCCCGGGTGGCGGGGGACGCGGCAGAGCGTCTTCCTCCTCGTCCGTCGGTCGCGGGAGCGCCTTGCGGTGCACCTTTTGCTCGCCTGCAGCATCCACGCTCTGCTTCGAGGCGGCGGCCCCGAATCCGTAGCGCGCGCCGCTGTCAAGGAGGGGGGTCACCTCGGCCAGCGGGTACCACCGGTTGTCGGCGGCATCGAGCAGTTCGCTCGGCTGGTACGCCCCCTTGTATCGCATTTTCTGACAGGAATGAATGTAGTAGCCTAGTAGCAGGTCAGCATTACGTTACATCGCGCCCGTACGCACCCATGTAGTAGTACTGCACCGAGTGCATCGATTCCTTGCGCTGCAGCTGGTGCACGAGCAGGATTTCACGCAGCACGCTGACCTTTCCGAGCTCCCAGTGCGCATAGTCGGGGTCGTAGAACAGGTATACGCTGCTCACACATGCTGGCAAGATATCGAGGACGCCCACGGCAATGATGCGCCCTTCAAAGTAGTACTCTTGGTGGTACGTGCCATAGGGAATGGGGTTGCGATCGGAAAGCGAAACAGGTCCACGCTGTTCCGAGTCCCGGATGGGGTTGTCGACCAAGAAGCGCTCCCACCCTTTGCGCCCGCTAATGTCATCTTCCGCCTCACCGTGCACTCGAGCTTGATACTGGCGAAAAAGGTTGTACTTTTCCTTGGTCGAGCTGGCGGGCACCAGTTTTGTCTGCTAGTGTGAGTATGCTGGATAGACTGGTCCGCACGCACTTTGATCCGCTTGTCCGGCACGCTCCCATACGGCGCACGTGCCACGGCGTCCAGGCCACTGTCAGGGTCGTCGCACATCACCATGCCGATGCGCTGCTCGAGATCCGCAGGCTGTGCACCCCACTTGCCCTTCCACTTGGCTGGCTTGCTCCGCCCAGAGAGGTCCCAAAAGATGCGTGAAAGCGCACGCCTAGCCGTCTTCCCAAGGCGGAAGCGGTTCGCCGACAGCCTGATGCGGTCAGCAAGGCCCCATCCCGCTCGAACGCACCGAATCGAATGCTGCGGGCAACATGTGCGCGCGTTGTCCGGCTTGTACACGTATGCGCCAGAACGGCGCCATCCGCGGTCCACAAGCGTCTGGTAGTGCTCCGGCTGCAGCTGGTATGCCTGCCGCGTGAGTGGCTCTGCTGCACCGCCCCTGGGTACCTACCCAGATGCCGTAGGAGCAGCTTGTGTCCCCTTCCGAGCGCTCCCCTGATCCTGGTGGTGTACAGTAGCCGCACGACGATGCCCCGTAGCCAACTGGGGCTGCAATGCTTAACGCCATGGTGGCGTGTGAGAATGCGGCACACACCTCCATGCGCACGGGCGGTCGTCTCAGGCGCCGAGTGGAGAAAGTGCCAAACTTGCTCCGCGTCGTAGCTAGTCCATGGCGGCGCCCGAACCGCATGCGCGCAGTCGCTGGGCAGGCGTCCGCGGGCCGCGCCGGCGGCCTGCGGCATCGGTTGCTAAGGGCCACTCGCGCAGGTACGAGCAAATCACGTCGAACGACACACTAGAGACGCAGGTGCAAAATGACACCTCGCCTTTTCCGCCCACGTACACGGAGCACGTCTCGCGACGAGAAGTGCCCGAGAGCGGCGCGGTCGCGAGCCTAGCACGTATGTGCATCCGCGTAGCTGCGAGGCACTTTTCTACGCACGTGCTGCCGACGCCCGAGGTATTCGCGGCAGCCGCTGCTGCCGAACGTGGTCGGCCAGTCGCAGCAGCCGCGAATCGTGGCGGCTCAGGCGTCCGACGCGAGGCAAAGCGCCGGAGAACGCGGCGTGATGATGACGACTTTATGCCAGACGCACGCGAGCTTTCCGACGAGGACAGCTCACCCCCGCCTCGGCGGACAAGGGCATCGGAAGGGCGCCGTGCAGCAGCCGAGCCTTCGCCTGCCCCGCTTTCGACGCTGCTGCCGACAGAGCTGCTCCATTGGGCCTCGGACTTGAATAAGCAGCTGCTCAAATCACTACCGCCAGCCCTGCTGGACGACCTGTACTGCCAGCTGTGCCTTGAGGCGCCCATGGCGTTGACCAAAGAGGTGATCTCTGTCTACTTCCTACCGGGACTGCCACCTGCATCTGCACCACACCGGCCAGCACGCATCCGGACGCGCCTCTTTTTCCCAGCCTCGCTGCCACTCTTCTCGCAAGACCAGAAGAACGCTCCACTGCTGCTGGCCACGCTGACCGGCTCCTTGGCATTGTCACCAGGGGCACTGCAGGTTTCACGAGCACTGCGTGCACTCGATTTGCATGGAATCACGCGGCTCCAACCAGGGGTGATTAAGCGGCTGCTGCATGCACCTACGGCCCATGCACCACCGGCACCGACTCGGGCGCCGCCAGGTCCCCCAGCATGGAACCTGGAACGTGTGACGCTGCCGGGCTGCTTGGCCGTCGACGACGCCGCTGTGGGCGCTCTTGTGGACGCCACGGGCCATACATTGCAGCACCTCGATTTGCGCCTTACGTCCGTCTCGACGGCGAGCATCACGCGGATCGGCTCTGGCTGCCCTCAGCTTCGCACACTCGTGCTCGCAGCCTGTGAGCACTTTAGTGACGAGACCTTCTCCGACGCAGTGAGTACGTGCGTCTCAGACGCGGCCCGTGCGCCGTCTCCCCGAATCCCGTTCCAGCAGCTCGAACGGCTTGATCTCTCGCACACAGGGGTGGGTGACGTGGCTGTGGGAGGGATCCTGAGGCTGTGTGGCACCCGCCTAGTGGCACTCGATGTGAACCATACGTTGGTGGGGCACCATGGCGACCTTGACGTGCTGCGAATGGGGCTCGGACTTGCCCGACCTCACAGCGGTAGCGCAGGGACGCCAAACTCGCCTGCCGGTGGAAGCCGACTCGAGCACCTCGGCCTTGCTGGACTGTGCGTCTGGAGTGAAGACCTAGCCGCATTTCTACGCACTCTGCTGCCCCTCCCAGGCGACGGCGAGACGCAGGCGCCGCACTTCAGCTCCCTGCTACTTGACGATTTGGTCGAGTTCCCACGCCGGCAGCAGTCCTCGCTCCAGGGCCGCGCCGGCGTTTCGGGCGATACGCTTCACCTAATTGCCCTCATGATTGCCGAAGCCGCTGCTCGGCGCGCTGCCGAGCAAAATACCCAAGCCTATTTCCGCCTCGACGTGCGCGGCGATAAGCGCAAGGCACATGTGCCTAGCCATTGGGCGCTTCCAGCCTGGCGCCTGCCAAATGGCGGAGCACTTCCGCCACATGCGCCCGGCGATACACTCCGCCTGCTATTGGCTGGCTGCGAACGACTCGCGCTCGGTGGCCTGGAAATTCCCCGGACACTTGAGCGTGTATGCACAGGGGAGGAGGACGTATGGGCGCACCTGTGCAAGGCTTCTCCGCTGCGCGAGCTCTCGCTGACATCCACGGGTATCCGCGACGAAGCGCTCGAACAGCTTGCCCCCTGGACAGGTTCCCTCGAGGCGCTCTACCTAGACGATACACCTGTCGGAAGTATGTGGGAAGCACACGGTCTACACAGGCTAACCAGCAGGCGACTCACTCGATGCGTTGGTGGATGCCAACCCTCGTCTGGCTCTTGTGAGCCTCTCGCAGTGCCGCGGCATTCCCGTACGCGACCGGAGACGGTACTTTGAGGTGTGTTCCAGGAGCCGGACGTGCCAACGCTGACAACAGGCCTATGAGGAAAGGAAAAAGGATGATGCGCCACCTTGACTGGCAAGGCGAGTGCACCAATAGTATCAAACGATAGCGCCTTGGGCACCTGGTTCGATGAAATGTGCACGGACCGTGACGAGCCCGCGACATATAGAGACGATTGTGCATCTATGGATAAAATTGTCCAATTGCACGCAATCAACCACCTCCACCGCCTGCATTGCCGCCACCATCTCGTCTCGCGGCCATGGATGCGGCCGTGTCGCTCGAGTACCTCGCGTGCGCTGTAAACTGCACACCCCACGTTGTAGACTGGGGCGAGCTGCGCACACCAGAGGGCGACCCGCTCTCTGTGCTCTTGTTTGCGACGCACAAAGGCCTTGTGGCTTGGGAATGTCCAGGGGTACGTCGTTACCCCTAGAGAGTGTGTGCTGACTGTACGCAGGAAGGCGGCGCACGTATGCCGACGCGAATGTGGCCTACCGCATTCCAAAATGTCGTGCACACACTCAAGGCGCTTCGGCGGGGCGTGGACACAGCACTGTGCGGTGTGGTTGCCGGCGCCTATGACGGCGCATTGGAAGTATGGAGTGCCGAGTGCAGCGGCGCAGCGCCGTCCGCACGCGCGACGCTCCGCCGCCGCGCGCACATTCCCGCGGCGCATGCCGGCTCAGTGTCGACGCTGGGTGTGCCACGAGACGTCTATTCGCTGCGGCATCTTGGCGACAACCTCTTTGTCTCGGGCGGCACCGACGGCAAGCTTTGCATCTGGCATGTGCAAGGCGACGACGTGCAGCTACGGCAGACGGTGGACCTCGGCGGAAGATACCCACTGGATGCGGCGCTCGTGTGCATCCCCGGACCGTCGGATAGCGCTGAGCCGAGCGTGCTGCTCGCCGTCGCTCTCACAGACAAGCGTATCCACCTGTACGTGCGCGAAAGCAGCTCGCAAGATTTCACGCATCGGCTCGCGCTGCAGGGCCACGAGGACTGGGTCCGCGCACTCGACTTTGCCGTCGTGTGCGCCGACCCATCGCATTTCGAAGTGGCTTTGGCTTCCGGCGCACAGGACAATACGGTGCGGCTCTGGAAGGTTGGCGTCGAGTCGGGCTCTGCAGGCACCAGCTCCGGCGGCACACGCGACACATTCGAGGCGATGGCCGCCGATCTGATGCGCGAGGAAGACGGCATTGCTACCAAGAAGCACTATGTCGAGCTGGCGCATATCCGGTGCGCCGTGTCGCTCGACGCTCTGCTGCTCGGGCACGATGACGCCGTCATGGACGTGCGCTGGTGTCCGCCGCTCGCTCCGCAGGCAGAGTCGCCGCTCCCTCCTGCGCCCGCGATGCTGCTGTCCTGTGCGCTGGACAATAGCGTGATTGTCTGGGCGCCGCACGCTGAGGCGCACCATGTGCTGGGCGAGCCGGACCTGGCTCAAGCGCTGTGGCTTCCCGCGCACCGGCTCGGCGACGTCGGCAGCCAGAGTGGCGGCTTCTACGATGCGGTTTGGGCGCCTGCGGTACCCGGACGCCCAGTGGGCTCCGGTGTGCTCACCCACGACCGGCAGGGGAGCGCACACCTCTGGACGCGTGCAGGCACGCGCTGGGAGCCAACGTGGGCAGTGGGCGGCCATGTCGGGGCAGCCCGCGGCGCAGCGTGGGAGCCACTTGGTGACTACTTCCTCACCACGGGTGCTGACCGCACCACACGGCTACACGGCACGTACGTCCGGCGCGACGGCGACCGTGCATGGCACGAGCTCGCTCGTCCGCAGGTGCACGGGTACGAGGTACAGGCTGCCGCATGGGCCGACCGGGCGTGCTTCGTGAGCGCCGCAGACGAAAAGGTCTTGCGTGTCTTTGGCGCACCGCGCAACTTTGTCGAGAGTGCCGCGGCGCTCGGTACATTCCAGTCGCAGACACACCGCGAGTGCGTCCTTGCGCTGAAGGTAGGCACGCTTGCCGAGTGGCGCGCCTACACGAGGCTTGCGCCGGCGATCCGCACAGTGATGCAGCAGGACCGTGAGCAGGCGCTTACGGTGCTTGTGTTTGCCGAGCAGCTTGCCCCGCTGTTTCCCGAGGCAGGCGGCGCAGGAGCAGCCGCGGACGTCGCGCTGGACGACGTGGAGAAGTTCCTGCAGTACGTGTACACGACGGCGTGGGCCGTCGCTGTGGAGCAGGATGCGCTGCTCCGCGATATCCACGTCGGGTTTATACCCGCGTCGCCCACCTCGCAGCGAGGCGTCCGTGGAGCACAGGGATGGGTGGGAGCTCGTCTGGAGAGGCCGGCTGTCTATGCCGTGGACGACGCTCGCTTCCGCGTGCCAGACGATGTCTTGCAGCTGCTGGGCGGCACCGAGCGCACGCTGCTGCCGGCTGACCACACAGGGGCGGATGCCGCGGCAGCGCCGGACCCTTCCGGGCCGCTGCACGGGTCCTGGCCCGTGGCTGGCACCGTGGCCCTCGGGGGTACGTTTGACCACCTCCACATCGGGCACAAGCTGCTCCTGAGCGTGGCGGCGCTGTGTGCGCAGGAGCGGCTCATTGTGGGCGTCACGAGCGAGGCGCTCCTGGTGCGGAAGAAGCACCGTGAGTACCTCGAGTCGGACGCGCGGCGCACCGCGGCGGTGCGTGGATTCGTGCACGCTTTCCGTGCGACGCTCGCGCCGCTCTTTGTCGACGCCGTGTCTATCTCGGACGTGTGCGGCCCGGCTGGCACAGAGCCGGCGCTGCAGCTGCTTGTGCTCACAGACGAGACCAAGAGCGGAGGCGAGACGATCCGCAAGGTGCGGGCCGAGAACCAGGTGCCGCCGATCGACATGTATGCGGTAAGTCTCGTGGACTCTGGCGGTGATGCCGCCGGCGGGTCGATCAGCAGCAAGGTCGGCAGCACGGCGATCCGCACGTGGCTTGCCGAGCGTGGCGTGCCGCCGAGCGGCGAGGTGCGTGACGTACAGCTCGCCGCGGTTCTGGCGGACCGTGCGGCGCAAGCGAGCGTCCCGCCGCTTGGCCTCTCGAACCGCGCCGAGACGCGTGGCGCGGACGAGGCACCGGCAGGCGCGGCGGCGGAGCATGCGGAGCCGCCGTGCGCGGAGCACCTGCAGTCAATGACCCTGTGGCTTGAACTCGACAAGCTCTACGGCCACGGGTACGAGCTGCTGAGTGTGGCGTGCAATCCGCGGACAAGGCTCACGGCAAGCACGTGCAAAGCCACCACGCCGGCGCACGCTGTGGTGCGTCTGTTTGACGGCGCGGCGCACTGGCGCCCACTCGAGCCGCCGCTCGAGGGGCACACCCTGTCGATCACCCGCGTGGTCATCTCTCCTGACGCCGCGTACCTGCTCACCGCGAGTCGCGACCGCTCTTGGCGCCTGTACCAGCGTGAGGCGGACGGCACCTACGGGCCACTGGCAGGCGAGCGCGCGCATGCGCGGATCGTCTGGGACTGTGCGTGGAGCATGCGTGCTGACGAGCGCGTGTTTGCCACCGCCTCGCGCGACAAGACAGTGAAGCTGTGGCGGCTCACAACGGCAGGCGAGCGGCCGTACGAGGCGCTCGCCACGCTGCGCCTGGCCGACGCGGCGACCTGCGTGGCACTCGGCGCGGCGAACGAGCTAGCCGTGGGCCTGGAGAACGGCGACGTGCTCCTGTTCCGCGAAGGCGGCGGCAGCTGGACGCTCGGCGCTCATCTGCCCCGCCACCACACAGGCGCGGTGACCCAGGTGGCTTTCCGGCCGCAGGGCGCCTGGATGGATGCATACGCAAAAGTGCCCAGCGTGCTACTCTCTACGGGAGAGGATGGCGCGGTCCGGGTGGTCACCTGGGCATAGCCAGGGTAGAGTAGGGAATAGCAAGGGCCGCAGGCTGTACGCCAAGCGCGTCATACACATCTCAACGCCCATACCTGGAGGGTCAGCTGGCGCCCAGGCCATGAGGGTACGCACTTCTGCAGCTCCCACTCGCGGTTGTCCAGCGGGCACACCTGGCGCGTCTTGAGCCAGCGCGAGATGCAGTGGAAGTGGAATGCGTGCTGCCATCACGTCAGTATACCGCCCTGCTGCACCAGCCACGCGCAGCTGCAACGTACATTGCACTGGCCCCACGCCACCGTGCACTCCTCGGTGGTGCCGGAGCCCTGGTTCGCCTGGCACTCAATGCACAGCTCCATGATATGGTTTCGGCAGATGGCGCACTGCCACGTCAGCGCCGGATGCCTACGCGCCGCCACGTACGTTGTCCACCTGGATGTCCCAGCTCCAGAGGCAAACACTGTTCCACTGGTCGGTTAGCGCCGCGCCGCGGCGCCGGCCACGCACCTTCTTCACCTGGAAGCGGGGCCCATTCTGCGACTCGCCACCAGCACCGGGCTGGGGCGCGGGGACGTCCACGTCCATTGCGTTGGACGACGACTCGGCCATGGTGGCAAGTGGTGACCAGCCGGGTGGAGGGACCCGGCCGGTCAGCAACACGCGCCAGGTGGAGGAAATAAACGCCACCAGGTCGCCACCGCGCTTTCTCACTAGTGCGCTTGCTTGGCTATGGCGGACCGGCGGCAAGACGCGCTGCGCCACGCAGCCGCAGACCGCGATGCGGCGCTCCCCTCGCTGCGCGACCGCTCGCGCCAGGAATATCTGGCCAAGCGGTCACAGCAGCAGGTCGAGCTCCTGCGGCGCGAGATCCAGGATGAGGAGACCTTCTTCCAGGGCGTCAAGATGACCCGGCGCGAGGAGCGCGAGCTGGCGCAGAAGCGCGAGCTGCTGCGACTCGCCGAGGAGCGCGCCGCTTTGGACGAGCGCGACGAGGGGTACATGCTGCCGGATGACTATCTCACCGAGCAGGGCAAGATGGACCGGAAGCGGAAGCACGCGGCGCTCTACGACCGGCGCTACGACGATGCGCGGACGGAGCGCGAGGCGCGGCGGGCGCACCAGACCGAGACGGACCAGTTTGAGCGCGAGCAGATCGAGCGCTCCATGTCGCTCGTGGACGTGGCGCCTCAGCGCGGAGCCAAGGCGGACGCCGAGCTCGCTGACGCGTACGACTTTGTGATCGACGAGTCGCAGACGATCCAGTTTGTGCTCGACAAGCAGCGCGAGGGCGCCACCATTGAGCCTGTGCTCTCAGAGCGGGACCAGGCGCTGCAGAAGCAGATCGAGGAGGCGGAGACGCGCGCTGCCAAGATCGAGGCGTCCAGGAAGACCCTGCCCGTGTACACGATGCGCGACGACCTGCTCCAGGCGATCGCGGAGCACCAGGTGCTGGTGGTCGTCGGCGAGACGGGCTCTGGCAAGACAACACAGCTGCCACAGTTCCTCGTGGATGCCGGCTACACGCGTGACGGGCGCATGATCGCCTGCACGCAGCCTCGGCGTGTGGCGGCGATGAGCGTTGCGGCGCGTGTGGCGGAGGAGATGGGCGTGCGGCTCGGGCGCGAGGTCGGCTACAGCATCCGGTTCGAGGACTGCACGTCGGACCACACCATTGTCAAGTACATGACGGACGGCATGCTGCTGCGTGAGTTCCTCACAAACCCGGACCTCGGCACCTACTCGGTGATCATCATCGACGAGGCGCACGAGCGCACGCTGGGTACCGACATCCTGTTTGGCCTGGTCAAGGACATTGTGCGGTACCGCAAGGACCTGAAACTGCTGATCTCCAGTGCCACGCTGGACGCGGACAAGTTCAGCGAATTCTTTGACGATGCACCCACCTACAACGTGCCCGGACGGCGCTTCCCGGTGGACATCCACTATACCCCTCAGCCGGAGGCCAACTACCTGCACGCGGCGATCACCACCGTGTTCCAGATCCACACCACGCAGCCAAAGGGCGATATCCTTGTGTTCCTCACGGGGCAGGACGAGATCGACGTGGCGATGGAGAACCTGCAGCAGACGTGCCGGGCGCTTGGTGGCAAGATCCCGGAGCTGATCGTCTGCCCGATCTACGCCAACCTGCCGAGCGACATGCAGGCCAAGATCTTTGAGCCGACGCCGCCCGGCGCACGCAAAGTGGTGCTTGCAACCAACATTGCCGAGACGAGCATCACGATCGACGGGATCACGTTTGTGATCGACCCTGGCTTCGTGAAGCAGAACTCGTACAACCCCCGCACGGGCATGTCGGCGCTCTCGGTGGTGCCGTGCTCACGTGCGTCGGTGAACCAGCGCGCTGGACGGGCTGGCCGCGTCGGTCCCGGCAAGTGCTTCCGCCTCTTTACCAAGTGGGCGTACCAGAACGAGCTGGAGGAGAACACGGTGCCGGAAATCCAGCGGACCAACCTGGCCAACGTGGTGCTGCTGCTCAAGTCTGTCGGCATCAACGACCTGCTCAACTTTGACTTCCTCGACCCGCCGCCGACAGACACGCTTATCCGCTCGCTCGAGCTGCTTTACGCGCTCGGCGCGCTGAATGACCGCGGCGAGCTGACCAAACTCGGGCGCCGCATGGCCGAGTTCCCGGTCGACCCGATGATGAGCAAGGCGATCCTTGCGAGCGAGGAGTACCACTGCACGGAGGAGGTGCTCTCGATCGTCTCGATGCTCGCCGAGAGTGCGAGCCTCTTTTTCCGCCCGAAGGACAAGAAGCTGCACGCCGACCGTGCGCGGCAGACCTTCTTCCGGCCCGGCGGCGACCACTTTACGCTGCTCAACGTGTGGGAGCAGTGGGTGGAATCAAGCTACAGCTACAGGTATGTCCCGGCGCCTGGCCACACCATGCTGACCGCAGCTTTTGCATGGAAAACTTCCTGCAGCCCAAGACGCTCGCCCGCGTGCGCGACGTGCGTGAGCAGCTGGCGGGCCTCTGCGAGCGCGTGGAGCTCGTGCCCGAGTCGAACGCAAACAGCGCCGACATCACCGGGATCCAAAAGGTGCGTGGTGCGCGGTGCCGGCGTGTGCTGACCAGCAGGCGATTACCGCCGGCTACTTTATGAACACGGCGCGCATCCAGAAGGGCGGCGAGACGTACCGCGGGGTCAAGCAGAACGTCTCGATGCACATCCACCCGTCCTCGTGTCTGCACAAGCATGTGCCGCAGCCGCGGTTCCTATGCTACTACGAGCTCGTGGAGACGTCAAAGAACTTTATGCGACAGGTGATGGAGATCAACCCCGATTGGCTCATCGAGGTGGCCCGGCACTATTTCTCCCGGGACGACCTGCACGACAGCAGCAAACAGCGGCGCATGCTCCGCGGTGCTGCCGCCTCGCCTGCTGCGCACGGGCCGCATATGGAGGGCGGGCGTGCGTGATCAGGCGGTGACCCGCAGCGCTAGAGGTCTTCTGTAGGTGCATCAGACAGGTCACTGGATGTGTCCGAGGGAGCCACTGGTGTCCTCCGCGTGCGTTTCCTGGGGGCGAGACTGTCGGTGGCCCGTCCCCGCTTGGACGCACTGCTCGCAGCCGGCGTGCGTCCGCGTCGCCGGCCCAGCGACCCTGGGGGCCGCCCGCGCTTGGGCGCGTTGGGCGCCTCCGCCTGCCTCCGCGTCGAGGCTCGCTCGGGCCGGGGCGCGGCACGTGCCTTGCGTCGCCCGCGGGCCGGCCGCGGTTCCGGCCGTGGGCGGTTCCCGCGCCGTGTGCCGGGCGGGAGGAGCCAGCCGACGTTGAAGTAGCGGAACGAGTCCTTGTCGTTCACCGCCGTCACCTGCTGTGGCTTGTCGATGGGCTGCGGCGGCGTCACTGGCTTGGTCTCTGCAGCGTCCGGCTCGGCATGCCGCCTGCTCCGGCGGCTCGGCTGCTGCGGCTCCCGCTCCGTGCGCGCGTGCTTCTTGGGCGTGGCCGGCGGCCCGGCGGGCGCTTCGACGGTCTCGTGCACCGGGTAGCACTGAGTCAGCAGCACATCGAGGAGCGCTGCATCCTCAGGCGGGTAGCCAATGTGGCGCTCGCCCGCGTCCGGCGCCGGCGGCGCCCGTAGCATCTTCACCACCTCGTCCGGCGGCTCGAGGCCGCGGCCCTCGTTTGTGGCACGCATCGCGCGCTGCAGCTCGTCAAGCAGCGGCGCTGTCTGCCGCTCCATCTTCTGCGCCGCCTTGTAGTACGGGGTATCCGGCGCGTTGTACAGCATGGCATTGGCATACACACGGCGCACGTCCGCGGCAAACGCATCGGCGTCGTCGTACTCGAGGGCGTCGATCCGCCGCGCCACCGTGTTCCAGTTCATCGGCTGGTGCACCACGTCGTAGTAGTCCGGTGCGTCCTGCTCCGAGACCGGGTAGCGGAACAGGTCCGCACGGTCGAGCGCCATGACGCGATCAAGCGTGTTCCGCAGCTGCCGCTGCCGCATGAGCACAGCGTCGTCCAGTACACAAGACCGCAGGAGCTGCGCCCCGCGTGTCTTTTGCTTCTCGCGCTTGCGCACCAGCTCGGCGAGTAGGCGCACCTTCTCGAGGTCCTCACGCAGCCGGTACAGGAACTGGAGCTTGCGCAGCTTGAGCTCGCTCGTGCGCTCGTCAACAAAGTTGCCAACGGTCCACGGCTCAATGTGCAGCCGCTTGAGCAGAGGCGCACCCCGTGTGCGCTCCCGCTTGAGGCTCCAGTAGCGCACGATCTGCGCAATGGTCTGCGGCTTGCGCCGCAGTGCAATCCGCGCCAGGTGGTCGTTTACCCGGCGCACGATATAGTTGGGGACCGGGAGCGGGCCGGCCGAGTACAGCCGGTTGTAGGCCCGAGCGCTCTTGGACGCTAGTGTGTCCTGCGCCGAAGCCGCGCCGCGGACGCGGCGCTGTGCAAGCGCTGCCACATCCGACTCACTCACATCCGACTCGCTCGAGGAGCCCGAGTCGGCGTCCTCGTCCGAGTGCACCTCCCGGTAGTCCTCGCCTCGCAAGCGTGCGCGGAGTGCCAGCTTCTGCACGCGGGGTAAATGGTGGTGGCAGTGCGCGGTAAGCACCTGCTCGGTCTCCTCGCTGTGCTCAATCTGCCGGCGGACACGGGTGAGCAGGCCGGCACGCCGGGCACACACGACGTGGAACGCGGTGAAGCAGGAGCGGTGCTCGCACTGGATGCAGGCGCCGCCGCGGCCGTTGCACAGGTAGCAGCGCAGGCGCCAGCGCGCCTTGGGGATGCGCTCCACGCCGTCGATCGGCTCCATGTACACCGTGTTCCCCACACCCGTCTCCGGGATCCACATGGCACAGAGCAGGTGCGCCCACTTGCCCTGCGTCGTCTGCTTGAACGCGCCGCCTTCGGCCGGGCAAAGCACGCAGGAGACGGGGCGGTCGGGCGACACGGTACACTTGCGGCAGAGCCACTGGCCCTCGGGGATGTACGGGATGCCGTAGCAGTCCTGGTGTACGGCCAGGTTGCACCCGTCGCAGAAGACGATAGCGTTCGAATTCTCACACTCGCCGTCGTCGCAGATGGCACAGAACGAGTCCTCGGGGAACGGTTCCTCTGCGTCGGCCGACGAGCCGCCTTCTTTTGCGTACTTGGAGGGGATTTGCTTCATCAGCGCAAACCACTCTTTTTCCAGCCGGTCGATGGCGATCTCAAACGTCTCGCAGGAGATCGTGTCAAGCTGCTCCCGTCGCCGCTCGGCATTGAGCGCCTCGAGCCACTCGCGGTCTGCGCGGTGAGCCCACATCCCGCCCCTACTGCTGCCTACCCTGCTCGTCCATGTCATACTCAACCGTTTGGTCCAGCTCCGCCTCAGTCGGCTCCACATGCCGCAGATACGTGCGCGGCAACGAGTGGTCCGCCCCGACGTCGTACCCATACTGAGCAAGGTGCGCATCGTACACCCCGTAGGGGTGCACAAGCTCCCGCTGTTCTTCCTCGCTCACGCGCCGGAACGACGGTCGGAGCCGCGCCGCCGCCGCGAGCGCCGCCGCCGCCATGGCGCCTACCGAGAAATCGCGCGCGCCGCGCGACGCGCGCCGCACGCCAAAGTGGTCACGTGACGCTCGGTGGCGTAGCGCCGCGCGACGCGCCGTGATCTGCTAGTGACACGGCCAGATGCCGACCCCGCTGCGGCGCAGTTCGCGGAGCGCGGCGGGTGCGGCCGAGAACGGCGCACCTGCACGCCCGCAGCGTCGTGCGGCGCGCTCGTCGTTCTACTCCCAGTACTTTACGGACGAGCCCGAGGAGGAAGAGGAGGAGCATGGCGCCGCTGCGGCCGAGCCCAGCAGTGACGGCGAGCATGCGCCGAACCCGCAGCCCGTGCGTCTCACCCGCAGCGGGCGGCGCAGTGTGAGCTACGCGGAGCCGGAGCCGGAGTGGATTGACGAGCAAGACGCCGCGGAGCCGGAGCCGCGGAGCCGCCGCCCCATGCGGCGGACACGCAGCATTAGCAAGAGCATGCGGGACTTTGTGGCGCCGGACGAGGAGGAGGAAGAGGACGAGTACGCGGACTATGGCGAGACGGTGCGCGCGCGTCGCGCGGAGCGGCGCGAGAACCTGCGCTCGCTTGCCGCGTCCCGGGCAGCCCGCCGCAGCACGGACACCGGTGGCGCGGCGCATATGACACGTTCTCGGGCGCGTCTCGCACACGAGTCGGACGCGGAGCACACGGGCCCGTCCAGCTCGGGCGGCGGCACGTCCGAGGAGAGCGACGGGGAGCCGCGCGGCACCCGCGTGTACAGTTTCCGCACGCGAAAGAAGATCAACTACTCGCTCGTGCCGCCGCCGCCCGAGCCTGTGCGTGATGGGTTTGGGCGCCGTGTGCGCCGTGGCTCCTCGCGGCGGCACACGCTGGACAGCGTGGATGCGGCGCGTGCGTCTCCCGAGGCAGCCGCGTCGGGCACCGGCACCGGGGGCGTGACGCCATCGCTGCCGAGCCTCCCGATGTCGCTAGCGCCCCGCGGCGCGCTCCCGTCGCTCCCGCTCGATCCGGCGGACAGCTCGGACGAGGAGGCTGGCGGCGCGCTCGGCGCCGGCGCCACGGCGCCTGGGACCGCGCCTGGCGTGCTGCTTGGGAGCGGCCCGGTGCCCGAACTGAGCTCGGCGACGGACAGCTTTGGGCGCGTCAAGTCCTCTGGCGACGCGCTGGCGGACGTGGATCCGCTCGGGGTGAGCATGGACACGGACTTCTCCCAGGTGGGCGGTCTGGACCAGCACGTGCAGCAGCTCAAGGAGATGGTGAGCCTGCCGCTTCTGTACCCCGAGGTGTTCCAGCGATTTGGTATGACGCCGCCGCGTGGCGTCCTGTTCCACGGACCGCCGGGTACGGGTAAGACGCTTGTGGCCCGCGCGCTCGCCGCGAGCTGCTCGACGGCCGAGCAGCCGATCAGCTTCTTCATGCGCAAGGGCGCCGACTGCCTCTCCAAGTGGGTCGGTGAGGCGGAGCGGCAGCTGCGCCTCCTGTTCGACGAGGCGAAAAAGTCGCAGCCGAGCATTATCTTCTTCGACGAGATCGACGGGCTTGCGCCGGTGCGCTCGAGCAAGCAGGACCAGATTCACGCGAGCATCGTGAGCACCCTCCTGGCGCTCATGGACGGCATGGACGGACGCGGGCAGGTGGTGGTGATTGGCGCGACGAACCGGCCCGACTCCGTGGACCCTGCACTGCGCCGCCCCGGCCGTTTTGACCGCGAGTTTTTCTTCCCGCTGCCGTCCCGCGAGGCGCGGCGGAGCATCCTGGACATTCATACCCGCCGCTGGGACCCGCCGCTCGACCCGCACCTCTGCGACGTGCTCGCAGATGCGACCAAGGGCTTTGGCGGCGCCGATCTCCGTGCGCTCTGCACCGAGGCCACGCTCAACGCGGTGCAGCGCAGGTACCCGCAGATCTACCACACGCAGGAGCGGCTCGTGCTGGAGCCGGCGTCCATCGCCGTCGAGGCCCGCGACTTTATGCTCGCGCTCGACAAGATCGTGCCGTCCTCGGCACGGTCGAGCTCGGGGTCCGCTGCGCCGCTGCCGGACCACCTTGCGCCGCTGCTCGCTGCGTCTGTCCAGCGCGCGTCCGCCGCCCTCGCACGCCTTCTGCCCGCGCGTGCGCCGCGCACCGCCCTCGAAGAGGCGCTCTGGGAGGTGGATCTCCCAGCCGCTGCGCAGGCGGGTGTCGCTGTACAAAGCAGCGCCCAGGCACTGGAGCAGGAGCTGCTGCACCAGGCACTCGACCGCGCCCGTGTCTACCGGCCGCGGTTCCTGCTGCACGGAGCGCCAGGCCTCGGCCAGGCGACGGTGGCCTCGGCGATCCTGCACCAACTCGAGGGCCTTCACGTGCAGACGCTCAATGTCGCCTCGCTCCTGGGCGACAGTGGCACAACGCCCGAGGCAGCGGTCGTGCAGCAGTTCAACGAGGCGCGGCGCCTGAAACCGAGCGTGCTGTACGTGCCTGGCCTGGACCGCTGGCCGGCGCTCGTCTCAGAGGCTGCACGGGAGACGTTCCGCGCTCTCCTGGATAGCCTCAGTGGCGAGGACGCCGTGGTGCTTCTCGCTGTGTCGGACGTGCCGTTCGAGGCGCTTCCCCGCGACGTGCGTGGCTGGTTCGGCTTTCTTTCGCAGCACCGCATGGAGCTGAGCCCGCCCGAGCCCGATGCGCGCCGCGTGTACCTCGGCGAGATCGCACTTCAGGCTGCGCGGCCGCCGACGCAGTTCGCCGATGCCCTGCCCAAGCGTCGCCGCGTGCTCGAGGAGCTGCCTCGCGCGCCGCCGCGCCCACCGCGACAGCGGACGCAGCTCGAGCTACGGCAGGAGGCGGACCAGGACGCCCGCTTGCTGGAGCACCTCAAGTTCCGCCTTGGGCCGGTGCTTGCCGAGCTCCGGAAAAAGTACAAAAAGTTCACGCGGGATGTGTTTGACGAGTACAACCTGCGTGAGTTGATGGAGCAGTTTGACTGGCGCCGGGAGAAGGGCAGGTTTGTGATTACGCTTCGCTACGACCGGTCCTCGTTGGACAATGGGGAAGAATCTGAGCAGGAGGCGGAGCAAGAGCAAGGGCCAGAGCAAGTGCCTGGTGAGGAGCACGGGCAGCAGCCAGGGCCTGAAGGGCAACGCAGTGCGGTACCGGCGGATGGCACTGACGCAACAATGCATACCGAGCATGCCCGGAGCGTGCCTGGCAGCGTCGCCGTCCAAGAGACCGACCCCAGTGTGCCAGACCCTGCAGGCTGGAGCGCTTCCGCCGAGACTGGTCCGGCCGAAGCGCCAGCCGGCGAGACGCTTACTGGCAATGCCGCTGTGGCGGACGAGGCGATGCCAGCCTCGGGTCAGCCCTCGGAAACGCCCGCTCAGCCCAACACTGATACCACACCCTCTGTCGCAGCCGCACCGCCCGCTTCCGACACCACTGGAATGCGGGTGGACCCCGAAGACTCCCGCTACGTGCTTCGTGATCTGACCATCTATACCATGAACCTTGAAAAGATGCAAAAGAAACTCTACTACAACGGGTATCTTACGAGTGACCAATTCATGGAGGATCTCAACCGGATTGTGGACAACGCCGAGGCGGCCAAGGAGGTGGATGCCGACCGCGTGTTTCGTGCCCGGCAAATGCGGAATCTGGCTGTGATTCTCGTGGACCAGTACCTCGATGCGCCGTTCCGCGCGGAGTGCGCGGCTATGGCCAAGCGCACGCTTGCGCGCCAGGCGGAGGCCCAGGCGGAAGCACAGCGGATCGCGGAGCAAAAGGCGACCGAGGCTCGCCGCCCGCACGGACCCCGCTTCAGTGCGCGCCAGATGGGCAAGGACCCGGAGCCCGCGGAGCTCGTGGATGTGTCTACCATTGAGCGTGCCCACAAGCGCACGCGACATGGAAGCAACTCTGCGGAGCCTGCGCACCCCGATGAGTCTGTCGAGGAGAACGGCGAGCATGCCAAGCGGACTCGGGTGGAGGAAGCCGCTCCGTCGGCCGCCGCAGAGGATCAGGTGATGAGTGCGCCGGCACCGGCAGCAGACGGGCGAGCGGCATCCATGCATGACAACGCCACCCAGCCAGCGTCTGCGCCGGGCCCGCTCCTCGACGAGCAGGCACAGTCGTCGCTCACCGATGTCCTCCTCCGGGAGACGGACGGGTTTACCGTGGAGCAGCTCGAGTACCTACGTGCGGCGTGCATCGAGCGTGTCCTCGCACACCGCGCCTCCTGGGAGAGAGCCGCACTTGTCACAGAGATCGAGACGCTGGCCGCCGAGATGCGCGCCGCTCTGGCCGCCGATGTCGCCGCTGGAGCCACACCTTAGACGCCACAGCACCGTAGCCTGTTCCTGGCCGCCCTGAATGTGGAGGTCGCGTGAATCCATGGGAATTATTTATTTGTACCTGGGAAATAAGCAAAGAACTCCGTAGAAGGCTCTCGGCGTGTGGCCCGGGCGGCCGGCCCGACTGTTGGCTATTCAATATATTCCGATAAGTGCAATCGCTACGGTGTCGGTTCTGCCATCATTATGGGAAAGGACTACTACAAGATCTTGGATGTCCCCAAGAATGCCGACGATGAGACGATAAAGAAAGGTATGTGAGGGCGCGCGCCGCTCGCTGAGCCCAGATACTGACCGGTGCAGCATACAAAAAAGCCGCACTGAAGTGGCACCCTGACCGGAATAAGGACAACGAGGCGACCGCCAAGAAAAAGTTCCAGGATGTCGGTGAGGCGTTCGAGGTGCTTTCGGACAAGAACAAGCGCACTATCTATGACCAGTACGGCGAGGACGGCCTGAAGGGCGGCATGCCCGCAGGCGACGACGGCGCCGGCATGGGCGGCTTCCCTGGCGGCGCCGGTGGCTTCCCCGGTGGCGGCGGCCGGACGTTCCGCTTCAGCACGGGTGGCGGTAATCCGTTCGGTGGTGGTGGTGGCTTCTCGCCCTCGGACCCGAACGACATCTTTGCGCATATCTTTGGCGGTGCCAGCCCGTTCGGCATGGGCGGCGGCATGGGCGGCATGGGCGGCGGCATGGGCGGCATGGGCGGCATGGGCGGCATGCCTGGCATGGGTGGCATGGGCGGCATGGGCGGCATGGGCGGTATGGATGCCGACGACCTGGGCGGCATGCCGGGCTATACGTCGTTTGGCGGCGGTGGCGGCGGCGGCAGCCGCACACGTGCCTCGGCTGCCGACCGCGATGCTGGGGAGAAGCCCAAGGACTGGGAAACGCCGCTCAAGCTCACGCTTGAGGAGCTGTACAAGGGCTGCACCAAGAAGCTCAAGGTGGGCCGCACTCTGGCGAACGGGCGCACCGAAGAAAAGGTGATCACAATTGACGTCAAGCCTGGCTGGAAGAAGGGCACCAAGGTGCGCTTTGCGGGCTCGGGTAACGAGACCAGCCCTGGTAAGTTCCAGGACCTTGTGTTCGTGGTGGATGAGCGGCCACACCCCCGGTTTACCCGCAACGGGGACGACCTGCGTACCATCCAGCCGCTCAAGCTCGCCGACGCACTGGATCCGCCGGCGCCGGGTTCTGCGGCCTCGCGCCGCCGCGTCACGATGCTCGACGGCCGCAGCGTCGATGTGCCGCTTCCCTCGGCCGGTGCCGGCCGGACGACCATCTCCCCGGGCCGCACCACCCGTATGGCGGGCGAAGGCATGCCTATCTCCAAGGTGAAGGGGACCAAGCGTGGCGACCTCGTCGTGGAGTGGAACGTCGAGTTCCCCGACCGGCTCACCGAGCGGCAGCGCACTGATCTGCGCAACGCGCTGTCGTAATGTGAATGCCCCGCTAGAGATTGTAGTATTAGTATAGATATCCCAACACTACGAGGCATTGTGAACCAGCCTTAGATCAGCAGGCGCTCGATGGCCAGCTTGATCGTCTGGATCTGGCTCTGCAGCTCGCGGGCCTCGTTGGTGGTCACGCTAGCCGCCACCACGGCACGGGACACGCCACAGGCCCGGCCAAGCGCGATCTTGGACGGCACAAACACGTACGGCACGTTCTGCAGGGTCAGCAAGCGCTACGGTGCGCGCACACGCACCTTGTCCTCGCACAGCAGCGGCAGGTGCAGCACGATCTCGATCGGCTCTACATCCGCGGCCATGACGATGAATTCGCAGATGCCGCGGTTCAGCGTCTTGGTGGCCTCGTTGGCACCCTTCTTGAGCTGCTTGTAGTGCGACGCCTGCTGCACGAGGTCCAGGATCTGGTTCGTGAGCGCAGCGTCAGCGAGCGGGAAGGCCTTGGGGTTCACGGTGCCGTCACTCATCCTTTTGTGGACCTCACGTCTAGGATCACGGGTCAGGTAAAGGCGCCTTGCGACGGCCACCTGCTTTTTCTCTCCTGGGGTCACGTGTCATGTGGAGGTAGCTCAGGCGCACACCCCATGGATGGAGCCATGGAGCTTGGCGTAGCATTGTCACGAGCACGGCTCAGGATGTATGGTGGTGCATCGCTGCACTTGTAAGCTATGGTAACGCAAGACTCGTGCGCTGAGTCGAACGCTCCTGCGCCTTCCGTGCAGGTGGCTGGCGACTCGACGAGCTTTTTCGAGATCGCACCCAAGCCCGACGCCACCTCGTTCCAGGTGGGCTATCTCGGGCTGGCTGGCTTTGACTCCTGGATCGTCGGCGACGTCCTGACCAAGCTAGACTCGGGATCAAAGTTCCTCGCACATGCTACGCGGTGTGACATTACGCTGCGGGCCAGCGAGTCGGTGCACGACGTGGGCGAAAGTGTGCAGCTGTTTGCATCCACGCAGACACTCTGGCGGGCCGGGAGCAGCTCTACGTCTTCGGTGCCTTCTGTGCTTCCATTTCGCTTTGCTCTGTATAATGACATGCCGCAATGCCTTCACCTGCCTAACAGCGGGCTTGTGTACCAGCTCACGGCTACGCTGTACGGACCCACAGCCGACACCATGACCAGCACCACGTTGGTCCATCCGGTCCGTTATATGCGGCCGGAATGGGAGGCGCTCGCCTCCGCTGCACAGGACACTGTTGCCGGGGATGCTGCTGCAAACACCGTGGGGTACTCGACGAACCCCGTGTACTGGTCGTTCCAGTCGCCCATCCAAGCATACGTTAAACTCGAGCGGACAGTGCTGCGACGAACGGAGCCTGTGAAGGTGCAAGTGCACATCCCGCCGCAGGCGGACACGGTCATGCAGCGCCACTTGCGACTGCGCAGCGTCGAGGTGAGCCTCGTCCGCGTAATTGTCGTGCACCCATCTCGCAGCACCGCCAGTGACCGGGCGCTGGAGCAGCTGATGCAGAAACGCGCTCAGGAGCCGCGCACGGTGTACGAGTCTGTGCCTCTAGAAGAAGGCGGGCTTGCCCGGGCACAGGTGTTTACCATTGCGCACACGGGCAAGCTCTGTCGCTTCCACTCGCAACGAGCGCTGAACCTAAGCCTGGCGCTCCATCCATCTTCGACCCTCTCCAATATACCCACGCTAAGCTCGGACTCGGGAAATGCTTTTTGGGGCGCAGGAAACAGCGAGGACGGACCATGCGAAAGCATCATGCAGTCCACGCGCTTCCACGACGTGCGGTTTGGTGTGCATGTCCGGGTAACCGTGCTAGGCGAGCGCGACGAGCGTCACGACATTGTCGCCACGCGCCTCGTCAAGGTGATGCCAGGCCCGGCCGGCCCCGCTGTGGAGGAGCACAATCCGGGCGCAGAGCCCAGCATCGGGGACGCCGCTACCGCTGCTGCGCAGCACGGCGACTCGGGCAAGAAAAAGGCGCCGCGCACCGACGAGGAGGAGATCGCTGCACTCTTTGATGGACAGCCCGAGTACGATGGGTACGAGGACGCGAGTGGCGCGGGAGACTCGGACGCGCGCAGCGTCCTGTTCTCGTTCTCACAGGCGGCGAGCATGTCGCCGCCGGATCCAGCTGCTGGTGTGCCTCTTGATCATACACGAGCTCTTCAGGGGGACGAGGCAAGACACATGCTCTTGCCACTATCGCCGGAGCAGCCACCGCGGTTTGACGAGGCGTCACCGACGGACGCCGCGGCGGATCTAACGCTGCCATCGGGTCACGACACTCTGCCAACCCAGGAGGAGGACTATATGCCGCCATCCTACGCCGACTCGGCACCGCTCGGGGGCATGAGCCTCCGCCGGAGCACTGGGTCGCCGGAGGGCGAGCCGCCGGAAGCCTTCCCGCCAGCCTACTGGCAGAACGAGCAGCAGCAGGATGTGTCGGGCGATGCGCGCCCGCATGCTCCTGCCGGCTTCCCGCCGCTGTATGAAGCGTAGTGCGGCACACAAACGTCAACCGTTCATAACTCCATGTCATTGCTCTCTTGTGAGACTACTCTGTCAGTTCACGGTCCAGGAGGCGGTGCAGGGTCTGGTCCTTCCACCACTGATCCTGCTCACTGAGGGCAGCGAACATAGCATGCTCGCTGATGCAGTACTGCGCGTAGATACGGTCCTTTGGCGGGGTATTCGAGGGTTCGGCGCCCTCACTGCGTCGCCACACCGCCAGGGCGCCCGGATTGTTGCCCTGGAGCACGCTCTCCAGCTCCTCGCGGTCGTGTACATAGAGCCGTGGCTCGAGCAGCTTCATCAGTGCCAGTGCGATGCGGAAGAGCATGGCATCCCCCTCCTCAAGGAGGAGCACGTCCCAGAGACGGGACACGGTGTCCACGTCCAGCCACGGCACATATAGCGTCTGTATCCACTGCCGTGCAAACGCCGAGGGCCGGACACCGGCCTTGTGCAGGTTGGCGTACACGCTTGGAAGCATCTCGGATAGCAGCGTGTTAAACACCCGCTCGTGCGCAAGCTCCTGCTTGCTCAGAGACTCTTCCTGACGATCCAGCTGGTATATTGCGTGCAGCCACTTCTTGCTCGCGATTAGGTTCAGGAGGGCCACGAGCGCCTGGGACTGGGTCATGTTCATTACAAGCATCGCCGCTAGGCTCGCAGTTCCCGACACATAGAGCGCGGATGTTTGCGCGAGGCGCTCCATCTCACGCCGCGGGATCTGTGTGCGCTGGCTCACCTCGTCGGCCCGCACACACACGAACGCAAGCAGCACCTCCCGCAGGTCATTGTTCAGCACACCTGTATGCTGTTGGAACAGGTTGAGCGTAGGCAGCGTATCGGCGATATCCGCATCGACCGCCGCAAGGACCTTTTCCGCGAATTCGCCAGCGTCGATGGTCTCCTGGGCCACCGCAAGCGCCCGAGGGAACAGGTCCTGGGAAAGCATGATATCGTTTCCACATGCCCGCGGCCACAGTCGCGGACGAAGGGAGGAAGGCACGCCGTCCCACCACAAGTTGCGGTATGCCTTGTCATGTCGGGCCCGAGTCCAGTTTGAGAGGATCTCGGTTTCCCAAATGCGCTGCGTCTTCTCCTTTTGTTCCGCACGGGCTTTTTCGGCCTGCCTCTCGGCGTCTTGTTTCTTTTTCTCGGCCTTCTTAGCCTCCCGCATCATGGTGTTAAATGCCGAAAGATGCCTGCGCTCTTCCGCCCTGGACTTTGGCGGCAAATGCGGCATGCGGGTGCGGCTCGCAGATGGCGTCGCCGTGGTCGATGTTGTATCTGTGCTTGACCGACCGGCATTCCCAGCAGAGGCGTCCTGATCCTTGGTGGGATTTACGCTTGCGTCTTTGCTTGCCTGCGGAGGTTCTGCATCAGCCAGTGGCTTAACCTGGCTCACTGATTGGCTTGTTCGTGGCGAACCGCGCGATTCCGCGGCGGCAACGGCAGCCCCATTGACAAGCATATCGGGGTGCACCTCATTGGCAGGGGACGCCGGCGGGTGCGGAGACGAGATCATGTGGAGCTCGCCATCATCATCTGCATATGTCATAGACAGACCCGGTGAGCTAGTGTTGATACGTGCTCCCTGCGGTGTACCAAGCTGCGACACCAGCGAGACGGTCGACCGGGACGGGTTGTAGATTGCCTGGTTCATCCCGCGGCGCGAGCGGTACTTGCCCTCCACCCGGCGGGACTCAGGGGTCTCTTCCACAGTGGACGCGCCCAGCGAGCGCGGGCCCCTGGGTGTACTAATATTCGGCATGGTGCTTTGCTCGTTCAGCTTCGAGTCCCCACTGCCCGCAACCATGGGGTGGTTCGGTGCCGTGCTGGGAAGACTGTTTCTCCGCTGGCGGGGTGCACCCTTGTCCTCGCGAGGCCCAAGCGTGTGTAGCGCCAGGTGAGACTGCCAGCGACTCGGACGTCGCTTGTAGCTGGAGCTCAATGAGTAGAGCCCCGACGCAGGTTCGACATCGGCTGGCTGCTCGTCCTCGGCGCCGCCGAGCTCCACGTCCACAAAAGCACTGCCCTCCGGCTGCCGTGGGCTCTCACCTGAGGGCGCACTGCGGGACCAGCTCGTGCCTGCACTCATAGCGCCAAGAACTTGGCGCCGATGGCCAATTAGCAAGTCGCACACCGCTCAGTCGCAGCGGGTTGCGCGCGGCGGTGGAGATGCGCTTATGTAATGGCAGCGCTACCGAAGAGCGAGGCGGCGGAGCCCCGCGAAGCGAGACACTGTGAAAGCTGTAGGAGGGAAACAAGCAAGACTAATATTGACGGCTAGATGATTAGGATGTGTTGCTGCGGAAGCAGTTAAGCTTGCTCCAAATACTGTTCTTCTTCTTTTCCTCAGCCTGCTTTACCTTCTCAGCGCCCTTCTCGTGGGCCTGTGCGATGGCGCCCGAGTTCTGGCCAGCGTTGTCCGGGTAGCCGGCAAGGGGAGACTCGCCGTGCGAGTCCACCTGTGCAGTCCCAGGGATGTCGGCCACGTTCTTCCGCACATCGCAGTCGGTGTCCTGAGGTGGGGGTGCCTTGTCGAACGCACCGCCCTCGGCCACGTGCTGGCGAGAACCACGGTTCTTCGAGCCGCCCGAGCTAGTCGACTTGCTCTGCTGCGTGCGCTGAGCACCAGCGCCACCAGAGGCAGCACGGCTGCGCTGGAGGTCGCTTGGGTCCTCGACGGTGTCCTCAAACAGGTCGTCCGTGCTCTCGTAGTTGCTCGCGCCCCCCGTGGTGTAGACCGAGTTGCCCGACCTGCGCATTTGTGTAGCACTCGGCTGCTTGTTCGCCTGCTTGCTCCGCGTCGCAGCAGCAGCGCCGGCAGCGCCGGCACCAGCAGCACCAGCGCCAGCAGCGGCAGCGCCAGTGCCGGCGGCGCCATCGGCGCTGCGCTTCGCGCCGTCAGTACCATCGGCGCTGCGCTTTGCGCCATCGGTGCCGTCGGCACTGCGCTTCCCACCCTCAGCGGGACGGCGCTTGCCCTGTCCGCCCGAGGCAGCACCAGACTGGGACCCGACACCCAGCTCACGCCTGAGCGTGGGAAGGCTCAGGTCCTCCCCCATGACGTGCTCCAGCGTGCGGCCATCGACCTGCTCGTAGAGGAAACGCTTGGTGCCATCCGGGCGCAGAATGCCGAGACGATGGTACAGCATCTTGCCGCGCATCAGCGGGTCAAGCTCCAGGAATGCGATACGCATGTGCTTCGCACAGCGGTCGCGCTGCTGTAAGATGCTCTCGTCCTGCCCGTTGGAGTCGGCCCACTTCTTGGTCAGCTCCTCGAACTGGTCGGCATTCTTGATGAACCGGTTGTACAGCTGCTGCCGCTTCGGATCGCTCTCAGGCACCACAGACTTGTTTTCGTTCGGCTGCGGCGGCACATACTTGTACTCGCCCTTGAGCTGGCCGCCAAGGTACTTGGGGATACGGTCCATGGTCACCTCGTCAAGGTCGCTAGGATGGTTGGTGAACATGATCTTGCTGCGCACAACCGGGTCGAGCATAGGAGAAAGCACCTTCCAGACACCCTGGAAGATCCAGGGAGCCTTGTGGATGTACAGCTTAGAAAGCGTCTCGGGGTAGTAGCTTTCGAGGATCTGCACAATAAGCAGCAGCGTGTGCCAGTCCAGGTTCTTGAGACCAAACCCATGCAGATTAAACACAATCAGGACCTTATCATTCGGGTGCGTAACCAGGGAGCGGAACGACTCGGCACACATAATCACAAAGTTGGTCATGGTGGACGCCGGCTGGGCTTTGGTTAGGTGCTTGGCGACGTTGATGTACACCACGGGCTTCATGTTCTCATTAGCAGCCCAGCAGAACACCTTGCCCGACTCCCCCTGCAGATTCCAATGCTTGTCCTCCTCCGACAGACCCAGGTCACCCTTTGCGATAATGTCAAGCACGTGCGACTCCATACGCCACTTGATACACCGCGCGAGCATAGCGACAGCCCGGTGCACGTTCCACTTGCGAGCGCGGAGGAACTTGAGCACAAGCATGTCCGGGTAGTCGGGGCCGATAAAGTACCAAAAGTTCTTGCGCATCTCATCCGGCCCATATTTCGTGAGCAGCTCGCGAAGCGCTGCCTGCTCCTCACGCTGAGCCTTCTCCGCCTTCGCGTGGTCGTCCTTGGGGGCGTGCGCGGGCGCACCGTCGGGCCCAGTGTGCGCACCACTGTGGTCCGTGAACGTCGAGGAGCGAGAAAGAGCCCGCTCGTGCTCCTCCGCACGCTTGTGCGCAGTCTCCGGATCGTCAAACGTCTGGAAGAGGATCTCCCACATCTCGGCCAGCTTGGCCTTCTGATCATTGGTCAAGTTGCCTGTTGGCGGTGAGTAAAGCGGAGAATGGCAATGCTAACACATACCATAGTGGCCATCTTCGGGCTTGACTTGCTTTTGCTCGAGACGCTCGGTCATCGTGGCTGGGGAGTGCTCAGTCTTGCCGGGGCGAGCTGCTGTATTCACACCCCGCGCCGGTTCCCCAAACCTGCTGTCCGAGTGCTGACTAAGCGCGGGCAGCGCCACCCTGGTGAGGATGCACTTTGCTGATTGGGTCGCGCTATTTTCGCGTTCTTGTCTTCTGCTCGCACAAGCCTCCTATGCGCGGAACCGCGGACTTAACAGACCATCCGCTTCCATGAGCACATACGCGTATGCCGCACCGTCTGCGGCACATGTGCGGGCACCACTCCCCATGGTGGTCTGTAGGGCAGCGTTCCTGTGTCTCATTTACGTACCGGTGCTTGTCTGCGGCTGGATGTATATTATGACCACGCTGCCTCTTGAATTCATTTCGCCAGAGTGGTACTATGCCGTCCTCCGGCTGGGTCGCAAGGTCTTCACTTCCACCCTGATATTTACATTCTCGGTCTTGTCAAACACCGAGTTCGTCTTCTCCGTCAGCGGTCCGGATGGCCGCCTGCTGCAAGCGAGCGAATTCACCGAATTGGATGCGCACGGCCGACTTCAGCGCCTAATCCTTCCCAAAAAGGGCGTATGGATTGCCAACCACCAAATCTATACCGACTGGGTGTACATGTGGCTTCTGTCGTGGGATGCACAGCTTGACAGGCATCTTTATATCGTGCTGAAAAAATCTCTTGAGAAGGTCCCGCTAGCCGGTACAGCCATGCGCAGCTTTGGGTTTATATTCCTCTCGCGCAACTGGGCCGAGGACAGTGAAAACATGACAGTGGCACTCCACCGGGTCAACCAGCGGTCTCCTAAGGAGCTTGCGCTGGTAATCTTCCCTGAAGGGACCAACTTGACTGCAAAAAGCGCCAAAGCAGCACAAGAGTTCGCTGCACGTGCTGGAGTCGTCTGTCCCCGGCACATTCTCCTTCCGCGGTCCAAGGGGCTTCGCTTCTGCCTTTCGAAACTGTACGAAGACGACAAAAACATTTTTCTTTTGGTGCGTTCGCCCTGCGCCTTGTTGTGCTTGCTGACATGTCCAAAAGGACTACTCTATCGCGTACGAAGGGGTCGACCAGCAAGGCATGGCCTCGGACTGCTACACCATCCCGTCTCAGCTCCTGCACGGTGTTTCACCTCCAAGAGTCCACGTGCACTGTAATCTGATACCCCTTTCAGAGAAGTGCAGTCCACCGCAGGCGCCCACCAAGACACTTGCGGAGCTCATCAGCCACACGGACCAGGAGAGTGAGCGAGAATTCCACGATTGGCTGCAAAATCACTGGTACAGGAAAGACGCGCTGATCGAGCGCTTCCATCACGATGGCGATTTCGTGCACGGCCAGACGAGGCAGCCGCGCGCGCTTACGCCCAGTGAATCGGACTCACAAAACTTCATGACATGGCCCATTCGTCCTCGCTCGCTCGTCCGGGAGTCCATCTACTTTTTCGGATGGATGATTGGTCCACTCTTGGTGTACCTCTACCTGCAGCTCATTCGGTCCATGTACATGCTTGTGTCACGTGCATTCTTGTGGGGTTCGTAATAGGTAACGTATGAAATACACCAATCGCGCATGTACAATTTAAGCGCGCGTTTCCTCGGATTTAAACCAGGATATAATAGCCTAGGAACGGAACCGAAGCAGCCAACTAGCCCGTCACATAGCATGCGGTGCCCCGGGATTGCCCTGATAGTGGCTTTGGCCTGTGCCCTGCTGCTCGCGCCCGTGAACGCCACCTACGGAGCCCCACGAGGCTCGGTGTCACATGCGAGGCCGGTCAAGTACGAAGGAAACACGACGCTTTTCTCTCTGGCCGCAGCTTTGACGCAGGAGACGTACTGCATCGACAGCAAGGTTGGGATGACCATCGGTGATGCCAAGCTCCTCTGGCAGTTTGGCGATGGGAATGTCACCCAGCGCTCTCTGGTCTTCCACTCGAAGAGCCTTGGTGTGGTCCTTGCGATCGAAGGCACCAACCAGTCCTCCTCCATGTCAAAAATGCATACTTATCTGCCCATGTTTGCTGAGCCTGAGCACATTCTCCAGCACAACTGGCCGAAAGGAGCGCTAGTGAACTGGGGATTCATGTGGTCGTACATGGAAATTGTGGACCATATCCTGCCGGCAATCCGCGACGCCATGAAGAAACACAATGAATCGCGCGTAACCATCACTGGACACTCGCAGGGCGCTAGCGTTGGCTTGTTCGCCTCCTTGCATCTGGATTCCGTGATCCCAGGCGGGATTTACCGCTCCTTTGGCTTTGCACCCACACGCATGGGCAACAAAGCATTCGCTGACCACGTCGATGACGTGCTCGGCGGCAAGCACCAGTTCGTGGTGAATGGACCGGACTGGGTGCCTCACAAGCCGTTCCAAAAGACAGGGTATCAGCATCCAAGTAACTTGATTTGGATCAACCCAGCCAACTCATCTCACTGGCTCAAGTATCCTGGGCAAGAAAACGTGCATGGACCCAACTCCATTAATCCTGACTGGGAGACTTGGGATAACCACCAGGGCGTATACTTCGGCACTCAAATCGGCGCATTCCAAGGACATTGCCCCGCAAAAGTCGGTGAGGATGGGCCCACCACCTTTGGAGAAGAAGGCACCAGCAAGTCTAGCGCCAGTACAGCGCCTAGCACGGCCAAGTCTAGCGCAAATGGGGCGTCAGGTGCGAGCAAGTCAAGTGCCACTAAGGTGCCCGGTACAAGCAAGTCAAGTGCCAGTGAAGTGCCGGGGTCGAGCACTAGTGCAGCGTCGAGTGCGCCCAAGCCACGTGCCAGCTCGGCGACTAGTACAAGCAAGGCGAGCGCCAGCACGGCACACACTGACACAACCACCTAATACACGCTTCTGGGACCCGGAACAAGGTCCTCTGTACTCACCCCTGCTCTCTGGTATCAACAAGAGATGCTCTCTGTGAGCCTCGCTGTAAGGCAGCGCACCCCCAGTACCAATGCAGCCGTCGCCTTGGTCATTCTAGAACATTGCGATCACTCCATAGGCAACATTACCGCGAGCGGAAACATCGGCAGCCAAGCTGGATCGCCGCAGCGTGCCGCAGTTTCCGCACGATCAGATAGGGCACTGTGCACTGCCCAATCAGTCCTGCATGGAAGACGCAAACACAGTCAGATGCGCGGAGACTCCGCGGTCACATCAGGTGCCCCGCGTCGGTGAGTCCAATAACAGCGCCAAGCCAAGGCCCGGGGCCCTGCGGTCAAACTAGCACCGCCAGATGGCTCCGCGTGCTGTCCACGTTCTGACGTCAATGCCGGGCGACGGTGTACATAACACCGGCTTTGATATTATGGATGTGCCCAAAGGTGGCTGCGGCATTTGCAGGGCGCATCGGATCGCTTCGTTACCTGCATACGTTACCATTTTTGACCCAACATGGCCTGCGAGTCAGTAACGGCACGTGACAGACGCGTACGCGGGGCCTAAGCATCCGAAGAAGCGAAGTACAGTGGACCAATCAAGTTACCCGACGTGATCCGGACGTGCAGCTTCCATACATAGAGTGCGCAGTCCACTCTCGGCATGCCCGGCAAGTGTCGGCCTCGTGGGCGAGGCCGACACGTTCATAAAGGGAAGCCGAAGCACGCCTTGTTCCGTACCTTCTCGAGTGTAGGAGCCATGCAGTTCTTCCGCACTGTGGCCGTTGCGGCCCTCTCTCTGGCGCTCGTTGCGCCCAGCGTGCTCGGCGCCAAGCTCGAGCCCCGTGGCAAGTCCTCGACTGAGATGCCCGTCCAGTACAAGGGTGACACGGAGGAGTTCACTCTTGCCGCTGGTCTCCAGCAGGAGACCTACTGCGACAGCAGCAAGGTCGGCATGAAGGTCGGCGACGCGGAGCTGCTGTGGCAGATGGGCGACGGTAACAACGTTCAGCGCGCGCTTGTGTACCGCTCTAAGAAGCTCGGTATTGTGCTCGCTCTCGAGGGCACCAACCTCACGAGCATCTGGTCCGACCTGCATGACGCCGAAGCCTTCCAGGTGGACGCTGACCACCGCTACCGCAAGTTCCTGCCCAAGGGCACCAAGTTCATGTTCGGCTTCCAGGACGCCTACTTGCACGTGGCCGACTCGTCGCTTGCCGAGATCAAGAAGGCGATGAAGAAGTACAACGAGTCCCGCGTGACTGTGACTGGCCACTCGCTCGGTGCTGCTATGGGTATCATTGCCACTGCCTACCTGGAGAACGTGATCCCCGGCGGCCTCCACCGCTCGATCCTCTTTGGTCTGCCTCGCACTGGTAACGCTGTCTTCGCTGACTACATCGACAAGAAGATGGGCAAGCGTTTCCACTGGCTCGCGAACGGCAAGGACTTTGTGCCGCACGTGCCGCCGCGCTTCCTCGGCTACCAGCACCCTGGCAACATGCTCTGGATCAACCCGGGTAACTCGACCTTCTGGCTCTACTACCCCGGCCAGGAGAACAAGCACGGCCCGAACTCGATCGTGCCGGAGCCGAACTTCAACGACCACCAGGGTATTTACTTCGGCACCCAGATCGGCGCCTTCGACGGCCACTGCCCGGCCAAGGTCGGCAAGGACGGCCCGACCACCTACGGCACCCCTAGCCACTTCAACAACAAGGCCAAGGCTAGCCCGTCCGCTGGCCAGGCCGAGGCCTCGAAGAGCTTCTACGACCAGTTCCGCTCCAAGAGCACTGGCAAGAAGTCGAGCCACAGCTCGAGCCACAGCTCGAGCCACAGTTCGAGCCACAGCTCGGACAACTAATTCGGCCCATGACAATCCTTCATACCAGCTACTAGAACCGTTGTGCGCCTGGTGCTAGCACGCTTAAACGCGTGCTCTTCGTCTGACGCCTATGCATTCCTTCTGTTTCTTTAGTCTTTCCATAAAGATTTCTTGTTCTTTCTCATACGGATGCGGGTATCTACGAAGCTGCAGCGGGAAGAGCGGGCACTGGCGGATCCTCCAGAACCTCACTGGCGGGCAGCTCGCTCTGACGCGCCTTGTTCTGCCGGACCCGCTCGAGCATCGCGCGCTGGCGCTGCTGGCCTTCAGAGCTGCGCGCGTACTCACGTGCCTGCTTCAGGTTGGCCGCCACCGCCGCCGTCCTCTCCCGGGCTCGTTCTTGCGATTGCGCACTCTGCTCGCTGATGCGTTGGAACTGGTAGGCGCCAACCAGCCACGAGACGAGGATAATGACAATAAAGATCCGGCGGTTTTGCGGCCTGGCCTCGCTGGCACGGCGCCGTGCCTCCTCCTCGCTTGGCTGCTCAGGGAAGCCGTAGAAGTCATCCCAGGAGGACCTCGGCGACTTACCCGCCGTGGCTGTCTTGCGCAGGATATCCGACCACATGTTCCACGCTTCCCACTCCTCCTGGGTACGAGGCCGGTAAGCGCGCATGGGTCCCGTCCGGGCTGCCTGCATGCGCTCCTGCAGAATAAGCTCTGGCGAGCCCCAGCCGAGTCGGTACTTGTCATAGAGAGCGCGCTTCTTAGGGTCACTCAGAAGTTCGTACGCTCGGACGACTGCATGGAATTCCTCCATGGTCGTCTTATCGGGACCATCATCGCGTCTCGCTGTATCCGGATGCAGCTGTTTGACCAGGTCATAATAGCGAGACTTGATATCTTTGGCAGAGGCAGAGTTGGGCAGTTCCATGATCTCGTACGGCGACATGCGATTAGGGTCCCGGTGCAGCGGCATGTGCAGCATGCGGGCCTGTGCAGGGGTCTGTGCCGCCGGAGGAATGGCACGCCTCGTCCAGTGCATCTGGCGAATACTGCTTTGCCAATGCAAAGGAGACTGGTGCGAAGTCCGTTTCGATGGCCTGGCACTGCTGCCGAGTCCAGCCTGTGCCGAGATGAACGACTGGCTCATATCGATAGACGCGAGACGCTCTTGTTCGGCCTTAGGCACTGCTTCATCCTGCTCCGGGTCCGACTGTGTACTCGAGGACAGGCTTTCCCTCCAGACAGACTCGGCATCGCATGCAGGGTCCTTAGGCAGAATGCTTCGAAGCTCGTTGCCTGCTAATCCCCCCGCCCGAGTCTTTTCCTCAGGATCCCAGGCGATTGTAGAGCGAAAGCACCTCCCACCACTGGCGAAACACCGGGGCGAACGGCAGACACAGTCAGAAACAAAGCTTGATGATACCCATCGGAATGCATCTCGTGACCACAGCATCATTCGACCACACCGTGAGCACGCCATGGTCGCCTGCTTCGACGCCACACAGAGGGCAAATGTAAAGGATAAAAATTCAACGACCCCGCGATTGATGCTTAACAAGTGGAGCGGAGCTTTCCGAAGTGTTTAGGCCTATTAGGCACATGCTTGCATGTATCGGCACGGTCGCGCAGGCGTCAACGACGGTGCCAAGATGCTGTGGTACAGGGATCCTTAGACAATCACGATCTATCTAGTCGATACTCTGTAGTGGCCCATGGTGGGCCTTGGTAGCACCATCGCCTTCTGACCGAGCGAGTGCCTGGTCCATAGCACGGATCAGTGCGTGTGCATCTTCCAGTCAGCTCCCGCATCGCCTACTTTATCCACGTACCTTGTAGCTCAGAAGCCCAGACGTCCCGTTCGCGCACCCACTTGACATCGATGACTTCACGAAGTCGCTCGGCGAGGTCCTCATTCTCGCGCTGCAGCTCATCCACACGCTGCAGCAGTCGCACACCCAGCTGCGGCATTGTTGTTCCCCTTTCGTCCTGAGACGAGGACGGATCGCGCAGCGAGGACAGGCTTTGTGCTGGACTAAATGCCAGGGCATCGATGCGCATCTGTAGCGCCTCTTCCCGAGAGCGGAAGCGGGCGTAGATATCGTCGAGCTGTGTCCGAGAGAGAGTCACATTCCCGGACTCGTCCTGGGGCTCAGGCACGTGCGGCCACTCTGGAAGGGGCGGTAGGTTGGCATGCGCGTCTTGCGCCGGGGTAGTCTTGCCGTCCGCGCTCATTCACCCCCTCATTCCAGCGTATCTCTCGCCAGCAAACTATGCACTGGAGCGTGATGCGCACAGACCCTAAGGTCTCGGCCGATAGGATGCGGTACCTGGGCCTGGAGGCGCTAAACACGAGCACATCACCGCCCTTGTAGGATGGTGCAGTGCGGGAAGAGGCTTGGATAACCATGGCATCTTTCCTGCAATCGGTCCTGGACTGGCTGCGATCGTTGTTCTTTTCCCGCAACCTTGAGGTGTGCATCGTGGGCCTGCAGGGTGCGGGCAAGACATCCCTGGTGAACGTGCTTGCCAACGGGCAGTTCACCCAGGAGGTGGTGCCTACGGTGGGCTTCAACCTGCGCAATATCCGCAAGGGCGGCGTGCAGATGAAGCTTTGGGACATCGGGTGCGTCTTGCAGAAACGCAACCGGAGCTAATCAGCAGTGGCCAGCCCCGGTTTCGCTCGATGTGGGAACGCTACTGCCAGGGTGTGTCGGCGATCGTGTTTGTCGTAGACTCCAGTCTCCCGCTTCCGGACAAGGAGGGCGCGTCCAAGACCGGAAAGTCAAGCAACATGTGGCACATTGCATCGGATGAGCTCCATACCCTGATTCAGAGCCCCGTCCTTGCGCACACGCCCCTACTTGTGCTGGCGACCAAAAATGACCTCCCTTCTGCGGCCTCGACAGAGGATGTGATCCGTGCACTGTACGTGTATCCCGTCCGGACCATTGCTGACACTGCAGGGACCTGCGAGAGGTGCGAGACCGCGAGGTATCGTGCTACAGCATTAGCAGCAAAAACCAGACCAACATCGACGTGACACTCGACTGGCTCTACGCCCGGAGCACCTCGTCGTTTGGCCGCTGGTAGTGGACACTAGGATGACGTGTGGGTAGGCTTCTATGTACAATACAGAACTGCGGGTATGTCTTCTAAGCATAGTAAACACTGGCGGCGAGTTAGCGGCGCTCCGGCTGTGCCTCTAGGTCGTCGATCGAAGTAGGGATCTCGCCATCGTCCAGGTCCCGGTGCGAGTACTGGAAAAGACCAGGATGAACCGCTCCAATACGGCCAGGCGCCATCTCTGAAAGTCGGTACGCTGGTTCATCTCCCTCATCCTCTCCGCCCAGGGAGAATACGGGGTCCACTGTCATAAAATGATGCGATGTATCATAGACCTCGGGTGGCGGGGGATTCCTCCCGGTCCGTGCAACTGGGAAGCCAAGTTCGGCAAGCACCATATCGCGCCAGCGGCCGGCCATACTGTTCATCTGCGTCACGGTATCCCCCTGAGATAGGTAGCCTGTCGGTTCAGGCTCGCCACCACCGGGTCTTGCAGCCATGTCGCCGAGCGTCTGGGGAGCTGGTTGCTGAGAACGTGCATTGCGCACGATTTTGAGCGCATCTTTGTACATAAAGACAAATTTGAGCGTGCCGTGCACCATGAGAAAGAGTCCGATCAGAACGAACGCATAGCTGATGAGCTTAGAGTTGCGCACTTGCTCTGGCGTCGGTGCATCGCTCTTATCGCCGTTAGTGTCAGAGTTAGTCGAGTCGTCCGAGTTGTTCTCTTGCGCAGGAGAGGCAATCCGAGACAAAAGGAACATTCCGTACTGGAACAGGGTGATCCCGAGCCCAGTACGGCTGCCGAGCTTTGCGGCGTGTGTGGTGTAAAGGAAAAAGGTAAGGAAGAAACCAACAAACTGGAACATGGCACTCAGGATCATGTTCCACATAAAGCCGACGATACTGCCAAGGGGCAGTTGGTTGACCACCATGTCGCGGATCTCGCCAACAACGCCGCTTTCAGGCGTCCAGCCGCCCTCGCCCATCGCAGATGCGTACGCACCGCCAAACACAGTGCTCTCCCAGTACGTAGGCGCCGCATCGGCAGCCGCTGCATCGTACGTTGGAGGAAGCGAGTCGTCCGCCAAGTCGTCATCGTCACCGCGGTCATTTGGATCGCGCGACGCCCGCGAGTGGTCAGGCTTTGCATTCAAGTTGGAGAATACGCCATCTTGGGAGGTGCCGCCACCAAACAGGCCATGAAGCGCTCGTGTCCGATGCCGGGCAGCGGCGGGTTCATCGGTCGTATTCAGGGACGTGTAAGAGATACCCGGCACGTGCATGCCGACTAGGCGCGCAAATCGAGCGAGCGGCATTCGAACACGGTCAAACATGGTGGCCGCACGCCCAAGACGGGACCGCTGCGCCGACAGCGACGACGACCCAGACGGATCGTCCTGGTCGAATACCACCGAGGTGGCACTCGCTCGACGCTCACCACCACCATCCTGTGCTCGCACATGGGGCGAGTGAGCGCCAACGTCTGTCGATTCTCCAGGATCCACGTCCGCCATTTGGGTATACGCAGGCATGGTGGGTGGATAGACGCGTGTTGATTAGTGATCGATGGAATTAAGGTTCGAAGCTGTAACGCCGCCGCATAATTCCTCGATGTTTGGGCCAAGTGCATCATCGCTCGGAAAGCACGATCGCTTCGCGTATCACAACACCAATGTCGAGGGTCTCACAGCCTGAGCTGAAGCGGTTTATCGACAAGCGGGTCTCGGTGAATATCCAGGGTGGCCGCAAGGTTCAGGGTATGCTCCGGGGCTACGATTTGTTCCTCAATCTGGTCGTCGACGACGCTGTGGAGCACGTGCGCCAGCCTGACTCGTCCGGCCCGAACCAGTGGCAGGAGGGCCCGCCGTGCGGTACTGTGGTGCGTAATGGGACTGCGTGCGCTCTACGGTACTGACTTGGGCGCGTTATACGCGCGATACAGGTGATTCGGGGAAACAGTGTCACGAGCCTCGAGGGGCTGGAGGCTATCAGCACCAAGTGAGCAGGTATACCACAATGACCGCGGACGATCTACGCCACAACGGCGGCGGCCGCATATCCATGGGAGCTCTACGATCACACGCTTATCATTCTTTTTAGGAGAAAAAAGATGGGACCGTTGCGATAAGCGCTGGGTTTCGCTCAGATACGGCCTCGTGGGCTAATTGGAATTCCCAGACACTTATTCGCCCAAGATGCCTTTATGGGTGGCAATAATGGCGTGCTTGGGTGCGAACATGCTTGCTGCGCAAGGCAACACTTTCACGTGTCGATTAGCATGTGCCGTATCACACCGCCTCCATACACAGCGTGAGCCAAAAAAAGCCAACGGCCATGCAAGGAAACTGCACCATGTTCAGCCTTGCGGCACTTCGGCACTTCATCCTATGCCAAGCTTCACAATCCAGTGGGGTATGGCTGTCTTGGCATCGCAAAGTGCGCACGTGGACAGACTCTCTGTCTACTATTGCTTGAATTTACCTTCAGGAGCATGGCTGCTGTCGACCTAATGGGCTGCGGCAACACCGCCGACATGCCGGAATTCAATTAATGAATCTGTGGAGCATGGAGAAACTGGGGGCGTGGCAAGGAAAAGCAGGCAGAGTACGTGGCGTCGTGGGCAGTAGAGCCGTTTAAAAGACGCGCAGTCGGCTATGAAACTTCCTCAGGACGCCCCCAGCGATGCCCACCCTACACAAGTATGACTGGATCTTTGCCCTGATCACCATCTTCTGCTGCTCGGCGTTCGGTAATGGCGCCAACGACGTGGCCAACTCGTATGCGACCTCAGTGGCTGCGCGCACCCTCACCATGGTGCAGGTAGGCTTCCTGGCGGCCTGCACCGAGTTTATTGGTGCTGTAGCCCTCGGCTCCCGTGTCACCAAGACGATCAAAAGTGGTATCATTGATATCACGCGCTTCAACGGCAAACCGGGCGCCTTGATGCTCGTCATGTCGTGCACCGAGTTTGGGTCTGCATGCTGGCTGTTCATCGCCACACGGATCGGCTTCCCAGTGTCTACCACGCAGACGGTGATCGGCGCACTGGTGGGTGCCGGCTTTGCGTCCCAGACCCATGTCCAGTGGGGCTGGAAGAGCGGCTCCATCTCCCAGACAGCAGCATCCTGGGGTATTGCGCCGTGTATCTCGGCGGGCTTTGCCGCAGTGATCTACCTGACCATCAAGTACCTGGTCCTCGAGCGCAGCGATCCCCTGGCCTGGGGAATGCGTATGATCCCATTCTACCTGGCGCTCACGGGTGCGATCCTGGCCCTGTTCATTGTGATCGAGGCGCCCAACGCGCCTTCGTTGGAAAAGTTCGGCGCAGGCAAGGCGGTCGGTATTATCCTTGGCGTTTTCTTCGGCTGCCTGCTGGTGGCCATTGTTTTCTTCATGCCGTACTTCCACCGTCGCCTGGTCCGGAAGGATGCGCGTCTCCGTGCCTACCATGTGGTGCTTGGCCCTCTGCTGCTCAGAGAGGATGCCCCCCTTTTCCTTCCCGGAAACCCCAAGGAAGGCTACATTCGCGACTACTATGCCAAGGACACCGTCCCGGAGCTGAACAAGACCGAGTCTGCCGAGACTGAGGCGAGCACGCCGGGACCGTCGCCCGACATCAAGCCCATCAGTAGCGACCCCGAGAAGGCTACTACGCACACGATCCCCACCAGGCATATTCCTCAGACGCCGGAAGAGCGTTACCTCGGCCCGACTGCCAAGCTGCCTATGACCAACCCGCGGCGTCTTTGGGCCTACGTGAAGTACTTTGTCATGCGTGGAATTTCGCAGGACTGCGTCACGTACAATGAGGATCAGCTTGCGGAGCTGCACTCCCGCGCCAAGGTGTACTCCAGTGACGTGGAGCATCTGTGGACGTACCCGCAGATGGCGAGTGCCATGATGATGTCCATCGCGCACGGCTCCAATGACGTGTCGAACGCTGTGGGTCCCTGGTCTGCGACCTACATGACCTGGCGCACTTCGACCGTTTCCAAGGAGTCCGACGTTCCCGTGTGGATGCTGGTGGTTGCAGGTCTGCTTATTGGCATCGGCTTCTGGTTCTACGGCTACCACATCATCCGCCAGCTGGGGAACAAGCTCACGCAAATGTCGCCGACCCGCGGATTCTCCATGGAGCTTGGCGCAGCCATCACGGTGCTGATGGCGTCGCGCCTTTCTCTGCCTGTTTCGACGACTCAGTGTCTCACTGGCGCGGCAGTGGGGGTCGCACTGATGAACTTTGACGCTCGTGCGCTCAACTGGAAAGCGACTGTGTGGATCTTCCTGGGATGGATCCTGACGCTCCCCTGTGCAGGTCTGATCTCCGGTCTTCTCACGCTCATGGCACTGAACACACCCCACCTCTAATGGCTCCCTCACGCTTGACTCTGGTTTGCTGGTTCAATTAGGTCTCCCTGGTTAGCGATTCGACATAATCTTGCGTGTGTCAGCAGAAATGTGGAGAGTCGTGTAGCACAATTCTAGTTCCTTCATCCCCCCACCCCAATCTGTGCGTACGAGACAATCAGGCGCCCATGACTGCCTCTGCGGAAATCTCGGTGCGCGAAGCCACCGTTGAGGATGTGCCGACGATCCTAAACTTTATTCGGGAGCTGGCCATCTACGAGAAGGCCCTCGAGAAGGTCGAGGCCACCCCAGAGACGCTCGAAGCGACGCTGTTCAAGGACCACTTTGCCTACGTGCTCATTGCAGAGATCCCGGGTGACGAGGCGCCGAAGCCGGTCGGTTTCTCTTTGTACTTCTACGCGTACTCGACCTGGTGGGCTGCGCCAACGCTGCATCTCGAAGATCTTTTTGTTCTCCCCGAGTATCGCAACAAGGGCATCGGCAAGCACCTGTTCAAGCGCCTGGGGGAGATTGCCAAAGCCAAGAAGTGTGCGCGGGTCGAGTGGCAGGTGCTTACGTGGAACACGTACGTATGCATGCATCAGAGAGACCTGCTCACACAGCAGGCCTTCGATCGGGTTTTACGAGAAGACGCTTGGCGCCGAGATGCTCGAAGAGTGGCGCACTATGCGCCTGGAGGGCGCTGGCATCGACAGGCTTGCGCACCTGGCCTGAGACCCCGTGTTGCCTGTGGCCCGCTGGTCCATGCGACCCTACCGCACTTGCGCCATAGAAAATTCGGATTCGCACCAGCTGCGCCTCCACAACGGATGTGCTGTGTCGCCCGGGTGCATTGCTCCATCATGGCCGATATCCCGCCGAGTTCCATCCCCGGTGGTGCCGGAGGATACGAGCTCCACCAGAAGCTGCGCACCAAGGTCGTGCGCCTGGTTCGGAAGCAGAAGTATGACGAGGCGGTGAATGTGCTGTACGACGGCTCGACGAAGCTGCTTGACGACCACGAGCAGGGCAGCGGCGTCGATCTTGCTCTGTACCTGCTAGAGGTGTACGAGCAGGCCGGCATCAAGCCGGACGAGACGTCGCGCGGTCGGATCACCACCATCCTTGGCAAAACCAACGCCGACTTTTGGCGGAAAAAGGTGGTGGGCGCCGCTGTCAAGTGGGCATGCCATGCCACCAACACGACGGTGGGCGATGCGCCGCTTCGTCTGGCCATTGCAGAGCTCTTTGCCAAAGGTAGGTCGCTGCATGCCTTGACGCTTGCTCATCGGGCAGAAAAGCAGTACTACGAGGCCGAAGGCCACTACATCGCAGCCAGCGCTGAAAACAAGAGCATCGCGCCGCAGTTCGCCAGGATGCTTGCCGAGTGGAACCACGTTTACGCGTATGCGATTGCCGAGGAGGAGCCTGGTCGTGCGCCGGACACGATCGAGCGCGTGATGGCCGGTAGCTTTTCGCACCGCGGCTGGATTCCGTACGTGACGCGGCTGACACGAGACCTGCTGACGCCCCAGACTTGCGCTGCAGCACGCCCCCGAGGCGGCCTCCTGCTTCCTGACCGAGTACATCCAGCAGGTAACCAAGGGCCTCCCGGCGCTGCTGCTGCCCGTGAAGCCGAACCCGCGCGACTACAAGTCGCCGGCGTCCGGTGCAGACGCGTTCACGACCACGCTCTACGCGACCGCGAGCCCGGACCTGAACTTTGCGCAGACAGCAGTGGCCCTAGCATGTGACGCAAACAAGCGCAAGGGCCCGTGCCCGGATGCCATTAAAAGCACATGGCAGTCGCTCGTGCGGCAGTTCGTCAGTGAGGGCGGCCTCCGCGGTCAGGAGCCGCTCCTTGAGCTGCTGCATGGCCTCTCGTCGATCTACTTTGGTGCTGCGGCACAGCCGCGCCAGGGCGACATGCTCTCGGGCATGATGGCCAGCCTATTTGGCGGTGGTCCTGGCGCGCAGGGCCAGCAGCCGGCACAGCCGAAGCCGATCAAGCAGCTTCCGAAGCCATCAGACCCTGTCAAGCCCAAGCCGGGCGCACAGCCGGCCGCCGAGAAGCCGTCCGAGGCCGACCAGCTGATGGACGACGAGATGGACTAAACCATAGACACGAGGTGTTTGCTTAGTCATCAATCGAGTGTGTGTCGCGGTCTCGTCGCCACCGCGGTTTTTTCGTCTGTCGCCACAGCGCCACTGGAGCGACGAGCCCTGGGCAGTAGAGCACGCTCGCCCAGCGTTTCCGTTGATTGTCGTGGCTATGTCGGGTGCACCGCCGCCCGGATTCATGGGCATGCCGCCGGGCATGCCGCCCGCTGGCGGCGCGCCGCCCGCGGGTCCGGCGCCCGGTTCGAGCACGCTCACGCCAGACCAGCTGGCATCCAAGGCGCGCAAGTGGAAACAGAGTCAGAGCCGCAAGTATGGCGAGCGTCGTGGCAAGACGGCGTTTGTCGACACCGGCAAGCAGGAGCTGCCGCCCGAGCATGTGCGCAAGATCGTCAAGGACCACGGCGACATGAGCAATCGCAAGTTCCGTGCCGAGAAGCGTGTGCATCTGGGCGCTCTCAAGTATGTCCCGCATGCGATGATGAAGCTGCTGGAGAACATCCCGATGCCCTGGGAGCAGGTGCGCGAGGTGCCAGTGCTGTACCACATCACGGGTGCCATCACATTTGTGAACGAGGTGCCCAAGGTGGTCCCGCCCATTTACCATGCGCAGTGGGCCACCATGTGGCTGGCAATGCGCCGGGAAAAGCGCGATCGGCGGCACTTTAAGCGCATGCGCTTCCCGCCGTTCGACGACGAGGAGCCGCCGATCGACTACTCGGACAATATCCTGGACGTGGAGCCGCTCGAGGCCGTGCAGCTGGAGCTCGACGAGGAGGAAGACGCGCCCGTGATCGACTGGTTCTACGACGACAAGCCGCTTGTGAAGGACCAGCGGTTCATCAACGGGCCGTCCTACCGGTACTGGACGCTCGATCTGCCCAAGATGGCCGCGCTGTACCGTCTGGGCCGCACGCTGCTGAGCGACTTTGCCTCCGGCGACCGGAACTACTTCTACCTCTTTGATCTCAAGTCGTTCTACACGGCCAAGTCGCTCAATGTGGCGATCCCAGGTGGCCCCAAGTTCGAGCCTCTCTACAAGGACCTGGAGGGGTACGACGACGACTGGAACGAGTTCAACGATATCCGCAAGGTGATTATCCGCCAGCCGATCCGCACCGAGTACAAGGTCGCGTTCCCGCACCTGTACAACAGCCGCCCGCGGTCCGTGTACCTCGGCACGTACCACGAGCCGAAGAATGTGTATATCCGCACCGAGGACCCGGACCTGCCGGCGTTCTACTTCGACCCCGCGCTGAACCCGATCTCCAGCCGGACGCTGGCGAGCCAGAACACATTCCGCTCGCAGTACGACGATGGAGAGCCCGTCCTGTCGCACGAGGATACGCTCTTTGGGGAAGGCGTGGGCGGCGACGACGAGCTGCCAGACGAGACGGCGTTCAGCCTGCCGGACGAGGTGGAGCCGTTCCTGGAGGACGCGCCTCTGGAGAATGAACTCACCGCGGACGCGATTGCCCTCTGGTGGGCGCCATACCCCTACAGCCGCCGCAGCGGCCACACGCGGCGCGCGGTGGACGTGCCGCTGATCAAGTCGTGGTACCTGGAGCACTGCCCGCCGGGGCAGCCGGTCAAGGTGCGCGTGAGCTACCAGAAGCTGCTGAAGAAGTACGTGTCCAACTCGCTGCACACCAAGCCGTACAAGGCGCAGACGAAGAAGTACCTATTCCGCCAGCTCAAGGCGACCAAGTTCTTCCAGACCACGCGGCTCGACTGGCTCGAGGCTGGTCTGCAGGTGGTGCGGCAGAGCTTCAACATGCTGAACCTGCTGATCCACCGCAAGGCGCTCACGTACCTGCACCTTGACTACAACATGAACCTCAAGCCCGTCAAGACGCTGACCACCAAGGAGCGCAAGAAGTCGCGCTTCGGTAACGCGTTCCACCTCGTGCGCGAGATTGCGCGCATGACCAAGCTCATTGTGGACGCCCACGTACAGTTCCGCCTGGGCAACTGCGACGCGTTCCAGCTGGCCGACGGGCTGCAGTACCTGCTGAACCACGTGGGCCAGCTCACGGGTATCTACCGGTACAAGTACAAGGTGATGCACCAGATCCGCGCGTGCAAGGACCTGAAGCATGTGATCTACTACCGGTTCAACTCGGGCCCCGTCGGCAAGGGCCCCGGTGTGGGCTTCTGGGGCCCGTCCTGGCGGGTCTGGATCTTTTTCCTGCGGGGTGTGACGCCGCTGCTGGAGCGCTGGCTCGGCAACCTGCTGGCGCGCCAGTTTGAGGGCCGCAGTGGGCGCACGGGCGGCAAGTCGGTCACGAAGCAGCGCGTCGAGTCGCACTTTGACCTGGAGCTGCGTGCGGCGGTGATGCACGACCTGCTGGACATGATGCCCGAGGGGATCAAGCAGAACAAGAGCAAGACGATCCTGCAGCACCTGACCGAGGCGTGGCGCTGCTGGAAGGCGAACGTGCCGTGGAAGGTGCCGGGTATGCCGACGGCGATCGAGAACGTGATCCTGCGGTACGTCAAGTCCAAGGCCGACTGGTGGACCTCGGTGGCGCACTACAACCGGGAGCGTATCCGGCGCGGCGCCACGGTCGACAAGACGGTGAGCCGCAAGAACCTCGGGCGGCTCACCCGGCTGTACCTCAAGTCGGAGCAGGAGCGGCAGAACTCCTACCTCAAGGACGGGCCGTACATCACGAGCGAGGCGGCCGTGGCGATCTACACCACCACGGTGCACTGGCTCGAGAGCCGCCGGTTCCAGCCGATCCCCTTCCCGTCGCTCAACTTTAAGCACGACACCAAGATCCTGGTGCTGGCGCTCGAGAAGCTCAAGGAGGCGTACAGCGTCAAGGGCCGGCTGAACCAGACGCAGCGCGAGGAGCTCGCGCTGATCGAGCAGGCGTTCGACAACCCGCACGAGACGCTCGCGCGGATCAAGCGCCTGATGCTCACCCAGCGCGCGTTCAAGGAGGTGGGCCTCGAGTTCTTCGACACGTTTGCGAAGCTCATCCCGACGTACGACATCGAGCCGATGGAGAAGATCACCGATGCGTACCTGGACCAGTATCTTGCATACGAGGCGGACAAGCGGCAGCTGTTCCCAGCGTGGATCAAGCCGAGCGACCAGGAGCCGCCGCCGCTGCTCGTGTACAAGTGGTGCAACGGCGTGAACAACCTGCACGACATCTGGTCCACGCAGGACGGCGCCTGCGACGTGCTGATGGAGACGAGCCTCAGCAAGGTGTACGAGAAGGTGGATCTCACGCTGCTCAGCCGGCTCCTGCGGCTGATCATGGACCACAACCTGGCGGACTACATCACCGCCAAGAACAACGTGTCGATCGTCTGGAAGGACATGGCGCACGTGAACTCGTACGGCCTGATCCGCGGGCTGCAGTTCTCGGGCTTTGTGTTCCAGTACTACGGCCTGATCCTGGACCTGCTGGTCCTCGGCCTGCAGCGCGCGAGCGAGATGGCCGGGCCGCCGCAGATGCCCAACGGGTTCCTGCAGTACCGCGACACGGCCACCGAGACGCGCCACCCGGTGCGGCTGTACATGCGGTACGTGGACCGGATCCACATCCTCTACCGGTTCACCGCCGACGAGGCACGCGACCTGATCCAGCGGTACCTCAGCGCGAACCCCGACCCGAACAACAGCAACATGATCGGGTACAACAACAAGAAATGCTGGCCACGCGACTGCCGCATGCGGCTCAACAAGCACGACGTGAACCTCGGGCGTGCCGTGTTCTGGACGGTGAAGAACAGCCTGCCGCGCAGCCTGACCACGATCGAGTGGGAGGACACGTTCGTGAGCGTGTACAGCAAGGACAACCCGAACCTGCTCTTTGCCATGCAGGGCTTCGAGGTGCGCATCCTGCCCAAGGTGCGGCAGGGCGACATCAGCGAGCAGCGGGACGGCGTATGGTCGCTCGTGCAGGCGTCTACCGGAGAGCGGAGCGCACAGGCCTATCTGCGGGTCTCGGACGAGGGGATCACCAACTTCAACAACCGCGTGCGGCAGGTGCTGATGGCCGCCGGTGCCTCGCCGTTCAGCAAGATTGTGAACAAGTGGAACACGACGCTGATCGGGCTGATGACGTACTACCGCGAGGCGGTGATCCACACCAACGAGCTACTGGACCTGCTGGTCAAGGCGGAGAACAAGGTGCAGACCCGGGTCAAGATCGGGCTGAACAGCAAGATGCCCTCGCGCTTCCCGCCCGTGGTGTTCTACTCGCCCAAGGAGCTCGGCGGGCTGGGCATGCTCAGCATGGGCCACGTGCTGATCCCGCAGTCGGACCTGCGCTGGTCGAAGCAGACCGAGACGGGCATCTCGCACTTCCGCAGCGGCATGAGCCACGAGGAGGGCCAGCTCATCCCGAACCTGTACCGGTACATCCAGAGCTGGGAGTCCGAGTTCCTCGACTCCAGCCGGGTCTGGTCCGAGTACGCGGACAAGCGGCGCGAGGCAACGGCGCAGAACCGGCGGCTTACGCTCGAGGACCTCGAGGACTCGTGGGACCGCGGTATCCCGCGGATCAACACGCTCTTCCAGAAGGACCGCACCATCCTCTCGTACGACAAGATGTGGCGCGTGCGGAACGAGTTCAAACAGTACCAGATCCTCAAGTACAACCCCTTCTGGTGGACCTCGCAGCGGCACGACGGCAAGCTCTGGCAGCTGAACCAGTACCGCACGGACATCATCGCCGCGCTGGGCGGCGTGGAGGGCTGCCTGGAGCACACGCTGTTCAAGGGGTGCAACTTCCCGACCTGGGAGGGTCTCTTCTGGGAGAAGTCGTCGGGCTTTGAGGACTCGATGAAGCACAAGAAGCTCACCAACGCGCAGCGCTCCGGTCTCTCGCAGATCCCGAACCGGCGCTTCACGCTCTGGTGGAGCCCGACGATCAACCGGGCGAACGTGTACGTGGGCTTCCAGGTGCAGCTGGATCTCACGGGCATCTTTATGCACGGCAAGATCCCGACGCTCAAGATCTCGCTGATCCAGCTGTTCCGTGCGCATCTCTGGCAGAAGATCCACGAGAGCGTGGTGATGGACCTGTGCCAGGTGTTTGACCAGGAGCTCGAGGCGCTCCAGATCGAGACGGTGCAGAAGGAGACGATCCACCCGCGCAAGTCGTACCGGATGAACGCGTCGTGCGCCGACATTGTGCTGTTCGCCAGCTACAAGTGGCCCATGTCGCGCCCCTCGCTGCTCACCGACTCGCGGGACGTGATGGACGGGTCAAGCGGGAACAAGTGGTGGATCGACGTGCAGCTGCGGTGGGGCGACTTTGACTCGCACGACATCGAGCGGTACTGCCGGGCCAAGTACCTCGACTACACCACGGACAACACGTCGATCTACCCCTCGCCGAGCGGCGTGCTGGTCGGCATCGACCTGGCGTACAACATGCACTCGGCGTACGGCACCTACATCCCCGGCAGCAAGCCGCTGCTGCAGCAGGCGATGGCCAAGATCATGAAGGCCAACCCGGCGCTGTACGTGCTGCGGGAGCGCATCCGCAAGAGCCTGCAGCTCTACAGCTCGGAGCCCACGGAGCCGTACCTGAACTCGGGCAACTACGCGGAGCTGTTCAGCAACCAGGTGATCTGGATGATCGACGACACCAACGTGTACCGAGTCACGATCCACCGCACCTTTGAGGGCAACCTGGTCACCAAGCCGATCAACGGCGCCATCTTCATCCTGAACCCCCGCACGGGCCAGCTGTTCCTCAAGATCATCCACACGTCTGTCTGGGCGGGCCAGAAGCGCCTGGGCCAGCTGGCCAAGTGGAAGACGGCGGAGGAGGTGGCCGCCCTGGTCCGCTCGCTGCCCGTGGAGGAGCAGCCGAAGCAGGTGATCGTCACCCGCAAGGGCATGCTCGACCCGCTCGAGGTGCACCTGCTGGACTTCCCCAACATCGTGATCAAGGGCTCCCAGCTGCAGCTGCCGTTCCAGGCGTGCATGAAGCTGGAGAAGTTTGGCGACCTGATCCTGCGCGCGACGCAGCCGCAGATGGTGCTCTACTCGCTCTACGACGACTGGCTCAAGAGCATCTCGCCCTACACGGCCTTCTCCCGGTGCATCCTGCTGCTCCGCGCGCTGCACGTGAACCCGGAGAAGACCAAGGTGATCCTGCGGCCCAACGTGTCCACCGTCACGGAGCCGCACCACATCTGGCCCTCGTTCAGCGACGAGGAGTGGATCAAGGTCGAGATTGCGCTGCGGGACCTGATCCTGCAGGACTACGGCAAGCGCAACCAGGTGGCCGTGGCCAGCCTCACCTCCAGCGAGATCCGCGACATCATCCTGGGCATGGAGATCAGCTCCCCGTCGCAGCAGCGGCAGCAGATGGCCGAGATCGAGCAGAACCAGGCGGACGCGCAGGTGACCGCCACGCAGACCCGCACCGTGAACGTGCACGGCGACGAGATCCAGACGGTGACCACCAGCCAGTACGAGAACCAGGTGTTCTCCTCCAAGAGCGACTGGCGCGTGCGCGCGCTGAGCGCGACCAACCTGCCGCTCCGCTGCCAGCACCTCTACGTCTCGAACGACGACGTGCGGGAGGACGCCGGGGCGCTCACCTACGTGATGCCCAAGAACATCCTGCGCACGTTCATCATGAGCGCGGACCTGCGCACGCAGGTGGCCGGCTACCTCTACGGCGTCTCGCCGCCGGACGCGCCGAGCGTCAAGGAGATCAAGCTCATTGTCTGGGTGCCGCAGCGCGGGAACAACACGGGGGTGGAGCTGCCGAACGACCTGCCCGAGCACGAGTACATGCTCAAGGACCTCGAGCCGCTCGGCTGGATCAAAACCCAGGCGGTCGACATGCCGCACCTTGCCGCGCCGGACGTGGTCACCCACGCCAAGATGATGGCCGCGCACCCCGAGTGGGGCGCAAGCAGCATCTGCATGACCTGCACCTTTACGCCGGGCTCGGTGAGCCTTGCGGCCTACACGCTGAGCGTCGCGGGCTTCGAGTGGGGCCGCAAGGCGAGCGCCGCCGAGGCCGCGGGCCAGCCGTCCGGCTTCCACGCGGGCATGGCGGACAAGGCGCAGCTGCTGCTCAGCGACCGGATCCTGGGCACCACGCTCGTGCCGAGCGACGGGCCCTGGAACTATGGGCTCTCGCTCTCGGCGCAGTGGACGCCGGGCATCAAGTACAACGTGCAGCTCTCGCCGCCCGCCGCCTTTTGGGACGAGGTGCACCGCCCGCAAAACTTCCTCACGTTTGCCGGGGCCCTGCCCGAGGACGAGGAGGGCGCCGACTGGCAGGATGCGCTCGCGTAGCCGCCTGCTCCCATCCTGTAGACAGCTACCTACAAAGCCATGTCAGTGCGACTACGAGTCCATCTCCCCGATGTACATGAGCTCGGCACCGATCGCGGTGGCCATGCCCGGCGCCTGCAGCTGCGTCCGCAGGCCGACGCCCACGAGGCACTGGCGCCAGCGGCCCTCCCAGAGGATGGAGCAGAGGCCCGAGGCGCTGATCCGCGCCTTGAGGACGCCGAGGAGTGGTGCGGGGTGCGCAGGCGGCGGCGCGGCCCCCGACGGCGGCGAGGACACCTGGGGCGAAACGAGCGTCTCGACGTTTTGGTCCGCCGGCGGAGACAGGGGTGCGGGCGGCGGCGGTGAAGGTGACGATGGCGGCGGAATGTCGTGCGCCGGCGCCGGTGCCGGCGCCGGTGCCACAGACGCTTGCATCACCTGTGGAAAGGCCACATGACCCCACCCGCTCTCCGCCCCGCTCTCCGCCCCGCTCTCCGCCCCGCTCTCCGCCTCGCGCAGCGAGAGGTTCGCGGGCGGCTCGTGGCGCTCGCCGCCCTCCCGCAGGGAGAGCGCGGCCCGGGCAGGCGCGCTGTCCTTGGCCGCCTGACCGACGCGGAGCGCGCCGCGGGCGAGCGCGGGCAGCACATCGGTCTCCTGCGCGTCGCGGATGCTGTACTCGGCGCCGAGGGTCAGATCCGAGAGGTAGGAAAACACGTTAAAGTCGTAGCGGGTGCACAGCGAGAGGTCGTCGCCGACGCGTGCCGCGTACGCGGCGCGCAGGTGCCCCATCATGGGGTTGAGCGTGAGCGTGGCGACGGCCGGCATGGGGCCCACCCTGGCGGCGTCCCCCGCAAACAGGCCCTCGGGCGCCGCGTAGCGCATGCCCATCGAGAGGCCCGCGGACTTTTCCGTGGCGCTAAAGAAGAGCTCGGCGCCAAAGCTGAGCCGCCCGTCGGGGCGTGCGCCAAGCACACGGAGGCCACAGAGCGCATCGTCCACCGAGTAGCTGTACTCGCTGCAGGAGCGCCCCGTGCTGTGCTGCAGCGTGAGCTGCAGGTCCGTGCTGCCCGGCGGGCGCGGCAGCAGGACGCCCGTGCCGGGCGCCGGCATGTTGAGCCGGCGCATGAGGCCCGCGACCGGGTACATGGGCGGCGTCGAGAGCGCCGTGACGAGCAGCTGCCACGCGGGTGCGAGGCGCATCGCAAACACGCCCTCGACGCAGCTGGTGGGCACGTGGAAGCCGCCGTAGAGCAGCATCTCGCCGGCGACGCGGTTCTGCTTCGCGGGCTGCCAGAGCTCCGGCTGGAGGAACTCGGCCGCGCGGGTCATGCGCCGCTCCACGCTCCGCGTGCAGGCAATGTCCATCGGGGTGTGGGTGTGCGCGTAGGCGTACTGGATGGAGCCGCTCAGCGGCACGGTGAGCGCCCGCATGGAGGAGAACACCTGCGGCGCGGGCACCGCCGCGGACGAGAGCAGCACGCCCGCGGGCGTCGCAAAGTCGAGTAGGGCATAGCTCGCCGACGTCAGGTACAGGTACGAGCTCTGCTCGTTCCAGCCCGTCGCCCGGTAGTACTCGTGCAGCAGAGCGGACGCTGCATCGTACATGGGGATCGGCAAGTGTTGGTATGTGGAGGGAGCGGGAAAATGGACAATTTAGCGACGCACGCTGCGCTACCTACAGACGTGGAGGTGGCCTACGCACCAAAGACATGCTCCACCTCGTCGATGCCGCCCGGCTTGGGCGACGGCAGCGGCGTGTCGAGCACCTGCACGGGCTCCGCCTCGTCGCTCTCCTCGGTGGCCAGCGCATCCTCGACCAGCTGCTCGGCGCCCCAGTGGATGGGCGGCTGCAGCGGCGAGAGCCGCGTGCTCGAGTCGCTCTTGTGCAGGCGCGAGTGCGAGAGGGAGCGCGTGCGGCGCAGCAGCTGCTGCTCGGGCAGCGGCGAGCTCGGGCGGGCGAGCGGCCCCGCCGAGAGGTGGCGCATCTCCCGCGGGCTCAGGTGCTCCCAGTCGTTGCGGTTCTCGTCCTGCCGGTCCGCGGGCGGCGGCGCGGGCGTCGCCGGCGCGCTGCGCGGGCCGGGCGGCGGCGAGGAGGGCGCGGCAGCGCCCTCCTCGCCCGCGGGCTCCTCCGCCTTGCCGTGCTCGGCGAGCTCCGCGGCGCCCTGCGTGCCGAGCAGCTTGTCGAAGCGAGTCCAGGCGGCCTCGGCGGGCTCCGTGTCCGGCGCGCCGAGCAGCTCGTGGATCACGTCCTCGTACGCGTCCAGGGAGCCCTCGACCGCCTGGTCGGAGATGTAGCGCCCGGGCGTGGAGCTGGTGGTGGTGCGGCGGCCGTGCGGGAAGGCGTCGCGCTCAAACACGGTGGACGCCGCGTCCGAGAGGGGCGGCGGCGCGTCGCTCGGCGGCGCGCCGTCCGCGGCGCGTGCGCCGGGGTATGCAGCCGCGTCGTGCCGGGCGCGCGGCGGGAAGCGCGACGCGTTGTAGAAGCGGATGAGCGTCCGGAGCGTCTGCTCCTCGGGGAGCGACGCCTCCACATCCGCGTCCACGTCGCTGCCGACGAGCCAGTCGTCGCGGAGCGTCGGGCGGCAGTGCAGGTAGATGAGCGTGATGATCCGCATGTTGGACTGGCGCCACTTGCGCCCGCAGAAGGGCACCTGGCTCCGGATCAGCTTCAGCACATAGTGCTGCAGCCGCGTGTGGTGCACCTTGAGCGTGCGCTTGAGGATCGCCGTGCTCTTGTACTGGACGAGCAGCAGGATCCGGTGCACCTTGTTCTTCGTGAGCTTCTGCAGGATCCGCGTGAAGTTGGAGCAGGCGGCAAAGTTGCGCCACGAGTACGCCGGGCCTGCCTGCGTGGCGCCCAGCGCGGCGCGCCACGCCGTGTCCCGCTCAAACACGTCGCCGATCCGCAGCTCCGCCGAGGCGAGCAGCTCCTGCAGGTTCGCCGGCGGCGCGTCGTGCGCGCCGACCACGCGGCAGTACTCAAACAGGCCAAACGGCCGCGCCTCGCTGCGCGACGCGATGCTCTGGCTCACCTCCTGGAGCCCAAAGATCTTGAGGATGAGCAGCAGCACGTTGCTGTCCAGCATGATCTGCGCCAGGTACTCGAACTTGAGCACGTGACTCGTCCGGAACCACTTGAGGCACAGCAGCAGGATGGCGCTGATGCTCTTGTTCAGGATCTCGCGGTGCCGCGTGATGTCCACGTCCTCCAGCGTGGGTGCCGGCGCCTCGTCCGCCGGCACGCGGTCCGCGAGCGCGCGCGCGTAGGCGCTGTTTGTGTTGCCAGACGTCATGGTGGCCAGCACGAGCTTGAGCAGCACAATCACCCCGCTCTGGAGGTGCGGCAGCGCGGCGCTGTACAGCTCGTCGACCCACTGCAGCCGCTGCACGTCCTGCGCACGCCGCGGGTCCTCGTCCAGCCGCATGGCGCCAAGCCGCGCGGCGCTCAGCTCCGCCTCGGTGTCCGCCGCGGACGCCTCGTCCAGGTACTGCTGGCGCACGTGCCACAGCTGCCAGCACCGGGTCGGCACGTACAGATGCTGCTGGTACAGCGCGACCGCCTCGCGGATACTGGCCGGCACCGCCACGCCGCCCGCCGTGTACGGGAACACGAATGGGCGGCTTTGGTCCGTCTGGTACTTTTGCTTCCCGGCACGGGGCGGGAGCGGCCCGTTCCCGTTGCCCACGCCTGCAGGCGGCACGTTGGGCAGCACCAGCGCGTGCGCGTCGTCGCCGCTCGCCGGCACGGGCGACTCGGGCGCCTCGTCATGCCGTGGCGGAAGCGGCTCGATCGTGCTCGCAAGCGCCGCGGCCGCGGGCGCCTTGGCCGCGAGCGCCTCGCGCGTGGCGAGCGTCGGATACTTGGCGCTCAGCTCGCCCTGGAAGGTGCGCAGGTCCGACGGCGCGGTCGGCGCCTCGTGCGCCTGCGCATCCTCCGCCGGGAGCCCCTGCAGCTCCCGCGCCACGCGCTTGCACCGCGCCACGTCGCGCAGCCCGCCGAGCGTGCCAAGCAGCGACTTCCAGAAGAGCAGCACGAGCTTCTTGACCGGGAACCCCTTGATGCTCTTCTCGCGCAGCGCCGCGATGCGCTCCAGCAGGTAGATGGGCATCGGCGGTGAGAGGCACATGAGCGCCTCGCCGAGCTCGGGCGCCCCGCGCATCGTCTCAAGCACTGCGTACAGCTGCGCGAAGTGCACGGTGATCTCCACGTTCACCTCCTCGAGCAGCTCGGCCTTCTCCTCCGGCGTCACCATTGGCTGCGTGCCGGGCGCCGGCGCATCGGGCAGCGCGCTCACCCAGTCGTGCTTGTAGCACGCGCGCTTGCACGCGGTGAAGATCTCCTGCAGCCCGCCGAGCTCAAACACGTCGCGCGCATTGGTCTGGATCCAGTGCAGCTGCTCCTCGCGCCCGTGCGTCTCGGCAAAGGAGCCCTGCAGATGGTACAGGAGCGCTCGCGACGCGCACATGCGCGCGCTCGCGTCGCGCAGGTCCAGCTGCGTGAGCAGCTGCTGCAGCGTGCGGCGCCGCGCACGCGGCGGCAGCGAGATCCACGCTGCCGGTCAGTCAGACGCCCAGCCCACCACGCCCACGTACCGCCCAGGTATCCGTCGCCCGTCGCCGGGCGGCGCGCCTCGCACCACTCCTCCCACGCGGCGCGGTGGTCCAGCGCGAGTGGCGTCTCGACGTACGAGTAGAACTCTTCGATCTCTTGTGCGGGCGTGTCCGCGTCCGCGTCCAGGTCAAACTGGTACTCGGTCTGGGGTGTGAGCGGCATCCGTGCGGCGCAGGCACGCACCTCGTCTGGCGCCTCGGCGGACGAGTCGCCGGGCTCCTGTGCGGGCACGGGAGCCACGCCGGGCGCCGCGGCCGCCTCGCGCGCGTCCGCGGGCGGCGCAGCACTGCCCGCCTCGCCACCTGGCATGGTGCCTCTGCGCCGGAGCACGCCTGGCGGCGAGGCGCTGCAGTGGGGGCGTCACGTGACATGCACGCCCGTCCGCCGGCTGGCGGCGCCCGGCTTGTCGGTGCACCATGATGCTGCTCATCCCCGTGCTGCTCGCGCTTTGGAGCGCGTGCACGGCGCTCGCGTCCTCCGCGGCGGGCTCGCGTGTGCTGGCCGTGGTCAGCGATGGCGACGCGGGCGCATACTCGCCGTGGCTCGACGCGCTGCGTACGCGCGGCTTCCAGGTGACGCTCCGCACCGAGAAGGACTCGGAGCCGCTCACCCGCTACGGCGAGGCGCAGTTCGACCACGTCGCCCTGCTTGCGCCGGCGGCGAAGCAGCTGCCTGCGCAGCTGCGTGCGCAGGAGCTCGTCTCGTTCGCCAAGCAGGGCGGCAACCTGCTCGTGGCGCTCTCGCCCGAGCTCAGTGAGGCCTGGCGCGCGTTTGCGCGCGAGTTCTCGCTCGAGTTTGGCGAGCGCGACGCGGCGCTGATCGACCACTTTGGCGTGGACGTGTCGGACAGCGGCGACCACACGGCGGTGCTTGTGGGTGGCCCGGGCGCCGCCCGCGGCGGCGCCGCCGTCCAGGAGCCCGTCTTCACCCGGGCGACGCTCGAGCTGCTCGCGTCGAGGCCGTTCGTGTACCGCGGCGCGGCGCACTGGGTCGGCCCGAATGCGCTGGTGCATTCGCTCCTGGCGCCGCCCGCGTCCGCGTACCAGGCAGAGCCGCCGAACCCCGAGAAGGGCGCTGCGGCGCTCGAGGCGATGCAGCCGCTGTACGAGGCGCGGCCTCTGCTGACCGGCTTTGACGCGTTCGGCGGCGACGCGACCGCGTCGCTCGCGTCGGCCATGCAGCTGCGCGAGAGCTCGGCCCGGGTCACGTTCGTTGGCAGCACCGCCCTGTTCCAGTCGCTCTACAGCAAGGACGCCGTGCAGCGCGCAGTCGTGGACGACCTTGTCTCGTGGACGTTCCAGGAGCGCGGCGTGCTGCGTGTGGTGCGCACGGCGCACGAGCGCGTGCGCCGTGACGAGCACGATGTGCGTCCCGAGTACGAGGAGGAGCCGGGGGTCGCCAAGATGTACCGTATCAAGGACTTCGTCGCCTACTCGCTGGACCTCGAGGCCTGGGACGGCCAGCAGTTTGCGCCGGCGCCGCCGACGCTCGACCTGCAGGTGTCGGCCTGGATGCTTGACCCATATGTGACCGTGCCGCTCCGCGCGGTCGGCCAGGTGGGCAACGCGACGCGCTACGCGACCGAGTTCCAGCTGCCGGACCGCCACGGCGTGTATACCATGAAGGTGAACTGGAAGCGGCCCGGCTGGACGTACGTCGTGACGCACGACACCGCACCGGTGCGCCCGTTCAACCACAACGAGTATCCGCGGATGCTCAGCAGTAGCTGGCCCTACGTGGCTGGCGCCTTCTCCACCATGGCCGGCTTTTCTCTGTTTGTCTACCTGTGGCTGATTACGGGGCGGGAGAAGGTGGCCAGCAAGGTGCAGTAATGTGGCGCCCGGCGCCTTCGTGAAATAGCAAAGTAGCCTGTCGGCAGCCTCAGGCGATCCACGCGCATGCAGCGGCCGCCGCCTCCGCCGGCGCGCCCAGCAGGGTATAGTCCAGCGCGGGGACCCAGCTCGTGGCGCCGCTCCCGAGCGCCGCGCTGACCAGGCGATCTGCCGCTGCGCCGTCGCTGCCGCTGCGGTAGAATACCTTGCGGTGGAGCGCTGGCGGGAGCGCCGGCGGCTCGCCGTCCGGCGCCGCGTCGGGTGCCGGGCGCACGAGTGCCGCGCCGCTCCGTCCCAGCACCCTGTACGTGCACAGCACACCGTTCCTTACAAACGAGCCGGACCGCGTCTCTGGGGCGGCGTCCCCCGAGGCGGTCAGCTGCCACTCGGCAAGCGCGCCGCGCGGCAGCGCGTCGCGCGCGACGCGCACGAGAAGCACGGGCACGTCGGCCGCACGCGCGCCGAGCCACTCGACCTCGGGCACGCGGTGCTGGTGCGGGAACGCGTCCCGCTCCTCGTCCACCTCGACGTGGTCCTGGGCGAGCCACATGGCTGCGAGCGCCGCCCACACGCGCTCGTCGGCGACCCAGGCGACGCCGCCCTCCATGTGCCCCTCGCAGGCGGTCCACTCGCGCGTCGCCAAGGCGATTCGCCGCACATGCTGGAGGGCCAGCACCGCCTGCCTGAGTGTGCCACACTCTAATCGCATGCTCGCCGGCAGGAGCCCAATCTGCCCCGCAATGTAGGTGCGCCCGCCCGCCTGCACCGCCTGCGAATAAGGGCCAATGTTGGCCGGCGCCCAGTAGCTCTGGCTCTGCACGTGGAGCGCGCGCCGCTCGCCGCGGTGCGCCACAGCGTCGAGCGCCACGTGCGCGCCGCCGGCGCCCATGGGCACCGCGACGCACGCCCGCGACGGTGGCGCGGATCCAAAGCGCCGCACGTACGTGGCATTCACCTCGGGGAATGCTTGCTGCGTCGCCAGGTACAGGTTGATGTGCGCCACATCCTCCAGCTGAAAGTCGTGCTGCCGTAGCGTGGCCTCGAGTGCGTCAAGCACGGCGTCGACTTCGGCCGCGGGGCTCCCTCGGGTATCGGCTGTCAGGTTCACGGCGACGAGGCTCGTGTCGGTGGCGTGCGCCGTCATCGGCGGCGCGAACGTCTCGGGCGGACCTGTCCTCTCGGACGTAACTTTTCTCTCTGCCTGGGTGGCGGCCTGCTGCGCTGCGTCTACCAGCGCGACCGACATCCCGTCGAGCAGCGGTGGCGGCTGCACGGCGCCCAGGCCGGCGCTCTCGCCCTTCTCCGCCAGCTGGACGCTGCGCATGCGCAGGTACGCCACGCAGGCAATAGGATCGTCGACCAGGATCACCGGCTCCGTCTCCACGTTGGCGAGGCGCCGGCGAAATAGGGGCGAGTCGAGCGTGAGCGTCTCGTACTCGCCGCCCTCGCCGCACACGTGGGCATCGTACACCTCGTGCAGGCGCTCCAGCTTGGGCTGCAGCTGCGCAAGCGTCCGCCCGAGATCACGCTCCGTGAGGCCCGCGCCCGCGACCTTGATCAGCATCGCGTCAAGCCCCGCGGCGACCATCTCGGCGAGCAGCGAGGACTGATTGCGCATCCAGAGGAATGCGAGCGGCTGCAGCGCAATGTCGGGGCGCAGCGCCACATGCTCCACGCGCACCCGCTGGTAGTTGGACAGGATCGCCCCGGCGGACACGGCGTCCGCTTCCGGGTGGTGCTCCTTGACGAGCCGCAGCAGCGCATACAGGTCTTCGGTCTCGTCGCCGGGCTCGGGCGCGCCGCCGCGGCGCGCGCCGTACTCGGCAGACTGGTTCAGCGGCGTGCCCTGGATCGGGCGCCGGTACAGCGGCACGTCCATCGCCGCGGCGACCGCATGCACGGCGTCGTGGCCCACCGTCTGGTACATGTACGAGTCGAGCTCATCTGCCGGTCAGCAAGCGCATGCGGCTCGGCGCGACGCACCCTTCCCCTCTGGCGGCGCAAGCGTGGCGAGTGCCACAAGCTCGTGGCCCTGCGCCACGCAGTGGCACAGGTTGTAGCAGCTGTCCTTGCCGCCCGACAGCAGCCCCACCACCTTCATGGCAGCGGGCAGCAGGTGGAGGCGCGCGTTTTCGCTGCCTCCACCTTAGTCAGCGGCAAAGAGAAGACCGCCTCCACGCGTGATTGCCCTGCGACACGGCGGTGGCGAGTGGCATGCGTTGGTGCTCTCTGGCGCTCGCCGCGACGGCACGCGCACCGCGCGGTGGCTTTGCGCCGCGCATAGCAGCAGCCGCTGTGCAGTCACCGATATCCACGCCTCCGCTCCGGCTCGCGGCGCCCGTGCGGTTCCGCTCGGGCGGGAAGCGCCAGACGCCGCGTGGGCGCGGCGCACCGCGCGGCGAGCGGCAGAAGCGCGCGCCGGCGCTGCGCCTGCCGCAGCGGACCGAGCCCCCCGAGGCGCTGCGCCGCCTCTCGCGCGAGGCGTCGCGCTTCACTGAGCGCAGCTCAACGAATCAGCGGCTCGCGGGCTACGGGCTGGAGGGCACCGCGCTCCAGGCGGCGCTCGCCCAGGTGCCGAACCGGGGGCGGCGCGCGCGCGAGGACCGGCCGACTACGCAGCTGCTGCGTGCGTGGGCGGACACGCTGCCGCTTACGTCCGTGCGCAAGTATGAGGCGGGTGGTAGCCCGCTGGGCAGGCTGGATGCCATTGCCGTCGACTACGATACACACGGCGCCGACGCGCTCACCCGGGCGTGCATGAGCGGGTTCCTCGCCTGGCTTGATACACTGCTGCAGGAGGCAAGCACGGCGAGCGGCGCGCAGGACACACCGGCGCGGATCAGCGCCGTGCGCTCGGCGCTCACGCAGCTGCGCCTGCTGCGCGCTGCGACGGACCTGCGTGCGCCGGCGTACGCATACGGGCCGGCGCGCACGCTCACCCGGCAGATCCACCTGCACGTGGGTCCCACCAACTCGGGCAAGACACACGGCGCACTCGTGGCGCTCTCGCGGGCACGGACCGGGCTGTACGCCGGCCCGCTGCGCCTGCTGGCGCACGAGGTGTGGGAGCGGCTGAACGAGGGCACCATCTCGCCCGGGATCCCGCCGCGCGCGTGCAACCTGCGCACGGGCGAGGAGCAGCGCATGGTGGACCCGGTGGCGGGCCTCGTCGCTTGCACGGTCGAGATGGCCGACCCGTCGCACGGGTACGACGTGGCCGTGGTGGACGAGATCCAGATGCTCGCGGACCTGCACCGCGGGTACGCCTGGACGCAGGCGGTGCTCGGGCTCGCGGCCAAGGAGCTGCACCTGTGCGGCGAGGCAAGCGCCGTGCCTCTGGTGAAGCAGCTCGCCGCGGTGTGCGGCGACCACGTGCACGTGCACACGTATGAGCGGCTGACCCCGCTGCGCGTCGCGCCCGAGAGCCTGCGGGGCGACCTGCAGCAGATCGAGCGCGGCGACTGCATTGTGGCGTTCAGCCGCACGGCCATCTTCCAGCTCAAGCAGCAGATCGAGTCGCAGACGCAGCTGCAGTGCGCCGTCGCGTACGGCGCGCTGCCGCCCGAGATCAAGAGCGAGCAGGCCAAGCTGTTCAACCAGGGGCGCCTCGACGTGATGGTGGCAAGCGACGCGATCGGGATGGGGCTCAACCTGCGGATCCGGCGTATTGTGTTTGACACGCTAGCCAAGTGGAACGGGCGCGAAATGGTACCGCTGAGTGTGTCGCAGATCAAGCAGATCGCGGGGCGCGCCGGGCGCTACGGGACGGGGGGTGCCGGGCAGGAGGGCGGACTGGTGCTCACCAAGCACGAGCGTGAGATGGACACGCTGCGCGCCGCGCTCGACGCGCCGCTGCCGCCCGTGACGCACGCGGCGATCCAGCCGACCAGCAGCCTGCTCGAGTCGCTCTCCTACCTGCTGCCGCGCGCCTCGGCGGGCAGCGGCGAGACGCGGTTCGGCAGCCGCCCGCTCTCGGCGCTGTACTACGACGTGTCGCTCCTAGCGCAGGTGCGCACGGACCTGTGTGTGCTGAGCAACTTTGACGCGCAGCGCGCGCTCTCGCCGATCATCGAGCTGCGCAGCGCCGGCCGCCTGACGCATGCGGAAAAGGAGCGCTGGGCGAACGCGCCGGTGAACCTGCGCGACGAGCGCGCGGTCGCCTGGGTCGGCAACGCCGTGGAGCTCTACGCGCGTGGCGAGCTTGTCCGCTTCGAGGACTGCGCCGAGGCGCTCGGCACCCTGGAGGCGTTTGACGACGTGCGGGCGTGCATGGCCAAGGCGCAGGCGCGGCGCGACGCAGAGGCGGCGCGCCGCAAGGGCGAGGCGCCGCCGCTCGCCGCGCTCGTGCCGCCCGAGGACGACGCGGCGCTGAACGTGACGACGCTCATGCTGCTCGAGTCGCACCACCGGTCGCTCACACTGTACCTGTGGCTCTCGTTCCGCTTCCCGCTCGCCTTTTGCTTCCGCGCCGAGGCGGACGCGCTCAAGACGCAGACGGAGGAGGCCGTCGAGTTCTGCCTCGAGGCGATCCGCGTGCAGCGTGCGCGCCGCCTGGCCAAGCTCGGCCGCGCGCACGAGGTGCGCCCCGAGCATCGGCACGTGGCGGGCGTCGAAGCCGGGGTGTGATTGGCGCGGGGGCTTGATTAGCGTTTGGCACTGTCTCTGGCGACGTTGCCCTGGCGCCCGCACGTGGCGGGCGACGAGGCTGGGCTGATCCGCCTTTGGCACCGCTGTGGCGGCATCGACCGGATGTCATCTGCGATCCATAGGCATACTCTACAAGCTACGGCTGCCCGCTGCGCACTCAGGGCCCGGGCCGCTGCGCACTCACCTCGTCCGCACCGGGCACCGCAGGACGCCAGTCCCACGAGTACACGAGCGTGCCAGACCGCGGAAGGCGGATCCGCTCGCCGCGGATCGGCTCGCGGTCCTGCTGCTCCGCCTGCTCGCCACCGTCCATCTCGGCGCGCTGCTGCGCGGCCTTGTGCGCCGCGAGGAACCGCAGCCGCTCGAGCGTGGCGTGCAGTACCGAGTTCCCGCCTCGGTACCGGTCGATCATGGCGCCTGGCGTGTTGCGGTGCTGCACCGAGGCCATCGTGCCGGTAAGCAAGTCGCGGCTCACCGCCATGCCGTGGAACACGCGCTCCGTACGGTGGTCATCCAGCAGCGCCGGCGGGTCCGCCGTCCGCGTCACGGTGCGCATCAGCTCGGGGTACGCAACCATTTGCAGGCTCATGTACAGGTGCGCCGAGTGCCGGTACGACAGCGTCGGGTACAGAGCGCCGGCGGGCGGGCCGATCCCGGCCACACGCCCGTGCGGGTGCACCGCGGTAAACACGGGCTCGCTCAGCTCCTCCTTGCCCTCCATGGTGATCAGCAGGCTCGGCCCAGGCACCCATGCGGGCGACGTCGGGTGCACGTTCACGCAGCCGTGGATCGAGTCGCGCGGCGCAAACCGCGACGCATCCGCGAAGCAGTGCGCGAGACGGCGGCGCTTGAACGCGGTCTCCCGCAGCGTGGACGCGTTCCCGGTGCCGCTGAGCGCGTTGGTCAAGAAAACGGGCAGACGCGTGGTGGGCTCCTTGCCGAGCTCCTCGAGCGCATGCTCAAACGCACGCAGCGACGAGCGCCGCACCCGGCGCTCGGGGGCGCGCGCGCCGGGGTGGCGCTTTGCGCGCATCTGCCGCAGCTGCTCGACGCACGGCAGGTCGGCGTTTTCGTAGTTTGCCGCGCACTGCTTCCACACGCGGCGCACGCCGTCCTCCTCGTCCAGAACGGGAAGGAGCGCGGCGCGCCGCCGCGGCGCATCGCGCGGCGCCGGCGCGGCGCCCTCGTCGGGCACCGGCTCCTGCTTCGGCACGATCTCGGGCATCGGCGAGAGGTACTCGGGCACGTACGGCAGCGCAGGGGTATTGACGGGCCGCTTGTCGCCGGCCGGCACGCCGGACTCTGGCACGCTCTCGCCCCAGAGGTAGCCCTCGGCCTGGACCTGCTCCGCGCACGCCTCGGCCTCGAGCACGCGCACGTCGTCCGGGTTTTTTTCAAAGCGCAGCACGGCATCCTCCGCCGCGGGCCCGCGGCCCAGAAACGCACGGAGGCGACCGAGCTGCGCGTCGATCGCCTCAGTGCGCGGCGTATGCTCGCGGCGCCAGATGCCCTCGTCCTGCGCCCACTCCGCGAGCTCCTGCACGTAGCCGTCACCCATCATCTCCTCGAGCGACGCGCAGACGTCCCACGGGGCGATCTCGCTCCGGTTCGCCAGCGACGCGTACCCGCCGCTCACGCCCGCGAGCCGGTGCAGAAAGCGCTGCAGCAGCTCGGCAAGCACCGACGCCGCATTCGCACTCGCACCCGCGAACCCCGTCGCGGAGAGCTGTGCGAGCGCCGCCGTATGCAGCTCCGAGAAGGCAAACTGCGCGGCGAGCCGCTCCCGCTGCGGCGCTCTTCGCATCATGCTGGCGAGACGCTCGACGCTGGCGACGGGCCACGGCGCAACGGCAATAATTGGAACTAAAACTAAGGAACCTGGGAACTATGCAGCCGCTGGCTTACAGCTCGTGCGGCTTCTGGAGCAGCTCCATGGCCCCGTTGGAGCGTAGCACGGCCATGTTCTGCATCGAGTACTTGCCCTTGCGACCGTGATCGCCGAGGTTCTTGCCACTAAGCACAAGGTCGAGCTCCTTGCGCGCCTCGGGGATGCGCTTCATGTTGATGTACAGGCGGCCGAGCTCGTAGTGCGAAAAGTAGAGCAGGTAGTGGTCGTATACAATCTCGTGCCCGCGGTCGGCCACCAGACGCAGGCTCTGCTCCGCCTTGCGCGCGGCTTCCTCGACCGGGATCGGGCACTCTGGCGGGTCCAGCTTGTTCACCTTCTCGGGGAACGCCATGTTCCGCAGCACCACACCCCGCAGGAAGTGCGCCAGGCACAGGTCGTCCACGCTCTGCGCGTGCTCGAGCGTCTCCTCAATCGTGGGCAGCGCACGCTCGTAGAGCACCCAGCGCGGCGCCGTCGAGAAGCAGTGCGTGATGTAGCTGAACTCCATCGCGGGCAGCAGCAGCTTGTGCTGCTCGTTCATCTTGTTCGCCTTGCGGGCAACAAACTTCTCCAGCGGGATGCTCTTCCCCGCAATCTTCTGCGTGAGCTTGGGCACCCGCGCGCAGATCTCCGCCGCACGCTCCACCTCGCCCATCTGGTACAGCGCCGCGGCACGCGCATAGTTGTACACGGCCTTGGACCAGTTGTTCTCCTCGGCGAGCACCGAAAAGTACCGGTACGTGTCCTGCCACGTCTCGAGCGCCATGGTGCACAGCGCCATGTCCCAGTAGCAGATGTGCTTGAGCTGGACATAGTCGTTCTGCACGTCGCGCGCCGCACGCAGGTTCTTGATCGCTCGCTGCGGCAGCGCCTGCGTCGAGTGCAGCCGCCCGTCAAAGTAGAGGAAGAACACACCGCGCGGGTACCGGGCCAGGTGGTAGTTGAGCACCTTCTCAGCAAACGGAATGTCCACACCGGGCACCGGCACAAACGTAGAGACCACCAGGTGGTACACGAGCATCGCCATGTCGCACAGTGCGCGCCGGATCCCCTCCTCTTTGATGCCCAGGCCCGGCGCAGTCACCTTGGGGTTGTCGCTCCACTTGCCCGCCTTGCTCAGGATCCGCAGACCCTCGTGCACATCGCCCTCGTACCCAAACACCTCCATGATCTTGAGCACCTTGGACGGCAGCAGACCGAGGATCAGACTGATCATGCCGTTGCCCAGGTACACACCGCTGCGGAAGTCGGCGTCCTCCGGCTCGCCCGTCTGGATCTCCCACTCGACAAACTTGTTCAGGCTCCGGTACATGCCGTACGCCTGGCGCAGGTGCAGCGCCTCGGAGAGGAAGCCCAGGATATCGCCCGAGTGCGCAATGCCAATGACCGCCTTGAGCAGCAGGCACTCGGCGTACACGAGCTCCGCATGGCGCTGCAGTGGCGTCATGGACGCCATCCACGTCACGCTCGGGCCGGCGCCACGCACAAACCGCGAGATGGTCGAGAAAGCCGAGCTCGGCTTGCGCAGCAGCGACGCAATTCGCAGCGTGTCGCGGCAGTTGGAGAACGCCGCGGCTAGGTCCTGGTGCTCAAACGTCATCAGGGCCTTGATCGTCGCGAGCAGCGCGTAGGCCACCGCATAGTACAGCTTCTTGTCCGCATACGGGTCGACGCGCTCCTGTGCCTCGAGCATGTGACTGTTGAGGAACAGGTGCAAGATCTCGTGTGCGTCACGCAGGTCCGACTGCATCTCCTCCGTCGTCTGCATTACGTCTTTCGTGCTCAGCTTGGCGATGCGCGCCGAGCGCTCCTTGGCGTGCTCAGGCACAATTTCGCCGTGCGAGCGGATCGAGTGTGCATCGCTCAGCGACGCAGACCTGCCCAGGGCCACGTCCGAGCCAGGCTCACCCCTGCTGTCCGCGGCGGGCACGCCACCGGCGCCCTTGCTCGGCTTGGCCGCCGCCGCCGCCGCCTCGGCCTTGGGCACGCCGTTCCTACTGCTCGTCACCGGCGCACGCTTCGCCGGCGCATCGGGCGCGGTGGCGTCGTAGAACACATCCTCTTCGTCCTCGTCCGGCTCTGGTTGACTGCGCGGCTTCGCCGCACTTGCCGTGCGCTTCGGCACGTCTGCATGGCGCCGCTCATTCTTGACGACCGGCTCCCGGGCCGCCCCCGACGCAGGCGCCGCGGCTGCAGCCCGGCTCCTAGGCGCCATTCCCGTGGCAATGTCGGCCCTGGTCGCAGCTTCCTGCCGAGAGGACGCCTTGAACCCCACACTGAGCTTCGCGCCAAGACTCCCGCCCTTCGCCGCACGCGAAGCTGGCGGCGCCTCGGAAGAGGCAGGCTGTGCTACCTTGCTCGACTCAGCACGACGGCGGCCGCGTGCTAGCTCTCGCTGGTCGCGTGCGTTCTCGACAAGCGTGTCGACCATACTGTCAATGCTAGCTCGTGGACGCAGGTCGCTCAGGTTCGCCGACGTATTTCAACAAGTTGGGTAGCGCGTCCAACTTTATTGGCTACTGCGCAACCCCATCGAATGCTCGCTGACTCAGCATGTGGAGGACAGTGCGCACAGACCCTCGAGACGTCAGTGACAGCCACTTTGCGGCTCCGAGAACAAAGTGCAGCAATGCGGCGTCGCCAAGGTCCAGCGCTCCTCAGATCCGCCACCGGCCGCGAAGCCGCCCATGAGCAAGGATTCTGATCGCGTCACATGCGGCGACGAGGATGCACACAAAGACCCACGCTCGTGGCCCAAGCCGTACCAGTTCTTCATCTCGGTCATGATCTCGTTCTACATGCTGCTGAGCACGATGGCCAGCTCCCTGCCGGCTCCAGTGCTCGATGCCAACGTGAATCCCTCCACGAGCACCGCGACACCATCCTGATCTGATCGTCTCGTCGCAGATGCTCTCCATGTCCGTGGCACCGCTGTTCTACGCGCCGCTCAGTGAGCACTTTGGGCGCAAGAACATCTTCCACGCATCGAACATGCGCTTTCTACCAGCGTCGGCTGCGGGTGCTTGCGCACGCAGACGCAGATAATCGTGCTGCGCTTCCCCCTTGGCCTGCCGGGCACCGTGCCCATGGCAACTGGCTCAGGCATGATTGTGGACGCGGACGAGCGCGGTCAGTCCATGCGCTGCGCTACTCACGGGGCCATGCTTGGGCCCTCATTGCCCGCTGGGTGGTCAGGGCTGGGGCCCACATAGGTGGCGCTCTCGGCTCGCTCGTGATGATGCGCGGTCTACTGGGCTTTGTGTTCCCGCCAAGGTGTACGCCACGCTCGGGCAGGGCTGGGGAAACTGTGCTAGCACAGGCCAGCGCCGTGCTGTGCCTCCTCGCGCCCACCCCTTCTTCATGTAGCGAGCAGCTGCGCGAACGCAGTCGCATTTTGCCGCACGCAATGAAGCTCACGCCCTGATCTCGGACTTGGTCGGAGATAAGGGAAATTGTTAGTCACAGGAACATGACTCGCTACTTTTGAGCTCTTTATCAGCAACGTCCAGGGCATGGATGGTGCTGGTGGTCACAGGGCAGCAGATGTGACCAAGGCAAGCGAGACGAGCACGAATGCGCATGCGTGTAGCGTAGGGGTGGATGCGGCAAGCGCCGGACCCACTGCCACGCCCGCCGCCACGCCCGCCGCCACGCCCGCCGCCACTCAAGAGGCCGAGCCGGCCGCTGCTCCCGAGGCCGCGGTTACAGAGGCGCCGGCTGCGCCGGCTGCACCGGCTGTGCCGCCCGTGCCCTTCGCACACACGCCCGCACACTCCTCACCGACAGACCTTTCGGAAAAGTCGTCTAGTAGCCTTCCTGATACCCGACACCAGGCAGACGTGGACGTCGAAAAGGGTGCCGGTGGGAACGGCGGCCCTGGCACACCGGCAGACATGCGAGGCACTCCTCCCGACCCCAAACAGAAAGACCCGGACCTTGTCACGTTCGACGAGTCTGACGCTCACGAGAACCCGCGCACCTGGAAAAAGTCCTACCGCTTCTTCATGGTCATGGTCATGTCTGGCTACACCCTGCTGAGTCCAATCACCAGTGCAATGATCTCCCCTGCGCTAGAAACCATGGCACACGACTTTAACGTCACGAACGGCACCATCATCAACCTGATGATGTCGTCGCAGATGCTTTCCATGTTTGTCGCGCCGCTGTTTTACGCGCCATTCAGCGAGTACTACGGGCGGCGCAACATCCTCCAGGTGACCAACATCATCTTCTTGATCCTCAATGTCGGCTGCGGGCTCTCGCAGACGGCAACACAAATGATTGTCCTGCGCTTCATCCTCGGGCTCTTCGGGACAGCGCCCCTGGCCCTCGGCGCCGGCATGGTCGTCGACCTCTTTAACCCCGAGGAGCGCGGCGAGTCCATGGCAGTATACACCTTGGCGCCACTCATGGGCCCGTGCCTCGGCCCGCTCTTCTCCGGCTGGATCATCCAGGGATGGGGCCCTGACAAATGGCGCTGGATATTCTGGGTCTCGACGATGTTCGGCGCGGCGATCGCCGTCCTGGGCCTCTTGGTGCTGCGCGAGACATACGTTCCAGTGCTCCTGGCGCGCAAAGCGCGCCGCCTGCGGAAGGAGACGGGCAATCCGCGCCTGCACACCGCCTTCGAGCGCAAGCTGCCGTTCTCCACACATGCGCTGCACATGGTGCTGCGCCCCGGCATCTTTTTCTGTACGCAGCCCGTGGTCACCGTGCCGTGCCTGTTCCAGGGCCTGGTCTTTGGCTCGCAGTTCCTCATGATGACCGAGTTCCCCCGCACGTACAAGGCCGTATATCAGCAGCCGCCCGGGATCGCATCGCTGCACTACATTGCGCTGCTCCTGGGCTACTTGCTGTGTGGCCAGGGCGGCGGGCGCCTCATCGACGTAATCTACCGGCGCCTGCAGCAGCGCAACGGCGGCGTGGGGAAGCCCGAGTTCAAGCTGCCGCTCATGATCATCACAGGCGTGCTGACCCCGTGCGGCATGCTCATCTTTGGCTGGACGCTGCGGTACCACGTGTTCTGGCTCGTGCCCGACATTGGCCTTTTCCTGATGGCGACTGGCGTGCGTGGCGCCGTCTTCACTGCCACGCTGTACGTCGCCGACGCCGTACCGGTCTACTCGGCCTCGGCGACGAGCACCATGGTGATGATGCGCGGCCTCCTGGGATTCGCCTTCCCGCTCTTCTCACCGCAGATGTACGAGCGGCTCGGCCAGGGCTGGGGCAACAGTGTTCTCGCGCTCACGTGTGCCCTGCTGGGCATCCCCGCACCCTTCCTCTTCTTCCGCTACGGCGAGAAGCTGCGCGAGCACAGCAAGTTCTCCAAGCAGGCTATGCAGCTAATGTCATAGGCCAGTCGTGTGGCTATCTGATAGTAGGACTTGTAAAGATCGGATCGAGCCAATCATGTGCCGCCCTTTGCGCACGCCGCGGGGTGGACAATTTAAACAGGGCGCCGCCCACACTTGCCAGGGCGCGCCGTTGCTCATCATGGGCAGCAGCCAGGGCGGCAGCCCGGCGCAAGAGCACCGCGATGCTCCTGCTGAGAACTCGCAGCCTAGCGCTCCGGCCGTGTCCCAGTGGTCGCTGCTGAAGCGCTTCTTCTTCAACGACCTGGTCGCCCTCCAGTTCGGCCTGGACTCGACGCTCTGGCTGCCGACCGTGTTCTCCTTCATCCGCTCACTCAAGGGCGACAATGCGGCATACTACCTGAGCATTGCGCAGCTGCTCCCTGCCGCTGTCCAGCTCTTTGTCTCGCTGGTCATTGGGCCTATCGTGGGGTATCTCGGGTGCTCGCTCAAGTGGCCGATCGTGGCGTTCGTACTCTGCTCCGCGGCGGGCAACTTTATCTACTCGTGCGCTGGCGTCCACGCAATTGGAGACGTGTGGGCACTCATCGGCGGGCGCATGCTCTCTGGCCTTGCGAGCGGCTCCTCCTCGCTGTCCATGTCGTACCTGGCGATCTGCACCTCGGCAGCCGAGCGCCTCCCGGCGTTTTCCTTGTACCGAACGCTGGCCGGCATTGAGCTTGTGCTGGGCCCGCTGCTCAGCGTGCCTCTGACCACGTTCACCTTCCACATCGGCCGGTACGTGATCAACGGCGACAATGCACCCACGTTTGTGTCGGCAGCCATCGCGTTCCTCGTCGCGTGCGTCACTGCCGCCGCCCTACGGGACAAGAAGGCCAACAAGGTGGACTTTCTCAGGGTGCTTGCCGAGGAGCATGCCTCCATGTTCAAGGGCGACACGGACAAGTGGCTTGTGCCGGTCCTCTGCCTCATGCTCATGTTCATCTCGTCGTTCCTCATGGCGAACAACCTCTACTTCTTGTCCGAGCTGCTCACCGCGCCGGACCAGTGGGCATTCAAGCTCACGCTCACCTCCGGCCTGCAGGCGGCCGTGTTTGCCGTGTCCCTGGCCGGCAGCCTGGGCGCCGAGACGCTCCGCAAGTGGTTCGGCACCTGGGTGGGCAGGTACATGCAGGACAAAGACCGCGAGACGCAGGGCAAGGATGCGACATACACGCGCACTGCACGCTCCGTCACGCCCGAGGTCGTCCTGTGCATCGCCTCGTTCGCCGCCTCGGTGCTGGCCCTCGTGCTGGTCATCATCAGCCTCGCCCTCGTGCGCAAGAGCGGCACGACGCGCGGCGGCACCGTCGTCTGCTTCCTCATCGGGTCCACGCTGATGATGGCCTCCTACAACGTCCAGGCCTCCTCGCTCCCGTCCCTCTATTCCAAGTGCATCCCCGCCAAGCTCCGCGTGGTACTCACACCGTGGTACGCTGCGACGGTGGCCGTTGGCAAGCTCGCAGGCCCGCCGATCATCCATGCCCTCTCGCGCGCGCGCGCTACTCCCGAGCGCAACGGCGGCTGGATCGGCTCTCAGGCGCTGTGCATTGGCCTGTCTTTTGTCGCCTGTTTCATGTTGGTGCGCACGCGGCGGTCCCTCGTGCGCGTGATTAGTTTAATGAATCCTCCGTAGTTCGCTCTGCACGGACCCACTGTTTAATAAAAAGCAGCTGGTGGGGTCCTGGAATCGGGGTCGATCACGCGTCGGGCCGCCATGGACTCAAAGGAGACCACAGAGAGTGTGCCCGCCCCGCGCACCGGGCGGCAAGCGCGGTTCCAGGGCGCGGTCAGCACAGAGCGCATCGAGCAGTACCTGAGGCTCCTCGCCGCGTTCCGCGACCTGCGCAAGAACGCCGCGGCGTTCGAGACCGTGCCGCCGCCGTACAGCGAGAGCGGCGCGACACAAGCGGGCACCAGCGACCAGTGGCCCGTGCTGCGCATCCAAGCCCTCGTCCGCTTCGAGATGTACCTGACGCAGGTGCTGCCGCGCGCCCCCAACTTTCGTGCGCCGCTCCTCGCGCTAGCCCACCTGAACCTCGAGTGGTTCGCCCAGAAGGACCCCGTGTTCGTCGACGTGCCCGAGGCGTTCCTCCCCCCGCTGGACGTTGCGCTCATCTGGCACACATACATGCTCAATCCGTCGCGGTTCTACGAGGACATGTACCTCGTCGACTCGCGCTACGTGCTGGGCTACTTCAAGTTCCCGCTCGGCCGCGAGCTCGACAGCCCCGCGGCGAGCGACACGTGGGAGGAGCTCACCGGCACGCCTGCGCAGCTGCTCTCCTGGGAGACGCCCGGCCACCCCATCGACTGCCCGTCCTGCGGCACGTCCACCGTCTTTTCCTGGGACCAGCTCGCCGAGGGCAGCTGGGCCGCCAAGTGCGCGAACTGTTCCTTTATGATCACCAGGGGCTCCGTCCTTGGCAAGCGCTGGAAAGACGACGCGGAGCGCTGGGCCCTGGGCGGCTCCGACGTGCATGGCTGGCGCATGCGCGGCGGCGTGCTCTCTCCAAAGAACGGCGCATTCATGCAGAAAGACCCCTTTGCGCCCGTGCTCGCCCGGCTTTTTGTCAACCAGCGCGACACGGAAAAGGCGAACCACGACATGTACGGCCACCCCCTCTTGGATACCAATGTGGACATCTATGGCCCCATCCGCCAGGGCACGGGCCTGCCCGAGGCCCTGTACAGCTCGTTCCAGGACATTGACGCCCTGGGCAAGGAGGTGCTCCGCCTCACCCTCCGGACCGTTGACCGAGGCAGGGCGACGCCAAACCAAAAGGAGATCCTGCATGAGGATATACACCGCCGTGTAAGCTTGCTCATGCGCTCTTACGTCGGGGCGCATCCCCTCAGTGAGGCAAGCCTTGACCTGGTGCAGGCCATGCAGCGCCAGTTCCGCTTCATCGAGACCGCTGATGAGCTCGGCTGGCTCGACATGCCGCACAAAGCAAATCCCAAGAATGCGCAGCTGCGCTATTACGCTTGGCTAGCGCTCGCCTGGATGCACGACGAGGTATTCAGCCCGACGCTCGACATTGACCTGGCGTGGCACACGCACCAGCTGGACCCGGCCTACTACTGCAACATGTTCAAGATGCTTGGCCACTTTCTCGACCATGACGACACCGTGGAGGACGACGTGCTCTCTTCCGCGTTTGAAAAGACTGCTGTAATCTGGGAGCATGCGTACAAACAGCCGTACACTGTGACGGGCATGGCCAGGCCGCACAGCATGGTGAAGAAGCTCTTTGCCCGCAAGAAGGGCAAGGAGAAGGAGACGATCGCCGACGAGGTCGAGACCGCAACGCAGCCTAGCCAGCACAATGCCGTCACGGTGAAAGGTCACGATCTGCGGAGCATGGAGCCTTTTCATGTGACTGGCACCACGGGAGCGCCCGGCCACTGCATTAGCGGCCCTGGCGCCACGGCCAGGGGCGCATGCATCAGTGGGAAGGTCAAATACAAGCCAGCGTAGCCGCACTTAGCAGAAGAGGATGACGCAGAAGTCTGGAGGCGCAGACGTCTGATTGAGATGACTCAGAAGCGGGAGGTGACAATTCCACAACCGTTATGGAGCCTGTCTTTGATTTCAATGCCTTTGTGGAAGACGTGGTCAACGTCGCTCTAGACGTGGGAGGCGCAATGCATGACTGGATCCTTTCAATTGACCAGCTCGGTCCTGTTTCCGTGTTCAATCCAAAGATGGACAGGGGCACCCAAGAGCAGATTCTCTACGATGTTGAGAATGCCGTCCGTCACAAGCTAAACTTTAGATTCCCGGTGTCCCTCGGCATCCTGGATGATTGCGCTCTAGACGACGAAAGCTCGGTCCATCGCGGCAAGTTTCGTGAACTGGGGCAGTACGTCAAAGACGTGTGTTTTTGCTGGTTGCTTGATGACTATGAGGAAGAGCTCGAGCGAGAAGGACGTTACCTCTCTTTTCAGGTAGCGGCTAATCTATAGAACACGAAGCCGTCTTAGCGTCACCCAGGCTGGAGGCCGGCTCCGATCACGCAACCAGTCCGACACGCAAGTCCGACACCGGCCAGCTCAGCTCAGTGCCCTCTAGAGCCCATTCCTCTGGTTTGAATGAATTTGCTGACGTCACTCGGCCACGGAGGTTGGAACGCCTAGATGAACGATTTTTCTCTCCCCGCAAAACGACACGGTACTCCGATTCGCTTCAAGTGTCGGACCAATCAAAACACCTTCTTGACCAGGCACTGAGGCCATAAATAGCCGAGCTCCCCACTCCGTCGCCAGCAACCTCAAACATGAAGACGACCTTCCTCTTCTCCGTGATTGCCGCCCTCGCCATGGTCACCACGGCCGGCTCGTCCGACCCGCCGTACCCGGAGCTTCACTGCCACCGCTCCGAGGCCCAGCACGCCAAGGGTAAGCTCGTCATCGGCGGGATGAAGGACGGCAACGTGAAGCCAGAGCGCTACCTCTACTTCGAGAACATGGCGCTTCACATGGCCAAGCAGGGCAACAGCTCGACCCCCTGCGTTCAGCTGTGGGAGTGCAGTGTGCCTGACGTATACGCCAAGTACGGAAAGGGACCTGTGGGCCAGCTACGCTACGACAACTATGACTCGCGCTACTGCCTGACCCTGCGGCCCGGCAACGAGATCCAGGTGGCCGAGTGTGCCGAGATCATCGACCCGAGCACGAAGCTGGACACGCTCGCGGAGCAGTGGTTCCAGATCGCCGGCCAGACGGTGCGTCACGTCGGCAGGAAGGACAGCCCCATCCAGGATGAGGCCATCACCAAGCACGACAACGTGACCAAGCTGGTCGAGAGCAAGGGCGGCAAGTCTCTTTTTGTTGTCTAGAGAACACGTAGGTTCTTCTAGCCCTTTGTTTGAACGCCAATGTTTCGATGAGAAAGTGAATACTCTGCTCACTGCTGTCGTCCGTCTTCATGATGACGGTTCTTTCCCTGGCGACGGTTACGCCGCACGCTTCACTTTCCTTACTGTGGAACGCTAGGCTGAGTCCATTTGTCCAGAACCATTCGCTAAGGGATCCAGGCTCGTTCGTGGACGCAATGTCAGTACCGACCGAGCGGCCGATTCCCTTGCCATGAGATGATTAGAGTCAATGCCGTCATTGCCACGCGATTGCTCGACCCATCAATACTGAAACGCGCCCTTGTTGCAGCCTTGGTGACGCTCGGCATGCCGTGCGGCCAAGGTCCGCTCTGTGGTGATGGCCAGAGAATCGCAATTCATGAGTCTAGAAACAAAAGCTACCAGCGCAGTAAGCCTATCCTTAATGCACGATGAAGAGAGACTTGCCGCTGTTGCCCTTGCTCTCGACCAGCTTGGTCACGTTGTCGTGCTTCATGATGGCCTCATCCTGGATAGGGCTGTTCTTCTCGCCGACGTGACGCACCGTCTGGCCGGCGATCTGGAACCATTGCTCCGCGAGCGTGTCCGGCTTCGAGCTCGGGTCGATGATCTCGGCGCACTCGGCCACCTCGACCTTGCCGGAGCTCCGCACGGTCAGGCACACGCGCTCATCGAAGCGCAGCTGGCCGAGCCTGGCCTCCTTGCCATACTTTGCGTAGTTGTCGGGCGCATTGCACTCGTACAGCTGCACGGGAGGGACCGAGCTGTTACCCGGCTTGGCCGCACGCAGGGTCCTGCTCTCGCCGTACAGGTAGCGCTCCGGCTTGACCTCGCCATGCTTCATCTCGCCGATCGCGAGCTTGCCCTTCGCGCCCTCGCACTTGGACGGGTGGCACTTGAGCTCCTGGTGCGGCGCCTCGGCCACGGTGCTGAGCACCAGCGCAGCGATCACAGAAAGCACAAAAGTCGTCTTCATGGTAGTGTGGGGAATGAGTCTGGGGAAAGCTCTGCTTTTAGGCCTTCTGGTGTATACTGAGGCCTAATCTGATTGGCCAGACCGACCTGCGAAATCGGTGTTCCGTGGGAGGTGAAATGAATTCGCTTCGGATTTCCGAGTGCACGGGCCGTTCCTTGGGTTCAGGCTCCGAGAGGGCCGGACGCGGCCCGCGCCACAGCGGGCTTCCAAGTGGAAGAGGAACCACTGTGCCTGCTCCCTCAGACTGCCACAGGAGCTACAAAAGACCCAAAAGGGCTCTCTCGATGAGTGTCTCCCGCGGCCCTCTATTGCGTGTGTCTGAGTACCGCATCGGTGATACCTCGCGAGTCCGTGTACCACCTCATCGACTGCGCCTTCGAGCGGGCGGAAACTTGGCGGAAATTAACGAATGACGCAGGTCGCATGGGAATGTCGGAGGTTTTCGCCTCTCGGCGCCTTGGCGTTAGCGGCGGGGCACCTGGCGCAGGAGCGAGCCGGTGCTGAGGGTCAGCAGAGGCCGTCGTCGAGGTCGCTGGACCGAGAGAACGCCAGCCACTGTAGGTCGGAATGCTTCCCTCTTTTTCTTGCCCGAAAGCTCGACGTGACTGACCGACATCGTAAACCTGCTGCTCTAAAGGCCACGTAGTTCCAAGTCGAAGTCCTGTTGTCGAACGCAATCAGCTTCCCGGTTCGGCCGCGGTGGCAGTGAGCGCAAACGCGATGAGGGCAGATGTGAGCTTCCGTGTAGGGCGGGCAGAGGGATTCGCGCTTTTTAAGCGGGTGGAGTGCGGGCTCTGGGGTTTGGTTCTTGGCGAACCTTGGAAGCGCAAAGCCGTCAGGTCCAGCAACGCAAAGCCGACTAGCGCCGGGTGGCATGACTCTGCTGGTGGCCATGCGGGGGACGTCGTGCGCGTCTCCCTGGAAGACCCGACCGAACACACTGCATCCAAATTCATCACGTCCTCAAACACTACTCTCGGACCTATACCAATTCCAGACCCGACGGCGCGCGGCTCGTCGGATCAGAGGACAGCGTCACGAGATCATTGTCATCAAACCAGGCTAGGGAGCGCTGGCTACCGCTGTCCTTCTTCCCTCAGATCTCAGCTCCCTGTAGCCACCCTAAACCACTGTCGCTCAAAGAGCTTGTCTGACGCGGAGTTGGCGCACGGCCGCAGCGACAGGTGGCCATGGTCGTAGTCATACCCGCTGATCGCGTCCTTGTTGTCGATCGCCTTGATGGTCTACACAGATCGGGGTGCTTGTCGCTGCGCAGCTGGCCGCCCTTACGGTACTCGCGCGTGGGCGCAGCGCACTTGTGGAAGGTGAACGTCTGCTCCGTGTGGTTGTTCGGTGCCTTGGCCAGTTGGCGGTACTGTCCGTCCATGTACTGCTCGCTGAACAAGTAGTTCGATTAGACCCAGGTCTAGGAGCCCGTCTCGGTCGGGTCGGCCACTGTGGCCGCCGGCCATGCCAGCTTCACGGGGTGGTCCATTTGGATCGCCAATGGAACGGCATGTGGAGGCCGCAGCTGCGCGGCGCGGGAAAAAAAGCGCTTGCCATAAAAGGCCACGGCCACGGAATTCCTCGTCAACCCACAATGAAGCTCTCCACTGTTATTCCTCTCGTGGCGCTCGTTGCCGCCTGTATGCTGGCGGCCCCCGCGGAGGGTGCCGCGGTGCGGTGCTACAAAAAGGTCATGGGCCAGAAGGTAGTGGGGCGGCCCTACTTCTACGGGAACGGCGACTCGAAGGCGTACCTCGAGTTCAGCGAGGAGCACGACGGCCGTCTGGCACGGGCGCAGGACGGCAACGTCCCCAACCTTGCGTTTTACCAGTGCGTGGGCGTCCCTGGCTATACCTCGCCGCTTGATGCCCACCGCACGGCGGGTCAGGTGCGCAGCGCCAAGAACTCCAGCCTGTGCATGACGATCGGCGGCATCGACAACCGGGCGAACGGCAGGGGCTACAACCGCAAGAACGGGTACCTGACGCTGCTCCCATGCGCCAACACGACCAAGGACGAGCTCATGGAGCGGCAGTGGTTCGATCGGTTTGGCGACCTGCTCCGTTTCCGCGGCAAGGATCACGACGAGGTCCGCTCTACGCTTCACTTTCACGACGATGTGGTCTACCTTGATCGCGATCCCAAGCACCAGGCGGGTCTCTGGATGGATGATCTTTACTGAGCGTTCTTTCTATGTAGTGGCAGGGTATGAAGTAACCGGAACCTTCTTTGGAGCCGTCTCGACGTGGCGGGCGCGCGGCGGGCTGGCGCCGTACCTGACCGCCGGCTCTGGATCTGGGTGGTTGGCGATGGTGCCGGTCCTCGGTGGCGACTGCTGTGATAGGCTTCGCGTCTGCTGGAGTGCGCCCATCGGACCTTGGGACTTGTCCATCAGCGCCGAGCCACCGCGCGCCGCGCCGCTGCATGTGGGCGCACAGCTTAGTCATGCCGGCGGCCTGGCGGCGTGCGTCGGCGCACATCTCCACATGGCTCGACAAGGTCGCCAGAATTCCAGTCTTGGCGTGTGGAGGATGCATCGAAGGACGTTCGTTTAAGGACCGCCTTGCTGCCGGGTCCACCAGAATGAAGCTCGCATCTCTCGCTACTGCCGGCACGCAGGCGGCGCCGACCGGAGGCGCCCCGCTCAATGAGGGAGTTGTGCAGCTGTGGTTGCGGAACACGTCTGAACTGAAGCTGATTCCGAGGTAGCTTGTGTCTTCCGACACATCCAGGGAGACACCACCCGCCACGGCGCCTCCCCTGCGGCCGCCAACAGTCACTGCTGCTCCCGGATGGCGAGCGGCACGCCAAGCCGCAATGGCCTGGCTACTGACGTCACCGACGGAACTCCGGCGACATAACCACGTGGCACAATTTCCGCTGCAAATATCCGCCGCCGCTGCGCCGATGCTGCGCCGCCGCAACAGGCTTAAAAGCACGGACAGTTGCTTCATCCAGCACACAACAATGAAGCTCGCTTCCGCGCTTATCCTCTCTGCCCTCGCGATCGCCGGCACGCAGGCAGCCCCCACGGCTGGCCACCCGTTCCACTGCCACAAGAAGGTGCGCGGTGACTCGGAGGTGGGCCGGCCCTACTACGCGAAGAACACGGACCACAAGACGTTCCTCGCGTTCAGCAAGGAGCACGGCGGCCAGCTGGCCAAGGCGCCCAATGGCAGCGTCGACAAGCTCGCATTCTACCAGTGCGACGCCGTGCCGCACTACGACTCGCCTGACGTCGGCCGGCGCTCGGCTGGCCAGGTCCGCCGCGCCAAGGACCCCAGCATGTGCCTGACCATCAGCGGCATCGACAACCGCGCGCGTGGCAAGGGCTACGACCCTAACAATGGGTACCTGACGCTGAAGCCGTGTGCCAAGACGACGAAGGACCAGTATGCCGAGAACCAGTGGTTCGACCGGTACGGCGACAAGCTCCGCTTCCGCGGCAAGAACAGCGACAAGATTCGTGACTCGGTTCACTTCCGTGGCGGTTCGGTGTACCTGGACTCCGACCCTGAGCACGATGTGGGTCTCTGGCTCGAGACGCTGGACGACTAAGCTCGGCCGCCTCGCTACATAGTGTACCTTCTTTAATGCCTGAAGTTGAAATGTGCCGTGAATCTCTCTCTAGTGGCGCCCTGGAGCAGCAATGGGTCGCGATGACGAGCGGTGGAGACGCACAGCGTCGCTGTCTCCCTACCGGCGTGTTCCTTCCTCTGGAGAAGTTTTCCGATCTGCCCAGAGTAGCGCAGTCCCGGAGTAGCGCGGTCTCCACTCGCGAAGGTGGAAGCGTGGCGACCACGGGTCGAGGCCGATGGACGCCGCCGTTCTCTCGGCGCAACCTTTTCTCATTTTCCCGCGCTGCACAGTAGCGACGACCGTGCTTCCACATGCGGTCCGGTCCGCTCACCCAGGGCAAGCCCAGAGAGCACTTGGCACCGCGAACGGAGCTATCCCTGCTCGTCTGGCGCGCGCCTCTGCGCTGTGCCTCGCCGCTCCGCTCCGCCTCTGCGCCAATTGCGCCGCCGCCGCCGCCGCCGCCGCGGCGCCAGCGGAGCCAGCAGGCGGAAGAATACGGCCTGCGGCCTACGTCATCCGCAAAACTCCGCTCCAATTTTCCGCCCTCGCTGCCTAGTCATCGCCTAGCGCACTGACACGCGTCTCTCGCGCCCTCCTGATGAAGTGCTTCGCTACGCTTGCTACTCTTGCGGCCCTCGCCGTGGCCGCCACGCTCGCCGCGCCGGCCGGCAGCGGCGGCCTCGACTGCTACAAAGTGCGCAGCAACAAGCGCATCCAGGCGAGCGCCTGGGACGAGCACAACGAGAAGCAGGACCCCAAGTTCCTGGCGTTCAGCAAGCAGCACATGGACGGCCAGTACCGCCAGCTGGCCGTAGCAGACAAGGCGGAGCAGCGGTTTACCTTCTACTCGTGCAAGCCACCGTCGAAGGACTACTTTGGCAACTACCGCAACGCCGCCGAGGGCCAGCTCCGCAGCGACAAGCACCCGGACCTGTGCATGACCATCAAGGCCATGGACAACAGGGATGCGTCCAAGGGCTACGATTACATGCACGGCCACCTCTCGCTCCAGCCCTGCGCCAAGTCGGCCAAGGACAAGAAGATGGAGCGGCAGTGGTTCTACCTGAAGAACGGCCACTGGCTCACCTTCAAGGGCAAAGAGAACGACAACATGCGTGACCTCGTCAAGTTCGACAAGGACCACGTCGCTTCCCTGTACGCGGAGGACGACGCATCCCCGCGCAGGAACCTCTACTTGGTTAGCTAGCTCTAGATACCGTTAAAGACGATCCGCTCGAGGTCGCGCCCGAGACCGCAGCCGACCGCTCTGGGTGCGTGGCGCCGTGCATCTCACCGTGCGGCAGAGGACAGCGCAGCGGCTTGGCCGCAAGCGCCGTGTCTGCGCCAGGCCAACGTCATCCTGCTCACGAGCCGAACGTCATTTGTGCACATCCTTCGGCCAAATTACGGCCCTGCCAAACGTCATGAAGAATTTTGTGGACGGCCCATGAAGAATTTTGTGGAATCATCGCCTTGGCGCCCCAACGTCGGGCTTCCGCGGTATTTCCGCAGGAGCGGACATTTTCCGCCGCCACGGGAGCGCAGTCTGTGCGCAGCCAGCGGTCCACGTGATTGGCCAGGCGCAGATTTGAGGTCATTATGCTCCCGCCCAAACGTATATAAACCTGTCTTCAGAACGAATTCTATACCACTGCCTCAGTCCCCTCAGGAAGAGCATCCTTCCTCTTGCTACTGCGCTTGTGCTCGCCGTTGTCGGCGCCCAGGCCGCCCCTGCGTCCGGCCTCCACTGCAACAAGGTGGCTGGCCCCGGCAAGCTTGTGGTGAACACCGGCAAGCACGGCTCCCAGAAGACGTACCTGGCTGCCACCACCAAGCACATGGACGGCAAGTACCGCCAGCTGGCCAAGGCGGAGAACAACGAGACCAAGGAGCAGTTTAACTTTTACGTGTGCGATGCTCCGAAGGACTTCTACAAGGCCCGCAACGACGGCAAGGTCGGCCAGCTGCGCAGCAACAAGCACCCTGACCTGTGCATGACCATTGGCGGCTTTGACTACGCCAACAGCCAGCTCTCGATGCGCCCGTGCGCCAAGTCTGCGCAGGACAAGAGCCTGGAGATGCAGTGGTTCCGCTACGATGTCTCGGACAAGAGCATCGTCTTCCGCGGCAAGCACGATGACGACATGCGCCAGGTCGTGGCGTTCAACCAGGCCGGCTCCGTCGCCACCATGTTCCCCGACCCTAGCCGCAAGACCAAGGGCGACCTCAAGCTGGAGTAAAGACGTTCATTGGGTTCAATGCATTCATTGTTTAGTTCAATGCATTCATTGTAGTTCAATGCATTCATCGTTTGACAGGAGTGCGGAGCGTGCCAGTACGAGACGGTGCACGGGCGGCCGTGCGCCGAGGACTGAGCAGGGAGCGTGCACCGAGCCCGCACGGAACGGACGCCGCCGCACAGAGCCGCCACCCGTCCGGGCCAGAGCCGGAATTCGTTCGAAACCGCCACGCAGGTCGGCCTCTGCACCCCGTCTGTGCCGGCCGAAACGCGGCACGGTGCGGCGCTAAGCCCGCCGAAACAGACTGTCCCAGCGGCGCACGAGCCCTGGTGAGACCTGGCATCACGTGATTCGGGCGCAGCAACCAGCCATTTGGGGCTCTAGAAGGATCCCAGCGCCCCGTGCGCGCAGCTGCGCACGGAACTCCGCCACCTCGGCAAGTACTTAAAGCGAGGCGATCAGACCAGCTACGCCACCTACTCCCATGAAGTTCCCGCTCGTGCTCGCCGCTATCGCCTCGGTCGCCGTCGCTGGCACGCAGGCCGCCCCCGCCAAGTCGGACAAGTGCCACAAGGTGGCCGGCCCCGGCAAGCTGGTGGCCCAGACCAGCTCCGGCAACAAGTTTGCCCAGTTCAGCAAGGACCACATGGACGGCAAGTACCGCCAGCTGACCGCCGTCCCGGAGACGAACCAGCAGTTTGTGTTCATGTCTTGCCCCGCTCCGTCGAGCGTGTACCCGAAGGCCTCGGACTCGGGCGACCGCATCTCTGACTTTGGCCAAGTGCGCAGCGTCAAGCACCCCGACATGTGCATGACCATCAAGGGCACGGTCAACAAGCTCGAGTCCTCGCCGAGCGAGAAGGACCACCTCTCGCTGCAGCCCTGTGCCTCCTCGGTGAACGACAAGAACTTTGAGAAGCAGTGGTTCCAGGTCCACCAGCGCAAGCCGCACGGCCAGCTGGAGCTTTACCACTGGGGCCGCAAGACCGACATGAGCCGTGCTGCCGTGGCGGTCGGCAACGACGGCCTCGTCTCCCTCTTCTCTGACAACCAGGGCCACAACCAGAGGCTCGTCCTGCAGTGAAGGCTTACCCTTGTATAGAGTTCGATTGGATTGTGAAGTGATTCGTTCCAAAGTGATCCGTTCCGCCTCTCGCACGGGTCTCGCGAGACGCCTGCTACATTTCGGCCAGAGGGCAATGATCCGAGCCAGACTGTCATCCCCGCACCATGCGGAAACGGGAATGACTGGCGCGCGACTCCGGGGCCGCCAACGGAGCTGACTCTCTAAAGCCCGGGCCGGCTCTAGTCAAGAGAACGAACCAGGGCCGTTTCCCCTCGCCCTTCGCGGACTTCTAATGGCACGCCCGGCCAAGGTGATGTTCAGTCTCGTGGCCTTTTCCCTGGTCTCAACGATGGTCTTTGAGATTGGAGCCACTTTTGCTCTTACGCTTTCGACATGCGTTCCTCATGGCCACTCTCACCCCGACGTCCTCCACCGCCCCCTCCACCCAAATTCTGGTTCCTAAAATGGAAGCAGTTTAAGTTTCTTTTTGGCGAAACTTTGACATGGGAAGCCGGAGCACTCGTACCTTACCTTTCGAAATGAAGCTCCCCGTCGTGTGCTGTATCCTCGCTGCCGCCCTCGCCAGTCTGCTCGCCCGCGCCGCCCCCTCGTCCCATGCCGAGCCGCAGGGCGTCCCCGGCAACCCAAAGCAGTTCAGCGAGCTGGCCGGATACGCCAGCCAGGCGTACTGCGCAAACTCGCGTCTCCACATGCAGATTGGCTCGGGCAACCTCCTCTTCCAGCATGGTAATGGCGACAAGAGCCAGCGCGTCAATTTTTGGCGCTCCAATTCCTCGGGCATTGTTGTGTCATTCGAGGGCACCAACGGAAGCAGCCTTGACTCCATCATGCGCGACGTCAAGGAACTCCTAGTGCCCGTGAATCATACCCTTTTCACTCAGGTGAACCAGGGATCTCAAGTGTTCGACGGGTTCCAATCCGCCTACGAGAAGATGTCCGGAATGATCGAGTCCAAGGTGAACGAGTTCATGGACAAGTACCACGAGTCCCGTGTCACGCTCACCGGCCATTCGCTCGGCAGCGGACTCGCACTCCTGGCCATGTTCCACCTGGACCAGAGCATCCGCGGCGGTATCCACTCTGCGTTCCTGTTCGCTCCGCCGCGCGTGGGCAATGTCGAGTTCGCCAACTCGGTGGACCGTGTCTTTCAGGGCCGCTATTACTACGTGGTCAACGGAAACGACCCCATCCCGCACCTTCCGCCACGCATCCAAGGTTACCAGCACCCAAGCGGCCAGATCTGGATCAACCCGGCCAACTCGACGAATTGGAAGTTCTATCCTGGCCAGGAGAACGTCCACGGCGCGAATTCTGTGTGGTACAAAGCCCTTGACATTTCGGACCACACAGGCAACTACTTCCACACGAACATTGGCGGCGCTAGTCTCCCGAAGTGTCCGGCTCAAATCGGCAGTGCCTAGCTAATGGGGGAGTCTTGACGTCAGTTCAGCCGTTGGTCCGACAACGCGTCCAGCACGTTCGGACTTGGTAGCATTCGGGCGTTGGGACACCCACGTGCCCCAAGCAGCGTAGGAAGGCTGTGCACGAAGAAGACTGGGGAGTTGCTCCAGAAACTCTGAATCAGTGCGGGCAAATTGGACGAGGCATTGGATGGTTTCTTGAAATTCACGCACGTGAAATTCACGCACGTGATGAAGATATCCGTCTAACGCCGCCGAACCAAACGATCGTAGACTCCCAGATCGAGAAGCGTGGTGTTCTTGGCTCTCTCTGCCGCGGTGACCGGCCATTTGCTGGGAAGCACACTTGCGCTCGTGTCGATCTGCCAGTCGAGTGACTCATCGAGAGCCCCTCAGCTTGAATTGGGCGCTCGGGATTTCTCGCGCTCCGACCCCGCACGAGAAGTTCTAGCTGAAGTCAGACAGTCCGGATGTCCTGGCGACTAAGTCTGATGATCGCACAGGCGCCGCGCCTCTGGGCCCATAGCTCCTCGTTCAGAGGTGACAGACGGCGAGAAATTTTTCACGTCGCGCGCTGTAGTGTTCGCGCATCTCGTTTTCCACTTCAATGAAGCACGGTTGGTCAACTAGTGGTGTCCATGAACGACTTGAGGATGTTTGTGGTCCGCCGTGTGACCGCTTGGGGGCCGCCTTTCTCTTGACGAGATGTTAAACCGGAAGGGTAGCTGCGCCGCGCGCTACGCGATTGGACGAGCCAGGCGCATATGGGTGGTCTGTGCGGGACCATGGCGTTAAGGTCAGCTTGTGTCGGTGCGAGTCAGGGGCTCGGGCCGTGCGCCCAATGATCTGGCTCTGGATCAACGCGAGTCACGATCCAGGACGAGGAGGGCAGAAGAGCCACTGAGAGACAAAAGCGGCGCTGAGCCAAACCACAGCGAGTCGCACCTGACGCAGGAAGGTAATTGAGCCGAGCCTTTTATCTGAGACTGAGTCCGCACTCTAAGACCCTCTCTGACCCTCTCTAACTAAGACCCTTTCTAAGGGGGATCTAACGGAGAATGTAAAGATGGGAGGGAGAAGCTGAAAGCGAGCCCTTGCTAAGACTAAGGAGGCTCTAACGGGAGATCTAAAGAGACCTGCTAAGAACTAAAGAGACCTTCTAAGAAAAGATGAGTGGTGGGCCCAGAGCTCCTCAGACGAGCGCTACAAATACCAAGAGACGGAGACCCAAGCAGTATAGTGAAGGAGTGGAGGGAAAGAGCAGAATGGCTGTTTCTGGAGCTTGATGAGATCTTGACACGGCAAGGGACTGCTTAGTCAGGGCACGAGACGGATGGATGAGGGTGTGGCAGGAAGTGTTGAAGTGGAGAAAAACAACAGAAGGGGGGTGGCTTGCGCGTGATGAGTTGGTGACACAGGAAGGGGATGCTTAGTCAGGGCGCGAGGAGGAAGGATGAGGGAGTGGCAGGAAATGGAGGAGGAGTGGAGAGAAAACGCAGAGTGGCTGTGGCAGGCTCTTGATGAGTTGGTGACACGGCAAGAACTGCTTAGTCAGGGCGCGAGGAGGATGGATGGTGTGAGAGAGGGTGTGGAGGTGAAAGGCAGGGAAACAGGACTAGAGGCGAAATGGAACGAGTGAGAGAGACGCTGAAAACGAGGCAGGGTCAGGGGGGAAAGTAGGAACGGTAACGTTTGCCACGGGAGAAGCCTGACGCAGTTGGACCGTTTCAGAGAGATGACACTGTTTGGTGAGACAGGATGGCGAGGAGAGGCAAGACTGGAGGGGAGTAGGAGACTGGGGGAGGCGGGGGAGGCAGAGGCTGACGAATCTGGGCAGGGGAGAATGGGAGAGGGGCTAGAGGTGGCGTACGGAGGGGCTTGCGTTTCACGATACGGCAGATGTAGGAATGGAATGGGAGGATGAAGAGGAGTGGAGGGCTAGAACGGAGGTGGCGGGCGGGCAAGCTGGGGGAAAATGAGAAGAACTACGGAAATTGAGCCAATTTCGGAAAATGGGAGGATGTGGAGGAGAGTGGAAGTGAAGGAGGGGATAGGGGAAGAGCGGAGTTGAGAAGAAGAGGAGGGGAGGAGAGGAAAGGAGCACGGATTGAAGAGGGGGGGGGGAGAGAGAGAAGGGGAAGCAGGGATACTGGGAGAGAGGGAGATTGAGGTGAGGTGGGTTAGGGGGGGTTAGAGGGGAGGAGAGCCGAAGAGAAGGGCAGGAGAAGAGAAGAGTGGAGGCCGGGTGGGAGCACGTGGAGGGCGGAGTATCACGTGACCACGGGACAAAAGAACGGGAAAGGAGAGAGAAGGACTTGAGGAGGTACCACGATCAAGGTGGGGAAGAGGGAGGGAGCGAGAGAGAGAGGAGGCGGGAGGAGTCGAAGAGGGAGAAAATGGCGAGGATGAAGAGGGCATTGGAGAGTGAGGGGCAGGAGAAGAGGAGAAGATTGAGGGACGAAGGGCAGGAGGGGGAAGGCGACCAATCACGTGACCATTCCACAAAACGAGCAAGAATTAAAAAAGCACATGACGACGGACCATTAGCATTAGCAGGCGCATTAGCCCCACCGGTTAGGGTTACCTAGGGTTAGGGTTACCTAGGCTATGGCGGAAGGCGTTTATGATCTCGGGATGGGGGAGCAGATCAGCAGGTCTAGAATGTGTATCGTGTGATCCGCTCCCGTATCAACAGCACCGACAATTGCCGTGCCAACAGACTCATCCCGCTCGTACGCTCCTTCCAACTCGCCCAATGCCGTTCAAACGTTCGGCCCATCGCTCCGCCCATGCTCACCACAAGGGGGGCAAACCCTGCAACGTCCCGGTACCGCACGCGTTTATGGTGCTCCCGGGCGTCCAGCCGCGTTTCTAGCACGTGCCGCGCACGCGCCAGCCCGTCTCCGGTGCCTGCCGCGTCGCCCGCCACTTGCCGTGGGGCAACCGCTCCGCCGGCCCCTGCACTCCGCTCCGCGGCAAGCGCGCGCCGGGCCCCCGAGTCGAGCGCTCTGTGTACGTCGGAATGCGTCTCGCTCTCCTCAGCCGGGCCTCGCCGCCCACTTACCACCGTCACGTCGTACCCTGCCGCCGTTCCGTTCGGTGCCGCCCATCCGCGAGCACACAGGTCCAGCCGCCGCTCTCCAACCGGGAGCACCGCCTCCTGTGTGACCCGCGCCCCGGGAATCGCTTTCAGGTACCGTCCGAGCAGGTCCGTTACCGCATTGTGCAGCCGGATCACCCGTCGGTGGTCCACAGCTCGGCACGCGTCTCCGTGCACCGCGGTCACGTCGTGTGCGCCACACTTCTCACACCGTCCATGTGGCACACAGACTGTCGGCGCCAGGTTACGTCGCCCCTCTGGTAGCCCGCCCATTTGGAACGTCCGCTGCCGCAGGGCTCCGATCACAACCCGGTCCTCGAGCTCCAGGCTTGGCTGGAAGGGGATCGTACGCAGGTACCGCCGCCCCAACTCCTCCCCGTGCTCGAGAATCGCCACTCCCACGTCTGTCGGCACTTGGTCCAGCAGCCGTGCATGCCGCGCTTCAAACAACGCATTGCACCGTGCACGCTGCGACTGGATCCGCGCCCGTTCCCGGGGTTCGTCCACCCCTCGCATGCCGCCCGCCCGTTCGTGTATATCGTCGGTCGGCCCCAAGGCGGACGTTCCCTGACCAGGGTCCCTCTCCGGGCTCCCCTGTTGCTCCCGGGGCGGCTCCGCCTCCTGTGTGCCGCCCGGCTCCTCGTGGATGGCGCCGGTCGGCCCCTCAGTAGAGGGCAGCTGGGCAGGGTCCTCTTCCGGAGCCCGCTGTTGCTCCCGGGGCATGTCTGATTCATGGGTGCCGCCCGGCAGTTCCTGTCTGTTGCCGGTTGGCTCCGCTGTTGGCGCCTGACCATCAGCTGAGGGTCGCTGACCGGGGGTCTCCTCCGGGGTCCCCGGCGGCTCCTGCGCCTGGTCTGACTCGGGTGCGCCGCCCGGCCGTTCGTGTATGTCGCCGGTGCGCCCCTCAGTCGGCGCCTGGTCTGACTCGCCTATGCCGCCCGGCTGTTCGTGTGTGTCGCCGGTTGGCCCCTCGGTAGAGGGCCGCCGGTCAGGGGACCACCCCCGGGTCCCCTGCTGCCCCCGGGGCAGCTCCGGCTCGCGTGTGCCGCCCGGCCGTTCGTGTATGTCGCCGGTTGGCCCCTCTGTCGACGCTTGGCCATCGCCAGAGGGCGGCCGGTCGGGGTGCGCCTGCGTCCTCCCCGCGTCACCCGTCCGAGTCCCCCGGGACGGCCGCGCTGGGTAGAGGGGGAGCACCCCACTGAGACGCAGCACTTCATCTGCCGTCTCTTGCATGGTGGCCCGTGCGGGCCCCTGGCACTCGGCGTACGATGCGAGGCCCAGGCCACCCAGCCGGTCTGGCAGTGTGATCAGCTCCCGGCTCAGCGCGTCCACTTCCGCGTCCTCGGGATCGCCCCGCAGTCGGAGGATCCCGCGCTGCAGCGTCTGGTCCATGGCGTCCCAGAACCAGGCCAGGCCCGTCCCATCCAGCTGCCGTTGCAGGTGCCGGTGCTTTTGCTGGATGCACTGGAGCAGGAGTAGGAGCACGTCCTGCCGCGGCAGCTCCGTCAGCTGGAGGAGCCGGTCCACGCCACTTGCCAGCTCCGCCGCGATCTTCTCGGCGTGCGCCCTGCGCGCGCCTTCGCCGCCAACCACCGTGCCCAGGATCGGCATGCCCTCGGCTGCCAGCTGCTCCCGCGTGTACACGTGGCTCTTGGCGACATTCAGTCGCAGGCCGTTCCCGCTCTCGGCCGCGACGCGTTCGGCCACCTGGACGACGTCCCCCTCCGCCTTGCTCAGGATGAACACGTCGTCCAGGTACGCCAGGACCAGGTGCTCTGGGCCCAGCGCCGCCTTGAGCTGCTCCAGGTACGGGCGGATGCCCGCCGAGAAGAGCAGCGGCGCAAGGGGGTCGCCCTGCCGGACCCCCTCGCTAGAGTGCAGTTCCACCGTCGCCCGTTCCTCCCCATCGGGCTCCCGTGGTCCCGCCACCACCAGGGGGGCCGCCTGCCCGTAGGCCCACCGCGTGAGCCGGTAGAGCGGGCCGTACCACCGGCGCATCGCCTCCCCGATGCACCGTCGGCGCAGCGTGTTGTACGCGTTCGAAAAGTCCAATGCCGTCACCTGCTGGTAGTGTTGAAGTTCGCCCTGATACACATGCTCCACTGCCCGGATCACCGGCTCCGTGCCGCCCGGGGTCCCCACCCCGTACTGGGTCGGGAGCAGCCCCGAGCGCACACGCTCCCCGTAGGTGTAAAGCGCCGTGCGCATCAGCAGCCGATACGGCACCTCGCCCACCGCGATCGGCCGCACCCCGCCGCCGGGCTTGCTCAGCGCCGTGAGCCGCGACGCGCAGTACAGCCGCCACCCGCCTGCCTCGTTCCGCTTCATCGCCGTGAGCTGCCGCAGCAGGTAGCTCACCATCCCGTCGGCGCCCAGTGCCGAGCGGACGAGCGACACGGTCCAGCCCGAGAGGCCCGGGCTGGTGCCCGGCTTCATGGAGTGGGCCGCCGCACGGAGTGCCTCGGCGTCCGTCTCGGGCGCCGGGCTCCGGCCCGCGGCGGGGAACGCTGCGAGGCCAAGCTCCCCCTCGGGATGCAAGACCCGCAGCCGCTCCACCACCGCTGGGTTCGCGGCCACGGCGGCCTCATCAGGGCGCAGGACGAGCCGCGCGCTCTGATGGAGCAGGCCCCGCTGCACGCCGTGGTGGATGGCGCGCACGCGGGTGCGCATGCGGGCGACACTGAGCGCATCGGTCCCGGGGCCCACGCGCGGCACGGGGCCCAGGATCTCGTCTTCCTCCACGGGGGGCTCCTCCGCCGCCGGGTCTGGGCCCGGCAGACTCTGCATGGCCGGGGGGCCGCCGGGGGGGTTCGCCTCGGGGCCGCCGGACAATGCGATAGCCTGGCGCGCGTAGCGCTGGCGGAGGCCCTCGGGGCCGCCGAGGCGCCCAGCGCGGGCGAGGAGGTCCGCGAGCTGGGGGCCTGGGTACGCACGGAAGCGATGCCAGGCGGCGCGCCTGTCCTTGGCGAGAAGGTACGGCATGAGCCCCAGCTTGGGGAGGAGGAAGATGAGCAGGTGGCCCACGAAGGAATCGCGCTCGGCCGCCTGGCTCGCGACGCGGTTGAGCACGGCACAGAATTTCCGGGCCTGAGAGGGAAAAAGGGGCTTTTCTGGATATCCGCCCTCCACACCGAGGCGGTAAAGCAGCCAGAGGTCGTCCGGGGTAAGGAAGCCGGCGAGACGACAAGCGGCCTCGGCCTGGTCCACGTCGGAGGCAAGGCGCGCGCCGGGCCGGGGCCCACTTGGGGGCTGGGTGGGCGTGGGCCGCGGCGCACGGGGACGCGGCGTGGCGGGGCACGGCGTCCGAGTGTGCTGCTCCGAGTCTTGGAGGAAAAGTGGAGGTAGGACACGCCCTGTGGAGGGGGCGTCGCCCGGGGCGGTGAAAGTGTCCCTCGGCGCGGGCGTTGGCGCGCGATGCAGGTCCGGGCTCGGCGCGGAAGGCGCGCCCGACTCGGTGCCAGAGCGGCCCTCCGGCGAGCCGAGTGCGGCCGGGGCCGGGGCCTGGGCCTGGGCCTGGGCCTGGGCCTCCACTGGTGGCAGGCCTGGCGAGGGTGGAGGTGGAGGAGAGGACGCGATCACGTGCGCGACGCGTGTGGACGCTGAGGGCGACGCGTCGGGAGGCACGTGAGCTGCGGCGACTCCGGGTAATGGAGAAGAGGGCGCAGTGATAGGCTGAGGTGATTCCACGTCAGCGGGGGTGAAAACAGAGGGGGGTTGTTGTTGATCTTGTTCCCGAGTAAGGGTGAGTTGGGGGGAATTGGTGAGAGTACTTGAGGGGGCCGGGACGGGGGAACCGCCATTGCCCGCCCCATCGCCCGCGTGAGTGGGAGGGGAGGAGGGGATGGAGGTGTCCGAGGAGGAATCGAGATCCTCGGAGTGGGGGAGGGGGGTGTTTGGAAGGGGAGGGGGGTCTTGGGCGCGGTAGAGGGGAGGCTCTCCGGGGCAAGAGGATTCGGCGAGGTGCTTGTTAAAGTGAACGGATTGGCGGAATCCCTTGCCGCAAGAGCAAACGAGGATGCTCTCTGCGTGTGCGAATGCTTGAGGATAGCGGACGGGGCCTTGATGAGATTGGTTGAGGTGACGAGTGATGCGCTTGGAGTTGAAGAGATCGCCGCAAATTGGACATGGGATCTTGTTTGGTGGCGATGGTTCTATTCGCATCGAGTTCTTGAGGTGATTCCCGCGAGACGGGGCGGGAATTGGTGATCTTGAGGCGAGAGTTGAAGTGAGAGTTGAGGGACTTGAAGACGGAGATGGTGGTTAGGAGCTTAGTTTAGCAGGCGCCTGTAGTGGCCAGAAAGCCTGCCCTTAGGGTTAGGGTTAGGGTTAGGGTTAGGGTTAGGGTTACCTAGGCTATGGCGGTTAGGGTTAGGGTTAGGGTTAGGGTTAGGGTTAGGGTTAGGGTTAGGGTTA